>JAEOAD010000003.1:68367500-68967500 GCA_036365145.1 Orientallactaga sibirica
CACTCGGGAGCCAGAGGTAGGAGGATCACTGTGAGTTTGAGGCCACCCTGAGACTACAGAGTGAATTCTAGGTCAGCCTGAGCTAGAGTGAGACCCTACCTCAAAAAACAACAACAAAAAAAACCCCAAAAACCAACCAACCAAACAAACAAAAAACACCTTGTGATTTTTGAAACACGATCTCCCTATGTAGCCCAAGCTGGCCTAGAACTCATGATCCTCCTGCCTCAGCCTCTGGATTACAGGTGTTTGCCACCATGCTCATCTTACTTGCTTGTGTTTTCTTTCTTTCTTTCTTTCTTTCTTTCTTTCTTTCTTTCTTTCTTTCTTTCTTTTTCTTTTTATTCTTCTCTTTTTTCTTTCCTTCCTACCTTCCTTCATATCTACAACAGTATAGATCTCATTAGGTAAGGTAAATTAGAGTTGACTAGTTTTATGCAGTGTGGTGATTTGATTCAGGTGTTCCCCCATAAATGTATGTGTCCTGAATGCTAGGTTCCAAGCTGGTGGCAATTTGGGAATTGGAGCCTCCTGGAGGCAGTGTACTGTTGAGGGCAGGCTTCCTCTTATAGCCAGCTTCCCCTTGCCAGTGTTTGGCACACTCTCCTGCTGCTGTTGTCTACCTGATATTGGCCAGGAGGTGATGTTCACCCTCCCTCTGCTCATGACATCATTTCCCCTGACACCATGGAGCTTCCCTTCGAGTCTGTAAGCCAAAATAAACCCTTTTCTCCCATAAGCTTCTCTGGGTTGGGTGTTACCTGCCAGCAATGTAAAGTTGACTGCAACAGTAATATTGATACCAGGAGTGGGGTTCATGGCTCCTAGAAACCTGATTCTATGGCTTAGGCCTTTTGGAACTGATTTGCAGGAGGAAAGGGGAAGGATTTGAATTCATAGACTAAGGCATACATTGCAGTGCTGTTAGTACAGCTTGATGGACCATTCTGGTCACAGTTGAAAGATCTAAATGCAGTAAGAACTATGGACTGTGAGGTTTGGCTTATGAGAGTGAGAAAGAATTTTGTAGAGACTGGGATAGAAGCAGTTTTTGTGAGTGCCTTGCTGCATTCTGCCTGCCTGTGTCCTGAGAACTTGTACAGGGTTGCATTGTGTAGAAATGGACTGGTGTGAGCAGAGGGATATGGCATAGAAAGAAATGAACTCTTTGGGCCAAAACTGCTACTCATTGAGCTAAAATTTCTTGGAAGATCACAACCATTGAGACTGGGCCAGCTGACCTGCACTGGGACAACAGGAATAATGCAGACTATTTTGAAGGGGCCTGAATGTTGAAGGAGTGTCCTGTTCTTCCAAGTCTGTATTATTTTCCCCTGGATTAACAGATTGGCACCCCACCTGCTATTATGGAGCATAACAAATGTAGGAAAGAGAGGGTCATTGAATTTGAAACATGGTTTTGATTTTTGGAAATGGCCATGGGCAGTGTAAAGCAGGCTTGTTGAAACTACCTGCATGGAGACCAAGGGAGCCATGAGGATGAGCAGTGGATTGCAGCAGAGACTCAGTGAAGATGCCAGGACTATGGGATGGCTGCCAAGGAGAGCTGCTGCCGCTGGATGAAGTTTCCTGGGACTGTGCGTAGCCTAGCTGGAGGGACAGAATTGGAACTCTAGAGACTTGTCACTGACTAGAGTTGTGGGATTTGGAGCTATAGAGTTTGATGTTTGCCCTATTTGTTTCAAATCTTTTATTGGTGAAATATTTCTTTGCTATGCCCGATATTATCTGTTGCAGAGTGAATGTTTATTCTGTGCCTTTCTCTCTCTCTCTCTTTTTTTTTTTTTTTTTGGTATTACAGCTCAATTAAAAGACCTTGGACTATAGGGTGTTTGAACATCATTGGTATTGATAAGAACTATGGGGACTTGGGCTGGAGAAATGGCCTGCAAAGCCAGGACCCATGTAAGCCAGATGCACAAGGGGGCGCATGCATTTGGAGTTCATTTACAATGGCTGGAGGCCCTGGCGCACCCATTCTTTCTTTCTTTCTTTCTTTCTCTCTCTCTCTCTCTCTCCCTGCCTATTTCTCTCTCTCAAATAAATAAAGAAAAATAAAATATTTCTTTAAAACTATGGGGACTTTTAAAATTAGACTGAATGCATTGCATTTTAAATCATGTATGGTTATGGAGGCCAGAAGCAGAATGTGGTGTTTTGATTCAGGTGTCCCCCATAAACATATTTGTTCTGAATGCTAGGTCCCTAGCTGGTGGCAATTTGGCAATTGGAGTCTCCTGGAGGCAGTGTATTTGGGGGCGGCTTCTTGGTATTATAGCCAGTTTCCCCTTTGCCAGTGTTTAGCACACTCTCCTGCTGCTGCTGCTGTCCATCTGATATTGACCAGGAGGTGATGTCTACCCTCTGCTCATGCCATCATTTTCCTCTGCCATCATGGTGCTTCATCTCCAGTCTGTAAGCCAAAATAAACCCTTTCCTCCCACAAGCTGCTCTGAGTCAGGTGTTCCCTGCCAACAACATGGAGCTGACTATAGCATGTGGTATTTAAGATTAACATCAAGGGCTGAAGAGATGGCTTAGTGGTTAAGGTTCAGTTCTCCAGAACCCACGTAAGCCAGATGTTTATGGTGGCACATGTATCTGAATTTGCAGTGACTAGAGGCCCTGGCATGCCACCCATTTTCTTTCTATCTGCCTTTCTTAAATAAATAAATAAATAAATAAATAAATAAATAAATAAATAAATAAATAAATAAATGAAAATTTTAAAAAGACTAACATTAAAAGGCCTATTTGGGGCTGGAGAGATGGCTTAGTGGTTAAGGCATTTGCCTGCAAAGCCAAAGGACCTAGGCTCCATTCCCCAGGACCCACATAAGCCAGATGCACAAGGTGGTCCATATGAGTTTGTTTGCAGTGGCTGGATGCCCTGATGTCCCCATTCTCTCTCTTTCTCTCTCTCTCTCTCTAATAAGTAAATAAAAATAAAATATTAAAAAAAATAAATGGCCTATTTGATGTAATGAGGGACTGTAACAACTCCCTACTGAAGAATATACTTTCAGAGAGCTCTTTGATGGCACAAGACTGTATGAAGGATGTCATAGTCGTATGAGGTGACAGATGTAACACCACCAATTACAACGCATGGCAGTAAACTGTATGGGAGGGTGAGTACAGGGTGCTGTAGGTACATAAGCAGGTACACAGAATTCAGCTTTTGGGAGTGTTTGAGGCTGAGGCATGAGGTGGGCAATTGGCTGAGCTTCCCAAATTTAACCAGCCCTCTTCTTCAGAACTTCAGCTCAGAGGAGACAAGTGAGGGCCAGCGTTGGTCAGGGTGCAACTAGACCCAGGGCTAAGCCCACTGGCAATATGCTCACTCAGGGACAATGTCACCTCCTCTGGATTAGACCTTGACAGAGTGCTAAGTAGCACATGTGAGTCAGAGTGACCTGCCTGGCTGACTAACTGAAGAAATCAGTCCCAATTTTGCATCGCCAACAATTCGCGGCAGCTCCTGAAACATACTCATTACTTTTCTTTTAGGAAAGCAACAAGGTATGAACAACTTCCTTCTAGAAATCTTTCTTTTGGCTCATGGATAAAACAAGAAAATGTATTTATGCTAAGTGGTGGCTAACTGCCTGTGTGTTCACAAGTGTATGTCAAGTGATTGTAGTGACAGAATTAAGTATGAAGGTATTTGTCCAGGTGCTTCTGTCTTAGAAGTCTATAGTTGAAAAGTCTGGTTGGTAAACCTTTTCATTAGAATTACTTTAGAGCATCCAGTGATACGTCTTCCTGTGCACTCAAAAATTTGGAGTATTGTTTCCTTTATATAATTTTTTTTTTCTTGAGAAAAGGTTTCACTCTGAAGCCCTGGCTGCCTTGGAACTTGCTATATAGATAAGGCTGACCATGAATATGGGGCGATCCTCTTGCCTCCCTTCTGAGTGTTGAGATTACAGGCATGCATCACCACAACCAGTTTTAAAACTCCATTTTAAAAATATTTTGTTTATTTATTTGACAGAGAGAAAGAGGCAGACAGAGAGAGAGTGAGAGAAAGAAAGGGAATGCCAGGGCCTCCAGCCGCTATAAACAAACTCCAGACACATGCGCTACCTTGTGCATCTGGTTTATGTGGGTCCTGGGGAATCAAACCTGGGTTCTCTGGCTTTGCTGGCAAGTGCCTTAACTGCTAAGCCATCCCTCCAGCCCTAAAACTCCATTTAAAAAAGTGTGTATTTATTTGAGAGAGAGATAGAGATAGAAAGAGATAGTAAGAGAGAGAGAGAGAGAGAGTGTGTGTGTGTGTGTGTGTGTGGGCATGACAGGGCCTCCTGCCACTGCAAATGAACTCCAGATGCATGTATCATTTTGTGTATTTGGCTTTATGTGGGTATCGAAAAATCAAACCTGGATTATCAGACTTTGAAAGCAAGTGCCCTAAAAACCAATTAAAAAAAAAAGATAATTCAGGGCTGGGGAGATTGTTCAGTGGTTAAAGTCACTTGCTTGCAAAGCCTGGCAGTCCAGGTTCAATTCTCCAATATCCGCATCAAACAAGATGCACAAAACAGTACATGCATCTGGAGTTTGTGTGCAGTGGCAAGAGGCCCTGGCACACCCATTCTCTCTGCCTCTCTCTGCTGATAAATAAATAAAGTAAAATGTATTTTAAAAATAATACACTGGGCATGGTGGCGCACACCTTTAATCTCAGCACTCAGGAGATAGCGGTAGAAGAATCACTGTGAGTTCGAAACCAGCCTGAGACTACATGATGAATTCCAAGTCAGCCTGGGCTACAGCGAGACTCTACCTAGAAAAAAAGAAACACACTAATGCAAAAATTGTCTATCTGCCATCTAGCCACAAGATATTTCATATTTGAAAAAAAAAAATCCTGATTTCTCAAAAGGAAAAAGTGAGCCAGGCATGGTGGCACACACCTTTCATCCCAGCACTTGGAAGACAGAGGGAGGAGGGTTGCAGTGAGTTTGAGGCCAACCTGAGACTACAGAGTGAATTCTAGGTCAGCCTAAGCTAGAGTGAGACCCTACCTCGAAAAGGAAAAAGTGAGAACCTGAAAAGCCGTTGCCACCCACAGTTGTAGAAAAACACACGAAATGAAGACTTGTGAGTGGGAAATAGTCTGGCCATCCTTAGTGAGATGTATTCCAAAACAATGGCAAAGAAAAAAGTTGAATGTCATCCAATAGTTTTACTATTAGTATTAGTATTGTAGAAATTTTCTGGAAAGATCATTTCAATACCAGTATGAGTGAAAGTAGAGGAGTTTATTTACCTGGGGGTCAAAAGAGCTTGAGATAGCACTCCAAAGAAGCTCTGGCCTCCAGCTGAGTTTTTTAAATTAATTATTATTTTTTTTAATTTAATTTATTTATTTATATGAGAGACAGAGACAGGAAGGGAGAAATGGGCACACCAGGGTCTCCAGCCACTGCAAACAAACTCCAGACACATGTGCCACTTTCTGCATCTGGCTAATGTGGGTCCTGGGGAATGGAACCTGGGTCCTTTGGCTTTGCAGGTAAATGCCTTAATTGCTAAGCCATCTTTCCAGTCCTGTTTTTTTTTTTTGCAGGGGGGGTGGTGTGCAGGGGGGGATTTTGAGGTAGGATCTCACTCTACTCCAGGCTGACCTAGAATTCACTATGTAGTCTCAGGGTGGCCTTGAACCTACCTCTGCCTCCTGAATGCTAGAATTAAAGGTGTGCGCCACCCCACTCCAGCTGAGATTTTATTTTTATTTTATAGTTTTTATAACGAAGGGGAGGGGAAAATGAACAAACAAGACATGACAATTTGTATATTTAATCATTTTTACTGTCAGGCCACCCTAATAATAAACTCTATTTTACTTTGTTTTAGCCTCAACTGCTTTATAAAATTGCCTCTCTGGGCCCTTTCTGGACAGTTTTTTTTTTTGTGTTGACAAAAATAAGTTTAGCTCCTCAACAATTAACTCTTACATAACTTAATAAATTAATTTAACTTTTAGCTTTTTTACCACAGTATTTAATAGTTTTTGTATTGGGAGATGGAAGAAATTCTATTTATGATAATTTGTAAAGAATCTATGTTTAAAAAAATAATTTTAAAACATTTTTTATTTATTTCAGAGAGAGAAAATGAATGGTCATATCAGGACCTCTTGACACTGCACACAAAGTCCAGTTGCATGCACCACTTTGTGTATCTGGTTTTATGTGGGTACTGGGGATTCAAACCCATTATGGCAGGCTTTGCAACCAAGAACTTTTGACTATTGAACCATCTCCCCAACCCCTAAGAATTTGTCTTTTTGTTTCTAGTGATAATTTTCACTGAATTATAAAAGGGGGGAAAAGGGCTGGAGAGATGGCTTAGTGGTTAAGGTGATTGGCTGCAAAGCCTGAGGACTCATGTTTGACTCTCCAGATCCCACCTAAGCCAGATATACAAGGTGATGCAAGTGTGCAAGGTTGCACATGCACACATATGGTGCACACATTTGGAGTTTGAGTACAGTGGCTAGAGTCCCTGGCGTCCTAATTCTCTCTCTCTCATAAAAAAACACAAAACATACTAAAAGAGGGGGGAAAACTACTTTAATTTGGAAGAAGAACAAAAAATGAAGCAGCCATGGCATGTACCCCCCTCCCTTGCAAATCAATAAAAATATTTTTTAAAAAAGAAATGTGATCCCTGGACGTGGTGACACACATCTTTAATCTCAGCACTTGTGAAGCAGAGGTAGGAGGATCACTGTGAGTTCCAGGCAGCCTGAGACTACACAGTGAATTCCAGATTAGCCTGGGCTACAGCAAGACCTTACCAAAAAAACCAAAACCAAAACAAAACAAAACAAAAAAAAGGAATGTGAGAACTAAAATGTATCTTATTTATTTATTTAGTTTTTTATTGACAACTTTCATAATTGTAGACAATATCCCATGGTAATTCCTTCCCTCCCCCTCACTCTCCATCGTATCCCCTCCATCTCTCAATCAGTCTCTCTTTTATTTTGATGTCATGATCTTTTCCTCCTGTTATGATGGTCTGTGTAGGTAGGTAGTGTCAGGCACTGTGAGGTCATGGATATCCAGGCCATTTTGTGTCTGAGGAGCACATTGAAAGGAGTCCTACCCTTCCTTTGGCGCTTTTAAATTTTTATTTATTTATTTGCAAGCAGACAGAGAGAAGGGGGTGGGGGCAGAGAGAGAATGGGAACATCAGGACCTCCAGACACAGCAAACAAACTCCAGATACATGCGCTACATTGTGTATCTGGCTTTATGTGGGTACTGGGGAATCAAGCTCTGGCCGTTAAGCTTTGCAGACAAGCACCTTAACCCTTGGGCCATCTCCCCAGAACCAAAATGTACCTTTTCTAGTTATGTTCAGTGAACTGGCCAGGAACAATAGTCCTCCACTGTCATGGGCCTGATTATATGTACAATTACTATCTACAAAATTTGGGGTGTAATTCATCCTTTCATTTAAATATACTAACATGACTTGAAAAGATGGCCTATTGGGTTTCTGGGTATGGAAGCATATAGATAAGCTGAAACATTTTGTTGGGGCAAAAACAAATATGATTGTGGGCTGGGGAGATGGCTCAGCAGTTAAAGGTGCTTGCAAAGCCTTCCAGCCTGGGTTCAATTGCCCAGCACCCACGTAAAGCCAGATGTACAAAGCGGCACATGTGTCTGGAGTTCTTTTGCAGCGGTAACAGGCCCTGGTGTGTCCATACTCCACCCCTCTCTCAAATAAATAAAAAAAGTAAGAAGTCATTAAAAATATAATAATTAGCTGGGTGTAGTGGTGCATGCCTTTAATCCCAACACTCGGGAGGCAGAGGTAGGAGGGTCACCATGAGTTCGAGGCCACCCTGAGACTAAAGATTAAATTCCAGGGCAGCCTGAACTAGAGTGAAACCCTACCTTGAAAAAAAAATATATATATAGTAATGATTAACTATAATGACAGAGTATACAAGCCAATTTAAAGGTATGCCCATTGGCTATATTCTGTCAATCAAAATATCAATAGAAAAATGATGAGTGTAATTAAAACGCAATAATTTGTGAAAAAGCTGAGTCCAGAATGATAGCAAAAATGAGAAAAGTTGGCACACCATACTAAAGTTGAACACAATTCCATCTCATTACCCTCTGTTTTTATTTATTTATTTATTTATTTATTTATTTATTTATTTATTTAATTTATTTATCTCTATTTATTTGAAAGAGACAGAGAGAGAAAGAGGCAGAGAGAGAGAAGGGATGCACCAGGACCTCCAGCTACTTCAAACAAACTCCAGATGCATGCGCCACCTTGTGCCTCTGGCTTACGTGGGTCCTGGGAAATCAAGCCTCAAACCAGGGTCCTTAGGCTTCATAGGCAAGTGCTTAACCACTAAGCCATTTCTCCACCCCTACCCTCTGTTTTCATGTTAGTGGTATTGACTCATGTGCCACTTCCATGCAGATTACCAAATTCAGTGACTATCAGGTAGGGTTTTTTTTTTTTTTTTTTAAACTTAATGTCCGTTTACATTTAGGAAAATAATTCTTTTTGTTTTTGTTTTTTGAGGTAATGTCTCACTCTAGCTCAGGCTTACCTGGAATTCACTATGTAGTCTCAGGGTGGTCTCGAACTCACAGCAATCCTCCTACCTCTGCCTCCCGAGTGCTGGGATTAAAGGCGTGTGCCACCACACCCGGCTCAGGAAAATAATTCTTTAACTCTTATGCCGTAGCTGTCTTGGTTTGTACTAGCGCAAACTAATTTTTTGTAATAACAAAATTGTATAGGCATTCATTCAACCTATCCCTGACTCCCTTAGAAATTTAATCCTAGGAATTTTTATTGCACCCCAAAATGCTGTTGTAGTGAGTCACCTTAGGAAAATTAGTGTTGGAATGTATTTGAATTATTATACACCTGAGTTTCTATGCATTGATTAGCTAAGTATTTTTTAAAATATTTTATTTATTTAGGAGAGAGAATGGGCATGCCAGGGCCTCAAGCCACTGCAAATGAACTCCAGACACATGTGCCACCATGTGCTTCTGACTTATGTGGGTTCTCAGGAATTGAACCTGGGTCTTTAGACTTCTCAGGCAAACACCTTGACTGCTAAGTCATCTCTTCAGCCCTAGCTAAGGATTTAAAAGTTGGTTCAAGCTGGGCATGGTGGTGTACACCTTTAGTCCCAGCACTTGGGAGGCAGAGGTAGGAGGATCTCCACGAGTTCAAGGCCAGCCTGAGACTAAAAAAACCAAAAAAAAAAAAAAAAAGTTGGTTCATAATCCTGGCAACAATTTTGCCTAAGTTGACAACAGGCTTCCAATAAAGTTTTTCAGGATGCTAGAAGTGTCCTGAATCTGTACTGTCTAGTACTATAGAATTTTGATCACATGATCCTACTGCCATTCAGCTCTAAAAATGTAGTTAGTATGACCAAGGAACTGTTTTTGTTGTTGTTGTTGTTGTTGTTGTTGTTGTTGTTGTTGTTTTTGAGGTAGTGTCTCCCTGTAGCCCAGGCTGGCCTAGAAATCACTATGTAGCCTGAGGCTGGTCTCGAACTCACAATGATCCTCCCATCATTGCCTCTGGAGTGCTGGGATTAAGGGTGTGCACCATCACACCTAGCTTGAATTTTTTATTTTATTTATTTATGAGAGAGAAGGGGGGGACAGATAGAGAGAATGGGCACCAGGACCTCCAGCCACTGCAAACGAACTCTAGACACATGTGCCACCTTGTATATCTGGCTTATGTGGGTACTGGGGAATCAGACATGGGTCTTTAGGCTTCTCAGGCATCTCTCCAACCCCTAGCTTGAATTTTGTTTTGTTTTGTTTTGTTTTGTTTTGTTTTGTTTTTCAAGATAGGATCTCACTCTAGCCCAGGCTGACCTGGAATTCGCTATGTAATCTCAGGGTAGCTTCAAACTCATAGTGATCCTCCTACCTCTGCCTCCCGAGTACTAGAATTAAAGGTGTGTACCACCACACCTGGCTAAATTTCTTACTTAACTTACATTTAAAGTGAAACGGAGAGGCAGGTGTGGTGGTTCACTTCTGTAAGCCTAGTACTCAGAAGGTGAGACAGGAGAATTGCCACAAGTTCAAGGCCGACCTGGGCTAGCGAACGAATCCCAAGCCAGTCTAAAAAGTCCTGTCTCAAAACAAAATAAAACGACATAGTTGGGTTTGGTGGCTCACACCTGTAATCCCAGCAATCAGGAGGCTGAGGTAGAAGGATTGCCATGAGTTCCAGGGCAGCCTTGGCTATAGAGTAAGTCCATGTTCCATGTCAACCTAGACTAGAGTGAGACCCTTCCTCAAAAAAAAAAAAAAAAAGAGAAAAGAAATGAAAAGAAGAAATTAGCACTGGAGAGATGGCTCAGCAGTTGAAGGTGCTTGCTTGCAAGGCCTGATTCCACAGTCCCACATAAAGCCAGATGTATAAAGTAGCTCATGCGTCTGAAGTTCATTTGTGGAGGCGAGAAACCCTGGCATGCCCATTCTCTCTCATCTTTCTCTCTCTCCTTGCAAATAAATAAATAAAATGAAGAAATTTAAGCAAAACAAAACAAAAACTTCAAATGACAAAAAGGAATACTCAAGAATCTGCCCCCCATCCCCCAGTTCAGCCAGGCATCTTTACCGCAGATGTATAGCAGGGACCCTTTAAGCTTATGCAAGTAATGTTGGTTCATCATCGTTGCTTTATAAACTGTTGATGTGTTCTTGGGGATCATTGTATCAATTCTGCTCTCTTCTGTGATTAGAGAGTCTTAACACTTTTTTAAAGGCTACTCAAAGGTGGCTGGTCAGCCACCATGACAGTTGATGAGATAGCTTCTGGTCAGAATGTTTAAGCGAGCAATGACAGCAGCAGATAGGCCTGTCCTTAGAGCTCCCCACCCACATGAAGGGCCCCAAATTTCAAAATGCTCAGTCTTTTCTTTAAACTTTTATTTTGAACCGCTTGGTGAAATGACACAGATGTTATAACACTGAATGTGATTTCTTTAAAAATAAAGTATAATTTTAATTTCCATATATATATATATATTTGTTTGTTTTACGAGGTAGGATCTTGCTCTAGCCCAGGCTGACCTAGAATTCACTATGTAGTCTCAGGGTGTCCTCAAACTCACAGCGATCCTCTGCCTCCCAAGTGCTGGGATTAAAGGCATGCACCACTACGCCCAGCCCCTTTATTGGTTTTTCCATGGCACGTAGAATAAAACCCAGGTCCACCAGGTTTTGCATGATCTGGCTGTAGGAGTCTTTATCACCAGGCACCAGCCACATATCCTTCCTATCCAGCCGGTTCTTCCGGCCCCAGGGCCTTTACACATAAACTCCCTTTAACACACCCCTTTGTGGGATTTGACTGTGGCTCCCTATTTCCTTCTCCAACATCAGCTCAAATGATACCTCCTCTTTGACATCTTCCCTGGATATGCCATCTAAACTGTTCCCCTGCCCTACCATTCCACCTTCACACTACCTTCTTCCCAGTCCTTAGTGTTCATTTAAAATTTATGAGAGTGAGAAAGAGGCAAAGAGAGAGAGAGAGAAGGGGTGCACCAGGGTCTCTAGCCACTGCAAACGAATGCCAGATGAAGATGCCACCATATGCATCTGGCTTTAAGTGGGGACTGGGTAATCGAACCTGGGTCCTTTGGCTTTTCCAGCAAGCACCTTAACTGCTAAGCCATCTCTCCATCCCCTTAGTGTTTATGCATGTGTTATCTTTCTCATTGGTATATAAAGCCCTGATGTCTTCCTGGTGTATCTCCAAGGACTACAACAGTGCTTGGCTTGTGTTATGTGTATAATTAATATTTGATCCAACACCCAGACATGGTGGCACACACCTTTAATCCCAGCACTTGGGAGGCAGATGTAGGAGGATCGCTGTGAGTTCAAGGCCATGCTGGGACTACATAGTGAATTCCAGGTCAGCCTGGGACAGAGTGAGACCCTGCCTCGAAAAACAAAAACAAACAAAAAATAATTTGCAACAACACAAAAATGTTGATGAGTAAACATCGAATGTATTTCAAATGCAGGGTCCAGTACTTACGATACAATGTTCCCTGATAACTGAACGATTTCTACAAGGCTTTTCAAGTGTCATCCACATCGACAGTCCTATTGACTTCTTTGATAACTCAGGGGCGTGGACCACGATGGCGTCACTAGTCTTCTTGCCTCCATGACTTGATGGTCAGGACGGAAGCTGCTCATGCTGTGATGGAATGTGAGCTTGTAACCTGAGTCACATAGCCAACATGCATCTATGTTGGCATTTATTAGTCAAGTGCCTTCCTCGTCATTCCTGAGATGGATACATTTATGGGAGCCTTAAAGTTGGTTAGAAGGTTTTATTGATGTTAGTTTATTTGATCTTCTCCATCCTCTACTCTGCTGGTTAGGTTACTGGAGGGGTCTGTACATAGAGCTGAGGAGAGGTGAAATTTTGCTTAAGACAACACGGGCAGTAAGAGATGGAACTAGTAAATGAACTCACCTGTTTCAAGACCAACTGCCAAGTCCAAATCTTCAGCTTCTTCAGCCCCATCACAGCAACCCTCACCTTTCAACTCTTATGTTGGCAAGGCAGGAAAAATTCTTCCCTAAAAATTTATAACATCATTTTATTTTATTTTATTTTATTTTATTTTATTTTATTTTATTTTATTTTAGAGAGAGAGAGAGAGGAAGAGGCAGAGAGACAATGGGTGCACCAGGGCCTTTCAACCGCTGTGAACAAACTCCAGATGTGTGTGCCCCCTTGTGCGCATGTGTGACATTGCATGCTTGCATCACTTTTGCGTCTGGCTATATGTTGGACCTGGAGATTTGAACAAGCATTCTTAGGCTTTGCAGACAGGTGCCTTAACCACTAAGCCATCTCTCCAGCCCAAAATTTATAACATCTTTTAAATAATGTTATTTATTTATTTATTTATTTGAGAGAGAGAGAGTGGGGGAGGGAGAGAGGCAGACACAGAGAGAGTATGGGTATGCCAGGGCCTCCTGCCACTGCATACGAACTCCAAATACATGCCCCACTTGGTGCATCTGGCTTTTCAAGGGTATTGGGGAATCAAATTTGGGTCCTTAGGCTTTGCAGGTGAGTGCTTTAAGTGCTGTATTGCATTTTTTTTTTTTTTTTTTTTGGTTTTTCAAGGTAGTGTCTGTAGCTCAGCTGACCTGGAATTCACTATGTAGTCTCAGGGTGACCTTGAATTCATAGTGAACCTTCTACCTCTGCCTCTCGAGTGCTGGGATTAAAGGTGTGCACCACCACACCTGGCTTGTATTTCATCTTTTTGAGGAAACACACAAAACCAAAGATACTCATATAGAGCAATGTAAACACACCAAAATTAATTACTGAAGTATATAAAGACGAGGAGTTGATTTTTTTTAATTTTAATTTTTTTGGTTTTTCCAAAGTAGGGTCTCACTCTAGCCCGGGCTGACCTGGAATTCACTATGTAGTCTCAGGCTAGACTTGAACTCAGTGATTTTCTTACCTCAGCTTCCTGAGTGCTAGGATTAAAGGCGTGCACAACCATGCCCAGCTTAAAAAAGATTTTTGAATCACATATAGCCAAATAAGATCTTTGGTAAATCCTCAGAGAAGGTGAGTATTTAACAAGATTTGGAAGAAGTCCAAGAGACGAGAGGGGTAGAAGGCAAGAGGGGCTAGAGCCAGTGGCAATGGGTCACTTAAAGCTATATGCATGGGAGGGGCTGGAGAGATGGCTTAGCGGTTAAGGCATTTGCCTGCAAAGCCAAAGGATCCCGGTTCAATTCTCCAGGACCCATGTAAGCCAGGTGCCCAAGGCGGCACATGCATCTGGAGTTCGTTTGCAGTGGCTGGAGGCCCCGGCACACCCATTCTCTCTCTCTCAAATAAAATATATATATATATATATATATTTTAAAAGCTATATGCATAGGTACAGCATGTGGAGAATGGGACCCACAGATCAGTTTGACAGAATTAGAGGTGCACCACAAAGTAATAATGAAAGATGAGGGTGCTACCACTCGGAGTTCACCTAGACAGTCCAAGACCTTGGACGTCAAGGGGAGCTTAGGGTTTATTTGTCAGACATTAGGGAGTCAGTAAAAGTTCATGCAAATGAATATTAGACAGAGAAGCTGGGCATGATGGCACGTGCCGGGAACCCAGCCTTTGGGAGGCTAAGTAGGGAGATCACATGAGTTCAAGCCTGGGCTACACAGTGAGACCTGTCTCCAAAAATAAAAATAAAACTTAGTCATGGAAACAAAGTCTCATGAAATACAGTAGGGGATAATGACAAAAGACTGTTGCAGTAATAGCTTGCAACATGTCTGGTGTAAGGTACATGGTCATAGATGACGGTGGTGATCCAGAAAATCGGACCTAAGTAGATTTCACAAAGAGAGGCTCGTCAGGGCCGGATGATGGACTTCAAGTAAGGGAGAAGGTGAGGAAGGAGTGAAACATGAGTGCAAGGCTTCCAGCCTGTTGAGTTGGGCGATTGTGATGTAATGAACATGTTATTGCTGAGAGGAAGACCTTCGGTTGAGGCCAGGAGTAGAAAGATGGGGATAAGGAATGATGAGCCAAGTTTGTGCAATGCAAAGTTGAGGATGGTGCAAGCATGTTCTATTTCGGGCTTGGAGGCAGCTCAGGAAGTTCAGTCTGGAAAGAAGGTGAGAAGTCAGAGTTCATGACGTTTCACTTCTTATTAACCTCTCACGCTCTTTGCCACACTCTGCACCCCGGCTGCCCATGTGTAGCAGACAGCTTTAGGTTGGCTGAGATGAACTTCCAGACCAGGCACAGTTATGGAGGAAGGGATATTTACTGAGGCTTACAGATCTACGGGAAGTTCCATAATGGCAGGTTCAAGCAGAGAGAGAGAAGCCACAAGCCCAAAAGCCTAAAGCCACACAGCACACTTCAGGAACTCCAGGTGGAACTAGGCACTTTTGATATCTTTAGATTAAAATCTCAAACCCACCTCCACACCTTAAGATCCGCCCAGTGACACCGCCTCCAGCCAGGTGGCTGCAGATGCAAACTACAAACTAATAAAACACTGAATATATTGGGGGCCATCTATTCAAACTACCACACCATGCCTACTGCCTCAAGTGTACTTTTGTTGACAATTTACTAGAGAAGAAAAAGTTATATTTATATATTTGCATATTGGACATATCCTTGTAATTTTCTGTATGGTAACATAAAAAATAGAAGGAAAAGATTTTTAAAATTCAGTAAAGACTTCTCACACTGAAAGTTATTTAGAACCAGGTGTAGTGGCACACACAGGCCTTTAATCCCAGCACTTGGAAGGCAGAGGTAGGAGGATTGCTGTGAATTCAAGGCTACCCTGAATCTACGTAGTGATTTCCAGGTCAGCCTGGAGTAGAGTAGACCCTGCCTTGAAAAAACAAAAAAAAAAAAAAAAAAAAAAGTTATTTAGAAGTTACTTGGTTTTTATAAATTAATATTCATTACTTTCAAATTCAAATCTTAAGCTTTTACATTAAACATATTCACTTCATTATTCTATTTATGTCTAACCAATTGTTATCTGATCCACATAATCCTTTTAAACAGCATTATTAATTTTACAAACTGACTATTTTTTAAATTGTTTTAAAATTTTTATTTATTTATTTGCCAGCAGAGAGAAAGAGATAGAAGAGAGGCAGAGAGAGAATTGGCATGCCAGAGCCTCTAGCCACAGCAAACAAACTCCAGATGCATGTGACCTTTGTGCATCTGGCTTACGTGGGTCCTGGAGAATCGAACTGGGATCCTTTGGCTACACAGGCAAACGCCTTAACCACCAAGCCATTTCTCCAGCCTCAATTTGACTGTTTTTTTTTAAACACATCAATTTTTAAAAATATTTTTTATTTGTTTATTTCTTTGAGAGAGAGAGAGAGAGAGATACAGAAATAGGTAGGTAGAGAGAGAGAGAGAGAATGGGAGTGTCAGGGCCTCCAGCCACTGCAAACAAACTCCAGATGCATGCGCCCCCCCCTGAGCATCTGGCTTACATGGGTCCTGGGGAGTCAAACCTGGGTCCTTTGGCTTTGCAGGCAAGCGCCTTAACTGCTAAGCCATCTCTCCAGCCCAAAACACATTAATTTTCTGATCTACGAACAGTCTCAAATTCTTAAGTAATTTTCATTAAGTTAATAAATTAGCTGGGTGTAGTGGCATATGCATGTAATCCAGCACTCTGGAGGCAGAGGCAGGAGGATTACTGTAAATTGGAGGCCAGCCTGGTTTATATAGTGAGTTCTAGACAAGCCAGGGTTCCATGTGGGGGACTCTGTCTCAAAACAAGCAAACAACCTCCCTACTCCTCCCACCCCAAGCCCTTTAGTTTCCAGGCCTGTAATCCCAGCACTTGAAATTTAGAAGCAAGATGACTGCAGTTCAAGGTCAACCTTGGCCGTATTGTTTATTTGGTCAACCATAGCAAATTCAAGGCCATTCTAGGCTATGAGATGCTGTCTCAAAAAGAGAGAGCAAGCAAGAGGGAAATAAAACAGCTTATAAATTAAACTAACACACATATGAGTTTTACTTTTTCTTAAGGGTTTCAAAATAGTATTTAAATTTTCAAAATATTTTAAATTTAAAACCAAAGTCTACATCGGTCAGTAATATCTTAAAAATCAACATTACAGTGTTAATTTTACACCATTTATTAATTTTCTAAAGTATTTATAGTAAACACTAGAACTATTTAAAATATCAGATATCAAATGTTTTTGTTTTCAATATCAAAAATCAGTATTTTTAGGGCTGGAGAGATGGTTTAGCACTTAAGGCACTTGCCTGTAAAGCCAAAGGACCCACATAAGCCAGCTACACAAGGTGGTGCATGTGTTTGGAGTTCGTTTGCAGTAGCTGGAGGCCGTAGTATGCCAAAAAAAAAAAAAAAAGAAAGAAAGAAAATCAGTATTTTGAATATCAAAAGAGCTACAAAAAAAGGAGAGGGGACAGCAGTGCTCAGATTGTGGTAGGGATCACATTCAAGCCAAGGGCCTGTTAAACATAGATTACCATACTCCACCCTCAGAGCTATTGATTCTTTAGGCTGGGAGTCCTGATACTATGCATTTTTACCACGCCCCAGAGGATGAGATGCTACTCCTCAAGGACTGCACTTGGTGTCCTCAGGACTGGGTCGGTGTTGCTGGGCTAGGAGAGCACAGAACCATCAGTGCCGTCCTTTACCTTCCTTCTCCATGGGCCCAGCCTCCGATCCCCCCTTCTCCATGGGCCCAGCCTCCGATCCCCCCTTCTCCATGGGCCCAGCCTCCGATCCCCCCTTCTCCATGGGCCCAGCCTCCGATACCCCCTTCTCCATGGGTCCCAGTCTCTGATCCCTCCTTCTCCATGGGGAACAAAAGTCAGCTAAGTTCTTAACCAGCAGTGGACCCTGCAAGCTTTATGGCTGACCAGCCAGGCCAAATATACCAACTGGTGCCATGTCTTTTATGGGGGAAAACAACTAAACAACTGCTCTCCGACTGGACTTGAGGCCTGTTCCACCTGAGGGAATCCTTGCCTTGTCCTGAAACCCTAATCAAAAGCCTCTAGGTGGAGAGGTCACAAGCCCTAGTGGGGAAACTACTACTATTGATGGGTAAATGGATATATTATGCCCACCAAATTGTCCTCTAAATACTTATGTGCATGCCCATATATTAATGCTACTCTCACTTTTGGCTAGAGAAGCTTCTCTTTTCAGATGGTGGTGACCACTGGGGAGACTCAAAGCTCACCCAAAAGTGCTGAGAAGTGACAGTGACGTGTTCAGCACTAAGTGAGACATCTCTATTACACCCTGCAAGGCTCACGGACAGTGGTTGATGCTACCTACCTGCATAATAGGAGGGGGGAAAATGATGACATCAAATAGAAGAGAAACTAGTTGGAAAGAAGGGATTCAGTGGAGGGGGCATTTGGGTGAGTGAAAGGGAGGGTGGTGGGAGGGGATTATGGTCTCGGTATATTGTCTATATTTGTGGAGATTTCCAATGAAACATTAAAATAAATATATACATATGTTTATGACAAAAAAACTTCTAGTTTCTTCTTGTCTGCTACATACAGTGAGACCTCCATCAAGTACTTGAAGATAATGTTCCCTCCTCTTCCTTCCCTTCCTTTCCCTCCCCGTCCTTTCCCTCCCCTCCTCTCCCCTCCCCTCCCCTTTCCTTCCCTTTCCTTACCTTTCTCTCCTTCCCCTTCCCTCCCCTCCCCTCCCCTCCCGTCCCCTCCCCTCCGTTCCCCTCCCCTCCCCTCCCTTCCCCTTCCCTTCCCTTCCCTTTCCTTTCCTTCCTCTGCTGGAAATTGAACCCAGACTCTCTACCACTGAGCTGCACCCCAGCCCCAAAGTTTGCTTCTTCATCTCCGAAATGGACTCTCTATATCAAAGCAGGAGCCAAGAGGACAGCCTTTGTCAGGTCTTTGCAATAAGTACAGCCAAGAATTAATGAGCGAGAAGTACCCAGGTTAAGGGAGGGACAGGGATTTTTGGTCAGGAGTCACAGACGTGAACGTTGGCAGTGAGTACCTGGGCTTTATGCAGGGAAGAGGGAATACTAATGAACAGTCTTCTTATTAGTAAAATTCACTGGCAAGCCCTTTCCTGTCATGGAAACAGAGGCATCAAGCTTTCTTATTCAGATGCCAGTAGCTTCATTTATCTTGCTTCCTATTCCAAATCACTTCATGAAGTAAATTTGTCTGCCAGGAAAGAATCCACTGCACTCTCACATTCTGATAAGACACTCCTTAGCAAAGTTCTAGTTCTTATTGAAATTAACTTCCTCATACACTGATTTCATATTTTTTTTTAAAAAATTAGTCAGTCTGAGCCTGTCACTAAGAGACAGATAGGTTCTTAATATGCTAATGGAATCAGGTTTCTGTACCTGTCAGGTTGAATACCAGACCCCCAAGCTGTTAATATTCACCAAGGAAACATCTTAGAAGACCAATTGTTCATCTTCACAGTTATTTCCCAGGATGTGTAATCATAGCATATAGGACGATCAATTACCATAACTCACCCTGGGGATTCAGATGAGTTTTGGAGATGATATCATCTGAATTCTGTCTTGAAGGGTGAGTAAGAGTTTGCAGATGAGGAGAGAGATGGGTGTGGCGTTCTTGGCATAGTCCTGGGCAGGGAGAAGCACATGGACAGTGTGTAAATGATAAGTACAGGAAGAGGAAGGGAGGGTGGTTGAGAAGTAGGGGTTAAATCAACGAGAACCTGGGGTCTCATAGGAAAGAGGTGGCCTCTCCAGTTTCTTAAGCAGGAGAATAACAGAGGAAACTTGAATTGTCTTTCCAACTCAAGGGTAGAATTTTTTTTTTGAGGCAAGCCCAACAAACTGCCCCCCTTTTACATTACAACCTGTTTTTTATATTTTATTCTTATTTATTTATTATTTCAGAGAGGGAATGGGTACACCAGGGCTTCCAGCCTCTACAAACAAACTCCAGATGCATATGCCACCTTGTGCATCTGGCTTACATGGGTACTGGGGAATCGAACCGAGGTCCCTAGGCTTTGCAGGCAAACACCTTAATTGCTATGCCATCTCTCCAGTCCTAGAATATGGTTTTAAAGAGCTAGTTCAGAGGCATTCTAAGGTCATGGCCCCAAGGAAAGATGATGGGTTCTGGACTGTTATGCTGGAGGGAGAGAGAAAACATTAGCAGGCTTTATTTATTTATTTTATTTTATTATTTTATTATTTTGGTTTTTCAAGATAGGGTCTCACTCTAGCTCAGGCTGACCTGGAATTCACTATGTAGTCTCAGGGTGGCCTCAAACTCATGGCAATCCTCCTACCTCTGCCTCCGGAGTGCTGGGATTAAAGGCGTGCGCCACCACACCCGGCTCAGCAGGATTTAATATTTGGACACATATTGCTGAAGGATGCACAGGGCAGGTAGAAACATCTTAGAGGATGCCTGAGATCTGCTTTGGATGTCTTGAGTGGACGGTGGTGTCAAGAGCTCATAAATGGACTAGGTGGGTGTGTCTCTCAGGATTTGTTTTGTGTGATTTAGACGTAAGGGTTTAAGTTGAATGAAAATAATGAGGTCACTTTTGAAAATCTATGGGATTTTCAAGTCACTGGGTGCTTAGAGGAAAGGACAGCGCTAAACATAATGATTTTACAAGTTACCTATGGTTTATCAATCATCTAAGACAACACAAGGTTGCCCAGGTAAATTGAGAAGGACAACGGTCCAAGGAAGAATCTCTGAGCAGAAACTCTGAAAAGGTAGGCAGAGGACAAGCCCCTGGAGAGAAACCAAAGTCCTGATTCTGAAGAAAGAGAAACCGAACGGAAGAGTTTCAGGAACCTCACAAATGGTTTCAAGGTAACTCTAGGATTTAATCCAGGAGTTTTGACTCGTGCACAAAGGAAACGAGTCTCTGGCAAGCCTGGTGATGGTGATCTCTGGTCTTTGGTTGGAAGCAGTGGCCTGAGGAAGTCATGGGAGGGGAGGAAGTGAAGAGAGCGCCTGTGGGCCACACTTGCCGCCGTGCAGCTCCATCCTGAGATGCTGATGCAGATGCAGTCATTTCTGTGCATCTTCTTTCCTCTCTGTTTTCCCCTTGCCGGGAGCCAAGTGACTAAGAAAAAGAGCTCTATAGTAATCAGGAAGCCCCAGGCCTGCACCAGCACCGATTCTAATAGAGGAGTCAAGAGTGAGGCCTTTGCTCAAATATCATCATGTTTGCTCTAGACACCACTAACCTTCTCCTCTCTAGTTCCCTGTTCCAATGACGAGCCCTCCTCCAAAGGGAGCAACAAGTTGGGATCGCACACAAATGTGTGCCATTCTCAGCAATGCCATCGGGCTGGGACAAAGAGGAAGACTGCCCGTGGATGCTTGAAATCAGACTTCCCTGAGTCCCCCCCCCTTCCCCTCAATTTAAGATAGACACTAAAGGGCTGGAGAGATGGCTTTTGGTGGTTAAGGCGCTTGCCTACAAAGCCAAAGGACCCAGGTTCAATTCCCCTGGACCCATATAAGCTAGATGCACAAAGTGGCACATGTGTCTGGAGTTTGTCTGCAGTGGCTGGAGGCCCTGGTGCATCCATTCTTTCTCTCTGTGCTGCTTTCTCTCTCCCTCTCTCCCAACTAAATAAATAAAAATAAAAATATTTTTAAAAAGAAGACAGGTCTTGTGCTTACTATGATATGCTCCTACCATGCCAAATCCCTCAGCTTTCAAGGTCTGGAGAGCTGACATGTCATGATTCTCATCACTCCCAGTGGGCCCAGGCTTGCTCGTGCCCAGCCCAGTGGACCCTGACATTGTAAAGAAGGGAAGGAGAATGTTACATGGACATAAAGTGCAGTCTTCTACCTGCCAGGAGAAAAAAAACACCCAGGACTTTCTCTCTCACCCAGGTCCTGCTTGAGCGCAATTAAAATGGTATACACCATTCTGAAGTAAGGCTGGTCTTTCACCTGGAATCTCCCAGGCTCTCAAAGGCAAGGGGTGAAGGAAGAGGAATTAGACCCCTTCCCTTTGTCAATGGTGGATCCTCTTATTTTTACCCGGTGCCAGGCCTCAGCCGGAATGTACAGGCTTCCACATCTGCTAGCAACAGGGAAGCCAGCTTTTGAAGAGAGAGAGAGAGAGAGAGAGAGAGAGAGAGAGAGAGAGAGAGAGGTCTGCTTGCTTAGCCTGCAGTTTGGAGCCAATCCTGGCAGCTTTGTCCCAGCCCGAGAGACTTAACTAGCTTGATCACAGAGGCTCTTCTTTAAGTTTGTTTAACAATAACTTTTTATATTAAAAAGAAAAGAAAAAGAAACCTAGAAAGTGAGTGGGAAGTCATGGAAAGCATACAAGATTCACTGCTGGTTGCATCAGTACAAAAAAATTCTTACATTTGCTTTGTGTGCAGATAGAATTATATCTTTGGGAAATAAATGATAGGATTCTTACATATTTTGTGTTTTAAATGATACAAGTGGCATGGATAGTAATAAAATTGAAAAACAAAATGATTTGTTGCTGGACTGTTTGTTTGGTTTTTAGACTCATTTGGGGGATTGAACCCAGGGCCTTACTCATGTTAGGCAAGTATTCTACTTGCCCCTTGGTTTAAGTTTGAAGAACTGGAACAAACCCTGCAAGAAAAGAGTCCACAAAGAGAGACTCAAGCTGTAAGAGAGAAAATGTTAGTGAATGAAGCCGATCTTGGAGGAGATAGGATGAGAGAGGCCACCAGTAGAGGGGACAGCTTGCTACAAGGAGATCTGTCCTTGGAGACCAGTGGCTGCTGACACTCTGGAGTTAAGGGGAGCCAGCCACAGCAAACACTCTCAGGGGAGGTCACTTGAACTTTCAATGTTTCCAAGGTCATTAGCAAACTGCGGAGTGTATGGACTAAGTTTTCTGTTGCTGTAACAAAAGACTTGAGAGAAATAATTTAAAGGAAGAAGTTTCATTTTTGCTCACAGTTTCAGCCCATGGTTGGCTGGATCTGCTTTTCTGGGGGCCATGGTAAGGCAGAGCATCATAGCAGAAGGGTGAGCCTGGTGTGGTGGTGCACACCTTTAATCCCAGCACTCGGGAAGCAGAGGTTGAAGGATCACAGTGAGTTCGAGGCCACCCTGAGACTACATAGTGAATTCCAGCTCTATGAAACCCGACCTCAAAAAACAAAACAAAACAACAACAACAAACAAACAAACAAACAAACCAGTAGAAGGATGAATGAAGGAAAGCTTTTTGGTTCATGGTGACCAGGAAGGGGGTGGGGATGGAGCAGACAGCACAGCATAGGCCCTAAGAAACTACCCCTGGTGACCTTCTTCTCTATCTCCCAACAATGCCAGCAAATTATTAATCCCTTTATGGCTTAATTTATTAATGAAATCAGAGTCCTCACAGCCCAGTCATCTTTCAGTGACTGGTTGTACCCATTGGAGACCAAGTCTGCAAGACATGAGGCTGTAGGACATAACCCACTCAACCTATAACAGAGTACAACTGATTTGACGAGAGCCAATGGCTCATATTACATTCAATCCTTACGACAACCTTGGAGCTCGACAGTGCTCTGCTTTTATCATAGGGGTTGAATCCAGGTCTCCTTAGCACACTTTTTTTTTAAAAAAATTATTATTTATTTATTTGAGAGAGAGAGATACAGATATAGGCAGGTAGAGAGAGAGAGAATGGGCATGCCAGGGCCTCCAGCCACTGCAAACGAATTCCAGATACATGCGCCCCCTTGTGCATCTGGCTTACGTGGGTCCTGGAGAATCAAGCCTTGAACCAGGGGTCCTTAGGCTTCACAGGCAAGCGTTTAACCGCTAAGCCATCTCTCCAGCCCAGCACACTTTTTTTTTTCTATGACTTCAGGTTGGAGCAAGCTGTTCTAGAGCAAAGGAGGTAGTGTTTTGGTAGTGTTCACCAAAAGCCCAAGCAGGCAGTATTAGCAGCCAGAGAATCTGTTCATCTCTGTAGTCACCGCCAAGGCCATTACCCTCTAGGTGGCAAGCTTATCCTGAATTCCACATTTTCTAGTTTGTTTAGAAATCTGCCCAATTGCACAAACAGTTCAACTCCCCTCTCCCTAACCCCCGCCCTCAAGGGCCTGACAAAAGATTCTTTGCTTGTCCAAACTTTAGTCGGGCTGCTGAGTTATCTGCTAGGCCCATCTGGCACTTCCTCATAAAACCTAGTTTTTAGCAAAGAACCTTGTTAAGTCCTTTTAGCCAGCTACTCCCTCCTGGATACCTGATGGAGTTGCTCACCCTCAACCACACTGCCAGGTGATGTCAGTTCTCCTGGCCTGTCTTCCTTTCAGTAATTTCCCCTCCACTAACCCTCACCCTGTTCCTTGCTTCTACATTGCCACTTGCTTATGCTAGATTAGGAGTTTAGCCCAGTCTCTCTCCCCCGTGGTGAGAGCTGTGGCCGCGTTCCCTGTGTCTGTCAGTATGGTTCAGAGCAAAGTCTGCCTTAGCATGTATTACAAGTTTCATTAGTAGGCCTTAATGGATTAGGCAAGAGCCTAGTGAAAATTTACATTAAAAATGAGTCAGGGGCTGGGAGATAGATCGGTTGGTAAAATCCTTGACTTGAGAACAAGAGGACTTGAATTTGAGCCCCAGAACCCACAGAAAAAACAGCCAGCTACATGCCTCATATAAAGGTCAGGCACGTGCCTATAATCCCAGTTCTAGGGAGGTGAAGATAGTAGGAACACTGGGCTCACTGGCCAATCAGTCTATCTTCATGGGTGAGCTCCAGGCCAATAAGATGCTCTGTCTCAAAAGAAGATGGAAAGCCGGCTGTGGTGGCGCACGCCTTTAATCCCAGTACTCGGGAGGCAGAGGTAGGAGGATCGCCGAGAATTCAAGGCTACCCTGAGACTACATAGTGAATTCCAGGTCAGCCTGGGCTAGAGCGAAACCCCACCTTGAAAAAAAAAAAAAAAAAGAAAGAAATGATGATCCCGTAAACTGCTAAGAGTGATTTCCAAAGAACAAGGTACCCGAGGGGTGGTCCAGGGAATATGGGCCTATGTACATAAGTAATGAATCAAATATATTTCAATCATAGCCTCGTGGGGTGGCATGAATGTACTTGTTAGATGCAAACTCCTCAGGTAACATCGCCAACAAATAGGTTGTGCGTCCACAGTAGTTCTCCTTGAGCAGTTTCTAGGTGCTTCTGTCAGCGGTCTATGTCCCCATGTGTGCAAAGTCTGTGGACTGGCATGCAAATATCCACCCCACCCCCAGGACATTGCCAACACACTTCTTGGCTAACATATTAGCATCTCTTGTGTGAAACAGCAGGGAAAGGCAGCCCAAACAGGTAATGAATGTGTTCTTTCTGGAGCCCCGAACCTTCCAGGAAGTCATGTTGGAAGCAGTGAATCAAGTTTCTGGGCCCTAATTAGACTTGTGGTCAAATGATTAAAGGATTATGGACAGAGGGAAAGAGAAACATGGGGAGCCGTGAGGAGGTCCAGGAGCCGGGGGCTGAGGGGTTGAAAGGCATTTAAGAAGGAATCTGGAATTATTGGAAAAGATGGCTGAAAAGCTAAGCTGGGGTCAGTTTGGGGAAAGTGTGACCTTCTCCAAATCTCTCAAGTTCTCTTTGAAATCTCTAAAATTGGCCAGAAAACATTGATTTTTTTTTGTTTTTTCACCTTAGTGAGTCCACCCTCAGAATTCTATCTGTCATCTTTCCCATAGTCTCCAATTTATCAGCAAACGTTGTGCAGTGTCCTTGGCTGGGTTTGGCTCTAGATTCTAGAAATACACTTTGTCTAAGTAGGACAAGGTGGTCCCTTTTTCCTTTGTGATGAAAACAAGCATAGAAGATATCAGGCGGTGTGAGATTAAACTCCAGCCCAGAGGGCTGAGGTGGAGGACTAGAGAGCACACTGCTGCACATGGAGACACCCAGCAAAGGCTCTGTGGAGTAGGAAGCAGCAGCAGGCAGCTAATGCTCTGAAGGACAAACATTCCAAGACGGACAGAGCAGTAAATGGCATCTCTGCCCAAGAGCTTGGCATGTTTGAGAGACAAAAAGAACTAAGTAGTTGCTGTTCAGTGAGCAAGGGGGAGTGTGTCAGACAAGGTGAAGGAGATGGTCTCAATATGTATGTATTTATGATATGTTGGAAAGATGAAGGGCTCAGGATGAGGGGGGAACAAAAGAAGGTAACGGGAGGGGATTATGATCAAAATACATTATGTACATGTACACAATGGATCCAAGAACCCATAATTCACAGTTAACTACTAAAAACCTTTTGAGTTTGTTCATTTCATTTCCTTTTTTTTTTTTTTTTTAAGGAAAAAAAATCCTGTCGTTAAATAATACATTAATTAGAAAATCCTGAGGAAAAATGAACATTAAACTTAAAATTACCTGCTTATGTCCAGAATATTTCTTTTAAAAATATTTTATTTATTGATTTGACAGAGAGAGAGAAAGAGAGAGAGAGAATGGGCATGCCAGGGCCTCCAGCCACTGCAAACGAATTCCAGATGCATGTGTCATCTTGTGCATCTGGTTTTACGTGGGCACTGGGAAATCAAACTGGAGTCCTTAGGCTTTGCAAGCAAGCTCCTTACCCACTTAGCAGTCTCTCCAGCCCAGAAGTCATATTTCTTGTGAGTGATATTATCATATATATACAACTCATCTTGGACATCATTGATATATGGCTTCTACCTATTAAAAAACTTGGGGGCCTGGGGAGATGCTTGAGACTCCAGCATGAAGGCCTGAGAGGACCTGAGTTCAATCCCCAGAACACACATAAAAAGCTGAGTATGGCAGGCTGGGGAAATGGCTTAGCAGTTAAGGCGTTTGTCTGTGAAGCCTAAGGGCCCCAGTTTGATCCCTCAGGACCCATGTAAGCCAGCTGCACAAGGGGCGCATGCGTCTGGAGTTCGTATGCAGTAGCTGGAGGCCTGGCACGCCCATTCTCTCTTTCTCTCTGCCTCTTCCTCTCTCTCTCAAATAAATAAGTAAATAAATGATTTCCTAGGACCCATGCAAAGCCAGATGTATACAGCGGTGCATACATCTAGAGTTTCTTTGCAGCAGCAGGAGGCTCTAGTATGCCCATTCTCTCTCTCCTCGCAAAAAAAATAAATACATATGTATTTTTTTTAAAGCTGAGCATGGCGACACACGTTTGTAACCAGAGTCCTGTGTGTATTTGGTAGGGGAGAGGGTCAGAAGAATTGTTGGTCACTCAGTCTGACTGAAAATGGCAGCTCCAGGTTTAGGTTTGATGAGAGACTCTTTCTGAAGGAACCAATGTAGAAGAACACTGAGGAGGATGGCCAGTGTCCTCCTCTGGCTTCTGCAGTAGCATGACCTCACACACCTGCATGTGCACATACATAACACTAGACACACACACACACTACACCAGAATACAACATCTAGTGCCCGAAACTTTGCAATGAAGTTTACCTCATTAGTATACAATTACTTAAAATATTATTTTACTGGGATTAGGTACCTGTTCTTTTTTCTTTCTTTCTTTCTTTGGTGTGTGTGTTTGTAGGATGTGTGGGTGTGAAAATACCATACATGCTACCATCTGGATATAAAAGGCCTTGAACTTAGGCCAATCAGGAGTTCACTATCTTAAACTCTTGCTATTTCCCTTTTGTGTAGAAGGTGTGGGTTCACTTCTCTGTATGTTTTTTTTTTTTTTTTTGGGTGTGTATGTGGTGTGGGTGTATGCATGAATGTGGAGGTCAAAAGTTGACACCCCGGTATCTTCCTTGCTCACCTCCGCTTTATTTACAGAGGCAGAATCTCTCACTTGAACCCAGAGCTTGTTCATTTGGCTAGTCTAGCTAGGCAGCTTGTTCCAGAGATCCCCTATCCCTGTCTCATGAGCGCTGGGATTACAGGCGGTCACAGCACCTACTTGGCACTTACATGGGTGCTGGGCTTTCAAATTCACATCCTCATGGTTGTGCGGCCAGCTCTGTGCCTACCAAGCCAGCATCCCAGCCCCTTGTATATGTTTTTCTTTTTTCTTTTTACTGGTTCACTGTAGTGCATCTGTGATTTGTCCATATTTGCATGGCACAGCTTGTTTATACCGTGAGCTACAGAAGGCAGGTCCAATGTCATATCCTCCTCATGTGTGGCATTTCTTATCGTCCACTTTGATGAAGACAATAGGAACATGATGTTAAAAAGTGAAACATTGCATCTGGCATTTGGCCATTTCCTTTCTCACCAAATGCCAGTCTGCTGACCTGCTGACTGTGCAGAGGCCCCTCTGTGGAAAAGACAGGCTCTCTTGAAGGTCGGGCATCCAGTACAGATTTACAAGCATGAAGAAACTATTTGTAAAAAACTAATAAACAAAACAAAACGAAACAAAAAAAAAAAAAAAACCCTGCAACTAAACTGCTTTTATAATTTGGCACAGTTCACATAAAATGTTTCTATAGTTAATCAAAAAGTAGTTTTGGAGCCAGGCATGGTGGCGCACGCCTTTAATCCCAGGCAGAGGTAGGAGGATCACTGTGAGTTCTAGGCCAGCCTGGGACTACATAGTGAATTCCAGGTCAGCCTGGGTTAGAGTGAGACCCTACCTCAAAAAAACCAAAATAAATAAATAAATAAATAAATAAAATAAAAAGTAGTTTTGGGCTGTGTAATTTTGTTTTTTAGTCATGGTCTACAAAAAACTACAATTCAATGAACTACATACAATTAATCCCTAGTGACTAATGTGGAATTGATGGCTAGTTCTGTCTTAGTTTCTCAGGTTATATTAAACTGCAGTCCTACATGAAACCGGTTTATACTATATCTGACATTATAGAGTATTTGTTCCAGTTGTGAGAAGTTTTTAGAGACTGGAAGGGTCAGAAAGATCAGGCATCGGGGCTGGAGAGGTGGCTTAGTAGTTAAGGAGTATGCCTGAGAAGTCTAAGGACCCCAGTTTAATTCTCCAGGTCCCACGTAAGCCAGATGTGTATGGTGGCACATGCTTGGAGTTTGTTTGCAGTGGCTGGAGGCCCTGGCGTACCCATTCTCTCTCTCTCTCTCTCCCCTCCCCTCTCTCTGTCTCTAATAAATAAATAAATATAAAATAAAATAAAATAAAATAAAGAGAAAGATCAGGCATCAAGAAAACATGGGCTGGGAGCAGGGGTGGGTGAAGGATACTTAGGAATCAGTTTCGCCAGGATTAGGAAAGTCTAGGAAAGAGCTCAAAATGTATCTCTGCTGACTGGGCACCGTTCACTACCTCCAAACCCAGCTGCAATCTCTACAGTTCTCTGTCCTGCTGAGTGGCTGGAAGGTTGAAGTCTGTGAGGTGTACTCAGGAGTGGTGGGGTGCGGGTGGGGCTCCAGGCGGTGCAGCTTCTGGTTAGACTAAGTGGATGGGAGGCCCTAGGGCATGACTGGAGACCCCAAATAGAAAAAGGCAGGAGTGCTTATTCCTCCCACCTTTCTCTGTGGTCCCCCACTACAGTTTGTAATGATGACCGTCCCCTTCTGGACAGAGCTCATGTGGGGAAGCCCTTCTCCCACGGCTTTAGTTTGTGAGTGTGTTCGTGCGTGTGTGGGTCCCACCGTATATAGAGTCAGAAGACAACCTCAGGCGCTGGTGTTCTCTTTCCACCTTGTTTGAGAAGGGTCTCCCTTGTTCCTCTTTTGCTGCCAGACAGGCCAGACTAGCTGGCGCTTGGGTTTCAGGCTTCTCCTGCGTCCTCCTCCCATTGACACAGGCACATGGGGATTGACAGATGGACAGATGGGGGTGTGCACCAGTTTGTGTCTGGCTTCACATGGATGCTTGGGGCCTAAACCAGCAGCCAGGCTTGCAGAGCAAGCACCTTACCCCCTAGCACCTCCCCACTGGGTGATAATATCTTCTACTGCTGCTAGTTGCTGGGTGCCTCAGTTCCCCTTCCGACACTACCTTTGCTTTTCTTAGCCCATGGTATCCGTCCAATAAAAACCTCTTTATAGTGCTGGGCGCACTGATAGGCACCTATAGCCTCAGCTACTTTAGGGTTGTAGTACGAGAATCCATGGAGCCCAGGAGTTCGCCTAGGCAGCAAAGTGAGACTCTGTTTCCAAAAACACAAGGGTTTTTATGTTCCAGACAAGCAGGTTACATGTTTTCTAGAGACTCACATATCACACGAACCTAGTTGGCATGTCTGCTATCAAACTGGGTGAGAAAGGCACTCTCGCTTGCTGTATTGTTTGTTTTGTGACAGTTCTCTTTCCCTCTCCACATCTGAAGGATGTCTCTGAATGTTACACCCTTCAAACAGGAAGAATATGAAAAGGTTGGTATGCCTTGCTCATTTGGGGTCAATAGATAATAAAATGTCTTTTGTAAGCTCAGTGCCATCTCAGAGAGGTAGTCTGTGCCTGCTTTGGATGGATGGATGGATGGATGGATGGATGGATGGATGGATGCCTCCTTTTCATTGGAGTACTTAAATTTTTTCCCTAAAATTCCCTGAGCCACCATGGCAGAGTGGTTTTTAAAAAAATATATTTTAGCCGGGCGTGGTGGGGCACGCCTTTAATCCCAGCACTCGGGAGGCAGAGGTAAGAGGATCGCCGAGAGTTCAAGGCCACCCTGAGACTACATAGTTAATTCCAGGTCAGCCTGGACCAGAGTGAGACCCTACCTTGCAAAAACCAAATATATATATATATATATATATATATATATATATATAATTTATTTGTTTGAGAGAAAGAGGCAGAGAGAGAAAGAGAGAGAGAATGGGCGTGCCAGGACCTCCAGCCACTGCAAACGAACTCCAACTCCAGATGCGTGCACCCCCTTGGGCATCTGGCTTACATGGGTCCTGGAGAATCAAACCAGGATCCTTTGGCTTTGCAGGCAAATGCCTTAACCACTAAGCCATCTCTCCAGCCCTGCAATTATTTCTTACAAGAGGCAGAGTGTCACACTTGCTATCCTGAAAAGGATCTGATTTATTTTTAAACCACAGATGAGTCTGAGTTTTATAACCACCAGAGTCGAAGCCACAAGTCAACACGCTTCAGCTGCATGAATCGGAGCAGCGGCACAGTGGCAGGCTGATGGGTGATGCCGCTTCCTGTCTGCACCGCGCTTCACACGTTGCCATGCTCTCTCCCCAATTATCTCCACATTTACTCATCTCAACGACTTGTCGTTGTCGACACGGGCAGAGTTGATATTTTTACTTCCATTTTACAAAGCTTAGTTCAATCGTTTATTGAACCTTTAATTTAATTTAATTTTTTTTTGGCGTACCTGGACTTCGGCTGTCCCCTGTGATGCTGAGAGGAAGACAATAGGGTTTCTGTCTTTAATACGTTCTAGGGGTAGACACAGAGACAGCAACTAGCTAGAGCATGGGGTAGGGAGCATGGGTGCCAAGAGGACAGCGTAGTTGTTAGCTTCCCTGGGTCAAAGATGGGAGGCAATGTCACACAGTTCTCTACCTGTCACTAAGCTGGAATTTGAACTCAAGCCTCACAAACTCTCCAGCTCCATTCATTCTCCTGTGCTTCTCTTTACTCCCCAGGGAGTTCTGGGAAGCTTCCCAGTGGAGATGACACCTGAGCTACTTTTGGAGAGAGAGAGGAGATTCTGGTTAAAATACCACTTGAGCAAATGCTTGGCATGACTGTGCAACAGGGCCTGTGCGGAGCGGGGGAAATGAGATGAGCAGAGAAGGTTGGACTCCGACTATAAGAAGCCTGAATGCTGTGATAGGGAACTTGAATTGATCGGGGAGCACACGTTGCAACCCGTCACAGAGCTGTGAGCATGCCCATTGTGCCTGAGACTGCTTCCAGGCTGAATCTCAGGCTGGGATCTCTGGAAGTAGACATTAACAGACTTCAGAGTGCAAGATCCTTCTCAGAAACAACACTTCTGAGCTCATCATGCTAATTCATGCCTGTGATCCCAGCCCTTTTAGGCAGAAGCAGGAGGCTGCCCACAAGTTTGAGGCCTGCCTAGTCTACATAGGGAGTTCCAGCCAGTCAGTGCTACATAATAAAACTCTGTCTCAAAAAGTAAAAAAAAAAAAGAGGGCTGGAGAGATAGCTTAGCGGTTAAGGTGCTTGCCTGTGAAGCCTAAGGATCCAGGTTCGATACTCCAGGTCCCACATAAGCCAGATGCAGAAGGTGGCACATGCTTCATTTGCAGTAGCTAGAGGCCCTGGTATGCCCATTCTCCCCCCCCGTCTGTCTCTAGTAAATAAAAATATTTTTTAAAAAAAGCAAAAAATGATATTAGAATAGTATGTGTATAAATGTGGGAGACTCGGGGTTCAATTCCCTGCGGGTTTTTTTTTTTGTCTTTCTTTTTTGCCAGGTGTGTTGGCTCACACCTATAATCCCAGTATTGGGAGGCTGAGGTAGGAGAATTGCCGTGAGTTCAAGACACCCTGTGGCTACAAAATGAGTTCCAGGTCAGCCTGGGCTAAAGAGTGAAGCCCTATCTCAAAAAAATAAAAATAAAATAAAATAAGGGCTGGAGAAATGGCTTAGCAGTTAATGTGCTTGCCTGCAAAGCTGAAGGACCCAGGTTCAATTCCCAGGACCCAAGTAAGCCAGAGGCACAAGGTGGCACATGTGCTTGGAGTTCTTTTGCAGAGTCTAGAGGCCCTGGTGTGCCTATTCTATTCTCTCTCTCTAAAACAAATAAATAAAAATAAAAATAAAATACTTAAAAATAAAATAAAATCAACAACAACAACCCAAGAAGTAAGGAGGGGGAGGAGTAAAAACCCACTACTTGAAGGAGAAAGAAGGAGGGAAAGAAGCAGGATGGGGCAGAGGAAGAAGTGAAACAGTGGGTTCAACAAAATCCTGCCCCATACCACAGGACATTCTGGAGTGATGTGGCCTGGAGGGTTGACCCACATCAGTCAGAAATGTCACAGATGCAGGCTGCCCTGGGAAGGAGTGACCTGGATGACGAGGAGCTGTGCAGCTGAAGGAGTTAGTCCTGCTCTCTTCTCGAGGCAAGGGGGCAAGTCCTCTCTTCTCTCCACTCCAGGCACTTGACTTACTTCTCTGCCTTCTCTTCATTGGTGACAATAGCAGTTCCTTCCCAGGGCAGATGGGGAATGTTATTCCTGCCATAAACCCGACAGGCACTCGTTCTTAATCACCCTGCCCAAGCACTTAGGGTATGTTTTCCCTCTGGGACCCCTCCCCGCCGCACTGTGGAAATCTCTCACTGTGACTAAGGAATAAAAAGATCATTCCTGATCCCCAGCTTGTCACCTGAAATTCTTCCCCATCTCACAGTGTGTCAGGATGTCTTAGCTGAGTTGAACTATGCTAGGGGATAGAAAGATTTGAAGCTGGTCTGGAGAGATGGCTCAGCAGTTAAGGTGCTTGCTTGCAAAGCCTTATGACCTGGGTTCAATTCCCCAGTACCCACATAAAGCCAGATGCACAAAGTGGCACATGCATCTGGAGTTCAATTGCAGCAGCAAGAGGCCCTAGCACACCCATTCCCTCTCTCCTTACAATAAATAAATAAAAATATTTTTAATTAATTATTTTTTTTTTGTTTTGTTTTTTTGAGGTAGGGTTTTGCTCTAGCCCAGGCTGACCTGGAATTTACTATGTAGTCTCAGGGTGGCCTTGAACTCATGGCGATCCTTCTACCTCTGCCTCCCGAGTGCTGGGATTAAAGGGATGCACCACCATGCCCAGCTAAAAATATTTTTAAAAAGAAAGATTTGAAGCATTTAAAGAAGGGAATGACATGTCACTTCAGTGGTTTGGAAAGAGAATGCAAGTTGAATCATGAAGAATGAACCAGAGAGTGAATCATTTGGGTGTTAAGTCTTCTGTAACAGAGACTTAAGACTCAAGTGAGCTTCTTTATTTATTTTTGGTTTTTCAAGGTAGGGTCTTGCTCTAGCCCAGGCTGACCTGGAATTCACTATGTAGTCTCAGGCTGGCTTCAAACTCAAACTCAACAGACATCTTCCTACTTCAGCCTCCCAAGTGCTGGGATTAAAGGCATGCGTCACCACACCTAGTGAGTTTCTTTCTCTCTCTTAACAATGTAAAGGTGAGTGGACATTAACCACAGAAGGAGCACTGATCCATGAGGTTCCTGGCATGCTCCTATCCCCTTTGCCTTCACTCTTGCTTGCTGGGATAGCAGTCTCTGAAGAGAAGTCACAGCACAAGAGAGCACCAGTAGCATCTGCGAATGCATCAGAGTACAATTTTTCAGGCTGGGGACATGGCTCAGTGGAAGAGTGCTTACTGTGCAAATGTGAGTACCTGAGTTGGGATTCCCAAAGCCCACGCAGAAAGCCATCTGCTGTAGCGTGAACATCTGTAATCCCTGTGAGAACAGACAAGGGGCCTGGTTTGGAGAGCACCCCCCTGCCCACTGGGGCTCTCAGGTTCTTGTGCCCTATGACAAGGAATTTGCCAGAGACACACAGCAAGAGAACAGAAATAGAGACAGTTTATCAACAAGTAGGAAGGCACTCCTGAGACTGGAAATGGGTTAGTGAACTGGAGAAAACATAGCCCCAAAGCCCCAAGACACGAGCCTCGGGGATCTTTCTAGATCATTTACACAGCACCCTCTTGTCTTGTGTTTGTGTATCATAGCCCTTTTCCCACGCATGCCCAACTGTTATAGGTAGGTTTAGGAAGGTTTTCAGCCTTCCAGTTGCCATCACGTCCTCTTGCATACCAACACCTGAAGGTGCCCCTGACCTTCATGCATATGCTATGGTACATATGCACCCATACACACCCAGAGGGGGTAAATGCAATTTTCAGGTTCCCTGCAAACATACCAGATCAGAATCTCAATGGGTGGAGCCTGGTGTTTATTTATTTTTCCTTTTTTTTTTTATTAAAAAAAAGCAATTCTTTAATTTATTTGAGAAAGGGAGAGGCAGAGAGAGAGAGAGAGAGAATGGGTGTGCCAGGGCCTCTAGCAACTGCAAAGGAACTCCAGATGCATGCACCCTCTTGTGCTTCTGGGTTATATGGGTCCTGGAGAGTCGAACCAGGATCCTTTGGCTTTGCAGGCAAATGCCTCAACCACTAAGCTATTCTCCAGCCCCTTCTTTTGTTTTTTGAAACAGATTCTCTCCCTATAGCCCAGGATGGCCTCAAATTCTCCTCCTCCTGCCTTAGCCTCCTAAGTGCTAGGAGAATTACAGCCACGTCACCACCACAGGAGACTCAATCTGTCTTTTAACAAGGCCTTCAAGAGATTTTGGTGAATACTCTTGTTTGTAGATATAGTGAATGCCAGGCAAGCCAGGGATATTTAAAAAAAAAAACAACACAAAAATTTCATCTCAAAAAAAAAAAAAAAAAAAAAAAACAAGCCAGGCGTGGTGGTGCACGCCTTTAATCCCAGCACTCAGGAGGCAGAGGTAAGAGGATGACCATGAGTTTGAGGCCACCCTGAGACTACATAGTGAATTTCAAGTCAGCCGGACCTAGAGTGAGACCCTACCTCGGACCCCCCCAAACAAACAAACAAAAACCAAACTAATAAACTCTGGGGGCTGGAGAGATGGCTTAGCAGTTAAGACCTAAGGACTGGAGTTCGGTTCCCCAGTACCCACATAGTGCCAGCTATACAAGATATACAAGGCGGTGCGTGTGTCTGGATTTTGTTTAAAGTGGCAAGAGGCCCTGACACACCCATTCTCTCTATCTGTCTGTCTCTCTCTCAAATAAATAAATAAATAAATAAAATATTAAAGAAAAGAAATTTGGAATCCTCTGGCCAGTTAGTTGGTGATACTGTCCAAGGACTTGAGGAATGTGGGGCTGGAGGTAGAAACTTAAAAAACACTGTGCAAGTCCAGAACTTGGGCGTCCACAGGACTGTCATAAGTAGGAGGAGATGCACTGCCCTGGCAGTGGAGGGCTGGCATTTAAGAGGTGAGCGCAGGAAGAGAAACTAATGAAAGAGATGAGAACCCGTGGCCAGAGTGCAGATGCGCCAGAGAGCAGAAGCTCCGAGTCCACACAAGGAGGAAGGTAGTGTCAATGTCAACTGCTCCAAAGCTGACTCATAGGCCAAGCACCCAGAAATGGCCTTTGGTGACAAACGACATAAGCTAACACCCAGACAACCTAAAGGGGGTGGCCAGAGTTCCCTAGCTAGATGTCAGAGCCAGGCAGGACACTCTCTGAAAAGCTGCAAAGCCCATACAGGAATCCCTTGCATTCTCTCCCACTTGAAGTTGCCATTTAAAAACTGTTTTTGGGTTCTTGGCCCTGTCTGTCCAGAGTGCTGGTTTCCAAAATTATAGTGGTCTGTCTTCCTCCTGTCTGCTTGACTGGACCCACCCTGAGTCTAATTGTGACATACCAGGTTGTTTGATGGGCTTCGCTTTCTTTCCTTGCAAGCATTCCAGAGTCATGTCTTTTGTCTTGTAGCATGTCTTACCCAGGACCCAGCTTCACAGCTCTGCAAGCATTGTCTTCGGACCCCTTGACCCACCATGTGCCGGAAAGGGGAGTGTCAGGACTAAAAGGCATGACTCGCGTTCAACTCCATGGCACTATCAGTTCTACCTCTGTGTATTTTAAAGTGTAGACAGTTTGATGTTGCTGAAGATCACTCAGGGTCAAGGACAAATGGCATTAATATGGCTTTGTTATCAAGGTGGCCTGTTTGGTCTGTAGGTTATTCTTGGACTTAGCTTATGTCCAAAGGGCTCAGTTTGGTCTTTTATTCTATTTTCCTTAGTCTCCCACAATTGTACATGCGGGTGCTTTCAAGATAGCTGGATCCTATGGCCCCTTTTAGCACTCTGCTTCTAATGTGTGTTATGTTGCCCTGTTGGAAGGAATTTGCAGCTTCAGGCAGGCTCCGCTATCTACGAACAGGCTTATTGTCAATCCATAGTCATGTGCTGACTGCAAAGTGGCCCTGGTATTTTTTTTTTTTTTTTGCATATTTGTGAGATCACTATGGGAACATAGTCATTATGATACAGCACTCCTTGTCTTGAGTACTTTTGCTAGTTTTATTTTTTTTATGGTTTCACTTCCTATTGATATGAAAGAGACTCTTGACAGCCAAAAATAAATACAGCCACAAATTTCAGGTTTCTTGTTTCATTTGTTGAGCATGACTTCGTAATCTAAATTGAATAAGCTGAAGTCTCTTATGCAACTGTGTACTGGCCTAACATGTGAGTCACTCGGGACTCCAACTCTTAACATGCCAGATGACCTTAAGAATTTGATGATTGCTCATAGTATAGAATGAAGTTAGAAGCTACCAGCACACACCATGCATAAATACTACAATTAAATACTCTTGCCGGCTCTAAACTACAGGCTGAAGTCACCTCCCATCTCACTTCCTGCTGCAACCATCAAGCCAGTATTGCTAACGTGGATTAGTACCCGGTCTCCCTGTTGTCATTCAGACCCCCTGTTCGTTCTAAAGCATCCTGAGACAACTGTGGTCCCCACACCATGTTACTCACGATTAATGTTACCTGTGACAAATCCGATTGTTACTCACCTGCTTCTCAGCTCAGAATAAAATGCCAGCCCATCATCAGCAGTCTGTGTGATCTGGTGTGCCTGATTCTGATCTCATTCATCTGTGCACAGACTTTTCTGATTCCTGCCCACGGCCCATCGGGTGTAGATAGGCAAGTCATACACTGCGTAGCTATAGGACGTTTCACACAGAAAGCCCGCCGGGTGAATGATGCCTTTGGAAACACGCGCTGTGGTGACTCTGCGAATGGACTCCAAGTTCTTTCTCACCACAAAGCCATGCCATTGCTAGGCCTTCCTCCTGGGACATCTGTCAGCATATTCTTTGCATGGTTGGCTCCTTATCATCATCCCCTCAACAACTAGTCCACAAAGCACTCCGATGCATCAGGCAGAACGGGCTATATACGCTGCAAAGCCCAGTGCAACATGAAGCTCATGGCCTCTTGATCAAAAATTATTCAACAAGCCAGGCGTGGTGGCACGTGCCCTTGATTCCAGCACTGGGGAGGCAGAGGTAGGAGGATTGCTGTGAGTTCAAGGCCAGTCTGAGACTGCAGAGTGACTTACAGGTCAGCTCAGACCAACAAGATGAAAAAGAAATTACTAAACAAAGAATTAAACAGAGCATAGGGCCTTCTGCAGACAGAGTCCTCCATGGCCCCTTAAGCTAAAAGATCAAGGAGACTTTCCTTCTTTTTTTTTTTTCTTTTTGCACGTGTATGTGGTGTGTATGAATGTGTGCATGATTGTGGGTGAGCTCATGTGTGTGCATGAGTGTTCACGCCATGCATTGGCATGTGTGCAGAGGCCAGAGATTGACACTGGCTACCCTCCTCAATCCCTCTCCACCTTACTCTTTTAACAATATTCTATTTGCGTGCGTGTGTGTGTGTATGGGCACACCATAGTTTCTTACTGCTGCAAACTAAAGCCAGACACATGTACCACTTTTTAAAAATATTTTATTTTTATTTATTTGGCAGAGAAAGAGGGAGAGAGAGAATGGGCACATTAGGGCCTCCAGCCACTACAAACAAACTCCAGATGTGTGGGCACTCTTGTTCATCTGACTAATGTGGGTCCTGGGGAATTGAACCTGGGTCCTTTGGCTTTGCAGGCAAACAATTTAACCACTAAGCCATCCCTTCAGCCCTGAAACCTTTTCTTTTTTTAAATTATTTTTTTTTTTTGAGAGAGACAGAAATATACCACTCAGCTTTTACATCTGGCTCTGCATCACTTTGCATCTGGTTCTGGGGGAATTGAACCACGTTTTTCAGGCTTAGCAGGCAGGCTTTAACCACTAAGCCATCTCTCCAGCCCCCAAACACTTTTTACATCTGGCTCTGTATGGGTCCTGGGAATCTCAGGCCAGCCCCACAACTTTATTTTTTGAGTCAGGGTTTCATACTGAATTTAGAACTTGCGCTTTAAAAAAATATTTATTTGAGCTGGGTGTGGTGGTACATACCTTTAATCCCAGCACTCAGGAGGCAGAGAGAGGAGGACTGCCATGAGTTTGAGGCCACTCTGAGATTACATAGTGAATTCCAGGTCAACCTGGGCTAGAATGAGACCCTGCCTTGAAAAACAAACAAAAAAATTTATTTATTTATTTATGAGAGAAAGAGAGAATGGGCGTGCCAGGGCCACTAGCCACTGCAAACAAACTCCAGACCCATGTACCACTTTGTGCATCTAGCTTACGTGGGTCTTGGGAAATCGAACCCAGATCCTTTGGCTTTGCAGGCAAGTGCCTTAACAGCTAAGCCATCTATCTCTCCAGCCCTAGAACTTATTTTTAATGGTTATGTTAGATTACATAGCCAGTAAACTCTAGAGTTCTTCTACTCCAAAAATGAGATTCCCGGCACAGCCCATGAACAGCAGGCCTCAGCATTTTGTAAGGGTGCTAGTATTTCCACACTCAGAGACCTTCCTTCACGTAGCGGCCTTCTGCTCTGCTCCCTTTGGATGCAAAGCAATACAGTCCCTCTCCTTCCCTGAGTGCTCTGTGGCTATTCCCACTACCCTGAAACATTCCCTCCTCCTCCAGCAAGGGAGGGAGGTTCAAAGCATTCAGGAAACTGATGAAATTTACAAGGCCCAGGAAAGGCAGAAAGTTGTATGATTAGTGAGGCCCCTCTCCCAGGTTATAAAAGCAGTAAACAATTGCTGAAATGAAAGGGAGGAGATTCATCTCTGGGGATAGGGCTTCAGGGAGAAACACAGATGCACCTTGGATTCAGCAAGGTAGACTTGGGGGATGGTGCATTTGGTGTCTCGTGGACGCCCTATCTAGAGTGAATGGTCATGCCTCCTCAGGAAAAGTCACATGAGGGAAAATCACAGCATTCACAATTATAAATGCAGCTAGGACGCACAGATGATTCTACGGGCACTGAATTCTTAGGTCGAACATCTAATCAACTTAAAAGGTTTTGTGTTTCTTTTTAATGAGGTCTTGGACAGGTTCCCATTTTTCTATAAATTTGCCTTGAAGGCAATGACAGCCCTCATAAACTGAGGAGAATTGTGGGTGTGCGAAGATCAAAAAGAACCCATCACAACATTATAAATTTGAAAAGGTGACTACAGTTGGCTCTTTTCTAATAAAAAAAAAAAGCCATTGTATTTTATGAACTAAGGGGTTCATATATGTTAATGAACTCAATTATATTTTTTTAAAGTTTAGTCTGGATTACATGTTTAGTAATTTACTAGCATTTATTTGCCTCTGCTTTTTAGAAATTAATGTTTTTGGTTTTGGTAAATTGAAATTATTCAAGAGTAATTTCTTATTTTCCTTTTATTTCTTTTTGAACTCCTGTCTCCCCTTCCTTCCTTCCTTCCTTCCTTCCTTCCTTCCTTCCCTCCCTCCTTCCTTCCCTCCCTCCTTCCTTCCTTCCTTCCTTCCTTCCTTCTTTCCTTTCTTCCTTCCATCCATATATCCTTCACTGAGGACTGAACCTAGAACTTCACGCATGGTGGTGGAGCACTCCACCACTGGACGCTGAACCACATCTCCCAGGCTTCCTTTTACTTTTATTCTGATGCAGGATCTCACTAAGTTGCTCAGGCTGACTTGATCTTGGGCTCTCTCTGCCACAACCTCCTGAGTAGCTGGGGTTACAGGCCTGGCTGAGAGTTATTTAGTTCTTAAAGTGGCAAAGTTTTAGTTACTTTGACACACTGTGGAACTTTAATTTAACCTACAGTTAGTTCCAAATATGTTCTCTGCTTCCAAATTCCTAAGACCTTTATAGGTATTAGATTATAAAGTCCACGTGGACGATCACACACTCTTCTGCTCCTAGGACTCCAGTCCTCTCAGACTAAATAACAACAGGAGGAAAGCCCCCTCCAGGATCTGGGACGATGAGATAAGGCAAGACCACGAATTTTCAGAGGGAGCGCAGTTGCTGCCAGCCCCCCCCTCGGGCTAGTGCAGCCATCTGGGGACTCAGATAGGCTTTCTCAGGCGCATCATTACTGGGCTGCTGCCAGAAGAACATAGTTGTAAAGATACAAACATCCTGAAGATGCGTAGAACCCATCAAGGAAGAAAACATACTCTGCCCCAATTTTGCTGATTTTTTTTTTTTTTTTGGCTGAAGACCATTCAAACTGAATAATGAAGGAAGGAACCAGCCAAATAGATATTTTCATCCTTGTCAAGAACCAACGCTAAAGCTAACTACCCAGGAGGAACCTCACTAAAGGATCCAGTCCTGGACTCCTCTACAAAGAGAGCGAGCCCTGACTTCGGGCTCCTTGTCGCCCCGGGCGCGCACAGAGTAGCTGACAAACTCACTAGCAGTAAGGCGCACGGACGGCCCTAAGAAGGATGAACCCAGTCTTGTTGCAGGAGTAGATGTTGGAAAGCAGAGAAGAATGAATCGTTGCCCAAGTGCTGAAAGTTTTCTGTGCTTTTTTTTTCGTTGTAAGTTGACTATTGATAATTGTGTAAGTTTATGGGGTGCAAAGTTATCTTGTGATTTATGAATATAATTTATAGAATCAGAAAAGGCTTTAAGTTTTCATGGTGGATTTTCAGTAGAGCTCCCAAATCATCCACAGACGAGATAAGTTACTCTAAACAGAGAGAACTGTTCGTATTTGTGGTCTTGGCTTCTTTTCTGCATGCGTGCGTGCACATGTGTGCATAGGCACCAGAGGATAACCTTGAGCCGCCTTCTTAGGACAGTCATGCACCCCTTTCTTTGAAACAGGGTCTCTCATTAGCCCGGAGCTCATCAATTAGGCTAGTCTGGCTTGTTAGTGTGTCCCAGGGATCAGCCTGTCTCAGCCTCCTAAGCTCTTTTTAGAAATATTTTATTTATTAGGGCTAGAGAGATGGCTTAGCGGTTAAGTCACCTGCCTGCTAAGCCTAAGAATGCTGGTTCCAATCTCCTGGTCCCACGTTTAGCCAGATGCAAAGTGATGCAAGGGCGCAATGCTGCACTTGCCCACAAGGGGGCGCACGCATCTGGATTTCGTTCTCAGCAGCTGAGAGACTGCTGGCGTGCCCATCTCTATCTATCTCTATCTGTCTTCCTCTCCCTCTCTATCTCTTTCTCTCTGTGTCTCTCTCTCAAAATAATAAATAAAATTTTAAAAATTAAAAAAATATATATTTTATTTATTAGAGAGAGAAGGGGGGGAGAATGGGTGTGCTGAGGCCTCCAGCCACTGCAAAGAACTCCAGACACATGCACCACCTTGAACTTGTTCATCTGGCTTTACGTGGGTATCTGGGTCCTTTGGTTTTACAGACAAGCACGTTAACTGATGAGCCATCTCTCCAGCCCTTTTTTTTTTTTTTTTTAACATTTAATTTTTTTTTTTCAAGGTAGGATCTCACTCTGGTCCAAGCTGACCTGGAATTGACTATGTAGTCTCAGGGTGGCCTCAAACTCTCTCTGCAATCCTCCTATCTCTGCCTCCCAAGTGCTGGGATTAAAGGCGTGCGCCACCACACCCGGCTTAAACATTTTAAAATATTTTATTTATTTATTTGAGAGAGAGAAAGAGAGAGAGAATGGGCATGCCAGGACCTCTAGCTACTGCAAACGTAACTCCATATGCATGCACCCCCTTGTACATCTGGCTTACATGGGTCCTGGAGAGTTGAACTGGGATCCTTTGGCCCTTCAGGCAAACACCTTAACCACTAAGCCATCTCTCCAGCCCCTCTTTTTTCTTTTTCTTTCTTTTTTTTTTTTTTTAACGTGGGTACTAGAGATTGAACTCAAGTCCTCATGCTTACAAGGCAAGCACTTTACCCAATGAACTCTGGCCCCTGCGGCCCCTGTTTTAGCTTCTCTAATTCTCTCCTTTCCTCCCTCCCTCCCCCTCCGTCTCCCTCTTTCCCCTTTGTTTTGGATTTATAGAAAAGTTGCACAGACAATTCAGTGATCTTCCCCATCTACTCCTCACCCAGCGTCTCCTCGTATTAACATTTTTTTGTTACTATGGCAGGTTTGTCAAAACCCAGAAACACACACAGAAACATCGCCATTCACTGAACTACAGACTTTATTTGGATTTCATAGGTTTTCTCCACTAAGATACTTTGTTGTTGTTGTTGTCGTCTGATCCAACCCAGGCTACCACCTTGCATGCAGCCTGCTTTCTTTGAAATCCAACCTAATCAGCCTTTTATCCCCTGACCTGGCAGCTCTGTCCTGGTGGCCAGCATCCATCACAAACGCTGCCAAAGCGGGCACTCTCAGCATTTGTGTCATCAGCCTCCTGGGGCCCCTTCCTCTGGCTCTTCCCACCTCACCCTCCCATCTCCTTTGCAGGCTGGCTTCTCATCTGTCCACCAAGCACCACAGGGCCCATGGCTAGTCCTCCATCCTCTGCTAGGTCAGCCCTCACTCCCTGGGTGTCCTCATCTAGTGACCTCTTTGTAGTGACCCCTGAGTTGAGAGCCGTGCCTCTGGCCACTTTGCCTAACTCTGAGATGATGTAGCTCGTGGCCTGTTGCCCAGCCCCATAGGTTCTAGCAGGATATTCAACAGAATAATTCCTACCCTGGACCCTTGATGTGGGCCAGAAGCCTGTTCCTCCTCCCTCGGGGTTTCCACCTCAAGAAAGGGCAGCTCCACACCAGCCACTTGTTCTGGCCCCAAATCCCCAGACTCATATTGGAGCCTCCTTTTTATTTAACACCCACGTTCAATCCATTAACATATCCTGTCAACTCTGCCTTTGAAACTCTGCTAATGATGAGCACCTATTATAGCCACCATTGCCAGGCATGCTTATTTTATGATTTATTTATGTTTTGTTTTTGTTTTAAACTTTTATTTGTTTGAGAGAGAGAGAGAGAGAGGCAGATAGAGAATGAGAATGGGCATGCCAGGGTCTTCAGCCACTGCAAACAAACTCCAGATGCATGTACCACCTTGTGCATCCAGCTTATGTGGGTCCTGGGGAATTGAACCTGGGTTCTTTGGCTTTGTAGGCAAGCCACTAAGCCAACACTCCAGCTCCAAGAAGGATAAATTTTTAAACGCACATCTGGTCATACCACTTTCCCCCTTTTTATTGACAGCTTCCCTATTTACAGACAATAAACCATGATAATTCCCTCCCCTCCTCCATTTCCCCCTTCACAAATCTACTCTCCATCATATCCCCTCCCTGTCTCCATTAGTCTCTCTTTTATTTTGATGTCATCATCTTTTTCTCCTATTATGAGGGTCTTATGAAGATAGTGCTAGGCACTGTGAGGTCATGAATATCAAGGCCAATTTCTGTCTGGTTGATTGTATTGTAAGCAGTCCTACCTTTTTTTTTGGTTTTACATTCTTTCCACCACCTTTCCGCAATGGATCCTGAGCCTTGGAAGGTGTGACAGAGATGTTTCAGTACTGAACACTCCTCCGCCAGGTCTTCTCAGCACTATGGTTCCTTTTGGGTCATCCCAGTGGTAACCGCCATTTGAAAAGAGAAGCTTCTCCTACTAGAAGTGAGAGTAGCATTAATATATGACAAGAGCAGACAAGAGCAGGCATTACACTCCTAATGCTCATGACCTTCCCCACCAGAGGCTTTTGGAAAGCTTTTCAGTATCAGGCATGTATTCCCCTCCAAAGAGCAGGTCTCCAGTCCAATTAGAGAGCAGTTGGTTTCCCCCAGAGCAGACATGCCACTATTGTACCCATTGGCTCATTTGGCCTGGATGGCTAAACCTGACATGCCACTTTTTTATTCAAAGCCTTGTCATGGCTTAGCATGGTGGTAAACACCTGTAATCCCAGTACATGGGAGACAGAAGCAGGAAGATCTGGGGTTCAAGGCTAACCTAGGTTACATAGACAGTTCCAGGCCAACCTAGGGTACATAAGACCCTATCTCATAAAACCAAACCAAAACAAAACACATTTAAAAAAACTATATTCAGGGTAGAGAGATGGCTTAGCAGTTAAGACACTTGCCTGTGAAGCCTAAGGACCCAGGTTCGATTCCCTAGTACTCCCGCAAAACCAGATGCACATGGTAGTACTTGCGTCTGGGGTTTGTTTGCAGTGGCTGGAGGCCCTGGTCTGCCCATTCTCTCTATATATATCTGCCTCTTTCTCTCTTTCTCAAATAAGTAGAAATAAAATATTTAAGAAAAAAAGTATATTAAAAGGTATCACCAGTACCTCCTGATCTTTGTATGGTGCTGATCACTATTCTAATGCCTCCCAGATGGTAGCTTATCTGATCTTCACAGCAGCCATAGGTACTATTATGAGTCCCATCATAGAGATGAAGGTATTGAGGCCAGTCCAGTCAAGGAATTTGCTGGAGGCTGCCCTGTTGGTAAGTGTGAAAACAGGGGCAGTTTGGGTTTAGATTCCCTGACCTTAAAATTCTGGGCTTCCTGCATCTAAGCCTTTGATGAGGCACTGCCTTCTACTTGAAAGATACTTATTTCAGATCTCTAGAAATTTCCACCTAGCCCAAACCGAGGCTGAATAGCAGAGCAGTTACTGTAAGGAGAACAAACATCTTGGAACAAACTTCTGTGTCTGGCCTTGAGCCCAGTGGTTCACATTTAACTTGCACAACAATCCTGGGAAGCTTTCACAGATGAGGACATTGAGGGCAGAGATAATAAGTAACTTGCTAAGGCTCCCATCCCCATTCCTGTGTCCTCAGACCCTTTCTCTCCACCCCCAGCCACCCAGCCCTGCCTGTGCCTACTCTGCCCTGCCACTTCTCTCCTCCCCGGTTCAGGAATGTGCACATGTGACCTGGATGGCCCTCCGTCACATACCTCTCTAGCCATCATGCAGCTCCAAATGCAGTGACATGGGTACACTCGGAGATTATAAAATTCTAGGGTTGGGCTGGAAAGATGGCTTAGCCGTTAAGGCATTTGCCTGCGAAGCCTAAGGACCCTGGTTCAATTCCCCAGGTCCTATGTAAGCCAGATATACAAGGGGGCGCACACATCTGGAGTTCATTTGCAGTGGCTAGAGGCCCTGGCATGCCCATTCTCACTCTCCCTCTCTCTCTCTTTCCCTCTCTCTATCTCTAATAAATAAATAAATAAATAAATAAAACTAAAATCTTTAAAAAAGAATCCTAGGGTTGTAATGCTAGAAAGCAACCCAAAACAACCAGATCCACTACATGCTTCAGGCAGGAGCTTCTACAACAACCCCTGACCAACTGCACGCAGCAGTGAGTACCTGTTAGGTGTGGAGCATGTCCACTGTGCAGGATAGAGCAGTAATAGAACAGGAAAGGCTGCCCCAGTCCAGGAGGGTCCATTTTAGATGGGGAGACAGACAATAAGCAAGCAGGAAATAAAAGATACAAAATGTTTACAATGTTAGGGGATAATGCACACTAAAGAGGAAAAAAATAAAGACGAGAAAAGGCAGATAAACAATGGGAGACAGAGAGGGAGGGAAGAGAGAAAGAGGGAGAAAGGGAGGGAGAGAGAGGGAAAGAGAGAGAAAACACTATCTTGGTATTTTGGGTAGGACAACAGTAGCCTCTGTGAGACTGTCTCCTTCAAAGTCCTCCATTCACTGCTTGAATGCATACAGAGAGGTCATTCCGTGAAAAGACACAATTGCCTCTGTGGGGTGTGTGTGTGTGTGTGTGTGTGCACGTGTGTGCATGCATACATGTTGCCACAGTGTAGAGGTCAGAGGACAACCTCAGGGTGTCTGTCTTTACCCTCCACCTTCTTGGAGTCAGTCTTTTTTTTTTTTTTTTTTTTTTTTGCCTCTGAAAACACCAGACTAGTTGCCCTGGCCTATGAGTGGCAGGATTCTCCTGACTCCACCTCCCATTGCTGTAGGCACATTGAGATTGTGTGCTACTTGCATCCAGCTTTATGTGGGTTCTGTGGATCTGAGCTCTGGCTGTCTGGCTTGTGCATCAAGCTCTTTAAAACACTGAGCCATCTTCTCAGCCCATTACTGCCTTTTTAAATTTATTTATTTATTTATTTATTTATTTGCAAGCAGAGAGATTGAGAGAGAGAGAGAATGGGCACACCAGGGCCACTGCAAATGAACTTCAAATGCATGCACCACTGTGAATCTGGTTTTATGTGGGCACTGAGGAATCAAACTGGGGTCCTTAGGTTTTGCAAGCAAGTGCCTCTGGGACCTGCTGGCCAGACATCTAGCCTATCCGTGAGCCCCAGGCCAATGAAAGACTCTGTCCCAAAAAAAGGGGTGGAAGGCTGGAGAGATGGCTTAGGGGTTAAGGTGCCTGCCTCCTGAGCCAAGAACGCTGGTTCCAATCTCCAGTGGTTCCAATCTCCAGGTCCCACGTTTAGCCAGATGCAAAGTGATGCAAGGGCGCAATGCTGCACTTGACCACAAGGGGCGCACACATCTGCATTTCGTTCGCAGCAGCTGAGAGGCTGCTGGCACGCCCATCTGTCTTTCTCTCCCTCTCTCTCTGTCTCTCTCTCTCTCTCAAAAAAAGGGGGGGGTGGAGAGATGACTTAGTGGTTAAGGTGCATGCCTGCAAAGCCTAAGGACCCAGGTTCAGTTCTCCAGGTCCCACGTAAGCCAGATGCACGTGGTGGCACATGCATCTGGACTTTGTTTGCAGTGGCCGGAGGCCCTGGCACACCCATTCCCATTCTCTCTTTCTGTAATAAATAAATAAAAACAAATCTTTTGTTTTAAAAAGGCTGGATGGTATTCCTAAAGATGATACTCAAGGTTGCCCTCTGGCTCCTACACACATGTACGTATGCATGAACAGCATACCACACACACACACAAACAACATATATGCTTAAGCTCTGACCTAATGGAAGCTCAGCCCTGAGTAAAGGGAGTCTTCCAAGTGGGAATCCAGTGGAGGTGTTAGTGGAGGGAGATTCCTTCCTCAGGAGGTTTCCCTTGGTCCCTTCCTTGACATTCAGAGAGGAGTCCAAGTAAGTGTTCTACGGCAGTTCTCCAAAGTGAAGCATTTCATCCCAGAAGGAGGCTCATTATGCCTCAGGAAGCAAACGAAACTAGCACAGGTCCAGAAAGAAATAACACGGGTCCCATATGTCTGGGACCTCCTGACACTTAGGATTCATAAGGGCGCCTCCCTAAGGAATCAGAAAGCTGGGGAGGAGAGAATCTCCACCCAGCAAGTTGTACAGGGGGCTCTGGGGATGGAGTTTCCCTGGTGTCCCATGCTGGGGTGGGCTTTTCAGAGATACAGCTGCCTTGGAGTCACCTCTGCTCCTGGAAGATCACCCCCTCACCCTGCTCTGTAACTCAATAAACTCACTTGTTCACTAAGCTAGACCTGGCCTGCCCGGGGTGAATTGTTCACGGCTCCTGGGGAAACGTTCATACTACACACCCAGGTAAAGAGAAGAACTGGAAGGAGCATCTATACTGGGGAGGAGGCAGAGAACTTGGCATGTCAATAGGTAAGGCATGGTGTTGGCGACAAGGTAGTGAAGCCAATAGCTTATTATTGTGGCTTTGACATTCCTTATAAGTGAGGTTGAGCATCTGTCTGATTAAGAGCAATTTATGTTTCTTTTACACATTCTTTACAAAACATACAATTAGTTTAATGGTCTTTTCCTTGTTGATTTCTTTCTTTTGGTAGCAGTTGTTTGTTTTTTGATACAACGTCTCGTTATGTAGCTCAAGTTAGCCTAGAATTCCTGGTTGATGTCTAAACATTTATGTAAGGAAACGAACTCTGTTTTATAGCACTTTTTTTTTTTTTTTTTTTTTTTTTTTTTTTTTTGAGGTGGTGTCTCACTTTAGCCCTGGCTGGCCTTGAACTCACAGCGATCCTCTTACCTCTGCCTGCCAAGCACTGGGATTCAAGGTGTGCAACACTATACCCTGCTTAACACAAAAGATTTTTTTCCAGCTTATTATTTGCTCACTTTTCTTTCCTTCTCTCCCTCCCTCCCTCCCTCCCTCCCTCCTTTCCTTCCTTCTCTCCTCCTTTTTGCAGTACTGAGGATTAAATGGTGCTTTGTAAGTGCTCTACCATGCAGCTACATTTCCAGCCCTTAATGCACTTATTTTTTTCTGTGTGGAAAAGTGTGATTTTTCAGGTAGACAAACGGAGTAATCTTTTCCTTATTCTTCACATATATTGTATTTAGAAAAACATTCTTTATTCTGATATTAAAAAATAATATCCCATCTTGTCTTTGGCTATTTTTATTATTTCACTTTTACATTTTGATCTTTAATCCACCTGAAATTCAATGTATGATTACAGCAATGTGGTAACGCAATGAATCCTGCATCATCTTATTCACTTGTTTAATGTACCAAGCAAGGTATGGAATATCTGTATCTTATCTTATTTAACAGCATAATTGTGGTAGCCTCTGTTGTATTGATGGGGACATAGAAGCTTATCAAGGCTAACTTAATCAAAATCTCATCTCTAAAAGAAATATGTATTGCCCAGGCGTGGTAGCACACACTTTTAGTCCCAGCACTTGGGAGGCTGAAGCAGAAGGATCACCATGAGTTTGAGGCCAGCCTGGCTACAGTGAGACTCTGCTAAAAAAATTAAAAAAAAAAAAAATATATATATATATATATAGAGAGAGAGAGAGAGAGAGAGAGAGCGCACTGGAGAGATGGCTTAGCGGTTAAGGCACATGCCTGTAAAGCCTAAGGACCCCAGTTCGATTCTCCAGGTCCCATGTAAGTCAGTTGCACAAGGGGGCGCACATGTCTGGAGTTCATTTGCAGTGGCTAGAGGCCCTGATGTGTCCATTCTCCCTCTTCCTCTCTCTCTTTCCCTCTCTCTGTCTCCAATAAATAAATAAATGAATAAAATAAAAATAAAATCATATATATATATTTACATATATCACAGATCTCACAGCCCACATTTTACATTTTTTGCAGGTATGTATGCAAGTGTGTGTAATGTGGTGTGTGTGTGGTATTCACACATGTATGCGTTCATGTGGTGCCTCATGTGTTCACTAGTGACAGGGTGTGCTCCCCTGTGGTGGCTGGAGCAGACTGTCCGCCATCCCACTCTATTGCTTTCCTGCCCATTCTTATTTGAACCGGTCTTTTACTCGCCTCGTGTGTGTGCGTTTCAGTGGTTCTTGGGTGTCTTTTCCTCTCCAGGACTGGGGTTACAGATGTGTTGCCACAGCCAGCTGCTCCTGTGTGTTCTGGGGACGGAACTCTAGCAGCGCCTCACACCTCTGTGTCTGTGTGGGAAGTGCTCTAAACTGCTGAGCCCACTCTCCAGCCCAATTTTACATTCGTGTTAGATATGTAAAAAGAGAGACGTCCTAGGTTGTTTGGAAATTCTAAGCTGTGTGACCACACATTTCAGGAATGATGACTGGGTGTGCGGTGACGACTGCCCATTCCGTGAAGTGTGGAGAGCCAGGAAGAGGCAGGGAGGCAGGAGTCACTCTACAGGAAGCTAAGTGACTCTTGTGGAAGCCAAGAATTCAAACTCATCCCTCAGCAAATGTACTATGAAATGTAAATAAATAAATGCTGAATTTTATTCATTCTCAGAAGCACAACTTTTTATTGTTTATTTTGTTTTATTTATTTATTTATTTGAGAGTGACAGACAGACAGAGAAAGAGGCAGAGAGAGAGAGAGAGAGAATGGGCACACCAGGGCCTCCAGCCACTGCAAACAAACTCCAGATGCATGCACCACTTTGTGCATCTGGCTTATGTGGGTCCTGGGGAATCAAGCCTCGAACTGGGGTCCTTAGGCAAGCGCTTAACCTCTAAGCCATCTCTCCAGCCTCAGAAACACAATTTTTTATACTAAACATCTTTAAAATAAGGCTTCTTCTGATCAATGGAGCTTTTCTTGTGGTTTTTTTTTTTTGTTGTTGTTGTTGATGTTGTTGTTGTTTTTTGAGACAGGATCTCATGTAAACCAGATTTCCCTCAAATATGCTATGTAACAGAGACTTGGCTTGAACTCATGATCCCCTGCCTCTACTTCCCAAGTCCTGGGATTACAATCATGCATCACCACATCTGAGTGATCAAGGGAGTCTTACTATGGCTGTTGTCTAGGTGACAGGCATGATGTGTACCTGCTTGCTTCCTATTTCTGCAGTCCATTGGCTGTTCATTCAACAAACAATTGAAGAAGCATTTCAGGAAGTAATATAATCCTGCTTGATTTCTGAAATTCTTTGTGGCTACCTTCTTAAAAAATCATAAAAGAACCAGCATTAAAACATGACTGATAGACGGGTGTGGTGGTGCATGTCTTTAATCCCAGCACTCGGGAGGCAGAGGTAGGTGGATCACTGTGAGTTCGAGGCCACCCTGAGACTACATAGTGAATTCCAGATCAGCCTGGGCTAGAGTGAGACCCTACCTCAAAATATATATATATACATTAAAAAAAAAAAACACAAAAACATGATTGGTAAGAATGACTCATTGACTTGGAGGGAAATCCTTGAAAGAACTCTTTGGACGATGCCAAGCCACGTATGGTGACTCAGGCCTATAATTCCAGCACTAAGGAGGCTGAGATAGGAAGATCACAGTGAGTTCCAGGCCAGCTTTGGCTACATAGTGAGTTTCAGTATAGCTACAGAAACATAATGAGACTTTGTGTAAATAATAATTTAAAAATAATAGGAAAAGAAGAAAGAAATTCAGAAAGAGAGGAGGAGAGGGAGAGAGAGAGAGAGAGAACATTGCATCCTCCTGACACCAAGGACATCTGTGTTTGGAAAAATAAGACATAACTAAAGTGAACTACATTTCTGAAGGTTAGATCTCAATGAGAAGTTGGAGAACGCTTCAACCCATTCATTTCTCTTCTATTTTCCATCTAGATCATAACCTCTTCCTATGTGATAAAATCTATATCTACTGAACAATTTCTTTGGTGACCCAATAATAAATGAAAGTAGTTGAAGTGGGCTGGAGAGGTGGCTCAGCAATTAAGGCACTTGCCTGCAAAGCCTAACAACTGTGGTTTGAATCTCCAGGACCTACATAAAGCCAGATGCACAAAGCGGCACATGTATCTGGAGTTCCTCAGAGGCTGGAGGTCCTTGTGCACCCATTCTCTCTTTCTTCCCATCTCTCTCTACTTGCAAATAAATAATATATATTTAAATTTTCATTTATTTATTTGAGAGAGAGAGAGAGAGAGGAAGAGAGAGGAGGCATGTCAGGGTCACTAGCCAGTGCAAATGAACTCCAGATGCATGTGCCACCATGTGCATCTGGTCTATGTGAGTTCTGGGTGTTGGGGTCCCCCCTAGGGCCAGCCCAGGAGGGATGGCAGGGTCTCTGCTGAGTTGGGGGTGAGAGGCGTGGAGTCACCACACAGACTCCAGGAGTTGGGTGGAAGCAGCAGAGAGTGAGCTGCCGCAAACTTGTTTATCGAGGAAGTGCACGGAGTTTTAAGGGGCTTGACTGGCCAATCATTGTATGGGGTGGTCCCCTTTTTGTGACCAATGACAGCCTCTCAGACAGATCATCTCGTAGCAGGTTTCTCGCGAGCATGCGACTGTAGCTATTGTCACGCCAGGCCTGTGCAGAATGCCATGTTCACAGAAGCCACTTCCTGGTTTCTCTGCCATGCGGTCTGGCTAGGGCCAGGCCTGCATTGTGCCATACATATCTGGGGAACCAAACCTGGGTCCTTAGGCTTTGTAAGCAAGTGCCAGAACCACTAAGCTATCAGTCCAGCCCAAAATAAGCAATTTTATTTTATTTTATTTTTTTTTTTTTTTTTTGAGGTAAGGCTTCACTCTAGTCCAGGCTGACCTGGAATTCACTATGTACTCTCAGGGTGGCCTCGAACTCATGGCAATGGCGATCCACCTACCTCTGCCTCCCGAGTGCTGGGATTAAAGGTGTGTGCCATCACACCTGGCCCAAATTCATAATATTTTAAAAATAGTTGAAGTATTATCAATGATGACTTCAGCGTCTGCCTGCACATTCACTCAGTGCAGACAGCCATCCTCTCTTCAGTCTCGGGAGGGGAGGAATCAGTGATTTCTTGGGGATTCCCATCAGGAGACAGGCCCATGACTCAGAGCCCTCAGCAACAGGATCCCCCCAACCCTTAGTTCCTAAAGACTTGGTAGGTGTCCCAAGAGGCCCTTTTGCTCTGAGATTTGTTTTTTGGGTGCCCACACCTTCTCCAGGGGTTTCCTTTGTGGTTGGTTAGTATGACTCAAATTTGGTGACGCTCCGCCCCTGGCTCCATGGTTGTTTTTCTGGTATTATTAAAGGGTAAGGTCATGGTGGGGTTTCCTGACTAGGCCAGAGTTGAAAAAAGTCTTTCAATCATCGAAATATAAAAGTACTAAAGCATTGTGTCTTAGTTTAACTGACGGTATTTTTCCTTCTTCCTCAGTGGTACTAAAATATTGATGCATCCCAAACTACCCTGTAAGCAATTTTTTTAAAAAAAAGTTTATACCCCCGTGTATTGATGCTTCTCTCACTTTCAGTTAAACAAGTTTCTCCTTTCAGATGGCAATAACCACTGGAGTGACTGAAAAGGCACAATGGTGCTGAGAAGAAGTGATAGAGGAGTGTTCAGCACTGAAACATCTCTATCACACCCTCCAAGGCTCAGGGTCCATTGCAGAAGAGGTGGTAGAAAGAATGTAAGAGCCAAAGGAAGGGTAGGACTGTTTACAATGCACTCTTCCAGACACAAAATGACCTTGATATTCATGACTTTGCAGTGCCTGAAACTACCTACATAAGACCATCATAATAAGAGGAAAAGATGATGACAAAAAAAAAATCAAAGAGAGGATGATTGGAAAGAGGAGGGGATTTGATGGAGGGTGGATTTGAGATGAGAATGGGGGTGGGAATTGTCATGGTTTATTGTCTATACTTATGGAAGCTGTCGATAAAAAGTTTTAAAAATTCTTTCAATAAAAAATAAATAAAGGGGGCTGGAGGGATGATGGCTTAGTGGTTAAGGCGTTTGTCTACAAAGCCAAAGGACCCTGGTTCGATTCCCCAGAACCCACATAAGCCAGATACACAAGATGGTGCATGCGTCTAGAGTTCATTTGCAGTGGCTGGAGGCGTACCCATTCCCTCTCTCTCTCTGACTCTCTCACTGACTCTCAAATTTTTTTAAAAAAACTTTAAAAATTAAAAAACATTTAAAAAATATTGGTGCATCTTGCAGTCAATAACATTTCAGATTTGATGAAATAAAAGTGGTTTCCACTTGAGAGGAGTGTGGGTCAAGGAGCCATTTATATGTATAAGTACCTGGTAACTGGGAACAGTCCTGGTATTCAACTACTCTGGAGGCTGGGGTCGGAGGATCACAAGTTCAAGGCCAGCTTGGGAAACTTAGGGAGACTCTCTCAAACTAAGAAATAAAAAGAAGGAGCTGGGGAGATGATTCACTTGGGAAAGCACTTGTTCATGCATAAATGGGATTTTGAACTTAATCTCTAGGCAGGTGTATCAGTGGGTCTAATTATTCCCTGGGTTTCTAGTTATTTTCTCATGCTTGCAGGCTAGGCATCCCTGCTTGTAGCTACTGTCAAAAGCCAGAGTAGCGGATGTTACTAGCGTCCATGTTAAATTTCTCTCATTCTCTCTGGCCCGTTATTTTCATCTGCCAAGACCATCCTGAATCATGATGCTCTCATTTCCTGTATTAGCTTCCCCTCCCTTCTAGCTTTCTGCTATCTGTAAATTCGATAAGCTCAATTTTCTAAGTCTTTATCCTAGCCACTAATAAAAATGTGGAACAGCACTAGGCCAATTTTCTAGACCCACACAGGCATTAGGGAGCCCTTCCAGCTGGCATGAATCCACTGACCAGCTCTTCCTGGACATGACGTTTTACTCAACTGTGACTCCATCCAGCTGACATGCAGTGCCGTCGTTACACACCTCAGCTTTTATCTCAACCTTGGTTTTAAAACACTAGCTACTGCTGAGTGTGGTGGCACATACCTATGATCCTAGCATGTGAGTTGAAGGCAGGAGGATTCCCCTGTGTTTGAGCAAGTACTAGGCCAGCTAGGGATGCATAGCAAGACTCTTTCTCAAACAAAATACTAGCTGTATGGTTGGGGCTCACTTCTTAATGCATCTCAACTTAATTTCCTTATCTGTAAAATGGGACAATTTTTTTTATAAGTTGGGGATAAGGATTAAGTTAATTAGTACTTAACAGAACACTTAGCATGTACTTGAAATTCTATAAATATCGTGGCTCACAGTAAATGTGGTTAATCTCAAAAAGCTTCTCAGGTTTGGCTGTCCTTTCTGAGACAGTCTCATTTATCCTAGGCTAGCCTTGAACTCATTACGTAGCCAAGGATGACCTTGAGCTTATTTAAAAAATGAGTTTTGCTTGTGTGTGTATGCGTGAGTGTGTATATATGTAATGTGGTGTGTGGTGCTTGCACGAATAAGTGCTCTTGTAGGACCCCATCCGCTCACTTCTGCAGGAGTCATTTGCCTGTAGTGGCTGGAGTGCAACATCGTGTGCACTCTCCCTCACTCTTCGACCTGGTCTTTCTTGTTTTGAGCCAAGTCTCCTTTTACTGATTCCAGAGCTTGCAGGGCTCCGACGATTCTCAGGTCTCTGCTTCTCTGTGGGACTGGGGTTACAGGCCAGCTTTCTTATGTGGGATCTGGAGAGTTGAACTCAGGCATATTTCACAGGAAGCACACTTATCCTCTGAGCCAGCTCTCCAGCCCAACCTTGAACGTCTAATCCTCCTGTCTCCATCTCCTGAGTGCTGGGATTACAGAAGTGTGCCACTATGCTCTGTTTATTTTGGTGCTAGGATTGTCCCCAAGGTGTCCCACACGCTACGCAAGCACTCTGCTAACTGAAGTGCATCCACAGCCCCATTTTCTGAATTTTGCCCAAATGGGTATCACGATCCATTTAAAAAATGCCTATGCAGGGCAGGAGAATGGCTTAGCGATTAAGGCACCTGCCTGCAAAGTATAAGAATGCCCGTTGGATTCTCCAGGTCCCACGTTTAGCCAGATGTAAAAGTGACGCAAGCGTGCAATGTCGCACATGTGCACAAGGGGGCACATGTGTCTGGAGTTCATTTACAATGACTGAGAGGCTGCTGGAGCGCCCATTCTCTCTCTCTCAAATTAAAAAAAAATGCCTATGCAAAATTAAACAGGGGCTGGAGAGGTGGCTTAGCGATTAAGGTACATGCCTGTGAAGCCTAAGGACTCTGGCTCAATTCTCCAGGTCCCATGTAAGCCAGATACACAAGGTGGCACATGCGTCTGGAGTTTGTTTGCAGTGGCTGGAGGCCCTGGTGCACCCATTCTCACTCTCTCTCTAATAAATAAATAAATAAAGTCTAAAAAACATTAAACAGTAGAATGATGCTCTTATCAACAAAAGAAATGAAGGGGCTGGAGAAGTGGCTCAGTGGTGAAAGGCACTTGCTTGCAAAGCCTGCCAGCTTGGATTCAGTTCCCTAGTACCACATAAAGCTAGATGCACAAAGTGTTGCATGCATCTGGAGCTTGTGGACAAGAGGCCCTGGTGTGCCCGTTCTCTCTTTCTCTCTCTCTCTCTGCTTACAATTTTTTTTTAACTAAAGGAAATGAAGTTCATTTAGTTTAGTATGTGTAGTTTCTGCTTTATTTGGTGGGAGCTGAGGGAAGCAAGGTCTCTTGTAGCTGGCCTCAAACTCCTATGTAGCAGAGGCTGTCTTCAAACTCCTGATCCCAAGCTCTGGCAATGCAGTCAAGAGTCACCATACCTGGACTAGATTGTGCACTGTTTTCTTTTTAATATATACTTGTGCACACATGTGTGTATGGGTCTCTTGCCATTGCAAACGAATGCCAGACACAAGTACCACTCACTTTATGTCTGCCTTTACATGAGTGCTAGAGAATTGACCACACCATCAGGCTTTGTGTACAAGCCTTTAACCATTGAGCATCTGCCCTCCCATTAGGTTTTTATTTATAATTATTTGTTTGGAAGGGTTTTGTTGTTTTTGTTGTTGTTGTTGTTTTGAGACAGGATTTCATGTAGCCCAGGTTCAAACTCACTATGTAGCTAATCCTCTTGCCTCTATCTCTCTAAGAGTGGTATTATAGCTTGAGCCACCTCCCTCAGCTTTTTATTTAGCATTTATAACTTGATACTTTCAACAAGATGTTGGTTAGCCATTTCCAAACTCCACTAGAAATCCATTAGAATGGAGCAGCTCTGGTGCTGCCAGTCCAGGGCACAGATAATTGCAGTCTCCAAGCTTCTAGCCCTTCTGCCGTTCTCCATGATGTCTTAAAAAATGGTGCTGATGTCTGTATGTTCACATAGGCAAGCTATTTATGATCTTGCATCTAGTTCATAGGATTTACAAAATCAAACTCATTTGAAGAAGCTGGCATTCTCTTACTGTGTCCTGGCCTGTCATGTGTCATGGACTTTAATTTCCTTATATACTATTACTTTCTGTCCTTAACTCCAGAGATTTTGCATGTGTACAGTACGTTAGAGTTGCTCACAGGGAGAGTTACAGAGGAGCATGGTGGCATGTGCTTGTAATCTCAGTCCTTGGGAGGCTGAAGCAGGGGGACTGGGGACTGCTATGAGTTCAAGGCCAGCCACACAAACAAAACCCTGTCTCAAAAGGCAAAAAAAAAAAAAAAAAAAAAAGAAAAAGAAAAAGAGCAGCAACAAAAATATTTGCATTTTTCATCCTACTTGCCATGTAATGGGCCCTTAATAACTATTTGTTGAACCAAACCAAGAATGGCAAATATTTGACAAGTGTGCTCACCTCCTCCTGGGAGGAACTGCGATGGGACACCTGTGTAAGTGGACCTTTGTGCTCTTTCTCCCTGCCTAGAGGCAGCCTCGGCATCCGTCCAATAGTGACTTCCCATCAAGTCAACCGGGACTGGTTTGCAAAGGGAATTCAAAACCAAATGGAAACCCTCCGGTTCTTTTATTCAGTCGTTAACTTCACCCATGAAATAAGGCAGAAGAAAGCTTCACAAATATAACTTTCAACAGCCAGACCACATTGGTTTGCAGGGGAGAAGACAAAAAAGGTGGGTGTGGTAGCAATCCCAGCCACGTGGGAAGCTGAGGCAGGAGGGCTGAAAATTTTATGCCAGCCTGGGCTACATAGAAAGATGCATTTGGGCTGGAGAGATGGCTTAGTGATTGAGGTTCTTGCCTACAAAGTTTAAGGACCTACGTTCAATCCCCCAGGACCCATGTGAGCCAGATGCACAAGATGGAGCATATGTCTAGTGTTCATTTGCAGCAGCTAGATGCCCTGGTGCACTCATTCTATCTGCTCGCTCCTTCCTTCCTTCCTTCCTTCCTTCCTTCCTTCCTTCCTTCCTTCCTTCCTTCCTTCCTCCCTCCTTCCTTCCTTCCTTCCTTCCTTCCTTCCTTCCTCTCTCATTCTGTCTTTCATAAATAAATAAATATTAAAAATAACATTGATGCTGGGTGTGGTGGCACATGCATTTAATCCCAGCACTCTGGAGGCAGAGGTAGGAGGATCACTGTGAGTTTGAGGCCACCCTGAGACTACATAGTGAATTCCAGGTCAGCAAGGGCTAGAGTGAAACCCTACCTCTAAAAATCAAAATTAAATAAAATAACATTGATGATAATAATAATGCATAGAACTGTATGGAGTGACACAGCTGGAATATATCATGTATAGCAATAAGCTGTTGGTTAGCTTTGCCAGCTTTAAAGTTCTGAAATGATATTAATGCTGCAGTAATGAGAACATCCAGGCATAGTGGCACACACTTGTGTGGTGGAAACAGGAAGGTCAAGAGCCAAGGTCATCTTTGGCAGTATAATGAGTTGTAAGTCAGCCTGTGGTACACAATACCTGTCTCGACAGAAGTTAATAATGAGAATGGTCCAGTAGGGGAAGGTCTTCCCGCCCCAGCGGGATTCCTGGGAGGGTATGAAATAAAGCCTAACAAAGACATATTAATAGGATAAACATATAATGCATTTATTTAAACAAAGTTTCTTTTTAAATATATTTTTAAATTTTTAAAGATTTTATTTTTACTTATTTATTAGAGACAGAGAGAGGGAACCAGAGAGAAGCAGAGTAAGAAGGGGCACGCCAGGGCCTCTACCCACTGCACGAACTCCAGATGCGTGTGCCCCCTTGGGCTTATGTGGGACCTGGAGAATCAAACTGGGGTCCTTAGGCTTTGCAAGCATGTGCCTTAAAAGCTAAGCCATCTCTCCAGCCCTTAAATAGAGAGAGGGAATATGGGCACACCAGAGCCTCCTGCCACTGCAAGCAAACTCCACTTGCATCTGGCTTAACATGGGTGCTAGGAATTGAACCTGTGTCCTTAGGCTGTGCAGGCGACCACCATATCGCTAAGCCAGTTCTTCAGCGCTATTTAAACAAAGTTTTATGTGATGTTTGAGCCTTCAGAAATGAAGACCCAAAGATCAACAAGGGAAAACTGCCCCCACCCGGGTGTTTGGAAGAGGTGTGCTAGGCCAGCACTCTACCATGGAGCGATGCTCCCCACCAGGAAGTGTGCGTTTTATGTTTAGCTTCGAAGCAGAATGGACGGTGGTGTGGAAGGGTGACTCACGATCTGATGGTCATGGGCCAGCAGAGAGACCGTGGGGCCACTCAAATCTTATGTGGCCTCTGGAAAGCATTTCTTCCACAAGGTTAGGGGGCGGGACTCTGTGAGGGTCTTAGGACCCACTGTCAGACAAAGATGGGGCAGAAGTGCTTCCGGGAGGGAGAAGCAGGGGAATAATACGTATTGTGAATGGCTTTGGGGGAGAAGGGTTCTAGTTTTCATGGCCTGCCTTGGGGAAGAGGACTTCTGGTGTCTATGGCTTGACCTGGAGGAGAAAGAACAAGAGAAAGAAGCCCATACAAACCTCGCCTCTGAGCCCTGTTCCTTCAGTTCAAAGCACAATGAGCCCTCTATATCCATTGATTCTGCATCCACAGGCTCAACCAACTACAGACAGAAAATAACTGAAAAAAAATTGCATTTGTGCTGAACACGTACAGACTTTTCCTTGCCATTATTCCCTAAACAATACAGTAGTGCTTACACAGCACTGACATTGTATTAGGTATTACAAGTAATCCCGAGGTGATTTGAAGTCCAAGGAGGACGTGGGTAGGCTAACACAGAAACAGCACGCCATGTCCTATAAGGAACAGGAACGTCAGTGAAGTGTGGTGTCTGTGGGGGATAGAAACCATCCCCCACGGATATCCCCAGACGACTGCACTCAGCGCCATCCTTCTGATACTGTGCTCTGAGCCCCAACAGTCCAGCACTCAGCACCTTAGCTGAGGGGCTTGGCAAAACCAGAGAAGCCCTTCGAGTCAGGATTCGTTTTCTTTTCTCTCTGTGCAGTGCTACAGGTTCAACCCAGGGCCTCACATATGCTAAGCTACACCTCCAGCACCAAGAATCATTCTACTATGGAAACAGGACCTACGTTTCAGCTGCATCCAAAGCCTATATGGGACTTGAGAGCCCTTGGTTTCTTAGATGCTTCAGGAGGCTGGGACTGAGATCCGTGTAGCAGAAATGCTATGCAACATAGCCTGAGGAATTTGCCACGCAGGTGAAACCAGAGTTCTGCTCTTTTCTCTTCTTTTTTCTTTCTTTTCTTTCTTTCCTTTTCTTTTTCTTGTTTACGTGTGTGTGTGTGTGTGTGTGTGTGTGTGTGTGTGTGTGTGTGTGTGTGCAGGTACACCAGACCTCTTGCCACTGCAAACCAACACCAGACGTTGTGCCACTTTCTGCGTCCAGTTTATATAGATGGTGTGAGAACTGAACTCAGGCTGGCAGGCTTTGCAAGCATCTTGTAAACGCTGGGCTATCTTTCCAGTGCCAAATCCAGGATTCTTGACTTAGGGCGTAAAAAAAAAAAAATTTCAGGATGAGTCAGTATGAAACAAAGTTGGGAGTTTACTGAGACGGGTTTAATGCGGATTAAAGCATGAGTGGGGAGGGGTAAGGAAGGACAGTTGTCCACACTCACGAAAAGTGTGCAGTGGTTTCTCAGGAGACTCACAGTTAAGTGTACTCACTGCAGTTATGTGGATGGTTTGGGTGGGTTTTTCAGTTACATTGCTTAATGGGTTAAACAGTAAGTAAAAATGTTTTGGTATATTTTTATATCCTTGTATTTATTTGTGAGGAGAGAAGGTTTTTGTTAGCAGTGTTTAAAATTCTTTTTTTAAAAAAATATTTTTTAATTATTTATTTATTTGAAAGAGGCAGCGAGAGAGAGAGAGAGAGAGAGAGAGAGAGAGAGAGAGAGAATGTGCATGAGAGAGAGAATGTGCATGCCAGGGCCTCCAGCCACTGCAAACAAACTCCAGATGCATGCACCACCTTGTGCATCTGGCTTATGTGGGTCCTGGAGAGTCAAGCCAGGATCCTTTGGCTTTGCAGGCAAATGCCTTAACTGCTAATCCATCTCTCCAGCCCAGGTTTGAAATTCTTTATTCTCAGTGGCAAGAGAGCAGCCAGATTCGGAAGTGAACCCTTCTTTCCCTACTCATGCCCCCTTAATTTTCCTTTTTTTTTTTTTTTTTTCATGGTGACTTAGTGTCACCTGTGCTAAGCAGGAGTAAACAAGAGCAGAGAGGTCTCTTCACTCTGCCCTACCCAAGCACTCTCTGAACCCTAATGGTGATCTGTACTTAACCTTGGCATCTCCATTGCCCACTGGCAAGTTTCACATGTGTGCATTTGCGTACCCCAAATGGGCAGCTCTGAGTAAAGTCAGGCTCTTCACTCTGATTCTTTCTCCAAATGAGCCTCCGTGGTGGTTTTCTCTCCAATCTGTACTTCAGAGTTTCTCGGTGAGGCTGAAAACCTTGTTCAGCTACTGGCTGGAAGGCAAGAAGACTGACAAGCACATTTAAGTCATTTAAAAGTTCTGGATTCCACCCCACTTTTAAAATTTTGTGTGGAGTGCATGCATGTGTGTATGCATGATTGCATCTATGAGGGTCCGTGTGTGTGTGTGTGTGTGTGTGTGTGTGTGTGTATGTGGTGTGCGTGCATGTCTGTGCACAAGCACATAGGGACCAGAGGCTGGCATCCAGTGTCACGTTCAGTCACTCTCTACTTTATTTACTGAGTCAGGGTCTCACAGCTCCTGATTTAAGCTGAGCTAGCTAGCCAGCTTGCCCCTGGGGCCCTGCGTCTGCCTCCTGATCATTCAGGTTACAGGCAGGCCACCATGCCCACCCAGTACTTACATGGGTGCTGGGATTTGAACTCAGGTCCTTATGCTTGCACATCCACTGAGCCATCTCCCCAGCTCAGCTCTGGGTTTTCTAGAGTTAGTCTCCAAAGGAAATTGAATTTTAAGAAGCTTTAAGGCAGAAATGTATATTTATTGGCCGCTACTTGTTCTCCAAATCAGAAAAATTTCACCATGAAAAATAACTTTTTTTTAAAAGAGAGATTTTTTTTTTTAAAGATTTTATTTTTATTTATTTATTTGAGACAGAGAGATGGGGAGAGAGAGAGTGAGATGGGCACGTCACAGGGTCTCTAGCCACTGCAAATGAACTCCAGATGCATGTGCCACCATGTGCGTCTGGCTTATGTGGGACCTGGAGATTTGAACCCGGGTCCTTAGGCTTTGCAGGCATGTGCCTTAACTGCTAAGCCATCTCTCCAGCCCTGAAAAATATTTTTTTTTGATTTTTCAAGGTAGGGTTTCACAGTAGCCCAGGCTGACCTGGAACTCTCTAAGTAGCTTCAGGGTGGCCTAGAACTCATGGTGATCTTCCTAACTCTGCCTCCCGAGTGCTGGGATTAAAGGCGTGTGCCACCACATCTGGCTGGAAAACAATTTTTTTTAATTTTAATTTATTCATTTATTTATTTATTTTTATTTGAGGGAGAGAGAGAGAGAGAGAGAGAGAGAGAGAGAGAGAATGGGCCTCTAGCCACTGCAAACGAACTCCAAAAAGACACATATGCCACCTTGTGCATCTGGCTTATGTGGATTCTGGGGAATCGAACCTGGGTCCTTAGGCTTCGCAGGTAAATGCTTTAACTGCTAAACCATCTCTCTAGCCTGAAAATATTTTTTTTTAATTTTGACTTTCTATAAATATGGATTATCAATATATAACATGTATCAAGGTGCTTTATCTCTCTGTATCCCCAGAAGCAGCCCAATGAGATGATGAGCCCTCAGGGTCACCAGGACCATAAACATTTGTTCCCACACTGTGGGGCTTGGCACCGAGCCTCCATAGGCTTCTGCACCCCTGCAAGCTACCTAGGTTTCTATTGTTCTTCTCCTTGAGCTTTTGTGCCATGTGTGTGTATATGTGTGTGCATGTTTTCATCTGTGTGGGTGCACGTGTGTGTAGGTGTTGCAAAGACCCTAGCTACTGAAAAAGAGCATCAGATGTTTGCACCATTTTTTATGTCCAGTTTGCTTGGGCAGCCCGGGAACTGAACCCATGCTGGTAATCTTTTGCTAGCAAGTGAGAAAAACTGCTGAGCCCCTTCCCAGCCCACTTTAGGGTAGATTTTTATTCTTGTATTTTATTTTTCTTTTGAGGCAGAATAGGATCTCATTGTAGCCCAAGCCAACATGGAACTCACTCTGTAGCCCAGGCTGGCTTGTGTTCACAGCTGTCCTCCAAGCAGTGGACTAGATTGCTAGAGGCCTGTGTATTATTTTCATGGAGTGCTCAGATGTCATTCCTATCTCTTAAAATGAATGTGCTTTTCAAAATGCATGTCTACTTTCAAGTTATTTCCTAAAAAAACAGATGACGAGGCTTTTTGAATTGTGTATAAAATAAGAGTTAATAGACAGAGCCAGACGTGATGGTTCATTCCTACACTCAGAAGGCCAAAACAGGGTTAGCTTGAATTTAAGGGCAGCCTAAGCTACATAGTGAGTTTCAGGTCACTTGTCTACAGTGTGTGACCCTGTTCCAAAGTTGGTCAGCTCTGAATGAAGTTTTAGAGCTTCAGATGGACGAAGTATGTTAAGGCGGTTGTGCCATCTAATTGAAGTATGAAGTCATTTTACACTTACTCCTAGAAAACCAGTTTTTGGATAAAGTGTTGTAATTTTTAAAAAAATATTTTATTTATTTATTTGAGACAGAGAGAAAGAGGGAAAGAGAAAGAATGGGCACGTCAGGGCATCCAGCTACTGCAAACGAACTCCAGATACATGTGCCATGTGCATCTGGCTTACGTGGGTCCTGGGGAACAGAACCTGGGTCCTTTGCCTTTGCAAGCAAGTGCCTTAACCACTAAGCTATCTCTCCAGCCCAGTGTTGTAATTTTTAAAACAGTCTAGTAATGGTTGTCAAATAAATTCTTAGAAAATTTCAAATATGTTCCTGAAAAGTCTTGTGTAACTTAATTTTTGTCATCTATTTAAGGGAACCTTGCCACGATTCTTTTCCTGGGCACAGAAACTTAAACATATGCTTACTTTTTCCATATGTTAGCTTGTTGAAAGAGGGTCATACTGGTTTTTACTTTGTAAGGACACAGTTCAAAAATGCCTAGAAGGGCTGGAGAGATGGCTTAGCAGTTAAGGCACTTGCTTGGGAAACCTAAAGACCCAGACTGTATTCCCCTGGACCCACATAAAGCCAGATGCACAGCCGGGCGTGGTGGCACATGCCTTTAATTCCAGTACTTGGGAGGCAGCGGTAGGAGAATTGCCGTGAGTTTCAGGCCAGCCTGAGACTACATAGTGAATTCCATGTCAGCCTGGGCTAGAGGTAGACCCTTCTTTGAAAAACCAAAATAAATAAATAAATAATAAAAATAAAGCCAGATGCACAAGGTGGCGCATGCGCCTGGAGTTGCACATCTATTCAATGGCACATCTATTCAATCTCTCTATTTCTCATTTCTCTCTCTCTCTCTCTCTCTCAAATACCTAAGTAAATAAATAAATAAATAAATAATTTTAAAAATCTTAAAAATAAATAAATAATGTCTAGGAAAAGCAGGAAGACATTTCCACATCCAGGAATAAGACAAGACAAGCATTTAGAACAAGATCCCACTGGAAACAACCAAAATGCTCATTATAAATGTATAAATAATGGGCTGGAGAGATGGCTTTGGGGTTAAGGAATTTGCCTGCAAATCCTAAGGACCCAAGTTCAGTTCCCCAGGACCCACTAAAGCCAGACTCACTAAGTGGCACCTGCACCTGGAGTGCATTTGCACAGGCAGGAAGCCCTGGCATGTCCATACTCACTGTTTCTTTGTCTGTCTGCCCAGGTTCAATTGCTCTGCTTCTCCATAAAGCCAAATGCAAAGTGGAACATGTGGCATGAGTACATGCTATACATACAGACAAAATAAATATTTTTTGAAAGCCAAAAAATAATAAAAGATAATTTTTTAAAAGAGTGACAAATAGAAGAAAGAGGCCACAAAGACTTTTAATATTTTAAGACTTAGTTTTATGTATTTATTTATTACAGACAGAGGGAAAGAGTGAGAATGGGTGTGCCAGGACCTCTAGTCACTGTAAACAAACTCCAGAAGCATGCACCACCTTGTACATCTGGCTTAGTTGGGACCTGGAGAATCGAACCTAGGTCCATAGGCTTCACAGGCAAGCGCATTAACCACTAAGCCATCTCTCCAGCCCAACCTTCAATTTTTGAAATGATTAGGTAGAAACTATGAAAACAACTGTGCTTATTCAATTTGAAGAAAAAAATAATAACATAAAACAGGGAATCATTGAAAATAACTATGAAGCAACCTATCAGATTTGAAAAAGACCAAATAGAACTTTCAAAAATAAAAGCTTTAATAACCAAAATTAAAAATTCAACAGAACTCTTTAATAGAGTTTGGCATAACAGAAGAATTAGAGGACTAAAATGTAAATCAGAAAAAAAAATTACTCATAGTATGGCATAGAGACAATAATATAGAAAACATTTAAGAAGAGAAGAAGTTAAGAGACATGGAAAATAATAGAGTGAAACCGTCCGATATCCTTTTAATCAGATCTCCAGAAGAAAAAGAAGGGCTTGAAGAAAATATTTGAAGAGATAGTAGCTGAAATATTTTCAGCACCATCCCAACACTTCACAGATTTGAGAATGCTAAGTAGGTAGGAAAAAGAAAGAGGAATGTAGACCTAGAATCATCTTTGTTAAACTTTAACAAATCAAAAACAAACAACCAACCAAAAAGAAACATGGTCTTCAAACAAATGGCAACTAGACAGCATGGAATTCACAATGTAATAGAGGAGCCAGAAGCCAGTGGAATGAAACCACCTGTGAACTTGAAAAATCGTCAAACTAGAATTGTATATCAGTCTTTCAAGACTGTGGACAAAGTCAAGCCCTTTTAAACAGATCAGCGCTGAAAGCATCTGTACACTTGACTTCACGCCTTTCTTTAAGGTGTTAAAAAAGGTTATGGAAGCCGGGCATGGGGGCGCATACCTTTAATCCCAGCACTCGGGAGGCAGAGGTAGGAGGGTTGCCGTGCGTTCGAGGCCCCCCTGAGAATACATAGTGAATTCCAGGTCAGCCTAAGCTAGAGTGAGACCTTACCTTGAAAAATCAAAAAGAGGTTATGGCTTAACTGTTAAGGCATTTGCCTGCAAAACCAAAGGATCCTGGTTCGATTCTCCAGGGCCCATGTAAACCAGATGCACAAGGGGGCGCATGCATCTGGAGTTAGTTTGCAATGGCTGGAGGCCCTGGCGTGTCCATTCTCTCTTTTTTTCTCTCTCTTTCAAATTAAATAAATAAATAAATAATATTTTTTAAAAGGTGCATTCTCTTAAGGTAGACCTGGATAGAATAAGTAAGAAGCCCAGCAGACTATACTCTCTGCTGCTCAGGAGTCTGAGACAGGAGGATTGAAATTTCTAGTTCTGGGGCTGGGGAGATGGCTCAACATTTAAGGTGCTTGCCTACAAAACCTAATGATCTGAATTTGATACCCCAGTACCCACATAAAGCCAGATGCACAAAGTGGTGCATGCGCCTGGAGTTCCTTTGCAGCAGCTGGAGGCCCTGTGATGCCCATTCTCTTGCTTTCTCTGCTTACAAATAAAAACATTAAAATATTTTTAAAAATAGAAAAGCCAGGAGTGCTGATGCACACCTTTAATTTCAGTAGCCAGGAGACAGAGGTAGGCAGATCACTGTGACTTTAAGGCCACCCTAAGACTACAGAGTGAATTCCAGGTCAGCCTAGACTAGAGTGAGACCCCACCTTGAAAAACAAAAAACAAAAAAAGAAAGGAAGAAAGAAAGAAAGAAAGAAAGAAAGAAAGAAAGAAAGAAAGAGAGAGAGAGAAAGAAAGAACAAAAAGCTTGAGCTCTGCCTGGGTAATCGGTCTCATCATTAAAAACTGAGCAAGAAGATGGGAGGTAGAGGCGGGAGGTTCAGGAGTCAAAGGTCACCATTGGCTATATATCAGGTTCTAGGTCAGCCTGCTCTACATGACCTTGTCTCAGAAAACAAAAAGAGAGGAAGTGGGGCTAGAGAGATGGCTTAGCAGTTAAGGTGCTTGTCTGCAAAGCCAAAGAATCCAGGTTCACTTCCCTAGTACTCACATAAAGCTGGATGCACAATGTGGCACATTCATTTGGAGTTTGTTTGTAATGGCTAGAGGTCCTGGCATGCCTAGTCTCTCTCTCTGTCAAATAAAATATTTTTTTCAAAAAAGAGAGAGAGAGAGAGAGGAAGAACAAGTGAAAAGCACATGGGTTCATCTAAGTGAGTATTACTGTAGAAATGACCAGAAAACGAAGAATGAAGATGTTTGACTCACTAGCACCAACACGTCAGGAAAAGTAAATGATTAAAATGCTCTGACCATCTTTGAATTATGCAGAAAAGAAAGGCTTTGGCTAAGACTTTACATTAACAGATACATATCATTTTCTAGAATAATCATCAACAGAATACAGAGCATGAAATTATAAAATAATTATATATTATATATATAATAAATATAAAAAATAATTATAAAATTATTAAAAATATCTAATCATTAAAGAAGGCAAGAAAAGGTGGGCTGAAGAGATGCAATCACAGTTAAGGCACTTGCCTACAAAGTCAAAAAACCTACATTTGATTCTCCAGGACCATGTAAGCCAGATGCATGAGGTGATGCAAGCACGTAAGGTAGAACGTGTGCACAAGATGGCGCATGCGTCTGGAATTCAATTGCAGTTGCTGGAGACCCTGGGGTGCCAATTCTGTCTCTCTCTCTCTCTGAGAAAAACAAACAAACAAAAACATTCACAAACAGTGTTGTGTGTGTGCATGAATTCCTATGTTTGTGTGACATATAGCCAAAACAATAACTAAAAGCAAGGACATGACTAATGATTGAGAAGAGAGACAAGAAGGTCTGAGCTCAGAGGACCTGGCAATTCTATATTGTAACATGGGCAGGAATTCATCATTCCCAAGCCATACACATCTGCTTTATCTTTCTCTAATAGCTAATGTTTCATAATTACAAAAATAATAAAAATTAAAAATATTAGAAAGCCCGAAACTGAAGTGAAATTCACATATTTATTTTATTAGTAATGTATTTCTTGTTTTTTTTTTTTTTTTTTTTTTTTTTATTTTAGGTCATGTTTTGAGGTAGGGTCTCACTCTGGCCCAGGCTGACCTGGAATTCACTATGTAGTCTCAGGGTGGCCTTTATTTCGAACTTACTCGGTGATCCTCCCACCTCTGCCTCCCGAGTGCTGGGATTGGGAAACATTATGCACGCCCCATCCAATGGATTCACCTCTCCCCACGCCCATGCTTGTATTTCTTTTGTTGGTTGTTTTTTGTTTTTCAAGGTAGGGTCCTGCTGTAATCCAGGATTACCTGGAATTCACCATGTAGTCTCAGGGTGGCCTTGAATTCACTATGTAGTCTCAGGGTGACCTTGAACTCACAGCTATCCTCCTACCTCTGCCTCCCGAGTGCTGGCATTAAAGGCGTGCACCACCACCACCATGCCTGGACGTAATGAATTTTTTTTTTTTTTTTTTGGAGAGAGACACAGAGAGAGAGACAGGGAGAGAGGGAAAGGAAGACAAATAGAGAATGGGCGCACCAGCAGCCTCTCAGCCACTGCAAAACAAAATCCAGATGCGTGTGCCCCCTTGTGGGCAAGTGCAGCATTGCATCCTTGCTTCACTTTGCATCTGGCTAAATGTGGGACCTGGAGATTGGAACTGATGTTCTTAGGCTTAGCAGGCAGGCACCTTGACTGCTAAGCCATCTATCTCTCCAGCTCATGAATTTTTTTTATCATGAGTCAGACTATCCAATCTGTAGAGAATCCCTGCTCTTGATTCCTCCTTGCACTTGACCTCTCCCTGCCTCTTCACTTCCTTCCACAGCTGCCAGTGAAGACATCTGGAAGAACAAAGGCTGTGTGTGGAATTTCGACAAGGAACTGCAACTTTTGGCTTCTTGACTTGTAACATGGCATAATAACAGCGTTGTCCTTCACAAAGTCTGTGTATTTGTGTGTGTTGCATGTACGTGCCATGTGTATGCAGGTGCACCTATATGTGTGCATGCCTGTGTGTACACACACATATGGAGGCCTGAGGACAACCTTGGGTGCTATTCTTTAGACACCATCCATCTTTTTTGAGACTGAGTCTCATTGGCTTGGATCTCACCAAGTAAGCTAGACTGGTTGGCCAGTAAAGACCCAGGGATCTGCCTGTCTGCCTCCCTAGCTCTAGAATTACAAGTGCGTCCTACCACGCTTGACAATTTGTCACATGGGTTCTGAAGACCCATGCTTGCAAGGCACGCTATCTCCTCAGGCATAAGAAATAAATGAGCTGAAGCCTTTACAGCAATGTGCTCATCAAAAATAAATCTATTTCCCTTGCTGGCTATGGCGGTGCACGCCCACGATTCCAGCACTCAGGAGTGAAGGCAAGAAGACTGGGAGGAGTTCAAGGGCAGCCTTGACTACACAGTGAGTTTTGAGACCAGTATGGGCTACAAGAGACTCTGGATTGAACCAGTTCATTAGTTCGTTAATTAAAATTAACTAACCAGCATTCGGGGGGCAAAGGTAGGAGGATCGCCATGAGTTCGAGGCCACCCTGAGATTACATAGTGAATTCCAGGTCAGCCTGGGCTAGAGTGAGACCCTACCTTGAAAAACCGAAAAATGAAAAAACCAAAAAAAGAAAATTAACTAACAAAATAAGATGTCTTCTATCTCTCTCTTATGGTTTACGGTGCCCCATACCAGACACGTTTCTAGGCTCTAGAGATGTAAAGCCTGCTGAACCATGAGCCCGTCTTCAACGTGCTCACGCTTTAGGAGAGGAAGGAAGTTCCATAATTATATAGCAAAAGGCTGATGCTACAATTAAGGTCTAAAAGAATGCATGGAGGCATTCCAGAGGAAGGAGTCATGAACTCTGCCTACGGTGGAGTCAGAGAAGCCTGCCCAGGTGACACTCGAATGCGTCTAGAAGGAGGAGTAGGAGTTTTCAGCTGAGGAACACAGGGCTCTTTCCTCAGAAGGACCAGTCCGGCAAGCTTGGAAGGACTCACGGATTGAGGAAATGGCTGGTTGTTGGGTGCCACAGTACTGAGGAAGGCTATGAAATCAAAGTATGGAAAAAGAAATGGAAAGGCAGGGCTGGAGAGATGGCTTAGTGGCTAAGGCATTTGCCTGCAAAGCCTCTGAGCATGTATTTGAAACTTGACGAAGAATATTGCCACTTGCTTGGTAGCACAGGCCCTATAATCCTGGCTCCTGGAGAGGATGATGAAAGGAAAGTTAAGGTTCAAGGTTTATCTGAGCAAAAGCAAGTTCAAGGACAGTTTGAGCAATTTAGTGAGCTCCTGTCTCAAAATTTAACAAATGGCTTGGGATATATAGTTCAGTCTTAGGGCACTTGCTTAGTATGTGCAAAGCCCTAAATTCAACCCCCAGAAACACACACACACACACACACACAAAACGTTCCCATGGAATATCTTCCCTTGTCCAAGATCATTTTCATCCTTCCATAGAGTAGCCACTAATATCTTGGTCCACTTACAGCTTAAATTTAGAATATTGGATTTTGCCAAGTGATTCAGTGACACGAGAAAAACAGGACATTCTCTAAGAGGATTCTGACAGGCAAAACTTGTACCTGGATACTAATTAAACAGGTTTGCACAAAACCTTTAATATAACAAGAGTCCCAACATGTCAAAAATCTGTCCTCTTCTCAGCAGGAACTTAAAAAATCCCACATGTTTAATTTTTTTCACCTAATATTGCGATGTTCAATAACATTCTTTGAAAGTCTCTGACCTTTCGAAGGAAAACTCATACAACCTGTAGCCTCAGAAGAGACCGTAGATGTCTATTAATCCAATCCTCCAAAATCTCCAGTGACAGCTTAGACTCCAGAGACTTGCCGCTCATCTTCACCAAGTCGTGGTCTCTCCTGATAGCAGGTCATTCTTTCCTCTGCCTGACACCTTTCCTCTCATTGCCAAACTTGCCGTAGTTTCTCAGAGTAAAGACTAAATTCCAGCTGCCCAAATGAAAGGATTCCTTTATTTCTGGACATGATGCATGCCTCTTCCACGTTGAGCTAGATAAGAGTGAAACAACAAGAGGGCTTAGGATCCTTCTTTTGGCCTGGAGAGAGAGTTTAGCGGTTAAGGCGCTTGCCTGTTAAGCATAAGGACCCAGGTTTGATTCCCCTGGATCCACATAAGCCAGATGCACAAGGTGGCACATTCATCTGAAGTTCATTTGCAGTGGCTAGAGGCCCTGGTATGCCCATTCTCATTCCCTCTCTCTCTGTCAATAAATAAGTAAATAAATAATGTTTTTTTTTTTTTTTTTTTTAAAAAAAAGATTCTTATTCTGCCTCCTTCTGTCCCAGGCTTTTGTCAGGGTGTGGTGTTGGGGTTCCATCAGGACAGACCCAGAGGATAGACAAAGGAATCTTGGGTAGGATTGTCTTAGTGAGCAAGTAAAAGCAGAGGGTGCAAGGGTGCCCAGTTAGGTTTGAATTTCAGACAGACAAGACAATTATTTAACTGCATGCAGGTGCATCAGTGTGTGTGCATGTGCATGAGCGCGTGTGTGTACACCAGGATCTCTTGCCACTGCAAATCAATGCCCACTCGCTTTACATGGGTGGCCGGGGACTTGAACCTGGGCTGGCAGGCTTTACAAGCAAGCATGTTGAAGTGCAAAGGCATCTCCCCACACCATATCACTGTTTAGCATAAGCATATCCAATACTAAATAATACTTGCCTGCATTTTGCTTATAATTAGGAATCTTGTATTTTACCTCGTAACCTTAATCTATGTGTTGTGTGTCTGGGGTTGGGGGAAGGCTCTGGGGGAGAGGACTGTACCACTGAACTACATCCCCAGACTTTTGTTTATTGAAACAGTCTCCCTTTATGGCCCAAGATGGTCTTGAACTCATCATGTGTCCTAAGATAGTCTAGAACTCAAAATCCTCCTCCCTCAGCCTCCAGAGTACTGGATTGCAGGCATGTCCAACCACGCTAGCTGCAACCTGATTTTAATCTTGAGGTAAAAGCCATAGACCTTGTAGCAGACAGCTTCAGGTTCACTGAGATGAACTTCCAGACCAGGCACAGTTATGGAGGAAGGGATATTATTTATTGAAGCTTACAGATCCAGGGGAAGTTCCATAATGGCAGGAGAAGAGGCCTGCTCTCACAAGGCCAGGAAAGAGAGAGAAAAGCCACCAGCTACACAGCACAGCACACTTCAGGAACTCCCGTTAGGCACACTTTGAATATCTTTACAATGGAATCTCAAACCACCACCACACCTTAAGATCTGCCCAGTGACATTGCCTCCAGCCAGGTGGCTGCAGATGCAAACTGTAAAATAATAAAACACTGAATATATTGGGGGCCATATATTCAAACTACCACAGGCCTTTATTAATTAATTAATTTATTTATTTATTTATTTATTTTGAGGTTGGGTCTCACATTAGCCCAGGCTGACCTGGAACTCACTCTGTAGCGCAGGCTGGCCTCAATCTCATGGTGATCCTTCTACCTCACACTTCTTCTTGTATTTTTAACCCTAATCCTAACCCGAGCCCCTAATCCTAGCCCTAGCCCTAACCCTAACTATCTCATCCTTCTTACTGCTGGGATTATAGGTGTGAACCACTGTGCCCAGTTTAAGGCCTTTTAAACACTTGCAAATTAGTGAAGTGGCCAGAATCAGCACCAGGAGAGGAAGCTGGTGTTTTACAAAAACTGCAAATTTTAAATCATCCTGGAATCTGCTCCCTTTGTGCAAACCAGCGAGGGAGGCTCCATGCAGCACCACGTGCCCTTCCCCTGCCCCTTCCCGACAAACTCTAGTAGTAAAATGTTAGACTGATCTTTCCCCAGCTCGGTGAACCTTCCCGGGGAGGGGACAGGAGGAGGGCACAGAAGCAGTGTCTATGGCTCTGCGTGCACTGGCAGCCGTAACCTCCCCTTTGTCTGTAATGCTGCACGCCGATTTTGTAAGCCCAGAATCAGAAGTCATTATATCATCTGTGATTACAAAATGCAAGTGAAAATGTGGAACAGTGCAATACTCTGTCACAGAAACCGTGAAGACAAGATTTTGCAAGACAGTGTCTCAACCCTGGCATCTGAGGCCTCGATCTTCCCATAAGCCTCATTTAACAAGAGGCTGAAGCTCGCCGTGCCACATGGAACCTCATCCCACACACGGGGCTGAGCCATTAGGGTGAGGAGATGCCAGCAGAGCCTGGGCATATTAGCAGAGTTAGGCCACACGCTCAGCGGGGGTAAGATGGCCTGTCAATACTAACTCTCAGAGTGATTTTCAAGTTCACCCATGGCTGGACGGGGGGGGGGGGGGGGGCTACATGGCAACATGGCTGTGCTCCTAGGTATGAAAGGACCTCCCAGGTTGCTCAGATGTCCTCAGTTGGAAGTCCTGGGAGTAGTGGCAATGTGGTGGTGGGAGGGGCTTATATTGATTTGGCAAATCCGGATGTGAACATGACTTAACCAGGATTGGGCTATGTGCAGTTGCAGATATATTTCTAATATTTTATTTATTTGACAGAAAAAGAAGTAGAGAGAGAGAAAATGGGTGTGGGGGGGGACTGGAGAGATGGCTTAGCAGTTAAGGTGCTTGCCTGAAAAGCCAAAGGACCTCCATTGGATACCACAGGACCCATGTAAGCCAGATGCACTAGGTGGCGCATGCATCTGGAGTTCGTTTTCAGGGTGGGCAGCCCTGGTGCGCCCATTCTCTCTCTCTCTCTGAAATAAATAAACAAAAATTTTAAAAAGAGGCTGGAGAGATGGCTTAGCGGTTAAGGCACCTGTCTGCGAAGCCTAAGAATGCTTGTTCAAATCTCCAGGTCCCATGTTTAGCCAGATGCAAAAGTGACACAAGCACACAAGATCGCACATGCACACAAGGGGCGCACATGTCTGGAGTTCATTCACAGTGTCTGAAAAGGCACCGGCTTGCTCATTCTCTCTCTGCCTCTTCTCTCTCTCTCTCTCTCTCTCTCTCTGTCTCTCTCAAATTAAAAAAAAGAAAAGAAATTTAACAAAAAATGGGTGAGCCAGTGAGGACAGGTGCTGGGGAGGTATGTTTTAGAAGCTGTTGTGATTCATCTAAAATGGGAGATGGAACAGCTGAGGCCCATAGGAAGACATGTAAAGAGCAATTCAATGATAAATATCCCCCCTTGTGTGTGTATGTCTGTGGTGTACATGCTTGTGTTCATGTGTGTTCTTATGTGTGTGCTGGTGCACACGTGTGTGTGTGTGTGTGTGTGTGTGTGTGGAGTTCAGATGACAACCTTGGGTGTCATCCTCTAGCACACTATCCACCTCTTTGGGTTTTTTTTTTTTTTAAAATACTTAAAAAATGTTTTTCATTTATTTTTTATTTTAGAGAGAGAGAATTGGTGCACCACGGCCTCGGCCACTTTAATTGAACTCTAGTTGCTTTTGTCACCTAGTGGGCATGTGCGACCTTGCACTTGCCTCACCTTTCTGCATCTGGCTTACGTGGGATCTGGAGAGTTGAACATAGGTCCTTAGGCTTCGCAGGCAAACACCTTAACCACCAGCCATCTCTCCAGCCCACACCTCTCTGTTTTGTTTTTTTAAAATAATTTTGTTTACTTTTATTTATTTATTTATTTCAGAGGCAGAGAGAGAATGGGTACCCCAGGGTCTCCAGCCACTGCAAAGGAACTCCAGACACATGCACCACCTTGTGCATCTGGCTTACATGGGTCCTGGAGAATTGAACCTCGAACTGCTGTCCTTGGGCTTCACAGGCAAGTGCTTAACCACTAAGCCATCTCTCCAGCCCCCACCTCTCCGATTTTTAATCTTTGTGTATAGTGTATGTGTGTGTGTGTGTGTGTGCAAGCACGTGTCACAGCATGCATGCGGAGGTCAGAGGACAGCCTCAGGTGTCAATCTTTGCCTTCCTCCTTGTTTAAGGCAGGGTCTCTTGTTCACCACCACAGCAGGCTAGCAGGCCTGTGAGCTTTTGGGGTTTCTCCTCTCTCTGCCCTCCTTCTTGCCATAGAAGCACGGGGATAACAGCTGCATGCTACAGCATTTCTGCTTTTACATGGGTCCTGGGGACCTGAACTCACATCTTCAAACTTATACAGCAAGTGCTTTAGCCACTGAGCCATCACTTCAGCTCTGTCCACCTCTGTTGGCAGCAAGGTCCTTCATTAGCCTGGAGCTCACTGACTGGGCTAGACTAGCTGGCCATCAAGCCCCAGGGATCTGTGTACCTCTGCCTCCTTGGCACTGGGATTACAGGTGCCAGCCACCATGGCCCATATTTACATGGGTGCTGGGGATCTGACTCAGGTCCTCACGCTTGTGAAGCCAGCACTTTGCCAGTAGAGATCTCTTCCCAGTGCTGCCCCTCCTCTTTTTTGATAAAATGTTTTCTGCATGAGGAGAGAGAGGGCCAGGGCCCCCAGCTATTGCCAATGAACTCTAGACGCATGCACCACTTTGTGCCTCTGGCTTTATGTGGTTTTGAGGTTTTTTTTTTTTTTTTTTTTTTCATTTGGTTTTTTGGGGTAGGGTCTCACTCTGGTCCAGGCTAACCTGGAATTCACTATGTAGTCTCAGGGTGGCCTTGAACTCATGGTGATCCTCCTACCTCTGCCTCCCGAGTGCTGGGATTAAAGGCATGAGCCACCAAACCGGGCTCTCTGGCTTTATGTGGATACTGGGAAATGAACCAGAGTTGTTAGGCATTGCAGGGAAGTGTTTGAATCTCTTGAATCTCTCCAGCCCCCTCCCCCCTCTTTACATAGGCTCTACTGGTTGTATTTCTCTGGGAAACTAATCCAAGGGAGTCCTCATATTCATGGGCAGGCAGAAGAAAGGAATGGTGCTGAGGAACACCTGGGGATGGCAATGACTCAAGTCCTGGGGCTGAGGTCTGAAGAAAAGGTGATTATATAGCTCAAAGTCTCCAGTTGTAGAAAGCAGACAAGAGCTAGGGGCGAGCTCCAGGCCAGCCTCTGTAATGAATACCTGTTTACTCCCGTCTTAGGGCTGATTTGGGGCATATGAGGACAAGGTGATAATTTGGGTAAAAGTTCTCTTTTATGAAAGGATTCACTTTGAATGGAAGAAAACAACCCCTTCTTTTCCTAGGTACACTCAAAAATTATCCCTTTATAGAGGTTAGAGTCAAACTGGGACTTGTTAATCCAGCCAGAAAACTGGATTCTGGCTGTGAGTGAGCCTGCTGACTTCTGTACATCTACAGGGCACCTCGTGATCCCCAATCAGACATCAGTGGAGGGCAAGTGTCTGTCTGCCTGCCTTCTCTTCTGAGCGCCTCTCTGCACCCAGCCTCACCCAAAACACTTTGTCATCATGAGGAAACCTGGAGGTATTATAAGCCCACTTCTCACATGAGGAAACGGAGTGATTCTCACCACCATGGAGGACAGAACTATGAATGTGGTCTCCTAGTTCCAAAACGTGGGCTTCTGCCATGGCGTCACAGCAGCTTGGAAGGGAGCGAGTCCAACATCAGACTTTTCCTTCCCTGTGCAGGTCATTCTTGAGTGCTGTGTATTCAGAAGTTTTTCCTTTGCTCTGGGTCTCAACTCCATGGCACTAACAGAAACTTGGTGCATAGTCTTCCATCCCTCCTAAAAAAAGTGACTTCTCAGGGCCATGATGAGAGGGTTGGTACTTCAGAGTTTGATGTCACAGTGACAAGATGGGAAGTACTTTCTTTTTATTTGAGAGAGAGATGAAGAGATGGATAGAGAGAGAGAAAGAGAAAATAGGCGTGCCAAGGCCTCTAGCCATTGCAGATGAACTTCAGCCACAGGTGCCTCCTTGTGCATCTGGCTTACATGGGTCCTGGGGAATCAAACCCGGGTCCTTTGGCTTTGCAGGCAAGTGCCTTAACCACTAAGCAGTCTCTCTAGCCCTAGAAGTACTAGTTATTTGAGTGGGGTTTATTTTTATTTTTTTAAATTTGTTATATGAAAGAGATAAAGGGGGGGGAGAGAGAAATGGGTGCTTCAAGGCCTCCAGCCACTGCAAACGAACTCCAGACACATGTGACACCATGTGCATCTGGCTTACGTGGGTCCTGGGGAATTGAACCTGGGTCCTTAGGCTTCACAGGCAAGTGACTTAACCAGTAAGCCATCTCTCCAGCCCTGAGTGGGGTTTATTTTTAGTTGACACACAGTAGCTGTATATATCTATGGGGTACAGTGTGATGTCTCACTCCATGTATTTTAATACATAATGATCAGATCAAGGTAATGGGCATAGTCATTACTCCAAATTATGCTAGTGTGTTTCTTTTTATTTTTTACTTTTTTGATGTTTTTGAGACATGTAGCCAAGGATGGCCTCGAACTCACTATGTAGCTAAGGTTAGCTTTGAGCTCCTGATCCTCCTGACCTCACCTTCTGAGTGCTGGCATTACAGGTGTGGGCCATTATAGCCAGCTCATTATGTTTGAAAGGAGTAAGTGCTAGCTGGTATTCCTGGGCATTTAGAAAATGCCAGGCATTGTTACAAGCACTCTCCATACAGTCCCCCACTAGTGCTTTTGGACTCCCACATAGCCTCTCAGAGTCCATTTGGACTCAGAGGTGCTTCCGAATTCAGAACTGTTCATCCTGTATGAGACAAATGTGGACTATACACTGTCTCTTTCCATACCCCATCCCAGCAGGGTGTGGGGCAGCACCCATCATCAAACCTAGTAGCATGGCTAAGCAAACATGGATAATCATGGTTACAGGGAGAAACAAGAACGATGTAAAGTCGCTGTGGTAGTTTGAATATATGTCCCCCAATATATTCAGTGTTTTACTAGTTATAGTTTGCATCCAATCAAAGGCAATGTCACTGAATACGATCTTAATTTGTTTGGTTGGGTTTGAGATTCCATTGTAAAGATTTCAAATGTGATAAAGGAGTTATAAATGCTGTGTGTTTTACGGTTTTTGCTCTGTGTGCTGATGTGGCTGGGAGTTTTGCTCTCTCTTGCCTGACATTGAAGAGAGGCCTTTCTAAGGTGATCTGCCAGGATCCCTCCTCCATAACTGTGCCTGGTCTGAAAGTTCACAACCTGCTGTCTGATATGCCTAAGAGCTCAGGTCAGGTTTTGCCATCAAATGAATTTCCTGAATATTTAATTTGTTTCTTGGAGAACTCTTAGGATTTCAGCATTGCTGATAAAGGATTATAAATCTGTGGTATTACTTTTCCCACCCGACAGATGAAACTGAAGTTTAGAGACATTCAGGAGCCTTTCTAAGGTGATGCCAGGACTCACCAGAGCCGGGGTCACAACCTGGTGTGAATGCGTCGTACTTCTCCCCTCTACCTAATCCAGAGCTTTTTTAGGGGATCAAAGTTCAGAGACCTTTTCTTTTCTTTTCATAATGTTTCATATATTTTCACAGTTCCAGGAGATTTTCTTTTCTTTTTTCTTCTTCTTTTTTTTTTTTTTTTTTTTGGTAGGGTCTTGCTCTAGCCCAGGCTGACCTGGAATTGGAAATCACTACGTGTATGTATGTATGTATGTATGTATGTATGTATGTATGTATGTTGTTGTTTGTTTTTTCAAGGTAGGGTCTCACTCTAGTCTAGGCTGACCTGGAATTAACTAGGTAGTCTCAGGGTGGCCTTGAACTCAAGGCGATCCTCCTCCCTGTCTCCCAAGTGCTGGGATTAAAGGTGTGCCCCACCACGCCCTGGCTTTAGGACTGATTTAGGCTCTTCCTGCTTCAGCCTATCCAAGTGCAAGGATTACAACCACATGCCAACACCCCCAGCTTGGTTTCTGCTGTGATGAATGGATGAAAACCTCTTATTCATTCCTATAGTCTGCATGGGGCCATTGTGTTTCCCGTTTGCTGGCTGCCCTTGCTGCTATTGGCTTTTTGGCCTCTTGCTCTTCCCTTGGGTCTGGCCTTTCTTTATCATCCCATTATTTCCCTTGTTCAGGATTCTCATAAATCCTTCTCTGGCCCATTGATTTCACTGGCATTAGAACAGTGAGCTGTGTGAATGCTAGAGAACTAGGATCATTCCACATAAATATCCTCACTTTCTTCGTGAGGTGCAGTGTGCCATTCCAACTGAAGGAGGACAGCTTCTTTCAGGGGATCAATGACAGAGCCCGTGTGTGTGTGTGTGTGTGTGTGTGTGTGTGTGTGTCTGCAGTTTTGCTGAGACTCCAGCTCTTGCAAGTCACCAAGAAAGTGCATACCTGGCCCGCTGCTCAGCAAGACATGGGCTTCCCGGGAACAGAGGAGAAAAATACCTCACTACTTGACTCTTGTATCTCTGCCTTTCAGCCCATCTGGGCCCTGACTAAGTAGTTGGTTGCCTCTGGCTACCTGCTCTAGCAAATGCGTTCGGAGACGGTGATAAGTTGACACACACATGGTTGACATTGTCTTTGTATTTTTTTTCAATTAAGTGTATTTATTGTCCATCTTAAGGCAATCCTGAAACATATCCAAACTGTGGTGGGGGCAGAGCCCTAGCTGGTGTTTGCTTCCATTAGTTGATGGAGTCTGAGGAGGAGGCAAGACAAAGGAACACAAGAAAACAGATTTGTCCTCTTTAAAAAAATTTTGTTTTCCATAGAGCTTTTTCTTCTTGTGAAATCCCGACGCTTTTATGAGAAACACTCTTTTGTTCTTCAAGTTATAAGAAAACAGGCCACAGAAAGTAATGGGAATGCCACTGATTTTCATTCAGAACTGATGAGTACGAGTGTCCAATCTCTTAATGACAGAGATCCAAGGAGAATAATGTGTTTTAACTCAGAATTCTTTTTCTTCTTCAGGAAAAAAGAAAGAAAAGATCTCAATGGAAACAAGGATTTCCTATCCCAAGAAAGAAATCTGCAACCATCTATTCCACCAGCTAATTTTGTTAGTTTCAGGTTTGTTTAAGTTACACACTGCCTGCTCCATCTTGTCCTCCCTGTCTTCTCAAGCCAGGGATGTTCACGGGGACAATGGCTTGAGACAGTGAAGCAGTCCCTCCGCTTCTCCATGTGTGCTCCCAGAGAACCTCGTGTGTCAGACTCACAGTCCCCCCTTGGCCTTTCCCCTCTCTCCTCTTGCCTTAGGTGTCCAGTCACGTTTTCAGACCTGATGACTCATCGTTTTGTTCTTGGATCCCATCTTCTCCTGCTCGGTGCATGGATTCCTCTGACTGTCAACTATTGAGTGACCGCCCAAGTGATCTTGGACTTAATTCTTTGAGTCTCAGTTTCTTCTTCTATAATACAGTGACATCTGCCTTACAATATCCTCAGAAAGGTTACATTTGGGAAACCTTCCCCAAATTCAATCCTTTGAAGACACTAGTGTCTTAGAGGCCTAGCCAGCATCATGCCTGTGCATAGAGGTGTTTAGTACACTTGAGCTGGACGAAAGAACAGTGTTCAGGGTGCCACTAAAAACAAGTATAAACCAAACTGTGCATGGTGGATCACACCTGTAATCCCAACACTTGAGAGAATGAGGCAGGAGGATCGCCAAGGAAGCCAGCTTGAGCCAAACAGTGAGTTCCAGGTCAGCCTAAGCTACAGTGAGATTAAAAAAAAAAAAAAAAAAACAAGACAAAAAAACTTAAAAAAAGCTGGGTGTGGTGGCACATGCCTTTAATCCCAGCACTCGGGAGGCAGAGATAGGAGGATCACTGTGAGTTTGAGGCCACCCTGAGACTACATAGTGAATTCCAGGTCAGCCTGAGCTAGAGTGGGACCCTACCTCAAAAAACCAAAAAAAAAAAAAAAAAAAAAAAAAAAAAAAAAACCTAAAAGAAAGAAAGATTTTGAAAGGGGATTAAATATTAACCTGTTTTTCCATTGAATACAGTGAGAATTAGTGTAGTAGTTTCCACATTGCTGGGATGAACATCCAAATCAGCCACAGTTAATGGGAGGAAGGGATTTATTTAAGGCTTATCGATCAAGGGAAGTTCCATCAAATGGCAGAAGAAGCTGGCTCTCATTCATAAATCCTAGGGGGAGAGAGAGAGAACTACCAGGCAACAAACACCGACAGGCAATAAGCACAAACTGGCAGCAAGCGGGAACCACCACCTTCCCTCAGCTCACACTGTTCTCTCCATACCTTTGCTCTGGAATTCAGATCTACCCTCAAACACACCTTTGGGCTGGAGCCCAGGATCCACTCCCAGTGACACTTTCCCCCAGCCAGGCAGCTGGAGACCCAAGTTCCAAGTTTTACTCAAACACCTGAGTCTATGGGGGAGACACATTCAAACTACCACAATGAGTGCCCAGAGGTCTCAAGTGGCAGTACTTGTAATGTTTTGCCAGCTGGTAAATGCTAAAGAGTTTTGTTTCAAATGATAAAGAAAAATTTGGGTTTTTTTTTTTAAAGTGTAGTAGTTTAAATACCCATTTTAAAATTCCTGGTACTAGAAGGAATGCTATATGACATTTAAGTAGAAATGTAAAAGTACAAATACATAGTGGCTGGTGAGAGTTTGTTAGAGTTATGTTTCACTCTGTGAAAGGCAGAGGAGAGTCCATTCCCAATATTTGGCAGATGGAGGTGGTAAGGAATGCTGTTGTAACTATATGTGTTGTGGTTTATCTAAGTGGAATATACATACATACATACATACACACACACATACATACATACTATTGTAGTCAGCTCCACATTGCTGGGATGAACCTCCAAACCTGACACAGCTTGTGGGAGGAGTGGGATTTATTTCAGGCTTACAGATCCAGGGGAAGTTCCATAATGGTGGAAGAAGCTGCCCCCCTTTCACGGATGCACACACAGAGAAAAGGCACCACCAGCACCACAAGCAAGAGCAAAAAAGGGCTGGGAAATGGCTTAGAAGTTAAGGTTTGATTCCCCAAGACCCACGTAAGCCAGGTGCACAAGGGGCGCATGCGTCTGGAGTTTGTTTGCAGTGGCTGGAGGCCCTGACATGCCTATTCTCTTTTTCTCTCTGCCTCTTCCTCTCTCTCTGAAATCTCTGAAATAAATAAATAAATAAATAAATAAATAAATAAAGTGACATCTTAGAACTGGACGAACCCAGGCAGGATCTGTCCCTAGAATTCAGATCCTCCCCAGTGACATCTTTCCAGACAGGCATCTGGAAATCCGGGTTACAAGCTTTTTTTTTTTTTTTAATTTATTTATTTGCAAGCAGAGAGAGAGAAAGAAGAGAGGCAGAGAGAGAGAGAGAGAGAGAGAGAGGGAATGGGCACACCAGGGCCTTTAGCCACTGCAAATGAACTCCAGATGCATGTGTCCTTCATGCATCTGGCTTACATAGGTCCTGGAGAATTGAACCAGGATCCTTTGGCTTCACAGGCAAATGCCTTAACCACTAAGCCATTTCTCCAGTCCCCCAAGTTACAAGCTTTAATAAAACATCTGAGTCAAGCTGGGCGTGGTGGCTCACACCTTTAATCCCAGCACTCGGGAGGCAGAGGTAGAAGGATTGCCATGAGTTCAAAGCCAGCCTGAGACTACATAGTGAATGCCAGGTCAGACTGAGCTAGAGTGAGACCCGACCTCGAAAAACCAAAAAAAAATTAAAAAAAATCTGAGTCTACTGGGGGACATACATTCAAACTATCACACATACATATACATGAATACACATAGGCTTTATTATAAATATGATATTAAACTACTAAAGATGTTTGGAAACTATCTTTAGATGAAGATTTCAGAGGGCATCTGATTACCATATAGGATCTAGTCCATCCTCAGAGCTGTTTTTTTTGTTGTTGTTGTTGTTCTGGTTCTGTTTTGTTTTTTAAAAATTTTCAAGGTAGCTCAGGCTGACCTGGAATTCACTATGTAGTCTCAGGCTGGCCTCAAACTCATGGCAATCCTCCTACCCCTACCTCCGGAGAGCTGGGATTAAAGGTGTAAGCTACCACGCTGGGCTACCTCGGAGCTGTCTTTTGATGTCAAGAGGTGTTCCCTGGCTAATCTGCCTCTTAACAAAAGGAAATAGGGAAGTGCCTTCTCAAAGGAGCATTTATTCCTTTTGGGCTAGCTCTGTCTCCATCCTGAGCTGTAAGTCTTACATTAAAGCTCTCAGTTAAGACATATGACAGTATTCCCAAGAAATCTTTGATGACCGGACTATCTGAGCAATGGTCTGTGAAGAATGAAATTTGAGAAGAGTGACTAATATGGTGGTGTGGAGGGGAGGGGGGAGGAGCAGTATAGGTTAGAGGATTCAGCCAGCTCTTTTTAACCTACCTTTACCCCCAAGAGAAATACTCCTGATCCACGTTGGCTTTTCCAAGATCTAGATGGAGCAGCAAAGGATCTTGCCAAGATTAGCAGTGTCCTGAGGGATGCAAGACCCCATGTCACTCAATGGTCTTCCATGGGAGCAGACACTGAGACGCCTGTGCAGGGAGTGTACAGCAGTGCCTCCTGTGATCGGGTAGGGAGGGAGGGGAGGTGTTGAGTGTTCTCATGTACCCATAGGTGCATGGCCCTTGGACAAGCTGCAGACTCTGCTCTTCCACGTGCTTACCACAGCCATAGAAGCTTCGACTCCTTCGCTGCCTGCTCTTCCAGCTACTGCACTCAGGAATAAGACTTAGCAAAAGTCCATAGCCTTGATTTAGGAAAGGTTCACCATTCGCCTTCATGATGCTGCCGAGTACAGGATCATGAAAAGAATTGCACCCCAAGATCTGGAAGCTGATTGTTATGGAGGGCTGGAAAGTTATATAAGCGGCTCAGAAACTTCTTATGCCTCATCTTAGTAGCTCTATGAAACAGTCGTTATTTCTGTTTCTGATGGTCATTTTATTTTCTTAATTTTTTAAAATTTTAATTGTTATTTATTTATTTGTGAGAGAGAGACAGGGAAGGAGAGAATGGGCGTGCCAGGGCCTCCAGCCACTGCAAACGAACTCCAACAAAAGGAAATAGGGAAGTGCCCAGATGCATGCATCCCCTTGTGTATCTGGCTTATGTGGGTCCTGGAGAGCTGAACCTGGGTCCTTTGGCTTTGCAGGCAAGTGCCTTAACCACTAAGCCATCTCTCCAGCCCTGATGGTCATTTTATAAAGGATCAATTGTAGTTTTGGCAAGGGTAAGGGGGGTTCATTCAGCCAGAAAGATGGTAAAAAATACCCTGAACCCAGCTGTCCATAGCTAGACCTTTTTCCAGCCCTGTGCTTTGTGTTCTAGTACAGCAAAGAGAAGCCCAGGCAGAGGACAAGCCCAACCCTAGGTAGAGACTTTAGAACCCTCCCTGTCGCCATGCTAGCCTGGGCCACACTGCCATTCAATGTGCATGGTGGGTGGGGGGGGGTGCGGGGGGGGCATGGAGGAACAGCTCCCTACTTACCCTTTCCTGGTTCTCTAGTCTAGCTGGTTCAGTGTGGCCATCTTTGGGGAAAGTTTTAAGATGGCCTCTTAGTGCCACATGGTGAAGAAACCTAGAATGAAAGAGTGCTGGGATCTGGAATATTCCCCCCAAAGTCCATGTTAAAAGTTTAGTCTTCAGCGTGGTGCTACTGGAAGATGGAACCTTTAAGAGGTCGGGCCTTCAGCTGGGCATGGTGGTGCACACCTTTAATCCCAGCACTCAGGAGGCAGAGGTAGGAGGATCGCCTCAAGTTCAAGGCCACCCTGACACTACATAGTGAATTCCAGGTCAGCAAGACCCTACCTCAGAAAAAACAAAAAATAAAAATTAAATTAAAAAAAGAGGTGGGGCCTAGTAGCTTCAGGTTCGCTGAGATGAACTTCCAGACCAGGTACAGTTAAGGAGGAAGGGATTTATTGAAGCTTACAGATCCAGGGGAAGTTCCATAATGGCAGAAGAAGCTGGTCTGATCTTACAGGACCAGGCAAGAGAGAGAGAAGTCACAAGCCACACAGCACACCTCAGGAACAGCAGCTAGGCACACTTTGCATATCTTTTGATTGAAATCTCAAACCCACCATCACACCTTAAGATCTGCCCAGTGACACTGCCTCCAGCCAGGTGGCTGCAGATGCAAACTACAAACTAATAAAACACCGAATATATTGGGGCCATCTATTCAAACTACCACATAGGTCATTGGGGGAGTGCCCTCAAAGAAGAGATGCTGGCAACTTTAAAAAAAATTTTTTAAAGATTTATTTACCTTTTAATATTTTATTTATTTATTTGAGAGAGAAAGAGGCAGAGAGAGAGAGAAAGAGAGAGAGAAAAAATGGGCACGCTAGGGCCTCAAGCCACTGCAAAAGAACTCCAGGTGCTTGTGCCACTTTGTGAATCTGGCTTATGTGGGTCCTGGGGAATTACACATGGGTCCTTAGACTTTGCAGGCAGCACCTTAACCACTAAGCCATTTCTCCAGCCCTGTACCATGTATTCCAAGGCATGTTATGCTGCCTTGTCACGGACAGTGGGGCCACATTGATCTTGGACTAAAATCTCCAACATTACTTTTTTTGTAGTAAGTTAATTACCTCAGGGAGACAGTAGCTTATATGCAGTAGCATAGGCGGGGTGCTTAGGAAGCATTGTTGTGGATTGATTCAGGTGTCCCCCATAAACTTAGGTGTTCTGAATGCTAGGTTCCAGCTGGAGGCAGTGTATTGTTGAGGGTGGGCTTATGGGTAGGTATTATAGCCAGCTCCCCCTTGCCAGTGTTTGGCACACCCTCCTGTTGCTGTTGTCCATCTGTTGTTAGCCAGGAGGTGATGTCCACCCTCTGCTCATGCCATGATGGAGCTTCCCCTCAAGTCTGTAAGCCAACATAAACCTTCCCCCGCCCGCCACGAGCTGCTGTTGGTTGGGTGATTTCTGCCAGCAATGCAAACCTGACCACAACAAGTGTCAAGGAGGCCTGCTGATCCCACCTTCTACCCATCCTCTCATGAGGCAGAAGTCCAGATGTATAGCATGAACTGTGGAGCCAGACAGTCTTTCCTCTATAGTGATTATTTGTTTTGTTTATTTTATTTGAGAGAGAGAGAAAGAAGCAGATAGAGAGAGAATGGGCACTCCAGGACCTTTAGCCACTGCAAATGAGCTCCAGATACATGTGCCACCTTGTGCATCTGGCTTTTTGTACATACTGGAGAATCTGACCTGGGTCCTTAGGCTTTGCAGGTAAGTGCCTTAACCTCTAAGCCATATCTCCAGGCCTACGGTGATTATTTTATATGACCTTGAGTAAGTTATTGCTTAGTTTAAGTCTCTGGCTCCTCCATAGTAAAGATGGGGTGGGGGAGAGTGATTCCACCTCCCTCAGGTTGTAAAGGAAATTATGTGAGATAAGGAACACAAAGCACAAAGAACTTAGCATAGCGCCAGGCTCATTGAAAGGACTCCTTAATCGTATATGCCACCCTCCGCGCAACACCCAATCATTCATTCCGCAAAGAATGTATTGAAGGCCACAGCACTGTCTGGCTGTGTGCCAAACACTAGACCTGGGCTAATGAGCCCTGTACTATCCTCTGATTTTATAGACACAGGAAGTGGGCATGGATGCCCATTTCTAACCTTTCTTGCTTTTTTTTCCCCCAACACAAACACACAGCTAGAAGCACTAGAGACTCAAAATGACTGGGACCGGATATTTGAGTTGTTGACCCCTGGGACAAGCCACTTCACTTCCCCAGATCTCAGCTTCTCACTTGCAAAAATTGGAAGAGCCATACCCACCTTCCCTGTGAGATTGTGGAGAAAGGACAAAGGCCCAGACCTGGAAAAGCTTCTGTCTGTGTCAGTCAGTGGTTCACACGGCATATCAGTGTAGGAGTTAGTTAGCCATTCCTATTTCTCCTCTCACCTCGCTAAAGAAGACTCACGCCCGGCCTACCCCATTCTCTTTCTATGCCCTGACATCTGCTAGTTCAGGCTTTTGCACCGGAGATTTCCGAAAGGGCTATAAAGTATTCCAAAAGGGCTGGGAGGTCGTGAGAACTGCTCCAGTGTTGGGGAGAACTGTGGGTTCCTGAGGAGAAGCTGACGTAGCATGGTGACAGAGTCAGGGAGAAAAAAAACTGAGCCAATCTTAATATGTCCTCCTCTCATGGAGTCTGAGAAATACAAGGAAAGCCTCTGAAGTTCTGAACTTACCTAGCACTCAGGAGGCAGAGGTAGAAGGATTGCTGTGAGTTCAAGGCCACCCTGAGACTAGAGTGAATTCCAGGTCAGCCTGGGCCAGAGAGTGAGCACCTACCATGAAAAACAAAACAAAACAAAAATTCTGAAATTACATTTATTTGTAAAGACTGTTCATACCTTTTGCTTTGTAGGTATCAAATCATAAAATCATTCCAGGGTATCTCTATTGCAGCTCCCACAGATCTGCTGTGACAGAGCAAAAGCAGCCAGATTTGAGAAGGTAAAAAGCAGAAATAGTGACCAATTTTTATTTCTGTCCTCAGAGGAGGAGACTCGGCATTCTTGGCTTGTTCATTTTCTTTTCTTTTCATTTTTTTTTGTTTGTTTTTGGTGTGGGGATCAAACCTAGGTCCTTACAAATATTAGGCAAGCATGCTACCCCAGAGGTATATACCTAGCCTTATTTGGTTTTCTTATTTGAGTTATTTTCCAATTTATTGTCTGCACTTGAGTTCAACAGAACCTTCCATTTCAGTTAGTCAGAGTTAAAAACTCAGGGTCCCCTTGTTATTAAGTTATAACACACAGACATGGGCCCATCCAGAACGTGACATATAGGGTTATTCCTGGGTTACATTTTTTAATAGTACTTATTTATAAGAGAGAGAGAATGGGCACACTGGGACTTTTATCCACTGCAAACAAACTCCAGATAAGTGCCCACCATGTGCATCTGGCTTACATGGGTTCTGGGGAGTTGAACCTGGGTTCTTAGGCCTTGCAGGCAAGTGCCTTAACTGATCAGCCATCTCTCCAGCTCCCTCTAGACTACATTTTTGTATTTCATTTTGTTTGTTTGAGATAGGGCCTTGCTATGTTGTCTTATCTGGCCTTGAACTTAAGGCATGTGCCACACCCAGCTAAATTTGGTCTATTTTTAGCAGATTTACATATGGCAAGACACAGGCCCTTTGACAAACACTTTGGTACAGAGTATATTTTGGCCCCTGTTCCCAGGTCACCTGGAATGATCCTAGTTATCCCTGTCGTGGGCAGGTCATCTTTGAGAAGCAGTGCTATAGGAAAGGGGCCGTCTTTGAAGAAAGCACAGGGCTTTTCACCTGCTTGGCCTGTCTCAAGCCTCTGGAAAGAGACCCACTCTCCCTTTGGCATGGAGAGATGTCAGACTCGCAAGGCTCAGAGGGAAAGAGAGTGTGCACATGCACGCGCATACTCACTGCTGGTCCTTGATGACACGGGTGTAAGGGGTTCAGAACAAAGCCACCTGACTCCCGCTCTTTTAGCTGAGTTTACATCTCAGTTTCCTGAAGTACATCTCCTTCCAAAGTGTTCTAACAAGTTTTTCCTGAATATTTAGGTGCTAGTTATTTTTCTCATGTCTGCGACCAAATATCTGAGAAAAGCAGTGCAGTGAAGAATTGACTGTGGCTCACGGTCTGAGAGAGTCTAGCCCTTCCTGGTGGAGGACGGAAGGATGGCACAGCAGGCAAAGTGTGAGGCAACTGATTACACTGTATCTGTAGTCAGGAAACAGAGACTAACGAGGCTGGTACAATTGGATTTCCCCTTTTTACTTTATTTTATTGTTTTTAAATTTTTATTTATTTATCTTATTTATTTGAGAGAGAGAGAAAGAGAAGGAAGAAGATAGAAAGGGAATGGGTACGCCAGGGCCTTCAACCACTGCCTATGAACTCCAGATGCATGTGCTACCTTGTGTATCTGGCTTACATGGATCCTGGGTCCTTTGGTTTTGCAGGCAAGCACCTTAACCACTGAGCTATCTCTCCAGCCTTCCTTTTCCCCTTTCTTTAAAAAATTATTTTATTTATTTATTAGGGGGAAATGGGTGGCACGCCAAGGCCTCCATCCACTGCAAATGAACTCCAGATGCATGCATCACCTTGTGCATCTGGTTCATGTGGGTTCTGGGGAATCAAACCTGGGTCCTTAGGCTTCGCAGGCAAGTTCCTTAACTGCTAGGCCATCTCTCCAGCCCCCTTTCCCCTTTTTATTTCGTCTGTGGTCCCAGCTCATTGGATTGGGCCACCCACATTCAAGGCACATCTTCCCTCTCCAGTTCAGCCTCCCTGGAAATGCCTGCACTGACATGCCTAGCAGTATGTCCCCTAGCGGATTCCAAATCCAGTCAAGTTGACAATGAGGACTAACCATCACACCTTATTTATTAATTTATTAGAGACAGAGAGAGGGAGAGGGAGAATGGGCGCACCAGGGCCTTCAGCCAGTGCAAACCAATTCCAGATGCTTGCATCCCCTTGTGTAGCTGGAGAATCGAACCGGGGTCCTTAGGCTTCGCAGGCATGTACCTTAACTGCTAAGCCATCTCTCCAGCTCCCATCACACATTATATGCTTTGTTTACTGTGGTAAACAGGTGCATGACACTGTGAACTTATTTCAGACTATTTATAGCAACCTTAGATCTAATAGTTGAGGGATAATTATATTAATTGGCCCTTTTGAAAGACCTTTCAAGAAAAGATTTCAGGGAATTTTTATCAAACAAACTCCACCTACCTTCTTTGACAGCATACTGGATGGTGAAGGAATAGAGGCTGAGTCACAAATGGACACTGGGCAGGGCTGGGCCTGCCTATACGGTTTCCTCTGCAGAGGCTCAAACCACGCTTCACAGACTTCCTGGCAAGGTGGAGCTTCTCTGTGGCTTATGTGTCCCGTAAACATTGCTGTAAGCTTTCAAAAGTCTCCTCAGGATGGAGGAGCTTGAGTCTGGGCAGGAAGTAAGCGTGGTACAATTAAAAGCCAAATGACTGTGTAGGAATCCCATGGCATCACATTCCTTTCTCATCCATCTTCAACCTCAGCCCCCTATCACTTGGAACGCTCCCTGTCATGGGCAGGTCATCTTTGAGACCAGTTTATGACAGCAAAATTATTTGGAGTGTCCATGTCGTGTGTTTCACCAGTCATCATGTTAGCCCATTGCCATAAAGATCAGCTTTAGTCTCTCTTTTCTTTTTAAAGATTTTAAAAAGTTTTTATTTTTATTTATTTACTTGTTAGAGACAGAGAAGGGGGGGGGAGGAGGGACACACCAGGGCTTCCAGCCACTGCAAATGAACTCCAGATGCATGTGCCACCATGTGCATCTTACATGGGTCCTGGGGAATTGAGCCTTGAACCAGGGTCCTTAGGCTTCACAGGCAAGCACTTAACCACTAAGCCATCTCTACAGTCCCCCCTCTTTTTTTAATGAGAGAGAGAGAGAGGGAGAGAATTGGTGTTCCAGGGCCTCCAGCCACTCACTGCATCGCACTCCAGATGTGTGCAACCTTGTGTGTTTGCATTACCTTGTGCATCTGGCTTTTGTGGGACCTGGGGAGTTGAACATGGGTCTTTTGGCTTTGCAGGCAAGTGCTTTAACCGCTAAGCCATCTCTTCAAGCCATCTCTGGTTTGTTCTTCGACTTTCCACGTTGCCACCAGCTCTGCTGATGGGTTCTTTTTCCCACTGGAGTCTGAAAGAACTGTAAGAAATCACTTCTCCCTCTCTTGAGATTGACTCCTAAGTTTGTCAAGACCTCACAGAAGTTAGGGTTTTACAGAGATAAAGAGCAAAGGAAAATGCTCCAAAGGATAAGCAAATAGAAGGATCTGACTCCATCAGAATCTAATCATTTCATTCGAGTCCAAAACAATTGCTCCAGTCGCCAGGCAGCTTTTGTTTCTTTCCATGTTCCTACTAAGAAAGTATAGGAATGGTTTGAAAAGGTAGCTGCAGGGAAGGCAGATTTGGTTTCTATTTTTCCTTGGGTAGACAGTAAGTGGTGAATGTGTTCTTTAAGAATATTTGTAAATGTGCCAAGAGGTTAGTGCAAAATGAGAACATTTGATAATGCCAGCTTTGTGTGTTCTCCCGGAAGTCCCCTGAGCTTGCAGTCTAAGCTGGAGTCATTTTCTTCACTATCCTAAAAGATGACATGAAATAAAAGACAGAGAAGCTTGGAATAACCTAGAAAAGCAATGTTTACAAGCAAATAAGAGGAGCCTTCACTTATCTGTAGGTAAATAGATATTCAGGGGAAAAAAAGTCTCTGGGGAGCTAAAACAATTATGATAAAATTCCATTGTGGAAGAGGTTGTAGAAAGAATGTCAGAGCCACAGGAAGGGTAGGACTCCTTACAATGCACTCTTCCAGACATAAAATGGCCTGGATATCCACGACCTCACAGTGCCTAGCACTACCTACACAAGACCATCATACTAGGAGGAAAAGATGATGCCATCAAAATAAAAGACTGAGAGGCGGAAGGATATGATAGAGAGTGGAGTTGTGAAGGGGAAAGCGGGGGAGGGGAGGGAATTAGCATGGTTGTTTATTGTCTACAATTATGGAAGTTGTCGATAATAAAAAGCACTCAAGTATTACCAATGAAAAGAGGAACTTCTGTGAACTTCAGGACTTACTGACTTGGAGTTGATACATTTTGAACAAGACACAGTTGTCTGACTGTCAGACCCCAGCCAGCAAAAAGCAGGACATCTGAACAAAGAAAATGTGGACTAGAACAAGCAAGGATCAGATAATAGAAATGGCAGCTGGAAAAGAAACTGAAAATAAACATGTTCAACACGTCATTTAAGAATTATTAATGTGCAATTATCATGTGTCAATCAAAATTAAATAAGACTTTGGTAAAGATTTACTAGCCAAAACTATGGGCATTATTCATTAAGAAAAAGTTGGATCACACTCATCTTCCTCCACGGGGTGAGGCAAGGGCATGGATGGACTCTCTCAGGTCTTCAGTGAGAAAGTGGTGACAAGACTGAGCTGCAGGCATCAGAGCCATCCCCTTAGGGGGCAAGGACAATTGTTCAACCAAGAAGGATTTTCAGGTTCATCATTGCACTGCCATGCCAAAGACATGGGCCAGGTGCTGGCCTCCTCCCTTGACTCACTGACTCAGGCAGTTGCTGGCTTTTGGTATTTCCCTCCACTAAAAATAAATAAATAAATAAATAAATAAATAAATAAATAAATAAATAAATAAATGAAGAAACCCCTGAGGGCTTGACAAGGAGCCCTGAAGACCTTTGATGACAGGTTCTGAAGCAAGGCCTGGATTCTAACAGGGCGATTACCCTGGAAGCTGACCAACGTTTGACGCTGTAAACCACCTTCTGGGAACACGGATGAAACGACACAAGGTGTTGGGCAGGAATGTTCCAACAGTTCCTGTAATACTTTCACCATGCAGGGGTGTTGGATTTTGTCAAATGCCTTTTCTGCATCTATTGGGATGACCATGTGATTTTTGTCCTTCAGACCATTTATATGGTGTATTACATTTATGGATTTGTGTATGTTGAACCATCCCTGCATCTCTGGGATAAAGCCTTCTTGGTCGGGATGAATAATCTTTCTGATATATTCTTGTATTCTGTTTTCCACTATTTTGTTGAGAATTTTTGCATGCATGTTCATGAGGAACATTGGCCTGTAATTTTCTTTTCTTTTTTTTTTTTTGTTCTATCTTTGTCTGGTTTTGGTATCAGGGTGATGCTGGTTTCATAGAAGGAGTTCAGTAGAATTCCTTCCTTTTCTATTTTATGGAAAAGTTTGAGAAGCAGTAGTGTTAGTTCTTCCACAAAGGTCTGGTAAAATTCACCAGTGAATCCATCTGGGCCTGGACTTTTTTTAGTTGGGAGACTTTTTATAACTGCTTGGATCGCTGTACTTGTTATAGGTCTATTTAAATGGTTTATCTCATCTTGATTTAATTTTGGTAGGTCATGTGAATCAAGGAAATCATCCATTTCTTTCAGATTTTCAAACTTAGAGGCATATATATTCTTAAAGTATGTCTGTATGATTTTCTGAATTTCTTTGGTATTTGTTGTGATGGTGCCCTTTTCATCTCTAATTTTATTAATTTTTGTCTCTTCTCTCTTTCTTTTGGTCAAATTTGCTAAGGGGTTATCATTCTTGTTTATCCTTTCAAAGAACCAACTCTTTGTTTCATTGATTCTTTGGATTTTTTTTTTTTGTTTCTATTTCATTAATTTCTGTCCTAGTCTTTATTATTTCTTCTCTTCTACTGATGTTTGGTTTCCCTTGTTCTTCTCTTTCCAAGGCCTTAAGGTGAAGCATTAAATTGTTTACTTGTGAACTCTCTAATTTCTTAATATAGGCACTATAAGTTTCCCTCTTAGGACTGCCTTCATTGTGTCCCAAAGGTTTTGGTATGTTGTATTCTCATCATCATTTGAGTCTATGAATTTCTTGATTTCCTTTTTAATTTCTTCAATGACCCATACATTGTTCAATAGTGTACTGTTTAGTCTCCATGAATTTCTGTATGCTCTGTAGTTTTTCTTGTTGCTGATTTGCAGTTTAATCCCATTGTAGTCAGATAGCATACAAGGGATTATTTCAATTTTCCTGTATTTGTTAAAATTTGACTTGTGTCCTAATATATGGTCTATTTTAGAGAATGTTCCATGTGCTGCTGAGAAAAATGTATATTCTGCAGCATTTGGATGGAATGTTCTGTATATATCTGTTAGGCCCATTTGTTCCATGACATCATTTAATGCAGATGTCTCTCTGTTCATTTTTTGCTGGGTTGACTAGTGTTAGGAGTTATCTCTGACCTTAAGTCTAATAGTGTTTGTTTGATGAAATTGGTAGCCCCCATGTTAGGAGCATATATGTTTAGGATTGTAATGTCCTCCTGTTGGAGTGTTCCTTTAATCAGTATAAAGTGACCTTCTTTATCTTTCCTCACTAATGTTGGTTTGAAGTCTATCCTACCAGAAATTAGGATAGCAACTCCTGCTTGTTTCCTAGGCCCATTTTCTTAAAATACCATTTTTTATCCTTTCACCCTAAGAAGGTTTCTATCTTTTATTGATAGGTGAGTTTCCTGGAGGCAACAGATGGCAGGATCCTTCCTTTTAATCCAGTCTGCAAGCCTGTGTCTTTTGGTTGGGGCATTGAGGCCATTGATATTAAGAGTTATTATTGAAATATATGTATTTATTCTCACCATTCTTCCTGTTTTATAGTTCTTCCTGTTTTCCCTTTACTCATTTGTTTTAAGTGTTATTTGAGTATGGTTTATTTTTCCTATTTCCTTCTGTGTGTGTTTTGCTTTCTCTTCAGCATGAAGGATTCCTTCAAGTATTATCTGTAGAGCTAGTTTAGTTGCCATAAATTCCTTTAGCCTGTTTTTGTTGTGGAATGTCCTTATTTCTCTATCAATTTGGATAGATAGCTTTGCAGGATAAAGTAATCTTGGTTGATGGTTTTTATCTTTCAGAACTTGGAATACATCATTCCAGGCCCTTCTGGCTTTTAAAGGTTGTGTTGAGTAATCTTCTGAGATCCTGATGGGCTTGCCTTTGAAGGTCACTTGCTTTTTCTCTCTAACTGCTTTCAATATATTTTCTTTGGTTTGTGTGTTTAGTAGTTTAATTATAACATGGCAAGAAGAGGATCTTTCTAGGTTTTGTCTGTTTGGTGTTCTAAAAGCTTCTTGTATCTGCATTGGCATTTCTTTCCCAATTTGGGGAAATTTTTCTTCTATGATTTTGTTGAAAATGCTTACTAAGCCTCTGGACTGAAATTCTTCTCCTTCTGCTATACCCTGAATTCTTATGTTTGATCTTTCATAATGTCCCGGATGTCTTGGAATTCCCATTCATACTTTTCTATTCCTTGTCTTTCTCTCTGTTGGACTGTATTAGGTCTGCCACCTGGTCTTCTAGTTTAGATATTCTGGTCTCTCCTTCATCCATTCTACTGGTGAGACTTTCCACAGAGTTGTTTTTTTTTTTTTTTCCTTCATTAAACTGGTTTTCTGTGCAATGTTTCAGGAGTTTGTTTTTTTCTTTGAATCCTTTCATTTCTTCTTTGGTTTCTTTGAGCATAGATGTAATCATTCTTTTGAAAACTTTGTCAGGTATTTCATTTAAAATAGTCTCATTGGTGATCATTTCTGATGGATTTATAATTTTTGGTGGGATTGCACTGTCTTGATTCTTTGTGTTTCTTATATTATAGTGTAGCAATTTTTACATCCTGAATTTATTTCATGCTTGGGTTTTCTACTTATCTGCAGTGTTCTTAGATGTGGTGATCCACCTTTATATACTTTCAGGATATGAGTTTAAGGTGCCAAGTGTAGCTCTTGTGCCCCAATCCAACCACAGAAGTAATCCTAGGTGTTGGGTTTGCTTGCTAAGCAATTATTCTAGTGGACTGGGTGGAATAATTTACTGGCAAATTCTAAACTTCAACTGAGCAATATACACATTCAACAAAAACCAGCACAGAGTATACAAGTGTGGGGATTAAAACAAACAAATTGTCTTATAAGGCCAAAATCCCTAATGGTGTGTGTTGCTTACACCCTTAATCCTGTCAGCTAGGAGGTAGAGAATTCTGTTCTGAGTTGGGTTCCAGGTCAGCCTGGATCTGGATCAGACCCTGCCTCCAATAATGACAAAAGCAAAAGACAAAGGCCCTATAAATCTGAAAGCATTAAAGGCAGAAATATTCAACACCCCATGTACAGCTTATTTGAATATGGTAAAGCCAACCAAAAATATGTAACCCATAACCTGCCTGGACATGGAAAGAGAGATTAGCACTTTCAACGCAAGCCTATGTACCTTTTTTTTTTTTTGTCAGTTGGCCTTGTTACCTTTTGGAGTGGCTTCCAATCTCACCAATGCTGGGTGTCCACCTCATTCCCTCCATGTTGTGCTGTGGAGCTTGAGCTTGGCTCAGCTGTAATGGATGCGCTGCCGCCAGGAGCTGAATGCTGGAGATTTGCTGTTCTGATGATTGGGGGATGGGAGAGTTCAGGAAGCCTATAGTTGCTCACACTGTTCCCCTGTATCTCTTTCGGTAGCTCAGCAGACTTTTCTTTAGATTTCTGGGCTTTGCAAGGAGGCTGATGAGGCTGGGAAATCCCCTTGTTTGGTCTCTGTTGCTGCTGCTAGGCATGCCTGGTGGGTGGTGCCTGGCACACAGATGGTGCGGATTGGGGCTGCCTGACTGGGGCTGCTGCAGATGAGGCCGCAAGTTCCTCAGTGGGATTCTGGCCATCTCCTGCTTCTCCACTGTTTCTCCACTGGTTTGGCATGGTCCCTATACTGCCATCTGACCCGGAAGTCCAAGTGCCGGATTTTCAAGGTGTGGATAAGCACATCTAAGAGTCTGCCTTAAAGCTTTAGGTATGGTCAGTCTTCCAGGTACCCTGCAGCTATGAGAGCAGCATCCTAAAGGCAGCAGAGGCAAGTCATGAGGGAGCAGGTGGTGATGTTTCCCACCCCACCCCATGCCCATCCCCACCTCTGCATTGGTCCCCTCCCATGCTTCCACCTCCTCTGTCAGGAAAATGATCTTCAAGGCCATGTGTTAGATCCTGGAGACACCAACATGAAATAGACAGGTGAATTTAAAAATATCCATAGAAGCTTTTTTTAAAAATTTATTTATTTATTTATTTATTTATTTATTTATTTTTATTTATTTGCAAGCAGAGAGAGAGATAGAAGAGAGGCAGACAGAGAGAGAATGGGAGCACCAGGGCCTCCAGCCTCTGTAAATGAACTCCAGATGCATGTGCCCCTTGTGCATCTGCCTTACGTGGGTCCTGCAGAATCAAACCGGGATCTTTTGGCTTTGCAGGCAAACGCCTTAACCACTAAGCCATTTCTCCAGCCCCTCCATAGAGGCTTTTTCTCCCCATTTCCTGGACCCAGTCTCCCTGAGCAATAGGAAGCCACCAGCCACATGTGGCCACTGTGCACCCCAAACTGAAACTTAAAGAGACAGATATAAAGCAAGGGGGAATGTTAACTCCCTAGTGACTCTCAAAGTGATCATGTTGAAACGCTAACAGTTTTAATATTTTGGGTTATGAACAATAAATTAAAACCAATATAGCAATGTATATATGTGTGTGTGTGTGTGTGTGTGTGTGTGTATGTGTGTGTGTGTGTGTATACATATAATTATATGTATATTTAATTTAAACAAATTTTTCTGATTTATTTTTATTTATTTATTAGAGACAGAGAGAGGGACAGAGAGCGTGAAAGAGAATGGACGTGCCAGGACCTCTAGCCACTGTAAAAGAACTCCAGACGCATGAACCACCATGTGCATCTGGCTTATGTGGGACCTGGAGAATTGACCCTGGATCCTTAGGCTTCGCAGGCAAGTGCCTTAACCACTAAGCCATCTCTCCAGTCCTATATTTTTAATTTTTATTTATTTATTTGCAAGCAGAGAGAGAGAAGGAAGAGATGGTGACAGACACAGAGAGAATATGGGACCACCAGGGCCTTCTGCAAATGAGCTCCAGATACATGCATTACACTGTGCATCTGGCTTTCCGTGGGCACTGGGAAATCAAACTACTGAGAAATCTCTCTATCTCTCTTTTTATAGTTTTAATTTTAAAAATTTTTTTAATTAAAAAAAATTTTTTTGGAGAGAGAGAGGGACGAGAGAGAGAGAGAGAGAGAGAGAGAGAGAGAGGAAGACAGAGATGGGCACGCCAGCAGTGTCTCAGCTGCTGAGAACGAAATCCAGATGTGTGCGCCCCCTTGTGGTCAAGTGCGGCATTGCGCCCTTGCATCACTGCATCTGGCTAAACGTGGGATCTGGAGATTGGAACCGCTGGAGAACAACCAGTGTTGTTCGGCTTAGGAGGCAGGCGCCTTAACCCCTAAGCCATCTCTCCAGCCCTCTTTTTATAGTTTTAAACGAGGGTGGTAACATTCAGAATTTGATATGTGGACTGTATTGAAATTTTTCTTGCCACTGCTGCTCTTGGGTAACCCAGTTTCCCATCCTTGGCAGACTCTCTGAGGGACTCAGAGGAAAGAAGTCATTTACAGCCTTTAAGATGCAATTGTTTGTGCCTCTGAGACAATGGAAGCATGCTGACAAAAGCTGTAGGCACCTGAGAATGGATGGTCCTTGGTGATACAGGGACAAGGCTCCTGGCCACTCCCATCCCTTCCACTCAGGTCCCAACCAGGTAAGAAATGTTCCTCTGGAGGGGAGAGGGGGAGTTTAGGACCTGGTGTGTCTTTGAGATAGGGGCAGGTCTCAGCTACACTGCTGGATTCTACAGAACACCTGGCACATGGGCCAGGCACCGATCTAGTGAAAGCAGACAGTCTACACCCTTCAGGCATGTGAGAGAGATTATACTGGTGAACACATAAGTTACAAGGTTTCAGGCTCCACACTGTGAAGATTCACTGGTGGGGCTGGAGGGATGGCTTACTGGTTAAGGCGCCTGCCTGCAAAGCCTAAGAACACAGTTCAAATCTCCAGGTCCCACATTTAGCCAGACACAAAAGTGACACAAGGGCGCAATGCTGCACATACACACAAGGGGCACATGCATCTGGAGTTTGTTCACAGCTGCTGAGAGGCACTGGCATGCCCATTCTCTCTCTGTCTCTCTCAAATTAAAAAAAAAAAAAGATTCACTGGTGGATATGTAAATGGAGAGCAGAATAGGCATAACTTGGGCTATTTTCCATCCTCTTTGGGGATGGCCAGAGTGGAAATGGCTGTGAGATGAGTTCCCAGGCTGCCCAGAGGCAACGGCCACTTCTGCCTGAGCAGACCATAGGGGAAGAGGTTGCCACAGTGCATGAGAGAGTTGAGGAGTTGAGCCCATAGTCAGGACAATTGACAGAAGTAGGTGGTGAGGGGGCTGGCGATGTAGCTCAGTTGATAGAGTGCTTGCTGGGGCAGCATGAGGCCCTGGGTTCAATCCCCAGCTATGCATAAGCCAGTTGTGTTGGCATATGTCCATAATCCCAGCACTCAGGTGTTAAAGGCAGAAGGATTGGAAGTGCCAGTCATTCTCAGCCACATACTAAGTTCAAGGCCAGCCTGGGTATAACAGACCCTGTTTCAGAAAAAGAAAAAAAAAGTTCAATGGGGTTCTAGGGACTCATCTTGACATGTCTGGAGCCTTCTTGAACTGGAGCTATCATGATAACTCCTTATCTTTCATGCCTCCCCAACATGCTGGAAATAAACCAAACCATTAGAGTGGTATGTGAAGATCTGAGACCAGACCCTGGCACCATTAGCACCAGGAATGTGTCAGACGCCCTTGATGTTAGCCTCCAACAACCAGGTACATTCTGGCACAGGTGAAGTCTTTTGTCCTGACCACTTTATAAGCTCCTTACTTCTGACCCAAATGGAAGGATCCACCACACTGTGCAATCTTGGGTCTGCTGGTCTAAGTCTCTGCTCTCATGACCTTGGGGCAGGTTGTCATGTAGAGAAACCAAGTTGTCCTGGACACTGGAGAAAGAAGGTGTCTCATTTCTAAGCAGGAAGCTGTGATTTTTTTTTTTTTTCTGTAATGGAATACTGTCTCAATGTTGCAAATCTGATTTCTTGGGAGAAATAAGAATTCAGGATTTTATGTAGTCCAATCTTTTAAAGTTGTGGCTAAAAAAAAAAACAACCCTTTCTGTGTAGGCCCAATGAGAGTGATCAGCAGTTCTCATGTGACCACAAACACAATGTGGGGCTGGCTTAGTGAAGCAAGGCCTCTTGACCTGGCCCCACTCTGCTCTCCCAGGCTCCCCTTTACCCACCAGCCCCTGGAGTACCCTTCAGCTCCTAACTCTCTCTCTCTCTCTCTCTCTCTCTCTCTGATGTTGTGTAGAGCTCTCATTGCAGATCTCCACCTTACATCCACACCCCTTTGCCCTGGTCCACTCGTATTGACACTTTGGGGTTAGGTAAGTGCTTTTCTGTTCTTCTCTCCTCTCTCTTCCCTCCTTTCCTCCTCTCTTCCCCTTTCTTCTGTTTTTTAAACAAGGTCTCACTATGTATCCTACACTGGTCTTGAACTCAAGCTGGCTTTGAACTTATGATCCCCCTCCTCCACCCTTCAAGTGATGATTCTACAAGCATGTCCCACCACACCCAGCATAAAAACATTTTTCAAACTTTCTTGACTATAGCCTGGAGTAAGAAATACATTTGGCATCAACCCCCAGAACACAATTAGAAAAGACAGACTATGCAGGAGGTTTCAGAGTGGATGGTGAAAAAGGAAGAAAGAAAGAAAGAAAGAGAAAGATCCAGAAGCTGTAGACTATTATTAGAAAATTTTCAGTGCCTGGGATAGGATACGTTCCAGTGAGTTGTTGACCAAGGAGATCCTGGTAGCCTCCAAAACATTAAAGGATATTGCCAAAGAACCTTGGTTGCCCTTGACAAACAGATGATAAGACCCTAATGCTGAAGACATCTCTTGCCTGAGAGGCAAGGTCACTAAGAAAGCAAGCTTGTGCTGAGCAGAAAACCTTCTCCCTGTAGACCAGCCAACTGAAAGCTGGAAAAAAGCTGCACTGCATGCAGCCCTATGGGAGACAGAAGTCATCAGCAGTGAAAACAGTGGACACTGAAAATTCAAGTTTGGCCATACAGACCCAATGACTGAATGGGTGCAATAGAGGCATCTCTGCTCTTGGGGTAACCAACTACTCCATAATTGTACTGAAGGCCCTCTCTATGGGAGGGAATACATACCTGGTACTGAAAAACCTAAGCTAAAGTCTATGGCAGGGGAGGTCATGAGCCTTAAGGGTATAAAGCCTGTTCTTGTCTGGTTAAATGTGTATATTATTCCCACCAAGCTACCCTGAAAGCACTACGCTTAATGTTCACATTCACATATTAATGCTCCTCTCACTTCTGGTTAGAGAAGCTTCTCTTTTCAGATGGCGATGACCACTGGGATGACCCAAAAGGCAACATAGTGCTGAGAAGAAGGGATGGAAGAGTGCCCAGCACTGAAACACCTCTGTCACACCCTCAAAGGCTCAGAGACCATTGCAGAAGAGGGGGCATATAGAATGGAAGAGCCAAAGGAAGGGTATGACTCCTTACAATGCAGCTGCCCAGACAGAAATTGGCCTCGATATCCATGACCTTGAAGTGCCTAGCAATACCTTCGCAAGACCCTCATATAGAAGAAAAAGGTGATGACATAAAATTAAAGGAAAGACTAATGGAGACAAGGAGGGGATACAATGGAGATTGGAGTTTAAAGGGGAATGGGGGGAAGGGAGTAAAATATCATGCTTTTTTTGTATGTAAGTATAGAAGTTGTCAATAAAAAATATTGTAAAATAAAAAAAGAAAAAAGAAAGAAGGAGAAACAAACAAACAAACAAACAAACAAAGAAGGAAAGAAAGAAAGTCAGATATTGTTAGAATGGAACAATGTTGTTTAGACCTTAATTCAGCAAGTGTTTCTTGAGCATTTATATAGCCTATGGGGTGCTGAAAATACAAGAGTGAGCAATAGCACAATTATGCATTAAATATGGATAACTATTTGGTGATATTTTTTCCTACTACTTGGAAAATATTTTACATATTTTCTGACCTCAAGGGCCACTGGAAGTCAGCAGTGTAATGGGAAGATAAGTAATTATTTAAGAACCTTTGACCTCTAGTGTATTAAAAGTCTGTAGAGGGGCTGGAGAGATGGCTTAGTGGTTAAGGCACTTGCCTGCAAAGCCCAAGAACCCAGGTTCAATTCCCCAGTACTCACATAAGCCAGATGCACATAGTGGAGTTTGCAGTGGCCTGAGGCCCTGGCGCACCCATTCTCTCTCTAATAAGTGAATAAAAATAAAATACTTTTAAAAATTGTAGAATGGCTGGGAGTGGTGGCCTTTAACCCCAGCACTTGGGAGGCAGAGGTAGGTGGATCACCTTGAGTTCAAGGCCACCCTGAGACTCAATAGTGAATTCCAGGTCAGCCTAGGCCAGAGTGAAACCCTACCTTGAAAAACCAAAAAAAAAATGTTGGTGGTGTGGGAAGGGTTGAATAAATGATTTTTTGGTAAGCATTGCCCACTGTCATGCTTTGCCCACAGTGGGTACCTGTCTCAGCACCACAGCCCTGACCTCTGTGGCTCTTTGGCCTTTTGTCATGGGGTTTTGCCGTCTACTCAGATTCTCTGAGAACATGGACTTGCCTGCTTTCCAGCTCCATTCACACATCTGGGTTTTACACAAACGCTCTGCTAATTCCCAGGTCTCATCTGGCCTTTCTCATTTGCTGGACCTGGTGTCATAGCTGCTCACTGAACTTTCTAAGAATGTCTGTTTCTGGTCATTCCACTTCTTTTAGTGAATTTCTTCAACAGACTCCGTTTGTTTCATTGAATTGTAAATCTGTTTCATTGACCTATACTTTTCTACCTCTGCCTCTGAATGCAATTATTCCTGGGAGGTTTTGGTAAGTGTGCCAGCCCCAGGATTCTACTCGTTAAGCTCAAACCAACATTTAGGTTTTCTTGCTATAATTAACGTTAAAAACAGGTTGTTTAATCTGCCTTGCAGAGGAGCAAGAGCCCCACTGGAACTTTTTTTTTAATGTTTTGCAATAATCTAGTTAGCTTTATATTAGAATCTTCCCTTGTGTTTAAAATTGAGTTTTCCTCCCTTTGTTTCACTATGTCTGAAGATAACTGTTAGGCAATGTCTGTTAATTTGTCTGCCTTTCTTTGTGTTTTGACCCAATATACACTTAACTACTGTACAATTATTATTCAACAACCGTACCCAACCCAACTTAAAGTAGCCTGCCCCTGCTCTGCTTGGCCAGCATGGGGCTGCTGGGAGCTAAGTTGGCCTCCTTCTCATCCGTAAGTGACAGGCCTTCAGAGCTTCCTCAGTGTGAAGGAGACCAGTCCTCTACCTACATAGTAAGTATGTCCCAAAGGTAGAGTTTTGGTTCCTGGCCCCCCCACCTGCTCCCTACAGTAGCTTAGTACCTCCTCCACCAGACTATGAGGGGCAGCTGTGTGGTCAGTGGTCATTCTTCTCCACCTCTAGCTTCTGCTTCAGGGGAAGCAGGAACTGTACCAGGGATTTGTACTCAGTTGTTTCATGCAAAGAAGACTTGCAAGTGGCACACATTACTGCTGCCCTTGGTTTCCCGGGAGGAGCTTAATCATGTGGGCACTTTGTTGCTAAGGAGACTGGGAAATGTAGTCTTTGCTTTAATGGCCATGGATTCAGGCAAACCTTTTTTTAAAAAAATATTTTATTTATTTATTTATTTATTTATTTATTTATTTATTTAATTTATTTAGTTATTTGAGACAGAGAGAGAGAGAGAGAATGGGCATGCCAGGGCCTGCAGCCACTGCAAACAAACTCCAGAAGCATGTGCCCCCTTGTGCATCTGGCTGATGTGGGTCCTGAGGAATCGAACCTGGGTCCTTTGGCTTTGCAGGCAAGCACCTTAACTGCTAAGCCATCTCTCCAGCTCCCCCTTTTTTTAATCATGGAAAATGAGAGACAGACAACAAGCAGTCAGACCAGACATCATAACCAGTCCCGAGGTTAACGTTCAGTACAATCTTGAAGTTCAGAGTCCAGAGCCCAAGGACAGAGCTAGGGTCAGACAAATTCTCCACATACCTGTAGCTGTTTTTAAGCACTTTACTTCCTATGGGCATTTGTAGCAGGTTTATTTTCAGGAGTCTTTGGGGGCCAACAGATGTGGGTTTTCCAGAGGAACAGAACTGACAAAATGAATATGTATTACAAAGGGGATTAAAAATATTTATTTTATTTCTTTGGGAGAAGAGGAGAAAGAGAAGGAGAGAGAATGAGAATGCAGCCTCTTGTCACTGCCAACTTCAGATGCATGCTACACTTTGTGCATCTGGCTGCACATGAATACTGGGGAATGGAACCCAGACATATAGGCTTTGCAAGCAACTGCCTTTAACCACTGAATCATCCCTCCTGCCCACAAAGAGCATTTGTTAGATTGGCTTACGTGATATAGGCTGAGTAGTCCAACAGAGGCTGTCTACACTCTGGCGAGGCTGAGAACCCAGCAGCTGCTTAGGCTGGATGCTGTAGTAGTTTCAGCTGGACTCTGAAGGTCTGTGGGATTCCTGTCGGGTTGCTGGTCATCAGTCTATGTTGAAAGGCCAAAGAAGCAGGGTTCTGATGTCAGAGAGGGCGGGCAGCAACAGGGTGGATGCGCTCACCAGCACAGAGTAAAGGTAGGCAGACGAAAGCAACATCGCTTTTCACTCTCACTCTGTCTCCGGGACACCACCGGACAGTACTGGCCACTCTGGGGGAGGGTCCTTATCCCTCTCAGTTAATCCTTCCAGGAAATATCCTCTCAGACTCTTCCAGAGCTGTGTCACTTAATCACTTCCATATCCAATCAAGTTGCCAACTAATCATCAACTCACCAAAGGTTTTTGGAGGACTTAAAACCTTTAGCCTAGGGGCTGGAGAGATGGCTCTGAGGTTAAAGGTGCTTGCTTACAAAGCCTGATGCCCCAGACTTGATTCCCACATAATGCCTGATGTACAAAGTGGCACATGCATCTGGAGTTCGTTTGCAATGGCAAGAGGCCCTTGCCTCTTTCATTCTCTCTCAGATTGCAAATAAATAAATAAAAGTATTTTTAAAAAATGTTTTAGTCTATCTGAGGGTCACATTCGATGGAGTTTAGCTGGTCTTCCTCTGCCTGTAGTGACCTTTCTTTCAGAACAACAAAGAACATGACATTGACATGGGGTTTGACAACATAATAGGCTGTCTAAACATTTCTGGAAATTTTATCAAATACAGTTACCCTGCTTGTGCACATATATTGTGATGTCCTATTAAAGGAGGCCCTGGGGACACATATTTCCTTCCTAAGGGAGCTGTTATTCGGATAGCACCACACCCCTTCTTGGCAAGCCGCTCTGCAGAAAACACAGTGGCATGAAAACATGAGAAGAAACGCTGGTTACCCAAAATAGACTGATTTCCAATTAAGAAAAAACACCGTCTGGAATAGGACAGAGTCAGAAATATCCAGCAATATAGAACACAGACCCAGATAATTAAGTGAAGATTACTTCTTTTTTGTTTTATTTATTTATTTGAGAGCGACATAGAGAGAAAGAAGCAGAGAGAGAGAGAGAGAGAAAGAGAGAGCGAAAGAGAATGAGCCACCAAGGGCTCCAGCTACTGCAAACAAACTCCAGATCCATGCGCCACCTTGTGTATCTGGCTTACATGGATCCTGGGGAATTGAGCCTCGAAGTGGGGTCCTTAGGCTTCACAGGCAAGTGCTTAACCACTAAGCCATCTCTCCAGCCCCAAAGATTACTTCTTATTCTTGGATTATCTGTAATCAGATTTTTCAGGTGGTAAAAAAATATTAACCAAACTTTCATTGTTCCCCGGCCCTCTTCACCAAAGAAATCCAGATTCCTTAGCCTGGCATTTGGGCCTTTCCAAATCTTTCCTACAAACATAAATTCAACAATGATAAATAAAATATTTTAGAATGGTGCACTATGACCTTGTAGTGTTAATTTTTGAATTTCCAAAGTGGTTTAACAGTAGGAAAATCTATTAATGTAGTTCAGTACCCGAATAGATTAAAGGAAAACCATTTAAGTAACTGTCTCAGTAGAGGCTAAAAAAAGTGTTTGAATAAATCCAACACACATCGCTATTAAAAACCCCTAGAAGATGAAAGCGATGGAAACAGCTCCTGGAGACACACAGCAAACATCACCCTTGGTGCATGGAGTGGAAGCAATAGTCCCACCAGTCAAGGAAGACGATGGAGTCCCCTTATCACTACTGCTGTGCATTGGTGTCCACTAAAAGCCTTAGTAGTCCAATGAAACAGGTACAAGAAAAGTGGTAGAAAGACTGAAAGGGGCTGGAGGGATGGCTTAGCAGTTAAGGCATTTGCCTGCAAAGCCAGAGGACCGTGGTTTGATTCCCCAGGACTGATGTAAGCCAGATGCACAAGGTGGTGCATGTGTCTGGAGTTTGTTTGCAATGACTGGAGGCCCTGGCATATCTATTCTCTCTCTCTCTCTCTCACTTTCTCAAATAAATGAAACTTTAAAAAAAGGACTGAAAGGGAAGGACCAGCTGTCACACTGATAAACCATATCATTGTCCAGATAGAAAAATGCAAGGAAATAAAATGAGATATTATTCAAAATTATTCAGCTAGCAAGAAAGACACCAAATCAACTCATCATAAAGCCATAAAAATATTAAAACATTCAAGCATATTCTCAGGTATGTGGGATATATAGGTTAAGAAGTACCAAAGATCATTGAGAAATACAAAACAAGATCACTGAGGGACAGTCTAGCTGCTGAATTGAAAAAGTCTGTTACTGGATAGATTTTGGCTTTCTTGATAATCTACATAGTCAGTTTAGGATAATCAAAAAAATTGAAACAGAGTCTCATGTATTACAGAGCTTCTAATTTGCTATGTATCAGAGGAGGACCTTGAAATTCCATCCTCCTGCTTCGACCTTCCAAGTGCTAGGGATATAGGTGGGCGCTCCCATGCCCAGTTTATGCAGTGTTGAAGAGCAAAGCCTGGGTTTTGAGATACTGGGCAAGCACTCTACCAGCTGAGCTACATCTTCAGCCCAGAAGATAATCAAAATTACATTTAAAGTTTTGGCTGTTCTCTCTCTCTCTTTCTCCATATATATGCATATATGTGTATGTATGTATGTGTATGTATATATGTGTATGTGTGTGTGTGTATATGTATGTGTGTGTGTATATATATATATGTATATGTATGTCAAGCTGCTCTGCAGATATATATATTCTGTACCTGTACGGGCAGATGGGAAGCTGGTAACTATTGTTGAATTAAAAAAGTAGAGAATTGAGACTCCTAAGTACTAAATGTATTTATTCCCTTGACAAGCTAAGTCAATTTAAAAAAATAGGAGAAAATGTATTTGGAAAAAATCATTTTGAGGACTTAGTGGCTAAGACACTTTCCTGGGAAGCCCAAAGATCCAGGTTTGATTCCCCAAGACCCACATAAGCCAGATGCACAAAGTGGCTCATGTGTCTGGAGTTCGTTTGCAATGGCTGGAGGCCCTGGCATGCCCATTCTCTCTCTCTCTCTCTCTCTCTCTATCTATCTATCTATCTGCCTCTCTCTTTCTTTCTTTTTTTTTTTATTATTTTTATTGACACCTTCTATACTTACATACAAAAAATATATATTTCCCTCCCCTCCCCCCATTCCACTTTAGACCACCAATCTCCATCATATCCCCTCTCTGTCTCCATTAGTCTCTCTTTTAATTCAATGTCATCATATTTTTCTTCTATTTTGAGGGTCTTGCACTGCAAGGTCATGGATATTGAGGCCAATTTCTGTCTGGGCAGTTGCATTGTAAGGAGTCGTACCCTTCCTTTGCCTCTTCCATTCTATCCGTCCCCCTCTTCCACAATGGTCCCTGAGCCTTGGAGGGTGTGTGCCTCTCTCTTTCTTTCTCTCAAGTAAGTAAATGAAAATACTTTAAAAATTATTTTGAAAAAAGTATGATGATACCAAATAAGAAAGCATAATCAGAGCTGGGCGTGGTGGCGCATGCCTTTAATCCCAGCACTCAGGAGGCAGAGGTAGGAGGATCATCATGAGTTCAAGGCACCCTGCAACTACATAGTGGATTCCAGGTCAGCCTGGGCTAGAGTGGGACCCTACCTTGAAAAACTAAAAAACAAAACAATAACAAATAGCATAATTAAAAGTTTTATTTGTGAGGCAGAAGTAGTGGAACACACCAATGGAATAAAATAGTTAAAAAATTGTCATGTAGAGCTGGAGAGATGGCTTAGCAGTTAAGGCACATGCCTGTGAAGCCTAAGGACCCTGGTTCGATTCTCCAGGTCCCACGTAAGCCAGATGCACAAGGGGGCGCATGTGTCTGGAGTTCATTTGCAGTGGCTAGAGGCCCTGGTGCGCCCATTCTCACTTTCCCTCTCTCTGTCCCTAATAAAATAAATAAAAATAAAATCTATTTAAAATTTTGTGATGTATATATGGCAATTTACATCAAGATAAAGCCAGAACTTTAAGTCAATGGGTAAAATAATGCACTGTTAAGTAAATAAGTAAGTTCCCTCTGTGTAAAATAGATTTTTTAAAGGGTTCTTAGGAAGAGGTGGAGGGAAGAATGACAGAACCAAAGGAAGGGTAGGACTGTTACAACACACTCTTCTAAACACAAAATGGCCTGGATATCCATGACCTCACAGTGCTGGTAATACCTACACAAGACCTTCATAATAGGAAGAAAAGATGATGGCATCAAAATAAAAGAGGGACTAATTGAGAGGGGGAAGGGACATGATGGCAGGTGGAATTGTCAAAGGGAATGTGAGGGAGGAGAGGGAATTATCATTGTTTAATGTCTATAATTATCAAAGTTGTCAATAAAAAATAAAAATAAAAGATTCTTAGAAGGATTGCACAATATTCAGCTCTAAAAAGGAAAGAAATTCTGACACATGCTACATAGCAAGAAAGAACCTTAAGACATTGCATTAAGTAAAATAAAGTCAGTCACCAGAAGACAAATATGTGTGGTATGATCACACTCACTGGAGGTGTCAGAAACAGTCAAATTCATAGATGGACTGTACAGCAGTGGTTATTAGAGCCAGGGGAGCAGAAAATGGGGAGTTACTATTTGATGGATGTAGAGTTCTAGTCATGCAAGATGGAAAGAGTCCTGGAGGTGGAGGGTGGAGGGAGGTGATGGTTGCATGGCAATGCCACTGAATTGGACACTGACAAATACTTACCAGGGCCAAAATGGGGTTGGGAGTAGTGATTCACACCTACCTGTACTCCCGGCACTTGAGAGCCTTTGGGAGAAGAATTGTCATAAGTTGAGGCCAGTGACAGAGTAAGTTCCAGGTCAGTTCTGAGCTCAAGTGAAACTCTGCAATAACAACAACAAAAAGATTTTTAAAAAGATAAGAAAGAAATAAAAAAAAAGGTGGGGAGGCTAAAATAGGGCTGGGAGTATATTTTAGTGATAGAGACATTAGCATGCATAAAGCACTAGCTTTTTCAGAAAAAAAGTGGCCAAAATGATAAAATTAATTTCTCTTTCTTTCTTTTCTCTCTTTCTTTCCTTTCTTTCTTTTCTCTCTTTCTTTCTTTTCTCATTTTCTTTCCTTTCTTTTTCTCTTTCCTTTCTTTTCTTTCTCTCTCTTTCTTTCTTTCCTTTCTTTCCTCTTTCTTTCATAGAGAGAAAGAGGGACAGGGAGAGAGAGAGAGAGAATGGGTGCATGCCATGGCCTCCAGCCACTGCAGATGATCTCCAGACACATGTGCCCCCTTGTGTGTCTGGCTAATGTGGGTCCTGGGGAATCGAACCTGGGTCCTTTGGTTTTGCAGGCAAATGCCGTAACTGCTAAGCCATTCCTTCAGCCCCCAATGATAAAATGTATGTAATCTGTATTACTTATGACTCCACACTGTTGGGAGTGTTGCAACAAATCCAGAACATTTAACACATCTAGTGTTTTATTTTTTTCCCCCTGTAAGGTAACAGGCTTATCAGGGTATAGCTTTAATGATGAAGTCAGGGACAATCCTGTAATGCCTTTCCCGTTTTACTTAAACATCACCTCAGCCAGTCTTTTAGGTTGCTTTATTTTCGTTGTTGTTGTTTGTGTGTATGTATGTGTGGCTTATGTACATGTGTGTGCCCTTGCAGGGACCCAATCACTCACCTGTGGCAGTGGATGTAGGGGGTTGCCCTCACCTGTGGTAGCCAGAACAGGTCGATGTCCCATTCCATCGCTCTCCTGCCCGTTCTCGTTTTGAGTTGGAGTCTCTTACTGATACGAGAGCTTGTTTGTGACCCTGGATGATTTCCCAGTCTCTGCTCCCCTTTGTGGGACTGGGGTTCCAGGTACATGTGGCCATGCCCAGCTGTGGTGGTTTGATTCAGGTGTCCCTCATAAACTTAGGTGTTCTGAATGCTAGGTTTCCAGCTGATGGAGATGTGGGAATTAACACCTCCTGGAGGCACTGTATTGTTGGGGGTGGGCTTATGGGTATTATAACCAGTGTCTCCTTGCCAATGTTTGACACACTCTCCTGTTGCTATTGTCCGCCTGATGTTGGCCAGGGGGTGATGTCCACCCTCTCCTCATGCCATCGGTTTCCCCTGCCATTGTGGAGCTTCCCCTCGAGTCTGTAAGCCCCTTTTCCCCCAAAGCTGCTCTTGTTCGGGTGATTTCTGCCAGCAATGCGAACCTGACTGCAATGCCAGCTGATTACCTGAGATTTGAACTTTGGAAAGTTACAGACCACCCCCCCCTCGGCCCTCATGCTCACACAGGAAGTCCACTTAACCGCTGTGTCATCTCTTCAGTTTTAGTTGTCTTTTTCTTTCTTTTTTCTCTTTAGAGAGAGAGAGACGGAGAGAGGAGAGAGAATTGACGTGCCAGGGCCTCAGCCAGTGCACTCAAACTCCAGACACTTGTACCACCTGGTAGGCATGTGTGAACTTGCACTTGCCTCACCTTTATGGGTCTGGCTTACATGGGATCTGGAGAGTAGGCAAGCAAGCACCTTAATTGCTAAGCCATCTCTCCAGCCCTTAATTGCTTTTTGTAAAGGTAGAGATATGTGTTTAAGGTTGTTGCTTTCAATAGAGTTTTTTTTTAATATTTTATTTTTATTTATTTGAGAAAGAGGGAGAGAATAAAAGAGAGAGAAATAGATACACCAGGGCTTCTAAACACTGCAAACAAACTCTGGACACATGGGCTACCTTGTGCAGCTGGCTTAATTGACTACTGGGGAATTGAACCTGAGTCCTTTGGCTTTGCAGGCAAGCACCTTAACTGCTAAGCCATCTCCCTAGCCCATGAGTAGAGTTTTGGTGGCCTCCCTAAAGAAGCCAGAAGGCCAGGGGTGGCTGTGGGGGTTGTTGATGAAAAATAATTGTGAGCAGCAGCTTCTGGCTGCCTTTCAGCAGTATGGTGATGGGAATCTTAGTGTGTGGGATAGGAGGAAGGAGGACGAGAAGATAGCAGGTGCTTCTCGACTGCCTTTCTGTGTAACTTCTTTGTATCACTGCTTTTCCTGTTATTCAACTCTCCCTTTTGAACATGACTTACTTGGTCAGGGCCTCTGGGAAAGGACAAAGAGTAGAAAGCAGGCATCTTTAGGCTAGTCTCAGCTTTTCCCCCTGGTAGGACTAAGTCCATCTCATGCCCCTGGTTCCTCTCTTCATACTGTCAGCTTCCTCACTGACATCCGGGTCCTAAAGGGCTTCTCATGTTTGGCCAAGCTACAGACAGGAGCCCCACACCTGCCACCCTCTGGAGTCGTGTAAGCTTGCCAAAGTTCTATGGCCTCATCTGTCCCAGGAACAAGGAAGTCCATGGGCTGGGATATTTCACAGTGCCTCAACACCCCTTGAAGCTTAGAGCTGTCATTTAGACTCACTTTGCAGTGGGGCAGAACACAAAATGAGTGAAAAAAAAAATGACCTGTGCTGGCATCTTTTCTTTCACTAAAAGGCATTCTCTGTCTTCAGCAGGGACTTGAACTGAACCCAAAGTAGGAAACTGATATTTTAATTTGAATTGAAACTGAACTCACATAACAATATTGTTCTCTCTTTGAAGCTTGAACTGGATCTGACCTGGACAAAATCCAGAAATTTTCTTACTCTATTCCTTCTCCCCAAAAACAACCCACAGGACCAGCCTAAATCTTTCTGAATTCTGAAAACAGTTTATGTTTTGTTATAGTCTTCCAGCTGAGAAGGGTAATGTGTCAAATAACTATCAAAGAGCCTTCTTGTTGCCATGCTACACAACATGGCCTCTTAAGTACAGGTTATATCTTAGCATTGAAAGAAGAGCATAACAAAACAAGTTGGTGAGTATCAAGGGTTATCTTTTTAATTGCAAAATATTAAGAAATTGAGATGAAAATTATTTTGAGTTCCAGACCCTATTTTTATTTTATGTGATCTTTAAAATTTTTAAATATTAATTTTTTTATTTGTACTGTGCATGCATGTGTGTGAGAGGGGGGTCACAACATACATAGTCTCTTGCATTTTCTTTTTAAAATTTTTATTTGAGTCGGGCGTGGTGGCGCACGCCTTTAATCCCAGCACTCGGGAGGCAGAGGTAGGAGGATCACTGTGAGTTCAAGGCCACCCTGAGACTACATAGTTAATTCCAGGTCAGCCTGGGCCAGAGTGAGACCCTACCTTGAAAAACTCGAAAAAAATCAAAAATAAATAAATAAATAAATAAAATTTTTATTTATTTGCAAGCAGAGAGAGAGAGAGAGAGAGAGAGAGAGGAGAGACAGAGAGAATGGGCATGCCAAGGCCTCTAGCTGTTGCAAACAAACTCCAAATGCATGTGCTACTATGTATATCTAGCCTTTTAAAAATTTGTTTTATTATTTATTCATTTATTTGAGAGAGAGACAGAGAGAGAGAGAATGGGCATGCCAGGGCCTCTATCCATTGCAAATGAACTCCAGATGCATGCGCCACCTTGTGCATCTGGCTTACATGGGTCCTGGAGAGTTTGACCAGGATCCTTTGGCTGTATAGGCAAAAACCTTAACCATTAAGCCATCTCTCCAACCCCTGTGTATCTAGCTTTACGTGGGTACTGGAGAATTGAACTCAGGTTATTAGGCTTTTCAGGCAAGTGCCTTAACCGCTACACCATCTCTCCAGCCCCAGTCTCTTGCTTTTTCAGATGAACACCAGACACTTTTTGCAGCGGGATTTATGTGGATGCTAGGGAATTGAACCCAGGCTGGCTTTGTAAGCATCTGACTGTTGAGCTATCGCCCTAGCCCCTCCTGTTCCTTTTTAAAAGTAATGACCTCAAACAATTACACAGAAAAATTTGGGAAAGACATTGTATTTCTATATTTCTGTTGCTAGCCTTTTTTTTTTTTCTTTCTATGCTAGCTTTATTAAGATGTAATATAGTGTTGCTGGCTCTTTAAGGAATTTCAGTATGAGAATAAGGTGATAGGAAATGTAGATTCCCTGGGTCAAATGCAGTGTCTCCTCCAGGTTGTACAATACCTGCAATACAGCTGTGGTCTGAATGAAGGCTGGGATGAGGGGCTTCCAATCAAAGACATATTTGCCTCTACACATGGCTGATGGCTGGTGCTGGTTTTGTGTTTCCTCAGCTCAGGCCTTTTGGTCTTCTAGGCTTCTCTGTCAAGCTCTTACTAACTCAGCATTGTAACCACTGTCCCTATTCCTTCAGGTAGGTAGATGATAGATAGATAGATAGATAGATAGATAGATAGATAGATAGATAGATAGATAGATAGATAGATGATACAGATATATTGTTTTTTATATTCTTCTTGAGGGTTTGTGTGTCTGATTATTCTAAATATTTGTTTTCTAATATTTTTATCTTTCTTAACTTATTCCTTAGAATCTTCCATGTCAATTTTAGTTTCTCTTACTTTGAGTTGGTCTTTTTTCTATCCTTCCTTTATTCCTCTTTTCTCTCTCTTTTCCTTTCTTTTATCCTTCCCTCATTCCTTTTATATGTTCCCTTTCTTTCTTTTTTCTTTATTTATTTGAGAGAGAAAAAGAGAGAGTGGGCGCAACAGTGTCTCCAGCCATGGCAAACGAATTCCAGATGCATGCACCACCTTGGGCATCTGGTTTACGAGAGTCCTAGGGGATGGAACCTGAGTCTTTTGGCTTTTCAGGCAAATGCCTTAACCACTAAGCAATCTCTCCAGTCCCCCTTTCTGTATTTATTTCCAGGATCTTATTCTTGAGCCCAGGCTGGCCTCAAAGAGTATATGGTGTATGGGGGTACAGGTGTGTATGTAGCTGAGGCTGGACCCCAAGGCCTCCTGTACTTCTCAGGAAGTAGAATGCTTCCTAGGCAAGAATTCTACCACTGAGCTACACTCCCAGCCCTTGGTGGTTTTGTCTCTTTGTTTTGGTGGTGAGAAGGGGCCTCCTGACTCAGTCTCCTGAATGCTGGCACACAGGTTTGTGCCAGCAGGCCCCTCTTGATTACTTTTTATTTGAATACTTAAATATAGCGAGGTCTCATGCTTTGGCTTGGTAAACCCGTCCGACTCATCTCTTCCATATCTGTCCAAGGTTAGCACCCATCTCTTCTGCTGGGTGATGATGGAAGTATCTGGGAACTCGGACAGCGGTAACCGAGAGAAGAGAAGACACTGTTCCCGTGACCCAGCCCAATATCCTATCTGTACTCTTAGAGGGCAAGACCCGCCCCCCACCCTGGGGATGTTCACTATTTGTGACATCACTTCTATAGTATCCTTGTCTTTATTTTCCATGGAGACTCTACCTGCCATTCATTGCATTTTTTTTTTTTTTTTTTTTTAGCATAGATCAAGTCTCTGAGGCAGTGTCTCAGAAGCATTTTTTGTTTTTTAATCAGGAATGTAAGCTATACTGCCTGTCAATCACATGCCTGACTCCTGGCCAAAGGAGAATATCTGAAGCAAGCCAAAGAGCTCCTTGACCTTTGGGAATTCGAGCTCCAGCAATGTGACACAACAACCTTGCTATGGTGTGAAATTTTGTGCTCCTCTAAATTATATGTTGCATCATAATATTGATGATAGTAATAAGAAGTGTGGGGACTTTAGGAAGTGATTGGATCATGAGGGCAGAGCCCTCACCAATGGAATTAGTGTCTTTATAAAAGAGGCTAATGGTCATTCTCTCTCTCAAAATTAAAAAAAAATTAAAAATTAAAATAAATAAAAGGGCTAGAGAGATGGCTTAGCAGTTAAAGCACTTGCTTGCAAAGCCTAAGAACACATGATCAAATTTCCAGGTCCCGTGTAGTCAGACACAGTGATGCAAGTGTGCAATGTCACACGTGCACACAAGGGGGCGCATGAGTCTGGAGTTCGTTCACATCTGCTGAAAGGCCCTGGTGCACCCATTCTCTCTCTCTCTCTTAAAAATTAAAAAACAACATAAGAGGCTAGCAGGGGTCTGTTTGCCCATCCCACCATGTAGGAATACTCAGAAAATGCTATGTATGAGACACAGGGAGTCACTGATATTGAATCTACTGGCTCCTTGATCTTGAATTGCCCAGCCTGCAGAACTATAAGCAATGCAGTTCTGTGTTATATAAAAGTATGTTTATTTATTTATTTATTTGCAATCAGAGAGAAGAGAGAAAGAAAGGGCATGCCAGGGCCTCTTGCCACTGTACATGAACTTCAGATGCATGTACCACTTTGTGATCTGGCTTTATGTGGGTACTGGGGAATTGAACCTAGGCCAGCAGGCTTTGTAAGCAAGTGCCTTTAACCACTGAGCCATCTCTCCAGCCCAAGTGTATTGTTTAGAAATTACCCAGTTTACGACAGTTTATTATAGCAGCCTGAATGGATAGGGGCAAAGCCACATGGCCAAGCAGGTTCCAAGGACAGGAGTGCTCATCAGCTCTTGCCACCTCCTTCCTGTCCTTGCTGAAGTCTCTTCTATGGCCTTGTAGTGTACTTCTTTCTGTTTGGGGTGATCTCTAGCTCCCTTCTGTGTTTGCAACCACAAAGCCCTAGTGATACTCATATTTGCAGTTACTCGAGGACTTGCCTGGTGCCTCTTCTGTTCCAGTGCTCAGTTAGTTAGTTATTTAGTTAGTTTTCCAAGGTAGGGTTTCGCTCTAGCCCTGGCTGACCTGGAATTCACTATGTAGTCTCAGGGTGACCTCAAACTCGCTGTAATCCTCCTACCGCTGCCTCCTGAGTACTGGGATTAAAGGTGTGCGCCACCACATCTGGATCTTTTTTCTTTAGGGGCTTAAGAGTGGTTTAGATGCTTATCTGGAAAGTCTAATGACCTAGGTTTGATTCCCCAGTACCCAAGTGCACGAAGTGGCCCATGCATCTGGAGTTTGTTTGCAGAAGCTGGAGGCCCTGGCATGCCCATTCTCTCTATCTGTCTCTCTTCTCACTATCTCTCTGCTTGCAAATGAATAAATATTTTTATTTACATGTGTGTGTGTGTGTAGAGGATAAGTGGTATGCCAGGGTGTCTTGCCTCTACAAACGCCAGATGCTTGTGTCACTTTGAACATTTGGCTTTACAGGGATGCTGGGGACTCCCACCCAGGCCGGCAGGCTTTGTAAGCAAGTGCCTTTTAAGTGCTGAGCCCTCTGCCCAGCCCCCGTGCTCTCTTTGCTGCATGTAGATCACTGCTACATAGATCAGCCCAGCTCCTCAAACCTTTGACAGCAATGGTTTGTCTCCAAAGTCCACTTCCATCAGCCCCTTCCCAAGTCCACAAACACTCCCTGGTACTTCTCTTGGTTCTGTTTTCTTGGGAAGTTTTTGGTTATCCCATTTATAGGAAAATCTGCTGTCACTTTGTCCACATGACAGGCCACAATTGACTGTTATTTTCGGAGCAATCGAAACTCTAGCATTATTTATTTACTTAAACAGAAACCAGCTATACCAGAATGAAATCAGCCTGCCAGACCCTCCCACATCAATTTCCACCTGGCCTCCGCCTGACAGCAGGTGACCTTTGGGTGACGTTGGCACTAAATGGCAAGAGACAGGACTCTCCATTGGATGACATTTTCAGCACAGAACAATCTTTGTGAGGCAGCATCTCCAGGAGCTTGCATTAGCCTGTCACATATCTTGTCTGGGGCCAGGAAAATACCTTCCTCTCTCCTCTCTCTTCCTTCCCTCTTCCATTCTCTGGGAAGATTTGAGTTCTGCTAACTTTATTATTATTATTATTATTATTATTATTATTATTATTATTATTGGTTTTTCGAGGTAGGTCTCACTCCAGCTCAGGCTGACCTGGAATTCACTATGTAGTCTCAGGGTGGCCTCAAACTCATGGCTATCTTCCTACCTCTGCCTCCGGAGTGCTGGGATTATAGTATTAAAGGCGTGTGCCACCACACCAGCTCTAGAAAAATTTTTAAAATTTATTTTATTCATTTATTTGAGAGAAAGACAGAGAGACGGGGAGGGGAAGAGGAGGGGGAGAGAATGGGCATGCCAGGGCCTCCAACCACTGGAAATGAACTCCAGATGTGTGCACCCCCTTGTGCATCTGGCTTACATGGGTCCTGGGGAATCGAACCTGGGTCCTTTGGCTTGGCAGGCAAACACCTTAGCCACTAAATCATCTCTCCAGCCCTGCTAACCCTTTTTAAAAGTTTTTTTATTAGCAAATATATTAATTATACAGAATAATAAATTTCATCATGACATTTTCATACAAGTCTATCATGTACTTTGGTCATGTTCATGTTCACCCTTAATACTGTTCTCTTCTCTCTCCTCCATTTCTGCAGGTGTCCTTTCCACAAATAGTTTCATGTCTTGTATGTGTGTGTGAACCAATGAGTTTGATTACTTATAGGAGCATGGGTGGGGTTATTTACAGGAGCATGGGCAACAATTAACTGCCTATATCCTCAGGGAGGGGAGGGGCCAGGCCTCATGACCCCTCACTCTCCATGAGGGAATATTTATGAACCCAGGTTTTAAAATTATTTATTTATTTATTTATTTATTTATTTATTTATTTATTTATTTATTTTAGAGAGAGAGAATTGGTGCACCAGGGCCTCAGCCACTGCAATTGAACTCCAGATGCTTGCACCACCTAGTGGGTATGTGCGATCTTGTACTTTCCTCACCTTTGTGTGACTGGCTTATTGGGATCTACAGAGTCAAACATGGGTTCTTAGGCTTTGCAGCCATCTCCCCAGCCCCATGATGGGCCAGATCTGAGAAGGTAATCACAGCTTCTGAGTGCTCAAGGCTGCACAGCCATGTCTTGGCTGGAGGATGACATTCCACAGCACTCCACCCCTTCCTCTGGCTCTTACATGGTTTATGCCTCTCTTCCATTATATTTCCTGAGCCTGGGGGAAGGCAGGATATAAATGTCCCTTTTAGGGCTGTCTGCTGATTGTCTTTGAAAGGCTGAGGCTTCCTCTGCACACCAGTGGCTCTGGGGAAGGGTCTCAGGGGCTCTGGGTTCATAGCCAACACAAACCTTTTCACTGGTTCTTAGCTGCACTGATAGGCTTGATGGTCTTCAGTAATGACAAGGGTACATTAAAAAAAGTAAAAATGTTTTATTCATTTATTTGAGAGAGACAGAGAGAAAGAGGCAGATAGAGCGAGTATGGGTACACCAGGGCTCCTGGCCACTGTAAACAAACTCAAGATGCATGCATCTGGCTTTACATGGGTACTGGGAAATTGAGCCTAAGCCATCAGGCCTTTGAAGTAAGTGCCTTTAACCACTGAGCCATCTCTCCAGCTCCTTTTTTTTTTAAAAAAAAATTTTTTTATGGTACTAGAGATTGAACCCAAGGGCCCGTGCATGCTAGGCAAGTGAGCTACGGTCTCAAACCTATTTTTAAATTTTTTTCTTTTTTCTTTTTCAAAGTAGGGTCTCTCTCTAGCCCAGGGTGACCTGGAATTCACTATGTAGTCTCAGGGTGGCCTCGAACTCATTGCAATCCTCCTACCTCCGCCTCCTAACTGCTAGGATTAAAGGTGTGTGCCATCATATCCGACTTATTTTTATTTTTTACTTTGAGGTAAACGCTCACTGAGTTGCACAGGCTGGCCTTGAACTCACTCTGCAATCCAGAGTGGAAACTCCTGCCTCAGTCTCCAAATCACAAGCTGAGTCACCAGGCCTGGCTGAAGGTGGTGGTCTTTGCTTGCGGTAGCCAGACAACATCCGCCTTGGCAGTCCTGAGCACCTCGGAGCAAACGGCTCCGGGCAGCTTTAGACTATGGCTACAGCTCTTCTGTCCATCTTGGCTGATTGAAGGATGGCAGAGCACACCCAGCTACTTCATGTTAACCCTTGGCCCGCGCTGGGAGTTATCTAAGCAACGTGAGGAAATGGAAGGCTCCTGTGGAGAAAGGGTTTTTTTAGCGTGAGTGGCTCAGAGCACCCTCCCTGTGCTCTGGGAATAGGGTCCAGTCCCATCACGTAGCTGTCCATGGAGGCAAATTACTTCCATTTTCTGGGTCTCATCTGTGAAGTGGAGATATTATTAGTACCTATCTCATAGAGTTCTTCTGACAATCAACTGAGATAAAAACTTAACAAGGGCTGGAGAGATGGCTTAGCGGTTAAGGCGCATGCATGTGAAGCCTAAGGACCCCGGTTCGAGGCTCGATTCTCCAGGACCCACGTAAGCCAGATGCACAAGGGGGCACATGCATCTGGAGTTCATTTGCACTGGCTAGAGGCCCTGGTGCACCCATTCTCTCTCTCTCTCTCTCTCTCTCTCTACCTGCCTATTTCTGTATCTCTCTCAAATAAATAATAAAATTTTTTTTTTTTTTTTGGTTTTGCAAGGTAGGGTCTCACTCTGGTCCAGGCTGACCTGGAATTCACTATGTAGTCTCAGGGTGGCCTCGAACTCTCGGTGATCCTCCTACCTCTGCCTCCCGAGTGCTGGGATTAAAGGCGTGCGCCACCACGCCCGGCTCAATAATAAAATATTTTTTTAAAAAAAGCTTGTGAAGAACTTCCTACAAACTTTAAAAAAAAAACTTAACAAGGGCTGGAGAGATGGCTTAGTGGTTAAGGCGCATGCATGTGAAGCCTAAGGACCCCTGTTTGATTCTCCAGGTCCCACGTAAGCCAGATGCACATGGTGGCACATGCGTCTGGAGTTCGTCTGCAGTAGCTAGAGGCCCTGGCACACATATTCTCACTCTCTCTCTCTCCCCCCAAATCTCTGTCTCTAATAAATAAATAAAATCTTTAAAAACACACACACAAAACACCTAACAAGCTCCCAGTTTAGAGACAGGCGCAGAGTAAAGAGGCAATTACATTACTTGCTATCATTGGTAGTAAAATCCATCGGTAACTAGGCACAGGGGACAGCGATCTGTGCAAACTGGGCCTGGGACCAATGCACTGGGACCTTTCTAGAAGTAAAGGCTTAAGGAAAGGACTCTCCCACCTCCCCCCACCCTCAACAATGACATGAGGGATTAAGAACTGGAGATGGGGCTGGAGAGATGGCTTAGCGGTTAAAGCGCTTGCCTATGAAGCCTAAGGACCCTGGTTTGAGGCTCGATTCCCCAGGACCCACGTAAGCCAGATGCACAAGGGGAAGCATGCATCTGGAATTCGTTTGCAGTGGCTGGAGTCCTGGGTGTACCCATTCTCTCTCTCTCTCTCTTCCTCTCTCTGTCTATTGCTAATAAATAAATAAAAATAAAAAAAAAAGAACTGGAGATCGCTAACCTTGAACTTCCCATACTGTACCTCCCACCCTGAAGCAGAGGCCAACATAGGACAATCAAAGCCATCGCACAAACTCCAGGATTTAGACTCAATCCTAAGAAGAGAGAGGAGCGGGTGAATCAATGTCGGAGGTGGAAAATATGCTGCACCTGTGAGTGTGTGTCCTGGAGACCTGAAGCCAGCATGGAGACAGCTGGCATGTGGAGTCAAGCCAGCTGCCTCCCCCCACTGCCCACCACCTCTCACCATCTCTCCTTGAGGGAAGGGTAATGGATGTGACTCACCCCTACCAAAACTCGTGCTGGTATTTGGTCACCAATGTAACAGTGTTGGGAAATGAGGCCTTTAGGAAGAATTAATCCCTTTATTGTGAGACTAGATTAGTCTTGTGGAAAGTAGGCTGTTAAAAAGTAGGTTCCAGGCCTGGAGTGATGGCTCAGTGGTTAAAAGCTCTTGTTTGCAAAAGTCTTGACAGCCTGGGTTTGATTCCCCAGTACCCACATAAAGCTAGATGCACAAAGTGGTATATGCATCTAGAGTTTGTTTGCAGAGGCAGGAGGGCCGGCCACTCTCATTCTCTCTCTCTCTCTCAAATAAATAATTTTTTTAAAAAAAGTAGTTTCAGGACTGGAGAGATGGCTTAGCAGTTAAGGTGGCTGTCTGCGAAGCCTAAGAACACTTGTTCAAATCTCCAGATCCCATGTTTAGCCAGACACAAAAGTGATGCAAGCATGCAATGTTGCACATGCACACAAGGGGGCACATGCGTCTGGAGTTTGTTCACTGTGGTTGAAAAGGCCCTGGTGCGCCCATTCTCTCTCTGCCTCTTCCTCTCTCTCTCTCTCTCTCTCTCTCTCTCTCTCTGTCTCTGTCTCCCTCTGTCTCTCTCTCAATAAATAAATAAATAAAAAGTAGTTTCAGTCTCTTGTCCCCTCTCTTCCATATAATCCCACTCTGCTCTCACACATGCTCCTGCCACACAACACCATACCATCTACCTAAGCCATGTTCCAGCACGAAGCCCTTACCAGATGTGGCCATCTGATCTTGAACTGCTCTTCCTCCAGAACTGTGCACTCACTAAACTCCTTTTCTTCCTAAATGAGCCAGTCTTAGTTATTCTGTCACTGAAAGAGAACAGGTGTTAGAACAACGAGGCAGCTGGATGAGCACTGGAGCAAGGTGATTAAGCTTGATAACTGACGGGCAGGTGGATGAGGACAGAAAAGGCGAGAGAGAGAGAGAGACCACAGACATTCACAAGGAAACATTGTAGGGGGTTCACAGAAGGAGTAAGTTAAAGAGAGAGTTTATCTGGGCTGGGCTGGCTGGACAATGATGATGTAGGAGGAGGAATGACTTGAGGGTGATGGGGGCTGGCTGGTGAGTAACCTTCCAGACAAGTTGAGTTGAGGCCCTGATGTCCAAGTGCAAGTGTCAGATATATTTTTGGAAATGTGATTATAGGTTTAGAGTGGCAATTCTCCAGCTTTTAGCCTCAAGGTTTAAGAGCTCTGTGTGTGTGTGTGTGTGTGTGTGTGTGTGTGTGTGTGTGTGTGCGCTGTAGTACACGTAGAGGTCAGAAGACAACCCCGGGGTGCCAGGCTTCTTCTACCTTCTTTGAGACAGGGCTTTTCATGTTGTTTTGCAGTCTAGCTGGTCTGAAAGCTTCAGGCTTCCCCGAGCTCCACCTCTCATTGCCATAGGCACATTGGGGTCACAGATGCGTGTGCCACTCTATGTCTGGATTTACGAAGTTGCTGGGGATCAAACTCAGGTCAGTAGGCTTGCAGAGCAAGCACTGACCACTGAGAAATCTCCCCAGCCCCTTTAAAAGCTTTATGTTCTTAAAAATATATATATTGAGCACCTGTAATCCTAGTATGTGCAAGGCAGAAGCAAGAAGATCTCAAGTTCACCGCCAGCCTCAGCTACACAGTGAGCCCCTATCATAAAACAAAAGGACAATTAAAAGAACTGAAGACCTGAGGTGGTTTGGTTATAAGGTGTCCCCCATGGCCTCATGTGTTTGTGATGAAGCCTCACGCTTGCTCCCCAGCTGGTGGAGCCTTTGGGAGGTGGAGCGTGTCCCTGGGGGCGGGCCATGGGGTTTTCTAGTTCAGCCCCTCTTGCCAGTGCTGACTTGCTCACTCTTTCTGCTTCCTCCATTATGAGAGGTTATGAGAGGTGACACCCAGCTGTCTGCTCTTGCCATGCTTTACTCATCATGATGAAACTTCCTCTTGAAACCATAAGCCAAAATAAACACTTTTTCTTGTTTGCTTTTTTCAAGGTAGAGTCTCCCTCTAGCCCAGGCTGATGTGGAATTCACTATATAGTCTCAGGGTGGCCTCGAACACATGGTGATCCATCTACCTCCGCCTCCCGAGTGCTGGGATTAAAGGCGTGTGCCACCACGCCCGGCTTAAAATAAACAATTTTCTTCCATGAGCTACTTCTGGTTGGGCATTTTGTCTAGCAAGGAGAAGGTAACTGCTACAAGATCCAAAGAACTTTTATTTTAAATATATTTTAAAATATATTTTTTAAATATTTTATTTATTTATTTGAGACTGAGAAAGAGGGAGGGAGAGAGAGAAAGAGAGAGGGAGAGAATGGACCCACCAGAGACTCTAGCCACTGCAAACGAACTCCAGATGCATGCACCACCTTGTGAATCTGGTTCAGGTGGGTACTAGGGAATCAAACTTGGGTCCTTAGGCTTTGAAGGCAAGTGCCTTAACTGATGAACCATCTCTCCAGCCCCCAAAGAACTTTAAAAAATATATTTTATTTATTCATTTGAAAGAGATAAAGAGGCAGAGAAAGAGAGAGAGAGGGAGAGAATGGGCTCGCCAGGGTCTCCAGCCACTGCAAACAAACTCCAGATGCATGCACCACTTTGTGCATCTGGCTTATGTGGGTCCTAGAGAATTGAACCCGGATCCTTTGGCTTTACAGGCAAACGCCTTAACCGCTAAGCCATCTCTCCAGCCCCAGAACTTTTGATTAAATGGATTTTCTCTAACAATGTTAATAGTGTTATAAATCAGAAATGAAACATGAGCATGGGCATGGTGGTGCACGCCTTTAATCCCAGCACTTGGGAGGCAGAGGTAGGAGGATCACTGTGAGTTCGAGGCTACCCTGAGACTACATAGTTAATTCCAGGTCAGCCTGGACCAGAGTGAGACCCTACCTTGAAAAACAAAAAAAAAAAAAAAAAAAAAGGAAAAAGAAATGAAACATGAAATATTTCTTAATTAGTTTAAAAGTAACAACAAGGTTGGAGGGATGGCTTAGCAGTTAAGGTGTTTGCCTGCAAAGCCAAAGGACCCAGGTTTGATTTCCCAGGACCCACATAAGCCAGATGCACAATGTGGTGCACACATCTGGAGATCATTTGCAGTGGCTAGAGGCCCTGGCACACCCATTGTCTCTCCCTCCCCTCATAAATAAATAAATAATAAATTTAATTTTTTAATTTAAAAAAGTAACAACAAAACATTGTACATGAACATCAATAACATTACTAAACATCCCGAAAAAATTTTACTGATCATTTTACATTTTTTAATATTGTATTTTTATTATTCATTTGAGAGGGGCAGATAGAGCAAGAAAGAGAGAGAGAATGAGCATGCCAGGGCCTCCAGCCACTGCAAACGAACTCCAGACACATGCAGCACCTGTACATCTGGCTTATGTGGGTCATGGGGAATCAAACTTGGGTCCTTTGGCTTTGCAGGCAAGCACCTTAACCATTAAGCCATCACTCTAGCCTCATTTTACATTTTTTTGCAAATAACTTTCAATACCTGGTTTAATTTAAAAAAATAGCTGTATTCTCAGATTTTTTTTAAAAAATTTGTTATACAATATATAATTGTAGTTGAAGTTTGTGAAGAAGAAAAATCAGACTCATACAGGTATGGAATTAAAAAGAGCTATAGGGGCATGTTAGCCAGATGCACAAGGGGGTGCACATGTCTGGAGTTCATTTGCAATGGCTGGAGGCCCTGGCATGCCCATTCTTCCCTCTCTCTCTCTCCCTCTTTATCAAATAAATAAAAATAAAATATTTTATAAAAAATAAAAAGAGCTATAGTGGTTAATTTTCATTGTCAACTTGACTAGAGTTAGAATGACCTAGGAAACACATCTGTGGGTGGGTTTATAAGGGAATTTCCAGAGAGATTTAACTAAGGGAAGACTACCCTGAATGTGGATGACATAATTCCATGGGCTAGAGTCCTACACTGAATAAAAAAGGAAAAAGGAGAAAAGAGTAAGCTAGCTGAACTTTGCCTGGAATTTCTAAGTGTTCTGGGTGGTGTGGCTTTTGGGTTTTGGCTTGTGGCTCTTCTCTCTTTCTTCTTTGACTTGTGACAACAGACCAACTTCTTCTGCCATTATGAAACTTCCCCTGGATCTTTAAGCTTCCAATAAATATCCCTTCCTCCATAACTGTGCCTCATCTGGAAGCTCTTCCCAGAGACTTGAAAGCTATCTGTTACAGAATTGGTACCAGAAATGGGTGTGACTGAGATGAATCTGATCATGTGGATTTTGGTCTTTTGTAACTTTTGTTTTGGAGGAATGGGCATGGACTTGGTACTTGCAACTGAAGATTCCTTCTGGAGTGGTAAGCCATGTTTTATGGACTATTCTGATGAGAGTTTGAGAATGTCAAGTGCAGAGAGAATTGCATTTGGAAACTTGGCTTATGAATTTTCTAAGGGGAAGGAAAGTCTGCAGAAAACCTTGTTGTAACTGGACTACTGGCATAAGGGATGACTGCGTTCTGCTGCCCAGGCCCAGACAGTTTGATCAAGGTTAAATGTGTAATGGACTGATGTGCTTGGCTGAAAGAGTTAAGATTCTAAGTTGGAAAAACTCAAGCAAGTTTAAAATTACTGGCACACAGACTGGTTGCTGAAGCTGCTATTGTCAAACATATTAGCAATCTTAAGGAAGATGGTTCAACTGCTTTACATTAAAGCAATGAAGAGGATACCTGAGGAAGACTATGATAGACATGCAAATACTTTTGGAAAAGAGTTGACTGGAGAAGGAACCTGCTCTTCAAGGTTACTATTTATATCATCCCTGAATTAAGAACATGGCTATGTCCTGCACACCTGGTATTAGTTTTGGAAGCATGAAAAATGCATGAAGTGGGTCATGAAGTGCACACATGGTTCCAGGAGCTGCTGCTGAGATGTGGCATGAGGCAGTGCAAGGTGACTCTGATAGGCTGGCAAAACTATTGGAAGATGGACCATGGTTTGTATGGAGACCCGAAGATGTTTTGGATATATCAGGACTGTGCAAGGAAGGGCTACTGTGGAGGCTATTGGCTAGGGATGGAAGTTTTCCCTGGATACTCTGCCCTGCTGGAGGGGTGGAATCGAAACATCTGGATTCTGTCAGTCACTGGTTATATTGGACCTGAACTGCAGGAGTTTGATGTTTGCTTGATGGCTATTGAGTTTGTGTTGTTACTGTCTCTCCCTGTTATGCTTATAGCAGTTGAAAATGTTTGCCTTGTTGAAAGTATATAACTTGTTTGACTTTACAGGACTTACAATTAAGAGACAATCTTAAATCTCAGAGGAGACTTAGGACTTTAGAATTATCTTAAGTTGCCAAAGACTGTGGGGACCTTTCAATTTGACAATATACAATGTGAGATGACTATGAATCTACTGGGGGCCAGGGGTGGAATGTGGCAGTTTGAATGGACAGCTCCCAATATATTCAGGATTTTGTTAAAGTTTATAATTTAGATCTGCAGCCACCTGGCTGGAGGAGGTGTCACTGGGTGATAGGTTCCAGCCCTAAGGTGTGGAGGTAGATTTGGAATTCCATTCTAAAGATGTGCCAACTGCCTGAAATTCCTAAGTGTGCTGTGTGGTGTGGCTTTTGGGTTTTGGTTTGTGGCTCTTCTCTCTCTCTCTCTCTCTCTCTCTCTCTCTCTCTCCCTCTCCTTGGACCTGTGAAAAAGGGCCAGCTTATTCTGCCATTATGGAACCTCCACTGGATCTGTAAGCTTCAAATAAATATCCCTTCCTCCATAACTGTGCCTGATTTGGAAGTTCATCCCAGTGACCTGAAGCTGTCTGCTATACCTGCTTTCTTCTCTATTTCCATGGGCTTACACCCTGTGTGTCCAATCCTATCTCTACATGACTGTCCCTACCTCACAAAAGTTAAGGCTAGGAAGTGATTGCTCACCCTGGCCTCTCCATCTGAAGACTTCTGTGTCCTGAGAAACTCCTGTTCAGTTGCACATGGTGTCAGGAAGGGATTTCCTTCTTCCTCAGGCTTTCAGGGCCAGCACAGGGAATTTCAACCTTCCTGTTTAACTCTCAGGTTGTAACCAGGTCCCCTTTTCAGTCTAGTTGGTGTTATTTTTAAAAAATCTTTAGAAGTCAGGCATGGTGGCACACACCTTTAATCCCAGTACTTGGGAGGCAGAGGTAGGAGGATCGCCATGAGTTCAAGGCCACCCTGAGAGTACAGAGTGAATTCCAGGTCAACCTGAGCTAGAGGGGCACCCTACTTCTAAAAACCAAAAAACAAAAAACCTTTACAATTTTTGCTAGTGCATTGATTGTCCCCAAGCATCAGGCCAAAGCGCTGGAAGTGCTGTTGAGTCTTCCTAAGCACATGAAGACTATGACACACCTTACAGCATCTAATATGTGGGTTAGAAAACCTTGATGCTATTGGTGGTGAATTCAGTGTCAGTATCAATAAAATAAAATATCTTTAAACAGAAAAACACACACTCACACACACACACACACACAAAGCGAGGTGATGTTGTTGTCGTCTTGCATTATAACCCAGGCTGGCTTGGAACTCACCATAGAGCAGCCTTTTATTCATGTTCTTTGTCAAATTGAGGGCAGACAGTTCAGTGTCCACCAGTATCAGCACTGGTGAAAAACCAATCAAAATATCCACATTCAGTCAGAGAAGAATATAGTCCTGATCGGTGGAGTTAGAATTTCCAATTCAGCTGGCCTCAAGTTCACGATGATTTTCCCACATACCTTGGCCTCCCAAACACACATTTGACAAGACCATGTATTGATCATTTGACAAAAATGTGGCCCTAGGCTGCAGGGTCAATTTTAAGGTCATTAGAAGCATGGTGGGCTTGACTTCTCTTGCCACTCTCTATGCAATGGAGTCACAGCATGCTCCCACCACCTGGTAAGCACACACTTCAATTGCAAAGCCTGTTTTTGAAGTCAGGAAAACGGCACTGGCCATGGATGGCAACATGTGGGTAAAGCCATAGTGCTCAAAGTTGTTGTTGTTTTTAATGTGTGAGAGAGAGAGAGTGGGAGAGAGCTAGAATGAGAGAGAATTGGCATCCAGGGCCTCCAGCTGCTGCAGTTGAACTCCAGATGTGTACGCCACCTTGTTTGCATGTGCAACCTTGCATATATGTCACCCTATGCGTCTGACTTACATAAGATTTGGAGAGCAAAACATGGGTCCTTAGGCTTTGCAGGTAAGTGCCTTAACCACTAAGTCATCTCTCCAGCTGTCATCCTTTTTTATCTGTAAACAATCATTGAGCTGAGATTGTAGCTCACTGGTAGAGTGACTGCCTATAAATAATAATGGGGTGGAGGGATGGCTTAGCCGTTAAGGCACTTGCCTGCAAAGCCAAAGGACCCAGGTTCAATTCCCCAGGACCCACATAAGCCACATGCACAGGTGGAGCATGTATCTGGAGTTTGTTTGCAGTGGCTGAAGGTCCTGGTATGCCCATTCTTCTCCCGTACCCCCCCCCCCCACCGCTTCTCTCTCTCTCTCTCTCTCTCTCAAATAAATAAAATAAAATAAAATAAAATAAAATAATAAAGAGCACTTCTTAATTCACTAATCAGGATTGTACTCTTCCCCAACTTAGTGTGTATATTTGTTTTTCACCCATACTGGTAGACACTGAACTGTCTGTCCTCAATCTGACAAAGAATATGAATAAAAACCAACAGGCTGCTGGACAGCAGGAGAACTCATAGTTGTCCTGGATTCCCCAAAAGCTTTCTTTTTTAATGTATAATTTTTTATTGACAACTTCTATACTTACAGACAATAAACCATGATAATTTCCCTCCCCCTGCCACACTTTCCCCTTCAAAACTCCGCTCTCCATCATATCCCCTCCCTCTCTCCATTAGTCTCCCTTTTATTTTGATGTCATCATCTTTTCCTCCTATTATGAGGGTCTTGTGAAGGTATTGCTAGGCACTGCAAGGTCATGGATATCGAGGCCAATTTCTGTCTGGGCAGTTGCATTGTAAGGAGTCCTACACTTCCTTTGGCTCTTACATTCTTTCCACCACCTCTTCCACAATGGACCCTGCGCCTTGGAAGGTGTGATAGAATGTTTCAGTGCTGGACACTCCTCTGTTACTTCTTCTCAGCACTATGTTGCCTTTGGGGCCATCCCAGTGGTCATCGCCATCTGAAAAGAGAAGCTTCTTTAACCAAAAGTGAGAGTAACATTAATATGTGAATATGAATATTAAGTATAGTGCTTACAGGGCAGTTTGGTGACCATAATATACATTTAGCCAGACAAGACCAGACTTTATACCCCTAAGGCTCATGACCTCCCCTGTGATAGGCTTTTGACTAGGTTTTCAGTACTAGGCATGTATTCCCTCCCATAGAGCAGGCCTCCAGTCCAATTAGAGAGCAGTTGGTTTCCCCCAGAGCAGATACACCACTATTGCACCTGTTCGGTCATTCGGTTTGTCTGGACAAACTTGAGGCTTCCAGCGTCCACTGTTTCCAACGCTGATGACTTCTGTCTCCCATACGCTGCGTGCAGTGCAGCTTTTTCCAGCTTTCAGTTGGCTGGTCTACAGGGAGAAGGTTTTCAGCTCAGCATCAGCTTGCTTTCTCAATGACCTTGTCTCTCAGGCAAGAGATGTCTTCAGCAATAGGGTCTTACCATCTGTTTCTGATGGGAAACCAGGGGCCTTGGAAATAACCTGTAATGTTTAATTTTTATTTACTTATTTGCATGCATGGGGGTGGGCACCAGGATCTCTTGTCATTGCAAATGAATGCCAGTTTACATGGGTGCTGGGGAATTGAACCCAGGCTGGCAGGCTTTGCAAGCAAGCACCTTTAACGGCTGAGCCATTTCCCCTCTCCCCAAGTCTTTAAAATCAGCCTTGGAAGCAAGAACCTGGAGCTCAGCCATTGCAAAGACAGAGCTTTCTTTTTCTTTGAGGGTAGAATCAGAAAAGTGAAGGAAAGCTTTGAAGGAAGCAAATTCTTTCCTGGGAGATGCCAAGTACCCTAAAATCCCAGCATTTGTAATGAATTCTACATCCTTTTTCACTGTTGGCTTTGAACCTGTAGGCTCACCCATTGTGAGAGGTGAACTGTGAGATCATTAACACTTGAACGTGACAACTGTCTTTCCTTAGGCGTCTCACCTCAGTGCTTCCTGGGAGGAGGGCTAAGGCAGGAGTTAAAGTAGGAGGAAAGGGCTTCAGATGTGATCTTCTTATCATTCTGGGATCAAGAGGGTCAGGGAGGACCCCTGCTGCCCAAGGTAACCTCCTTCACCCCAGCCCCAGCCCAGAAACCCTGATAAAAACCTTCATAAAACCTTGGCCAGTCAATCAAGGGAGGCGGTATGGTTGGACGCCTCTGGGAGGACGCAGGAGATATGCTCTGATAGACACAGGATCTGGACTCTGGATTTCTTGAAGGAGGTAAGAATGAGGGTCACAGCAAGGAGACCAGCATCTCCACGGGATGGTGACTCGCCCCAGTGAGAGCAGCGGGCATGCGCTGTACCTGAAAGCACACTCACCTCACTTCTGTGCCTGACAGGACTCACATAGTTTTACCATGTGAGGTTGTGACGCTACTTCACATGCTGACAAGAATCATTAAAACAGTAATGAAAGGAAGGAAACTGCTCCTGAATAGTTACTGAATGCTTCCACAAGCCAGGCACAATGCTAGTTGTAGCCCCAGATGATGCCTGACTCATACGAAAACAATGCTGTGTATGTCCTCACGTTGGAGGCAAGAAAACCAAGAGCCATGGGAGGTGTTACCCACGTGTTTCATTTCGTGCTTATGTTAGACCATTGCCATTTTAGGGTTCCTCTGGTGTCGATTACATATTTCCTACTGATTTGTGTTTATTCCATAAGCAGAGCAGCAGCTAGCAGCAGGACAGTTTCGGCTGGGATTTTGATGTCACAAACACAGCTGATGGCTTGGGTACCGAGAGTGAAGATACTCGTGTTTATCTGAGTCTCTAAGGAAGAACTCTGCAGCGTGGGTCTTGATCAGTTCCCTACTATTACCACTGGATCAACCCCACTTTTGTCCCAGTCTTCATCAAAATGACACATAAATATATACAATGTTCCTTGTTACTTAGGGTCTTCATCTGCAGATTGTCCCTGGTTAACATATAACTTACACTAAATAAATAAATAGCCGGGCATGGTGGCACACAACTTTAATCCCAGCACTCAGGAAGCAGAGGTAGGAGGATGGTTGTAAGTTCACAGCCACCCTGAGACTACATAGTGAATTCCAGGTCAGCCTGAGCTAGAGTGAGACCCTACCTTGAAAAGCCAAAAAATAAAAAAATAATAATAAAATAAATAAATAAATGTGTATACTTTTCTTTGGTTGATCTGTGTTTTATTACAGAGGACACAGACATGAACCTAGGATATGAAACCCCCGCCCCGCAACAATTGCATCCATTTTGGTTAAAGGCATACTCAGTGCTGCACGGGTCAGTCAGAAAAAGAAGCCACACAGTAATTTGTGCAGGGTAAGTTTAGTGTAAGAATTTCAACAGGGGTGGGGAGCTGAGAGATGGCTTAGCAGTTAAGGCACTTGCCTGGGAAGCCTAAGGACCTAGGTTCAACTCCCCAGAACCCATGTAAGCCAGATGCACATGGTAGTGCATGCATCTGGGGAATTCGTTTGTAGTGGCTAGAGGCCCTGGCGTGCCCATTCTCCCCGCCCCCCAAGGAAATAAATAAATTTTAAAAGTTTATTTATTTTTAAAAAGAATTTCAAGCCCCACGCCTTTAATCCCCGGGAGGCAGAAGGAGGATAAGGCCATGAGATTTTAATTCCAAGCCTTTATTTAATTTAATAAAAGAATTTCAGTATAGGATTATTGTAGTCGTCCTACAATAGCGTCACAGGAAGAGAAACAACCATAGGTGAGCAAGGATGTTGCGGCAGGAGCATCCCTGCCTTGGGCTGCGATGGCAGAGTTTTGCTGGGCTCCTCCAGGCTGGAGCTGGGAGGCGGTCCCCAGGGTCCTGGACAGTGGTAACTGTGGCCAAGAGAGGCAAGCCCGATCATTGAAGAGAAGTCCACCCTTGGGGTCCATGCATGGGAGCGCCGCTGAAGCTCTCCAGGAAACTAACCGGGCACTGCTGCCGAATCGTTGGGGTTCGCCACGTCTCCCCAGCCTGCCTGCTGGCACCCAAACACAGGCACAGGAAGCTGGGAATCGAAGAGAAGCCCATCCTCCCTTGGTGTCCCTGCAGTGCCCTCTACTGGCAAAGTGTTTAACAACATGCCAGCTGCAAAGGAGAGCTGGGGAAGGACCCAGACTCGTTCACCAGACATGAGCTGTCCATGCGACGGATAGCTGAGGCATGGAGTGTGCTTCTTCAGCCCTAGCTAGCTCCTTTTTTTTTTTTTTTTGTATTAATCATTGACTTTGTTGTTTTTGTTTCTTTATTATCAGTCTCCAATTAAACTCTTGGTTTTATTTTTTTTCCCTTCCACAGAGCATCAACAGTTTAAGTCCTAAAGCTGCAGGAACGACAAGTTAGGTGAGTGATATGTGGCTACAGAGAAGCCCGTCATGATTTTTGTTTTGTTTTGTTTTTGTTTTTCAATGCAGGATCTCGCTCTAGCCCAGCCTGACCGGGAACTCACTATGTCGTCTTAGGGTGGCCTCACACTCCTGGCGATCCTTCTACCTCTGCCTCCTGAGTGCTGGTATTAAAGGCCCCTGTCATTATTTGAGGAAGTTTTGCATCTTCTGCAGTGGTCTGGGGCCAGTCCTCTCTTCAGAGACCACTGCCTGAGGCCTTTCTTCCCTTCCCCCTTCCCCTCCTTCTCTCCTTCCCTCTCTCTCTTTTTCTTTCTTTCTTTCCTTCCTTCTTTCATTCATTCTTTCTTTTCTTGCTTCCTCCCTCCCTCCCTTCTTCCCTCCCTTCTTTCTTTCCTTTCTTCCTCTAAAGGTGACAGTCCAGTGCTGTGCTCACCCTTCCCCTCAGTAACCATTTCTGCCTGGCTTCCTCCATGTTGATCAATGCCCAACTGTACAAACACTAATAGTCATGAACAGTGGGGTAACAGTCATGACATCATTCAGACCTGTGCCATTGTCTTCTAATTCTTTGAAAGGTCCCCAAACCTCCCCTGAATTCCTACAGAAGCCATTCACTTTGTGCTTAATGTTAAGCTTCTTTAAGGACCATCATTCCAGATAAATAAACCATGTCTTAAGTTATGTTGTATTTTCTCTTTCAATTACTAGTATTATTGCTTAAAAGTATCTTTCATAAAAATAGCATAGGATTTTTAACTACCTCTTGGGACTCACATAATTTCAACCAAATAAAAATCTCATAACTATTTAAAATATTATTTTGGGGGCTGGAGAGATGGCTTAGTGGTTAAGGCACTTGCTTGTAAAGCCTAAGATCTTATTTTCAAATCTCCAGGTCCTATGTAGCCAGACACACAGTGATGCAAGCATGCAATGTCACACATGCACACAAAGGGGTGCACGTGTGTGGAGTTTGCAGCAGACTGAAGGTCCTGGTGCGCCCATTCTCTCTCTCTCTCTCTCTCTCTCTCTCTCTCTCTGTCTCTCTGTCTCCCTCTTTCTCTCTGTTTCTTATTTTGTAGAGATATGAGTTCTGAGTTTTGAACAACTGATTTGCAAACACAAATTGTGAAATCCAACACATTTGTGGATTGGAAGTTGCTGATTTTTGAGGTTTGACAAAGGATGGATGTGGCTCATTGGTAAAGTCTGCTTAGCATGTACCAAGCCCCAGGTTCAATCCTCAACATTGAGAAATAGTGAAAAGTACCCTGTAACATCACACAAGCTATACATGTACATGTTTGTGATAATGGATTTTTCTTGGATCTAGAAATTATTTGTACCACAATTATCTTATTTTATTGCCACACATACTTTACATTGCAGGGAAATACAAGGCTAGATACATAGAGATCATGAATGACATGTGGGGTTGCTGGGGGTGATGGCTTACTTTTATAATCCCAGCACTTGCAGGCCAAGGCAGGATGATTGCTGCAAATTCAAGGATGACCTGGGCTACCTAGCGAGTTCAAGGCTAGATTTGGATACATAGTGAAACCCTGTCTCAAAGAGAGAGAGAGAGAGAGAGAAAGAGAGAACGAGAGAAAGAGAGAGGGAGAAAAAGGTCTTACAACCAAACCACCCTTAATGGGCTCTGAACTTGTCTGATTTTGGAAGCTGCTGCAGTCAGTTTCGTATTGCTGGCAGAAATCACCCAACCAAAAGCAGCTTTGGGGAAAAAAAAGGGTCTATTTTGGCTTACAGACTCAAGAGGAAGCTCCACGATGGCAGGGGGAAACGATGGCATGAGCAAAGATGAACATCACCCCCTGGCCAACATAAGGTGGACAATAGCAACAGGAGAGTGTGACAAACACTGGCAAGGGGAAACTGGCTATAATACCCATAAGCCTGCCTCCCAAAATACACTGCCTCCAGGAGGTGTTAATTTCCAAATCTCCATCAGCTGGGAACCTAGCATTCAGAACACCTAAGTTTATGGGGGACATCTGAATCAAACCACCACAGAAGCTAAGCAGGGTCGGGCCTGGTTAGTCCTTGGACAGAAAAAAAAAAATGGAGGCAAGGAAAGGTGGTAATTACTGCATTCAGTGGAAATTTTCATCCCGTTGAAGAATTCCAAGTCATTTATACTTATTCTAAATCATATGCCATACACTATACTGACCTCATATTCATGTGATGTGCACCTGTGTCATGTACAGATATTAATGGCTGAGTCGGAGTCACAACATTAAGGCTTGTCCTTGTGCAGTTTTGCTTGTTTGTTTGTTTTGTTGTTATTGCTTTTTCTGTGGCAGGCTCTCCCTGTAGCCCAGGCTGACCTGAAACTCATAGCGATCCTCCTACCTCAGCCTCCCAAGTGCTGGGATCAAAGGCGTGCACCACCACGCCCTGCGTGTGCAGTTCAAGATTTTATCCCAACCCTTCACTCTGGGACGTACATTTTTGTGCTGGCTTTGTGCAGAATACTCAGTGGCCCCAATAGATGAATCACAACCTTTTTTTTGTTTCTGTCAGGAGAATCTCCCGCCCCCACTTCTTTTAAGGATCAAATAACTTTAGGATTCAAAGGAATGGGAAGCCATAAATACATTCAGATGAGTCAATTATAAATCGCTGTACCTGAAAGGCTATCCAAACCCAAAATATTAAAGAAACTCACTACTTCCTTAAAAAAATCTTTTTAAAAAAAAGTTGGCTTAATTTATTAGTTTTTACTGAATGGGTGGTTTTTCCAGAGAGGTAATATATATATACATATAATTTGGAACCAGGTTCTATTCCCTAGGACCCATGTAAGCCAGATGCACAAGGTGGTGCATGCATCTGGAGTTCCTCTGCAGTAGCTGGAGGACCTGGCATTCCCATATTCTCTCTCTCTCTCTCTCTCTCTCTCTGTCAAATAAATAAATAAAAATAAAATATTTTTTAAAAAAATAGATGGGAAATCAAGCTTGCAAGTGAAAAATACAAATATGGCATTGGAAGAATTGCACATGAGTTTTACTTGCTTTTCTTGTGTTTTTCTGCAACTCACCACACAAGAACTCAAGGTAACTTCAGAGCCTCTATTTGTATTAGTCACAGCACTTCGTCGCAGGTGACAGAATCCTTTCATTCTGCTTTGAACGGAAGGAACACTTCCCCTCAGTGTCAGGACTGAGATTCTAGGCCTGCAGGAAACCAAGCTCAGAAGCCCCATATTTAGAAGCAACCTGGCCTGAATCATCCCCTAAGCCTGCCCTGGACTTCACCCCATCTTTATGCCTCTAGATGTGCTGCTTCCTCTCTGAGAAGCCAGATGCCACCCAGCCCAGCTCTACTAGGTTTCTCAAAAAGGTTAAGAGAGGGCTGGAGAGATGGCTTAGCTGTGAAAGCACTTACCTGTAAAGCCAGGTTCAATTCCCCAAGATCCACACAAGCCAGCTGTATAAGGCAGTGCATGCATCTGGAGTTTGCAGCACCTGAAGCCCAGACTCACCCATTTTCTCTCTCTCTCTCTCTCTCTCTCCCTCTTTCTCTCTTCCTCAACTAACTAACTAACTAAATTAATTAATTAATTAATTTTAAGAAAAAAGATAACAGTGCTGGAGAGATGGCTTAGCAGTTAAGGCACTTGCCTGCAAAGCCTAAGGACCCATGTTCACCTCTCCAGGTCCCATGTAAGCCAGACACACATGACACAAACACAAGGTCGCACATGCGCATTAGGTGGTGCAAGCATCTGGAGTTCAATTGCAGTGGCTGAGGCCCTGGTGCATCAATTCTCTCGCTGTCTCTCTGTCTCTGTCTCTCTCAAAAATAAGGAGAGAAAGAGAAAGAAAGGAAGGAAGGAAGAAGAAAGAGAGAGAGAGAAAGAAAGAAAGAAAGAAAGAAAGAAAGAAAGAAAGAAAGAAAAAAGAAAGAAAGAAAGAAAGAGAGGAGGAGGATAACAAAGGTCATTCCATGAAGACGTCACAGTCTCATGGTCATCAGTACAAAGAGAGGACACACACAGCATGGGGCACACCCACCTACTGCTGTAGGTATGAGGGCAGCTTCTGAAGAAGGGCCCACTGGGCCTAGCCTGGGAGTGATCCCAGGAAATGGGCGAAAGAAGAATGGGGGGTTGGGGATTTAGCTCAGTGGATGAATGCTTGCCCAGTAAGCACAAGGCCCTTGGATGGGTCCTCAGCACCAAAGGAAAGAAGGAGAAGAATAAGGGGAGGAGAAGGAGGAAGAGGAAGAAAAGGAAAGAGGAGGAGGAAGGATGAGCACACAGGTTAGAGGCTAGGAGGGTCGTGGGTTACAGGTAGAACAGGTCTCTTGTTTTTGAGACAGCAAGCTCAGGGTCTTGGAACTGAACCATCCCTAGGCTTTCCTCCTGGGCCAGATGGCTGTCCTTAGCATTTTCTTTCCCTCCCTCTCCCCATTGCCTTGGCTGCATGCTCACCCAGCTACCCCTCTTCACAAAGTCCCAGGGAGGCGAGTACAGTTACACATGGGAACAAGTCTTGGGAGACGGGAGCAACATCTCAGAGCGAGGACAGCAATGCTGTTCTGCAGGAAGTGGACCATGAAGAAGCTGGGGTGGGTGTATGCGCCCATCACTGGGAGATGAGGCCTTGTCAGAATTCCAGATGGATGTAAATGCCAACCTCGTGAGACCTCCTTGGGAGGGCAGCATGCCTTTCATCTTTTACAGGGGCCCCAGTGGCAGCGGAGAGGGGTAGCTGGGGCTTGGGACTCAGATACTGAACAGACAACCCTTCACTACCCACCTTTTCACCCAGGCATGCTTACTCTATGCAGGCTGACCACAAGCTCCCACCATGCTGGGGTCAGGATTCCAGGGCCAGCACAAACACCTGCAGAAGTACCTCCTGTGACCAAGGGACAGGCAGTGGCAATGCCTACCTACAGTGGCTCATGGAGCCCGGCATGTGAGGTGTCCGCTGTCACACCTGTTTATACACAAATACTGAGGGACCAGGGTCTTGTCCAAGGTCACGGCAAAAGCTTAGAGCCTAGGTCAGTTAGTCTTTGAAGAGTTGACCATCTCCTCAACAGACAGTCTGATCCCAGATAATTTCAGTTAGCTGAGGTGACACAAGGAAGGGAAACAGTGTCCGGTGGGGAATGGGTAGTGGACAGGAAGTGGCAGAATAAGTTCACCAGAAGAGTGCTGAGAGGCTGTTTCTGGAGTTGGGGGGACAGCCTAGAAGGTCTGTCCCCCACCCCACACTATGTGGGGGCAGGAACTGCAGGGTATGGTGGGAGGTGATTCTGGAAGCCCTGCCCCTATGTGTGGAAGCCCCATCCCCCATTATGGAAGCCCCTCTTCCTACCTGACCCAGGCTGGCAGCTCTGCCAATACCTTTGTCTGATCCTCAAGTCTTGCCACAGACCTTTCTCCTCCCATTTGCAGCTTCCACACCCTGCCTTGGCTCAGACACTTCAGACAGATTCCTGCCTGCTGAGGGTGTAATTATGACATGTCTGCAAAGGTTATGAGAAATTACAACTGAAGAAAGAATAAAATTCACAGATTTGACCATAGGAAAATACCTGTTATAGACTGAATGTGTCTCCTGAATTCCTGTGTTGAAGCTCTAAGCCCCAGTGTGTTGTAGTTTGCATCCTGTTCCCCATAAACTCATGTGTTTTGAATGCTTGTCCCTCACTGATGGAAATTTGGCAATTTGCTGGAGGAGGTGTGTTCGGAGGGGTGGGGGGCCTTGGGGGTTATAGCCAGCTCCCACTTGCCAGAGTTTGGCTCACTCCCCTGTTGCTGTTTTCCACCTGCTGTGGCAAAAGTGATGTCCAGCCTCTGCTCATGCCATGCTTTCCCCTGCCATCATGGAGCTGCCCCTTGAGACTGTAAATCAAAATGAAAAGCTTCCTGGACTGAGAGATTGCTTAGTGATATAGGTGCTTGCTTGCAAAGCCTAATGACCTGGGTTCAATTCCCCAGGACCCACATAAAACCAGATGCACAGGGCTGGAGAGATGGCTTAGCTGTTAAGGCGCCTGCCTGCTAAGCCTAAGAACCCCATTCCAATCTCCAGGTCCCACGTTTAGCTAGATGCAGAGGGACGCAAGGGCGCAATGCCACACTTGACCACAAGGGGGCGCACGCATCTGGATTTCGTTCACAGCAGCTGAGAGACTGCTGGCGCGCCCATCTCTATCTGTCTCCCTCTCCCTCTCTGTCTGTCTCTCTCTGTGTCTCTCTCCAAAAAAAATAAATAAATATAATTTTTTTAAAAAAACCAGATGCACAAAGTGGCTCATGCTTCTGGAGTTTATTTGCAGTGGCTAGAGGCCCTGGCACACCCATTCTCATTCTCTATCCCTCTCCTTGCAAATATATAAATAAGTTAAATATATATATATTTTAAAAATCCTTTCCTCCCATCAGCTGCTTTTGGTTGAGTGTTTTGTCCCAGCAACACAAAGGTAACTGCAACAGATGAAGTTTAAAGATGGGGCTTTGGGGAGGTCACTAAGATGAGACAGAGCCATGAGGGCTGCATGGTAGGATTAGCATCTTTATAAGGAAGAGATACCAGAGGGCTCCTTTCCTGTCCTCAACATGCAGAGACACTGTGTGAAGGCATGAGCACCTGCAAAATAGGGAGAGCTGTGTCACCAGGAGCCTTCCTCCCTGCTCCCGTACAAGCCTCCACAACTGGGAAAAATAAAATTGATGTGTAAGCCACCCAGTCCACAGCATTTTATCACGGCAGCCAGAACAGATTAATACACAGCCTGAGGAAAATTTAAAACCAGAACTGTTGGAAAAGATCTATCTGTAACATAATGTTATAGCCATGCTTATAACTCCAAAATATTTAAAAATTTTAAATCAGCTAGAAAAATACAAAGATTCCAATAGAAAAATGAGCAGAGAGAGAGAGAGAGATAATTTACAAACGACAAGCCAAGGAATGCAGCGGCACTCAGAAGATGGGGAAAAAGGCAAGGAAATGAATTCTCCCCTTGAGTTCTAGGAAGGTAGTCAGTCCCACTGACACACCGTTTGCAGCCTATGAGAGCCATTTTAGACTTCTGAATTTCAGGCCTATAAGGTCATAAATTTGTGCTCTTTCAGCCACCAACTCTGGGGAAACCTGCATAGCAGCAATGGGAAACAAATATACTTACAAGTCAAAGAAATATAAAGTAAAATAATGATATTTATGCCTTTAGATTGTATACATGGAAAGGGTTGGTGGGATGGAATATAAACACGTGTGCTTTTGGAAGAAGCACAAGCCCTTTTGGAGCGTGTCTTTTGTTAATATATATTGAATCTTTTTTGTGTTTGATCAGGTTTTGTTTTGTTTTGTTTTGTTATGTGTGTGTGTGTGTGTGTGTGTGTGTGTGTGTGTGTGTACACCACGACACACTATGTGGGGGTCTGAAGACACCCTAAGAGTGTTTGCCCTCATTTTCAACCTTGCTTAAGACAGGATCTCCCTTGTTTATGCAGCAGCATGTGCATCATTCTAGCTGGCCTGCAATCTTTAGGAGTCTCCTGGATCTGCCTCCTATTTCTGTAGGTATCTTGGGATTAGAGATGCATGAGCCACTTTGTGTCCATATTTTGTGTGAGTGCTGGGGAACCAAAGTTGGGCCAACAGGCTTACCAGCCAAGCCATCTCCCCAGCCAGTTTCTTTTCTTTTCTTTTTTTAAAGGTTTATTTTTATTTTATTTATTTATTTTGACAGAGAGACAGAATGGGCACACCAGGGCCTCCAGCCACTGCAAACAAACTCCAGACACATGCGCCACCTTGTGCAGCTGGCTAACATGGACCCTAGGGAATCAAACCTGGGTCCTTAGGCTTCGCAGGCAAATGTCTTAATTAATTAATTTATTTATTTATTTATTGAAACAGGTTCTTATGTAGCCCAGGTTGACCTCAAACTCACTATGTAGCTGAGGATGGCCTTGAACTCTTAATCTTCTTGTCTCCACCTTTCAAATGCTAGGATTATAGGCAGGTACCACCACTCTTGGCTCTGGTAGTATGTATTTAGTCTTTTTTTTATGAGAGAGAATGCAATCGAACTCCAGACGTGTGCACTACCTTGTGTGCATGTACAACCTTACGCTTGCATCACCTTGTGTATCAGGCTTACCTGGAATCTGGAGAATCGATCATGGGTCCTTTGGCTTCACAGGCAAGTGCCTTAACCACTAAGCCATCTTTCCAGCCCTGTATTAAGTCTTTAAGCAAGTGGATTCTTTGACCTAAGAACGTTTTTTTTCCTTTGGCTGCACCCTAAAGCACTGGTTTTGCAGTTGCCCTTACAGTGAAACTGCACAACATTGAACAGAGGGAAAGGAAGCTCCAGCTGCTGCAGCCAGGTGGGGCTGGAGTCCTGATGTTTGACCTTCAGCCCTGCAGAAGCCTCTCAGGCCTTTCCAGAGAACATGCTCAAGTCACTGTCCTGGGGGACTCACAGGACATGCTAACAAGAGACCAGATAGGCAGACAGATAGATAGATAGATGATTGATAGATAGATGGATGGATAGATAGATAGATAGATAGATAGATGATAGATAGATAGATAGATAGATAGATAGATAGATAGATAGATAGATAGATAGAGATATATATCACATTATTATTTCCAACTGCAAAAATATGGAGGAAACCTCTATCTCCTTCAAAAAAAGCAATGTATAGGGGCTGGGGAGATTGCTTAGTGGTTAAAGGTACTTGCTTGCAAACTTGCCAGCCCTAGTTCAATTCTCCAGTACCAATGTAAAGTGGTGAATGTGTCTTGAGCTCATTTGCAAAGGTTGAGACCCTGGTGTGTGTGTGTGTGTGTGTGTGTGTGTGTGTGTGTGTGTGTGTGTCTTATTAAGAAAAAAGTGCGTAATGTCACTAACCATTAGAGACGTACAAATCAAAATCACAATCACAATGAGATCAGATCATGTCTTCTGGAAGGATTATTACCAGGCTGGAGAGATAGCTTAGCAGCTAAAGTGCTTCCCCTCAAAACCTAACGACCTGCGTTCAGTTCCCCAGGACCCACCTAAAGTCATTTTCACAAACAGATGCATGCATCTGGAGTTCATTTGCAGTGGATAGAGAGGCCCTGGCACACTCATTCTCTCTCCTCTCTCTCTCTCTGTTTCTCTGTCTGCTTCTCTGCTTGCAAATATATAAATAAAAATTTGAAAAGAAGGATTATTACAAAAAGATGAAAGGTAGCAAGTGCTGGCAAGGATGTTGAGAAAAGAATACCATTGTACACTGGTAAGAGGACTGCAAGTTACACAGCCATTATCGAAACCAGTATGGAGGTTCCTCAAAACATTAAAAGTAGAATTACCATATGATCCAGCAATCGCACTCCTGGGAGTTGAAATCAATGTGTTGAAGAGACACTTGTACTCCCAGCAGCACTCATAGTGTCACAATAACCAAGATGGGGAATCTTGTGTCCATCAATGAGTGAACAGGTAAAAGTGGGGTATGCACACATATGTACACACTACATATATCATACATGCCATAGAGTAAAGTTCTGCCTCTTAAAAAGGAAATGTTGGACTGGAGACATGGCTTAGCAGTTAAGGCACTTGCCTGCAAAGCCAAAGGACCATGGTTTGATTCCCCAGAACCCACATAAGCCAGATGCACAAGGTGGTACATGTGTCCAGAGTTCGTTTGCAGAGGCTAGAGGCCCTGGCATGCCCATTCTCTCTCTCCCTCTCTCTCCCTCTCTCTCTCTCTCTCTCTCTCATAAATAAAAATAGAATATATATATATATATATATATATGTATGTATGTATAAAGGAAATGTTATTGTTATATATGTATGGGTGAATAAAGGAAATTTTGGGTGGTTCATAAACCAGGCATAGAAAGACAAACACTGAGAGGAAATTTTGGGTGGTAAAATAAACCAGGCATAGAAAGACAAACACTGAGCTGAGACTACATAGTGAATTCCAGGTCAGCCTGGGCTACAATGAGATCCTACCTTGAAAAGGAAAAAAAAGAAAAAGAAAGACAAACACTGTATGCTCACATGTAGAACTTAGATCTGTACTATAGCATGGTGGCTATATATATATATATATACACAACATATTGTATGCACATTTAAACATTCTAAAACATGAGATATTAGGCCTGGAGAGATGGTTTAGCGGTTAAGGCACCTGCCTGCTAAGCCTAAGAACGCTGGTTCCAATCTCCAGAGGTTCCAATCTCCAGGTCCCACGTTTAGCCAGATGCAAAGTGACACAAGGGTGCAAGGCCGCACTTGCCCACAAGGGGATGCACACATCTGGATTTCATTCACAGCAGCTGAGAGACTGCTGGCGCGCCCATCTCTATCTGTCTTCCTCTCCCTCTCTGTTTCTCTCTGTGTCTCTCTCCAAAAATAAATAAAATAAAATAAATTTTTTTAAAATGAGATATTAAATGTTCCCACAACCAAGAAAGGTATGTGAGGTGGTTTATATGTTAATCAGATTGATTTAACCACTTTGTAAGACATCTATATATTAAAATATGTTATACATAATACACAATTTTTTCGTAAACTATACTTCAATAGAATCAATTTTTTTTCCAAGGTAGCGTCTCACTCCGGCCCAGGCTGACCTGGAATTAACTATGTAGTCTCAGGGTGGCCTCGAACTCATGGCGATCCTCCTACCTCTGCCTCCCAAGTGCTGGGATTAAAGGTGTGTGCAACCACGCCTGGCTAGAATCAATTTTTTTTTTTTTAAGTTTTGAAGGAGAACACAGACAAGCAGGCAATAACTTTTACACACACACACTGGCTTTATTTATTTATTTATTTTTTTGAGAGAGAGACACAGAGAGAGACAGAGAGGAAGAGGCATAGAGAGAGAGAATGGGCACGCCAGTGGCCTCTCAGCTGCTGTGAACGAACTCCAGACATGTGCACCCCCTAGTGGACAAGAGCGGCATTGCGTGCTTGCATCACTTTTGCATCTGGCTAAACGTGGGACCTGGAGATTGAACAGGTATTCCTAGGCTTGGCAGGCAGGTGCCTTAACCACTAAGCCATTTCTCCAGCCCTAGAATCAATTTTTAAAAGTTACTTGTGGGGCTGGGGAGATAGCTCAGAGGATAAGAGTGCTTGATGCATAAGAATGAGGACCTGGGTTCAATCCCCAGCATCTACATAAAAAGCCAGGAGTAGCATGCACACCTGTAACCCAAATCCTGTGGGGAGACAGGAAAATTCTCTGGGGCTCACTGGTCAGCCAGTGTGACTGAAACCAGCAGCTCCAAGCTCAGTGAGAGAGTGTCTCAAGGAAACAGTGTGGATGAGGGCTAAAGGAGGCATCCAAGCTTCTCTTCTGGCCTCTGCACACATGCTCACAGGGCATACATGCTGCCACACATATGCACACACTACACATACACACACCACAGCTACTATGCACGTGCCAAAAAATTCCTTGCTATGGTTTGCTCATAAAATGCACTCATTAAAATAATGACATTTCTATATTGATGTGAAAAGAGTTATGCAATGTATTAAGTGGGAAAACAGGCATGCGAATCTCTGTGTGGTATGACTGCTGAGTTCTCAAGCAAGTGCCTGGAACCACTGAGCCATCTCTCCAGCCCATCATCGATTTCTCAAGGCATGTAAAGAGACCTTGATTACAGTAATCACCTCTGGAATTAAACGACTTTTCTTTCTTCCTCACATCATTATGAATTTTCTGTATTCACAAATAAAGATATGGGGCTGGAGAGATGGCTTAGCTGTTAAGGCACCTTCCTGCTAAGCCTAAGAAAGCACGTTTGATTCTCCAGGTCCCACGTTTAGCCAGATGCAGTGACGCAAGGGTGCAATGCTGCACTTGTCCACAAGGGGGCGAACACATCTGGAGTTTGTTTACAGTGGCTGAGAGGCCACTGGCATGCTCATTCTGTATCTCTCTCTCTCTCTCTGACTCTCTCCAAAAAGTAAAAATAAAGATATGTTCCTTTTATAATCAGAAAAAAACTTATACCTTGAATAATAAATAAACAGCAAGAAAATGAATGGCTAGACTGTGTGTGTGTGTGTAAGAGAGAGAGAGAGGTGGAGGAGGAGAAGAGAGGGAGAGAGAGAATACAGAATGGTAGTTAGAAATTGATGGCCTTAAATTTTTTTCATTTATTTATTTATTTATGTGTGAGAGAGAATGGGTGCACCAGGAGATCCACTGCAAATGAACTCCAGAGAGAATGGGTGCACCAGGTCCTGGGGACTCAACCTATCCACTGCAAAATGATCTCTCCAGCCCTTGATGAGATGCATAAGCCATTTTCTTGACAAAGCAGAGCACACCACTGGTATCTTCCACTGGCTGTCCTGGGGACTGCCAATGACTGCCGAACCTGGAGTCTCTAATGGAGGCGTGGCAAACAGGAGAGTGGGCGTATGCCTTGGTGATCCCCCACTTTCTCCTTGCATCAGTCTCAAAGTATGTCGACCTTATCCTCCCAGCCAAGAGCAAAGAGTGTAGCTCCTGCCTGAGGGCCTCTGTCCTCACAGCATTCCCCTCTGAGTTCCCTCTTTACACCTTCCAGATCTAGTAGCAATGGTTCCTTGTTTGATGAACAATAACCTTGTAAACTAGCCATTTGAGCCTGCACATTGATTCTAACAAGAATTCCAATTCTCAGTTTCTCTTATTCTCTCTCTTTTCAAAGCATTTTTTTATTTGAGAGAGAGAGAAACAGGCAGAGAGAGATAGAGACAGAAAGAAGGAGAATGGGCATGCCCGGGCCTACAGCCACTGCAAATGAATTCTAGACACATGTGCCACCTTCAGCATCTGGCTTACGTGGGTCCTGGGGAATCAAACTGAGGTCCTTTGGCTTTACAGACAAGTGCCTTAACCACTAAGCCATCTCTCCAGTCCTCTTCAAAGCATTTATAAAGTCTTCCTTTTCTTCAGTGAGTGTGCAGGTATGCATCATGAATCTCTGTCCACAAATGCAAGCTTTAGATGGCTTATCATTTTCCCCAACCCATCTGTTACAGTCAGGTTCACATTGCTGGCAGAAACCACCCGACCAAGAGCCGCTTGTGGGAAAACAGGGTTTATTTTGGCTTACAGACTCGAGGGGGAAGCTCCACGATGGCAGGGGAAAACGATGGCATGAGCAGAGGGTGGACATCACCTCCTCACCAACATCAGGTGGACAACAGGAACAGGAGAGTGTGCCAAACACTGGCAAGGGGTCAGTTGCTATAATACCCATAAGCCCGCCCCCAACAACACACTGCCTCCTGGAGGTGTTAAGTTCCAAATCTCCATCAGCTGGGAACCTAGCATTCAGAACACCTAAGTTTATGGGGGACACCTGAATCAAACCACCACACCATATTAATTCTATTTTGCATCTCCATTCCATCCAGGAGGTAAAACTTTAGGCCATTGTGTGGGACTTCCTCTCTCACCTCCTGTCCCCCAGCTCTGTGACTAAGCAGAAAGAAGCACGCCTGCATACAGGCAGGATGTCATCTGGTCATGGTGTCTCCTTTTAGGGTTGACTTGGAGCAGCTGTACCCCCACATTTTGTGAGGAACTGTACACTGGCCCGGCTTCTTTGGAAAATCATGTCCAAACCTGCTAAAGTTAATGATTAGTGAAGTCTGCTCCTCTGAGGCTGTGTTATATACATCCCCAAAAAGCTTATTTAAAAAATCTATACATTTGGCACCTTTGGTTTATGTCTGTAGCAGACAGCTTCAGGTTTGCTGAGATGAACTTCCAGACCAGGCACAGTTATGGAGGAAGGGATATTATTTATTGAAGCTTACAGATCCAGGGGAAGTTCCATAATGGCAAGAGAAGGGGCCTGCTCTCACAGGACCAGGCAAGAGAGAGAAAAAATCCAACCAGGCACACAGCACACAGAGCAAAACTACAGCCAAAGAGTCACACAGCACACTTCAGGAACTCCTATTAGGCACACTTTGCATATCTTTACAATGGAATCTCAAACCCACCACCACACCTTAAAACCAGCCCCCAGTGACATTGCCTCTAGCAAGGTAATTACAGATGCAAACTATAACTAATAAAACACTGAATATATTGGGGGCCATATATTCAAACTACCACAATGTCCTAAGTCCTTTATAGTTCCCAAAACTTATTGAAACTCAAAAACCAGGGAATGTCATCTTGTTACCTGCGATCTCTTTCCTCCTGTAAATAGAAGGCTCCAACCAGGATCACCACACACTTTCTCCATTTCTTTCACAGATGAGACATTTTAGGCGCGCCCCATCTCTATCTGTCTTCCCTCTCTGTTTCTCTCTGTGTCTCTCTCAAAAAAAATAAATAAAATAATTTTTTAAAATGAGATATTAAATGTTCCCACAACCAAGAAAGGTATGTGAGGTGGTTTATATGTTAATCAGATTGATTTAACCACTTTGTAAGACATCTATATATTAAAATATGTTATACATAATACACAATTTTTTAAGTAAACTATACTTCAATAGAATCAATTTTTTTCCAAGTAGCGTCTCACTCCGGCCCAGGCTGACCTGGAATTAACTATGTAGTCTCAGGGTGGCCTCGAACTCATGGCGATCCTCCTACCTCTGCCTCCCAAGTGCTGGGATTAAAGGTGTGTGCAACCACGCCTGGCTAGAATCAATTTTTTTTTTTAAGTTTTGAAGGAGAACACAGACAAGCAGGCAATAACTTTTACACACACACACTGGCTTTATTTATTTATTTATTTTTTTTGAGAGAGACACACAGAGAGACAGAGAGGAAGAGGCATAGAGAGAGAGAGAATGGGCACGCCAGTGGCCTCTCAGCTGCTGTGAACGAACTCCAGACATGTGCACCCCTAGTGGACAAGAGCGGCATTGCGTGCTTGCATCACTTTTGCATCTGGCTAAACGTGGGACCTGGAGATTGAACAGGTATTCCTAGGCTTGGCAGGCAGGTGCCTTAACCACTAAGCCATTTCTCCAGCCCTAGAATCAATTTTTAAAAGTTACTTGTGGGGCTGGGGAGATAGCTCAGAGGATAAGAGTGCTTGATGCATAAGAATGAGGACCTGGGTTCAATCCCCAGCATCTACATAAAAAGCCAGGAGTAGCATGCACATCTGTAACCCAAATCCTGTGGGGAGACAGGAAAATTCTCTGGGGCTCACTGGTCAGCCAGTGTGACTGAAACCAGCAGCTCCAAGCTCAGTGAGAGAGTGTCTCAAGGAAACAGTGTGGATGAGGGCTAAAGGAGGCATCCAAGCTTCTCTTCTGGCCTCTGCACACATGCTCACAGGGCATACATGCTGCCACACATATGCACACAATACACATACACACACCACAGCTACTATGCACGTGCCAAAAAATTCCTTGCTATGGTTTGCTCATAAAATGCACTCATTAAAATAATGACATTTCTATATTGATGTGAAAAGAGTTATGCAATGTATTAAGTGGGAAAACAGGCATGCGAATCTCTGTGTGGTATGACTGCTGAGTTCTCAAGCAAGTGCCTGGAACCACTGAGCCATCTCTCCAGCCCATCATCGATTTCTCAAGGCATGTAAAGAGACCTTGATTACAGTAATCACCTCTGGAATTAAATGACTTTTCTTTCTTCCTCACATCATTATGAATTTTCTGTATTCACAAATAAAGATATGGGGCTGGAGAGATGGCTTAGCTGTTAAGGCACCTGCCTGCTAAGCCTAAGAAAGCACGTTTGATTCTCCAGGTCCCACGTTTAGCCAGATGCAGTGACGCAAGGGTGCAATGCTGCACTTGTCCACAAGGGGGCGAACACATCTGGAGTTTGTTTACAGTGGCTGAGAGGCCACTGGCATGCTCATTCTGTATCTCTCTCTCTCTCTCTCTGACTCTCTCCAAAAAGTAAAAAAATAAAGATATGTTCCTTTTATAATCAGAAAAAAACTTATACCTTGAATAATAAATAAACAGCAAGAAAATGAATGGCTAGACTGTGTGTGTGTGTGTGTAAGAGAGTGGAGGAGGAGAGAGTGGAGGAGGAGAATACAGAATGGTAGTTAGAAATTGATGGCCTTAAATTTTTTTCATTTATTTAGAATGGTAGAGAGAGAGTTAGAAATTGAGGGCCTTAAATTTTTTTCATTTATTTATTTATGTGTGCCATCTTCCAGCCCTTGATGAGCTTAGATAGCTGGTGGAGTACACTGTAACCTTATTTTCTGTGACAAAGCAGAGCACACCACTGGGTATCTTCCACTGGCTGCCCTAACTCCACTCTTCCTGCCCTTCAGCCTGGGAAGCCAACCCGCATGAACCTGCCAATGACTGCCTTGTCCCTTGGCTTCCAATTGAGTCTCTAATGGAGATCCCTGGGGACTCTTGGTGATCCCCACTTTCTCCCTGGGTCTCAAAGTATGTAGGCTTATCCTCCCAGCCAGAGCAAGCTCCTGCCTAGGGCCTCTGTCCTCACAGCATTCCCCTCTGAGTTCCCTCTTTACACCTTCCAGATCTAGTAGCGATGGTTCCTTGTTTGATGAACAATAGCCTTGTAAACTAGCCTGCACATTTGAGCCTGCACATTGATTCCAACAAGAATTCCAATTCTCAGTTTCTCTTATTCTCTCTCTTTTCAAAGCATTTTTTTATTTGAGAGAGAGAGAAACAGGCAGAGAGAGATAGAGACAGAAAGAAGGAGAATGGGCATGCCCGGGCCTAAAGCCACTGCAAATGAATTCTAGACACATGTGCCACCTTCAGCATCTGGCTTACGTGGATCCTGGGAAATCAGACTGAGGTCCTTTGGCTTTACAGACAAGTGCCTTAACCACTAAGCCATCTCTCCAGTCCTCTTCAAAGCATTTATAAAGTCTTCCTTTTCTTCAGTGAGTGTGCAGGTATGCATCATGAATCTCTGTCCACAAATGCAAGCTTTAGATGGCGTATCATTTTCCCCAACCCATCTGTTACAGTCAGGTTCACATTGCTGGCAGAAACCACCCGACCAAGAGCCGCTTGTGGGAAAACAGGGTTTATTTTGGCTTACAGACTCGAGGGGGAAGCTCCACGATGGCAGGGGAAAACGATGGCATGAGCAGAGGGTGGACATCACCTCCTCACCAACATCAGGTGGACAACAGGAACAGGAGAGTGTGCCAAACACTGGCAAGGGGTCAGTTGCTATAATACCCATAAGCCCACCCCCAACAATACACTGCCTCCTGGAGGTGTTAATTTCCAAATCTCCATCAGCTGGGAACCTAGCATTCAGAACAGCTAAGTTTATGGGGGACACCTGAATCAAACCACCACACCATATTAATTCTATTTTGCATCTCCATTCCATCCAGGAGGTAAAACCTTAGGCCATTGTGTGGGACTTCCTCTCGCACCTCCTGTCCCCCAGCTCTGTGACTAAGCAGAAAGAAGCACGCCTGCATACAGGCAGGATGTCATCTGGTCATGGTGTCTCCTTTTAGGGTTGACTTGGAGCAGCTGTACCCCCACATTTTGTGAGGAACTGTACACTGGCCCGGCTTCTTTGGAAAATCATGTCCAAACCTGCTAAAGTTAATGATTAGTGAAGTCTGCTCCTCTGTGAGGCTGTGTTATATACATCCCCAAAAAGCTTATTTAAAAAATCTATATATTTGGCACCTTTGGTATATGTCTGTAGCAGACAGCTTCAGGTTTGCTGAGATGAACTTCCAGACCAGGCACAGTTATGGAGGAAGGGATATTATTTATTGAAGCTTACAGATCCAGGGGAAGTTCCATAATGGCAAGAGAAGGGGCCTGCTCTCACAGGACCAGGCAAGAGAGAGAAAAAATCCAACCAGCCACACAGCACACAGAGCAAAACTACAGCCCAAAAGCCACAGCACACTTCAGGAACTCCTGCTAGGCACACTTTGCATATCTTTACAATGGAATCTCAAACCCACCACCACACCTTAAGACTGGCCCCAGTGACATTGCCTCTAGCAAGGTGATTGCAGATGCAAACTATAACTAATAAAACACTGAATATATTGGAGGACATATATTCAAACTACCACAATGTCCTAAGTCCTTTATAGTTCCCAAAACTTATTGAAACTCAAAAACCAGGGAATGTCATCTTGTTACCTGCGATCTCTTTCCTCCTGTAAATAGAAGGCTCCAACCAGGATCACCATGAGTTTGAGGCCAACTGGAGACTACATAGTGAATTCTAGGACAGCCTGAGCTAGCAAGACCATACCTCAATAAACAAAAACAAAACAAAAAAAGAAAAAAGAAAAGAAAAGAAAAAGAAACATGAGTGAAAGAAGCTTGGGTTCATTTATTTTAAAGAGCACTTTTCTCAGTCAATAGACGCCCTGTAGGACCATTACAAAGTTAGGCACACACCTCATCACACAGATGAAGTCCTGCATCTGAGTGGGCCAACACGCAGAGGAGGTTGACCACATCTGGATTTTCTGTTACACACTACACATGATCATGTGCATGTAAAACTAGAAGGGAGGTTGCAGATAGGTTTAAGGTCAGCATGTAGGATTTTTGGTTTTTTTCAAGGTAGGGTTTCCCTCTAGCCTAGGCCGACCTGGACTGCACTATGTAGTCTCAGGGTGGCCTTGAACACACTTCAATCTTCCTACCTCTGCCTCTGCTGGGATTAAAGGCACGTGCCACCATGTTAAAGACAATAACTGCATTCTTAAAAATGAAAAACCTGGGACTAGAGAGATGGCTTAGTAGTTAAGGAGCTTGCCTGCAAAGCCAAAGGTCCCAGGTTCAGTTCTCCCCATCTCAAGTAAGCCAGATGCACAGGGGGCACATGCGTTCTGGAGTGCATTTGCAGTGGCTGGAGGCCCTGGTGCACTCACTCTTTCTCTTATTTGCTTTAAAAGTAAACTAAGCTAACCAAACCGGCCGTGGTGGCGCATGCCTTTAATCCCAGCACTTGGGAGGCAGAGGTAGGAGGATCGCTGTGAGTTCAAGGCCACCTTGAGACTACATAGTGAATTCCAAGTCTGCCTGAGCTAGAGTGAACCCTACCTCGAAAAACCAACAACAACAAAAAAGTAAGCTAACCCAGAGGCTGCCAGTATGGGTGTATTCAAAAGCATGTCAATTTAGAATTTAAAAAAAAAAAAAAATGGGGGAGCTGATTTACAAGGATCGCAGATACAATTTCTTGCCACTAGGTGGCTCTGCTCCTCACAGTGGCGCAGTAAGGAGTTTTTTTTTTTTTTTTTGGTCTATTTTTGTAGGCAGATCGCAGACCCTCCAGTTCCAGTTTCATAATCCTCTTACATAATGCTGGTTTATCAGGGACAGTTAGTTACCACTAGGGAGATGGACCCCTAGGACGCGATGCACCCAGCACAGGGCTGGAAGTAAGAGAAAGGCCTGTCCCTATGCGACCACGCACAACCTCACTGGTGACTCTGGGGCTAGTCCCGGGAGAAGCCGGTGGAGGGGGGGACACAGCAGCACCGGAGCGCGTGACCGTCGGATGCGGAGACCGATGGGCCAGCAGAGGTGCTCCTGCTCCGAGGGCCGGCCTGGCTGTCGGGGGCCCTTGCTGGCCTGTCCAGCCACACCTAGCCCACCCCCAAGGCCTCTCCTCCCTCCTCGCCCCACCCAAGGCTGCTAAAGGCACGGGATTCTCTCCACTCCCAGAGCCCATCTCCTGGTGTCGCATCTGGCAGTTTCCTTCCTTGTCCATGTATGTGGCCCACTCAGCACCGTGGCCCATAGCAGGGACACACGAGATGTCTGATAAAATCAAGGTGTGACGACGTAAAGTGCCTGAAATGCCGAGGAAATAACCACCGGGGAGTTTTTGACTCTTAACAATTGCTCAGAGGAGGGTTGTGGTGGGGCACACCTTTAATCCCAGCACTTGGGAGGCAGAGGCAGGAGGATCGCTTGTGAGTTCGAGGCCAGCCTGGGACTACATAGTGAAGTCCAGGTCAACCTGGTCTAGAGTAAGACCCTACCTCGAAAAAACAAAATAAAACAAAATTTAAAAATAAAAAATAAGGCTGGAGAGATGGCTTAGCGGTAAAGGCACCTGCCTGCAAAGCCAAAGGACCCAGCTTCGATTCCCCAGGACCCACGTAAGCCAGATGCACAAGGTAGACCATGCATCTGGAGTTTGTTTGCAGTTTCTGGAGGCTCTGGCGTGCCCATTCTCTCCCCCTCTCTTTCTCTCTTTCTCTCTCTCTCTCTCCCCTCATTTCAATCTCTCTCTGGAACAACAGTCCCAATGGGAGCAGAGTTTAGGGAATCGCTGGGGCTCTCAAAAATTTCAGCTCTATCTCAGATAGATAAACTCTATCTCAAGAAAACATGCAAATGAATAGCTGGACCACCCTAGCATTCAGGAGGCAGAGGTAAGAGGATTGCGGTTTGAGGCCAGCCTGAGACTATAAAGTGAATTCCAGGTTAGCCTGGGCTAGAGGGAGACCCTATCTCAAAAAACCACACAGAAAGAAAGAAAGAAAGAAAGAAAGAAAGAAAGAAAGAAAGAAAGAAAGAAAGAAAGAAAGAAGGGAAGGAGGGAGGGAGGGAGGGAGGGAGGGAGGGAGGGAGGAGGGAGGAAGAAAGAGAAAACATACAAATGTGCCATGGAGAGAGACACTTGACATTCTCCCCTGGCCTCTGCAGAGAGACACTGCATGTGCATGTACACACAGACATGCACACGCAAAAAAAGGTGGCCCACATTCTCCATTACCAGAGAGTGTGTCGAATGAATGCCTACACATGATTATCTGGAATCTGACGTTCCTTTGCTCCTTCCGCCCTACCCTATGCAGAGGCAGGGGTCAGTATGTGAACTCTGGAGTAAGATTGTCTGCACTCCACGCCAGCTTCAATGGTTAATAGCTGTGTGACCTTTGGCCAGTGATTTCATTTTTTTCCCTCAGCTATAAAATGGGGGCCATATTAGAACTGATTTCATGGACATGGTAAGAGCTCACTATGGCAGCCAGAATGTCTCCAGGTCCAAGCACTCAGTGAAACTCAGGCAGGTTGCCTAAACTCTCCAGTGAGCATAGCAGTACTTAGAACCCAGAGCTGGTTTGGAGAATAAGCGAGGCAGGAAGTTGCCAATGTGTATTAACTATTAACTGTTCTTCCCAACGCAGACAGACCTGGCCCTGGATAAGCTGGGCATGAGCTCAGAAACTCGTTACTATGCTAACTTCCACAGTACAGTTGTCCATATATATCCATGAGTTCCCTAGTGCACAAAGAACATGGATGGAAAAGGTAATTAGGTGCTGGAGAGGTGGCTTAGAGGTTAAAGGTGCTTGCCCGTGAAGCCTAAGAATTCACGTTCGAATCTCCAGGTCCCACGTAAGCCAGATGCACAGTGACACAAGCGCACCACGTCACATATGTGCACAAGGGGGTGTAGGCATCTGGAGTTCGTTTGCAGTGGCTGAAGGCCCTGGCACTCCCATTCTCTTTCCCTCTCTCAAATAAATAACAGTAATAAAAGAAAAGGTAATTAGCACACAATGTCAACGTCTGGAAAAAGTATAGACTGATTGGGTTTTTTTGTTTGTTTTTTTTTTTTGGGGTTCTGAGGTTGGGTCTTCCTCTAGCCTGGGCTGACCTGGAATTTACTATGTAGTCTCAGGGTGGCCATCCTCCTATCTCTGTCTCTGCTGAGATTAAAGGCATGCACCACCACACCCAGCTTGGACTGACATTTTATTATTCCTTAGACAATGCAAGGTAACAACTATTTTCAAAGCATTTGCATGTCTTGGGTCTTACGAATAATCTGAGGATGGTTTAACGTGGACACACTTTAGTGTGAGTTCACTTTTTGACCAAATACACGTGATAACAACCTACAGAAGGAAAATCTAATCTTGATTTTTGTTTGTTTGGTTTTGGTTTTTTCAAGGTAGGGTCTCACTTCCAGGTTGACCTGGAATTAGCCTCAGGGTGGCCTCGAATTCATGGCGATCCTCCTATCTCTGCCTCCCTAGTGCTGGCAGTAAAGGTGTGTGCTACCATGCCCGGCTTGATTGTTTAAACATTTTTATTTATTTATGAGAGATAATAAGAGAAAGAAAGGGTGGGGAGAGAATGTGTATGGGCATGCCAGGGTCTCTTGCTATTGCAAACTCGAGATCCATGCTTCATTTTGTGCACCTGGCTTTACATGGGTAACTGAGGAATTGAACCCAGGCCAGCAAATGCCTTTAACCACTGAGCATGTCCTCAGCTCCTATTTCTATTAACTTCTATTTTTTTTTATTTTTGTTTATTCATTTGCAAGCAGAGAGAGAGATAGAAGAGAGGCAGACAGAGAGAAAAAGGGTGCACCAGGGCCTCCAGCCACTGCAAACAAACTCCAGATGCATGTGCCCCTTGTGCATCTGGTTTACATGGGTCCTAGAGAATCGACTCAGGATCCTCTGGCTTTGTAGGCAAATGCCTTAACTGCTAAGCTATTTCTCCAGCCCAACTGGTGTTTTTTTGATGTGTGTGTATGTTGTGTGTATATGTTCATGTGTGTGAGAGTGGCCATAAATGTACCACAACAGACATGACAGAGGACAACTTTTGGGTGTCAGGCCTTGCCTACTACCTCATTTGAGGCAGGGGCACATTGTTCATTGCTCTGTTCAGGCTAGCTGGTACTGGACTGTGAGCTTCCAAGAAACTCTCTGTAGGCATTCTGGGAACTACAGAAGTCCACCAAGCTTCTGGCTTTTTTAACATGGGCTCTGGGGATTTGAACTCAGGTCCTCATGCTTCCTGGGCAAGTGCTTTATCCACTAAGCCATCACTTTATATTGAATGGAAACACAAGGCTGACACACTTAGTAAGAGCTCATGGAACACATTTTGGGTAGCTGGGGGTGATGGGTCACTTCTGTAATCCCAGCACTTGCAGGTTGAGGCAGGAAGATTGCTGCAAGTTCAAGGCCAACCTAGGCTAGTTAGTGAGTTCAAGGATAGCCTTGGATACATAGTGAAACCCTCTCTCAAAGAAGGAATGAAAGAAAGAAAGGAAAAAAGAAAGAAAGAGAAAGAGAGAAAGAAAGGAAGGAGAAAGAAATTGAAAGAGAAAGAAAGGAAAGAAAAAGAGAGAGAGGGCTGGAGAGATGGCTTAGCAGTTAAGATACTTGCTAGCAAAGCCAAAGGACCCAGGGTCCATTCCTCAATACCCACATAAAGCCAAATGCACAAGGTGGTGCATACATCTGGAGTTTGCAGTGGCTAGAGGCCCTGGTGTATCCATTCTCTCTCTCTCTTCCTACCTCTCTCTTTCTCTCAAATAAATAAGTAAAATAATTTTAAAAAAAGAAAGGAAGAGCTGGTCATGGTGGCACACACCTTTAATCTCAGCGCCTGGGAGGCAGAGGTAGAATTGCTGTGAATTCGAAACTACCCTGGAACATAGTGAATTCCAAGTCAGAGTGAGACTGTACCTCAGAAAACCAAAAATAATAATAAAATAAAGAAAGGAAGGAAGGAGACAGGAAAGTAGGATTTATTGGATTCAATGGGAATTTTATTTATTTTTATATTTTGTTTTTTCGAGGTAGGGTCTTGCTCTAGTCCAGGCTGACCTGGAATTCATTATGTAGTCTCAGGGTGGCCTCAAACTCATGGACGATCCTCCTACCTCTGCCTCCTGAGTGCTGGGATTAAAGGTGTGTGCCACTATGCCTAGCTCAATAGGAATTTTAATCCCATCAAGTAATTTAAAAGCATGAAGATCATTTTATATTTACATAGTATATGGTATGCATGATGGCATCTCCTTAGACCTCCTGCTGTCCTTGTCCCACTTTAGAGGTGTTTCTTTAGCATGCCTACAAGGGGGTGTTCACCGAGTGGGTTGACAAGGAGAGGTGGGGAGTGTCTGCACCAGCATCAAGAGCCAGGAATGCATGGGTGCGATCGGTTTAAAGATGTGTTTCATCTACTTCATCTTCAGACACAGAAAACCCACAGTGATGTGGTCAGCAAGTCTGAGCCACAGCAAAGGCATTGTGTGGGAGAACCAGTGTCCGAAGTCAAAGAGCTGGGCCTGGAGGGTGTCCTGTCTTTTGCTGATGCTATCCAGCCCCACGGCTGGGAGAGGGAACCAAAGGCCCCAGGGCTACTCCCAGACTGGCTGGGACAAACAGTTTAGTGGTATTGGAATAGTGCCATGCCTGAGAGGCTTTCCAGAAGTTCATATTACAGCACACAGTGGTTGACACCGTGGCCCTGTTAGCAGAGGGCGTGACATCACCCCGGACCCTCTAAGAAATGCAGTCGGGAGCTCCACCCCAGCCTGGCAGAATCGGCAGTTCTGGTGCTGGGTGGCCTGCGGTGAGAAGCCCTGCAGGGATTTCTGAGGCACGTTCAAGTTTAATGTGGGGGACCCACACTCAGCCCTTGGCCTTCTTTCTCCTCACACAGGTCTGGGTCTGGTTGGGACATCTGACACTTGACCAACCCCACCAGTACTAGAAATCAAACCCTGAAGTCAAGAAAGGGATCTGATGACTCAGCCCAAGCCAAGGCTTTTCTGTTAAGTTGTGCTCATAGCAGCTCCAGGGATAGCGACAGGAACCCTGGGACATCCTGGAGCCCTGGCTTGGAGAAGGTGCCGAGGAAGCTGGGCCACTCCACACCCCCTTCAGCCTTCCAGAGAGCCACCCACCCTCCCTCTGCTGGCAGGGGAGGCAGAGCTGGGGATCCAGGGGCTCCGAATGCAGACCCTCCCCCAATTCATTGTCACCTCGACCCTTTATTTGCCAGAACACAAGTTCCTCCCAACAAAACAAAACAAAACAAAACAAAACACCTGGGCTGGAGAGATGGCTTAGCGGTTAAACGCTTGCCTGTGAAGCCTAAGGACCCCAGTTCGACTCTCAATTCTCCAGGACCCATGTAAGCCAGATGCACAAGGGGGCACACGCATCTGTTTTTCATTTGCAGTAACTGGAGGCCCTGGCTCACCCACTCTCTCTTTCTACCTGCTTATTTCGGTATCTCTCTCAAATAAATAAAATAAAATAAAATAATAAAATAAAAAATAAAATAAAAAAATAAAATAAAATAAATCCTCAGACCTCAATCACTAGGAGAGTTCCAAGTAGCCGCACCAATAAACACACAGCTGTCCAAGTGTGCTCACAGCTTTCCTTCTAAATACCCATTTGGGTGTGGGTGGGGGTGAGGGGTGCTGTCAGCGTAGCATGATGGTGACCTCCACCCCGGGGCTGAAAGACCAGCGCTGCCACACAGCTGTGGGACTTTGAGCAGGTTGTTCAACCTCTGTTTTCCATTTCCCTATCTGTAAAACTATTACTAGAGCTATTACTAATAATAGCTACCTCGTTGGAACATTAAAAAAAAAATCACATGAGATACACATAAGGTGCTTAGAATGGCAGCTGCTCCGTGGGTTACAGTATGTGCGTTACGAGGCTTCGTAACGTGTCGACTTAGCCGGTCTGGACTACATTTCCCAGAATCCCTTTCCCTGCATATTTAGGTTCAGACAGGCTGTGGGGAGAGGTTGAGGCATCGATCTGGCTGGTGGATGCGAAGCAGCTTCTGTGACTCCGCCTTCCTCGGTCCCTCCTCCCCCTCCGCCCTGGACCCCAGCCCCGTCGTGAAGGACACCTCACGGCCCACTCAAGCTGTCCCCAGATGCAGCTTCCGCTTGTGGCTCACCTTGTCCTCAGTTCTTCAAACAGCCACAAGGAACGCGGAAAGGACAGAGAGAAAATGATTTTTCTCAAGCTGGAGGACACAGATCTTCAAAGATAAACATCCAGAACATACAAAAGCCCTTTATAGTTTATATGAAGATATGACAGAAAGGACGGAAAGAGAAGAAATAAAAAGAAAATGGCAGTTCAGAGACCAGAAGGTACCAATAGCCACACACATCTGAAAAAGTATCCAAACTCCCCAGAGCTCAGGGAAATGCAAAATTAAAGTGGCTGGAGGTAGCTGTGCCCCTCCCCCCTTGCTGGCAGGAATGCAGAGGAGAGGGCACTGGTGCATTGCTGGTGGACTGGTGGAAGTGCAGATGTTATAAGCATTCAGATTTATTTGTTTATTTTCTGCAGTACTGGGGTTTGAACTCAGGATCTTAAGTGTGGTAGTACCACGGTGCCACGTTCCCAGCCCTTGTTCTAGGCATTTGGGGAAAATGCCTCCAAACAATTGTATGTATAAAATATTAGAAGCCAGGCATGATGGTTCACATCTTTTAATTCCAGCACCTAGGAGGCTGAGGTAGAAGGGGGTCACCATGAGGTCAAGGCCAGCCTGGTCTACGGAGCGAGTTCTAGATCAGCCTGGGCTACAGTGAGACTATGCCGAAAAAAAGAGAGAGAGAGAAGAAATCAACAATATTACTCCTGGGAATCTTCTTTACAGAAGTTAGCCCGTTTATAGTCTCACTATTTGAGATGGTAAAAATCTTGGGTGGGTGGGTGGGGTGAGGGGATGGAGGAGACAGAATAAACTGTGAGGCATGTGTATGTTGACTCAGCGCATATGGCGGGACTGGTACAAGCTGAACAGCAGGGAGCCCCTCCAGTGCCTAAATCTCATCATGAAAACATCACAGAACTTTATCTGCCAGCATGAGCCCACTCTCAACTGTACTTCCAAACGTGTCCTTGACCTGGTGTCCTTGTAGAGCCAGTTGTGGGTAGTGACAACCTGGGAACTTTGAGAGCTCCTGGATGTTTGGAGTTTGAGACTAGCAAATAACAAGATTGTTTTGATAGTCGTTCAGTGAGCAAATATCTGTGGAGGGGGAAGCAGTGCCTGGCAGACACCTGCAGGTGCCTTATGTAGATTATTTGAGTTTAATTTTTCATCTGCTGCCACGGCTCAAAAGGTCAAGAAAATGCTGCTGTCAGGGAAAAAAACGTGTATAGCACACCACGTCACATGGTCCTGCAGAGGCGGGAGTTTCACAGCAACATCATGTGTCAAGGATGCTGCCACGAAGGGGTGACAACACACGAGATACAAATTGATACAGAATGTTGGGTATTGGCGGTCCCCAAGAACAGAGTCTAAAGAAATCGTATGTGTACAGGAGGTCTAAAACATGCAAAACATCTGCTATTCACAGAAATGCATCCATGTTACAAACATGCAAATATGCCAGCGAGGCTATACGAAGGCTCAGGACCGGGGTTTCCTCTGGGGAAGGCAGGCGAGAAGTGGAATCAGGAAGACATGAAACTTTGGGGGTCTTCTTTGAAAGGTAGGAAATTGAAACCAGCTTGTGGTGGCTCGTGCCCAAATCCCAGCAGTTGGGAAAGTGAGGCAGGAGAATTGGCACAGCTCAAGACTAGTATGGACTACATAGCAAGACTCTGCCTCAAAAAAAAAAAAAAAAAAAAAAAAAAACAGGGCTGGAGAGATGGTTCAGTGGTTAAGGCGTTTGCTTGCAAAGCCTAATCACCCAGGTTTGATTCCCCATTACCCATGTAAAATCAGATGCTCCAAGTGGCGCATGCGTCTGGAGTTTGTTTGCAGTGACTAGAGGCCCTGGCATGCCCATTTTCTCTCTCTCTCTCTCTCTCTCTCTCTCTCTCACTCTCAAATAAATAAAGAAATAAAATATTTAAAAAAAAAAAAACAGGGCTGAAGAAATGTTTCAGTGGTTAAGGTGTTTGCTTGCAAAGCTTAATGACCCAAGTTTGATTCCCTATTACTCATACAAAATCAGATGCACAAAGTGGCACATGCATCTGGAGCTCGCTTGCAGCAGCTAGAGACCCTAGTGTGCCCATTCGCTCTCTCTTTCTCTGCCAAGTGTGGTGGGGCATGCCTTTAATCCCAACACTGGGTCGGCAGAGGTAGGAGGATCACTGTGAATTTGAGGCCAGCCTAAGACTACATAGTGAATTTCAGGTCAGCCTAGGCTAGAGCAAGACCCTACCTCACAATGAAACCCACAAGATATGCAATTTGAGGAGAAAGAATCCTTATGGTTGATATTCTTTTTTTTTTTTTAATGGAGTCAGAGAGAGAGAAAGAATAGGCGCTCCAGCAGCCTCTCAGCAGCTGTGAATAAACTCCAGATGCATGCAACCCCTTGTGGGCATGTGCTGCATCGTGTGCTTGGGTCACTGGAGAATGGAACCAGCATTCTTAGGCTTAGCAGGCAGACGTCTTAACTGCTAAGTCACCTCTCCAGCCCTTATGGTTGATATTCTGAGTAACGGTGATTATTGGTTTACAGGATAGGAACTGGGTAGTCCAACAGTGGCCGTCTGTGTGCTAGAGAGGCAGAGAGCCCAATAGCTGCTCAGTTCATGATGCTGGATGCTTTAGAACAAGAAGACTATGCTGGGCGTGGTGGTGCACACCTTTAATCCCAGCACTCAGGAGGCAGAGGTAGGAGGATCACCGTGAGTTCAAGGCCACCCTGAGACTGCATAGTGAATTGCAGGTCAGCCTGAGACCCTACCTCGAAAAAAAAATGAGGTAAAAATTTGGGCTGGAGAGATGGCTTAGTGGTTAAGGCACTTGCCTGCAAAGCCAAAGGACCCTGTTTTGATTCTCCAGGACCCACATAAGCCAGATGCACAAGGTGGCACATGCGTCTTGAAGTTTGTTTACAGTGGTTGAAGGCCCTAGCATGCCCATTCTCTCTCTCCCTCTTTCTCTTTCTGTCTCAAATAAATAAGTAGAATATTTAAAAGAAGAAGAAGGAGACAACAACCAATGATGCAGCCCTTATCTGGGGCTGGAGGCCTAGCAGCGCCCTGGAGAGTTGCTGGTGTGAGTCCACATTGACAGGCTGGAGAAGCTGTGGTCCATTGTCCGTGATGGCAGTGACAAAAGATGCACTCTCTCAGGAGGATGGAGTTTGCACACACGGGCAGGCTAATTCCCTCTTCACCGTTGTCCCTCTTGGTCCCTCAGCCTACTGGTCAGTGTTAGCCACTTTCAGGAAATAGCTCTCACAGAAGCACCCAGAGTGCACCATAAATAAATAAATAAATAAAATGTTTATTAATTTTTAAAGGGAATTTATTGGATTAGTTTACAGCAGTCCAACAACAGCAGATTCCAGGCCCAAGAGTCAAGGAACCTGGTAGCTGCTCAGTCTGTGAGGCTGGATGCCTCAGTAGTCCCAATCTGGCACTGAAGGCCTGGAGGCTTCCTGGAGAGATGCTGGTCTTCAATCCAGGCTGGAAGGCAGCAAGGAGCACAGGCAGCCAGGTGGGAAGAAGGGGGTTCTTTTCACTCAGAGTTTCCTTAGATAAAGTCCTCCTCTGAAAGGGGCCACCCACTCTGGGGGAAGGGCTTACCTTCAGTTAATCCTTCTTGGAAGCAACCTCAGAGACCCACTCAAGAGAAATGTCTTTGTATTCCTACAAATCAAGTGAACAAAACTTAACCATCACAAGTCCAGCCCTTGTCAACTTGACACCAAACCATATCCCCTTACATCATACTTAATTTCCAAATGAAGACAGTAACAAGGTCATAATTTTGCCTAACACGATATAACTATCCCACATACAACTGGAAATGGAGAAATTCTCTGGAAAGCTCACTCCAATGCCAGAATGAGTGAAAGTAGGGGAGTTTATTACCTAGGGACCAAAAGAGCTTGAGATAGCTCTCCAAAGAAGTTCTGGCCCCAAGCTGAGATTTTATTTCCATTTTATAGTTTCATAGCCAAGGGGAGGGATAAGTGAACAAACAAGATGTGGCAATTTGCATATTCAACCATTTCTGTAGTCAGGGCACCCTAACAATGAACTCCATTTTACTTTGTTTTAGCCTAAACTGTCTTTCCTTCTTATCATCCCTCTGGGCCCTTTCTGGATCATTCTGTCTTTGAGATTTTTCCATCTGCTGACAAAGATAAGTTTAGCTCCTCAGCAATTAACTCTTACAGTAACTCAGTGAATCAGTTCAACTTTTAGCTTCTTTTCTACCATAGAGATGCACAATCTTTCCCCAGTGCAAAGCAAGGTCCCTTGAGGAATGCTTAGTCTTTAATATAATAGGTTAAATATAAATTCAACAAAGGTTAACAAGTGATATAATCTTTTTAAATTCTTTTTTTATTTATTCATTTGTTTGACAAAGAAAGAGGGAGAGAGAGAGAGAAAGGGAGAGAGAGAGAGGGAGAGAATGTGTATGCCAGGGCCTCCAGCCACTGCAAACAAACTCCAGATGCATGCACCTCCTTGTGCATCTGGCTAACATGGGTCCTGGGGAATCAAACCTGGGTCCTTTGGCTTTGTAGGCAAACACCTTAACTGCTAAGCCATCCCTCCAGCCCTGATGTAATCTTAATCAATATTAATTACTTAGTGGAGAAATAAAGGAAGAGCAGGAGTATCTTAATATTGGTGTAGATATTTACAAATACTTAACAAGGTAGGACAGCAACATGGCAATTACAGTCCTCGTTTTTTGTAACTGGTCACATGGCCTTAGCTGGCATTTGTAACTACCTTCTTTTACTACCTATTCTGTATTTCCTCCCCCTTCAGCAAGCTCCCCAGCAGGTCTTGGTTATTTAGCTGGAAGGGTAAGAAAGAACTTTGTCAGGACTGGTCTAGAAGCAGTTTGTGTGAGAGGCTTGCTGTGTTCTGCCTGCTAGAGAGATGGCTCAGCAGTTAAGGTACCTGCCTGCAAAGCCTAAGAACGCCCAGTAGATTCTCCAGGTCCCATGGTTAGCCAGACACAAAAGTGACACAAGCATGCAATGTCACACATGCACACAAGGGGGCGCATGTGTCTGGAATTAGTTCACAGCCGCTGAGAGGCCACTGGCACTCCCATTCTCTCTCTCTCTCTCTCTCTCTCTTTCTCTCTCTCTCTCAAATTAAAAAAAAAAAGTTTGACTAATTCCACAGGCTTGGGGTGAGTGGATATGTTGTAGAGCGAGAATTGTAACACTTCCTCCTGGAGGGAGGAAGGAGGAGGTTGCTGAGATGCACATAAACAAGTCCAGGAAAACTGAAACTTAACAAAATCCACAAGTCCTCTCTCCGAGGTTATAAAAGTAGTAAACAACAGCTGGGGGAAGAGACTCTTCCCAGCCAGACTGACTGCAGGCTCTGCAGTCTTCTTGAGCTGTCAGCCAGGCCTTCGTGGGCAGCTCCCTCAATGTCACATACAGGGTCCCGTAAGCAACCCCTCACCCATACTCCCAATCAACTCATCGCTGTACCAAGTTTGCTTTTGGTGTAATCATGACTTTAGTCTGTCATTTGTCCTATCTAGGGTGACTAGATCTGCCCACATACTCCCTGGAAAAGTTAAGGCAACAGGATGCCACTGCCCTGGCTGCAAACCTTCTGTGACTCACAGCTTTCACCTTCCCCACCATAGGTTTTCATCTGGAAGTCAGTGGAAATGTGACTAGCTTGCTCACCTTTTCTTCCCATGCAAATATTTATTTATTTTAAATATTTTTATTTGTTTATTTTGTTGAGAGGGAGAGAGACACAGAGAGAGAGGTAGATAGAGAGAATGGGCAGACCAAGGCCTCCAGCCACCGCAAAGTAAACTCCAGACGCATGCGCCACCTTGTGCATCCGGCTTATGTGGGTCCTGGGGAACCAAACCTGGGTCCTTAGGCTTTGCAGGCAAGTGCTTAACTGCTAAGACCCAAGCATTTATTTTTAAATGAATTGTCCCTCTCAGAACAAGGCTGAGATTTACTTTCATCATTTTCTTCCGAAGTGGATATAATGGTTTGCCTCAGTCCACTCAAGACTGGGTGGGGTGGGGACTAAGCCAGCAACTGCAGCCAGACCTGGTTCCTCTCTATGCCATCTCTCCCTGCTGTCATAGTTATCAGCCATGCCATGATGCCCACAGACTGAGAACCCCTCCACTTTGGGGGCAGAGTGAGGCTTAAGTAAAATCCTCTGTGAACCATTTTTGAGTCATCTGATGTCACCCAGATTTGTCATGCTAGTGCCCACGTCACAATAATGTGTTCCTGATTTAAACTCACTTCTCCAGCAAGGAAATGTCTATTTGTTCCCAAAATGAAGTCGTGAGTCTTCTGAGAGCTGACTGCTTTGAGGATGTTCCAAAACCTGGAGCTGTGTTTGCCCTGATGTTAGCCAGCTTCTCTCCTTGGACACAGCAGTCTAGGGAGGAGGTAAGGGGACGAGATTTTGTCTGGGATGAGGGCTGGCTTGGAATTAGCTATGTAGCCCACGCTGGCCTCAAACTCATGATCTTCTGCCTACTAAGTGCTGGGATTCTAGGCATGTATGATCATGCAGAGTGACAGGCCTGCAGAGTCTCCCCACTGCCTCAGCTCTCAAGGTCAGGGGTCAGGGGACACAGAAGGAAGAACCAGGCTTCTGTGATAGCTCCTTGAGCCAGCAAACACCCTTTTTTGTGCCCAGCAGGGCTCTCAACCAAGTCTAGGCTGCCTGGGCACCCCTGATGAACCATGTTGCTTTTCTTTTCTTTTTTCATTTCATTTTTTTTTTAGAGAGAGCAAGCAAGAGAGAGAGAGAGAGAAAGAGACAAGAAGAGAGAGACAAGAATTGGTATACCAGGGCCTCAGCCACAGAAATTGAACTTCAGACGCTGCACCAGCTACTGAGCATGTACAAACTTGCGCTTGCCTCACCTTTGTGCATCTGGCTAATGTGGGATCTGGAGAGCTGAATATGGGTCCTCAGGCTTTGCAGGCAAGCACCTTAACCACTAAGCCATCTCTCCAGCCCCCAGGTGGCTTTTCTGATGAGCCCTGCTTGAGGAGGATCCTGGGTAAAAGGATCTCCCCACTGAACACAGACCAAACTAAAGGGTTTCAGCAGAACCAGAGAATCAGAGAACCCAGATTCCCTCCTTTCAGCTGCATTTTGGCCTCTCCAGGCTGCTTTTCTCTCCAGGCATGTGTCATATGACATGGGCAATTCATTCCAAGCCCTGGTTTAGGATGGGTGGGGACCATCGGGAAGGACCCACCTAGCTTGTCACTGTGCAGTGAGACCTGCCATGGATAGAAGGGGCTAAAAGTGATGCTCCAGGAAGGAGACCCCCACTTGCTATGGTTGAAATACTTCTGTCCCCCTTCCACCCAACTCATATGTCAAAAATCTAATTCCTGGTGTGATAAACATGGGATCTCTGGGCCACCTTAGGTCATGCGGATGGAGCCTTCACGAATGACTTATGACCTTACCAAAGAAAGCCAGCTAGCCCCTTTCACCATGCGAGGATGCAACAGGAAGGAGCCATTTAGGAAACAGTGGGCCTCACCAGACACCACATCTGCCATCACCTTCCTTGGGCTTCCAGCCTGCAGAACTGCGAGCAGTAAATTTCTGAAGTTTACAATTTACCCAGTCTAGCATAGCCTGATACCATGTAGCAGCATAAACAGACTAAGAACCTCCTCCTTCCCCCAGTGCTTTGTTTTCTCTTCTTCCAGAGACTGGTGAGTGTGAAACAATGTCCTTTTGTGAGTCGGGAGAAGGTCTTGTGAACAAAGAAATCTCACAGTTTGTGCACAGTACTGTTAGCAACCAGTATGTGGGAGGAGCCTGAGACTGCGCACAGCCTTTCCCAGTGTGAGGAAAGTGTATTAGTCGATTTTTTTCCCCATTTCTATGACAGAATATCTGGCAAAAGCAACTTCAAGGAAGAAAGATTTATTTGGGCCGACAATTTTAAGAATATAATCCACAGCCAGAGAGATGGCTTGGCAGTTATAGGGCTTGCCTGCAAAGCTTAAGAACCCAGGTTCAACTCCCCAGTACCCATGTAAGCCATATGCACAAGGTGGTGCATGTGTATTGAGTTCACTTGCAGTGGCTGGAGGCCCTGGCATGCCCATTCTTTCTCTCTCTCTCTCTGCCTCATTCTCTCAAAATAAATAAATTTAAAAATAATTTTTAAATATTTTAGGTTTTTATTAATTTTTTTAGAGAGAGCAAGAGAGTGACAGAGAGAGAATTGATGCATGAGGGCCTCAGCCATGCAGTCGAATTCCAGACACTTGTGCCACCCAGTGGGCATGTGCAACCTTGTGCTTGCCTCACCTTTTTGTGTCTGGCTAAGGTGGGATCTGGAGAGTAGAACATGGGTCCTTAGGCTTCGCAGGCAAGCGCCTTCCTTACCTGCTAAGCCATCTCTGCAGCTCTAAAAATAAATTTAAAAAACATAAGGCTGGAGAGATGGTTTAGCGGGTAAGGCACTTGCCTTCCCAGCCAGACAACTCAGGTTCGATTCACCAGGACCTACATAAGCCAGGTGCACAAGGTAGTGCATGCAGCTGGAGTTCATTTTCAGTGGCTGAAGACCCAAATGTGCCCATTCTTTGTCTCTCTCTCTTAAATAAGTAAATAAAAATATTTTTTTAAAGAAATAATATAGCCAGGTGTGGTGGCGCATGCCTTTAATCCCAGCACTTGGGAGGCAGAGGAAGGAGGATCACCGTGAGTTTGAGGCCACCCTGAGACTACAGAGTTAATTCCAGGTCAGCCTGGACCAGAGTGAGACCCTACCTCGAAAAGAAAGAAAGAAGGAAAGAAAGAAAGAAAGAAAGAAAGAAAGAAAGAAAGAAAGAAAGAAAGAAAGAAGGAAGGAAGAAAAGGAAGGAGGGAGGGAGAAAAGGAAGGAAGGAAGGAAGGAAGGAAGGAAGGAAGGAAGGAAGGAAGGAAGGAAGGAAGGAAGGAAGGAAGGAAGGAAGGAAGGAAGGAAGGAAGGAAGGAAGGAAAGGGAGGGAGGGAGGGAGGAGGGAAGGAAGGAAGGAAGGAAGGAAGGAAGGAAGAAAGAAAGAAAGAAAGAAAGAAAGAAAGAAAGAAAGAAAGAAAGAAAGAAAGAAAGAAAATAGTCCATTGTGGTGGAAAAGGCATCGTGGCAGTAGTCACTTCCTCCAGCTAGGGTCCCACCTCTTAAGAGGTTCCTCAACCTCCCAAAATAGTGTCAGCAGCTGGGGATCACATGTTCAAAAGCATGAACTTGTGGGGCATTTTATATTTAAATACTAACAGAGGGGCAGCATTCCTTGGCAATACATGGCCAGGCAGCTTAAAGATGGCACCTGGTCATGTCTCAGACAACCCCACCTGCTTCTCTTCATACCTATGCTGCCCACTGGGGGCTGGCAGGCCTGGTTAATGCCTAAATCATAGAGGAGAAACTGAGGTACAGAGACTTGTCCTAGATGATTTGTCAAGTGATAAGACTTGGTTCACAGTGGTCTAATTTTAAGTCTAGGCCTTTTCTTTTTCCTACTGTACTGATTCGCTGAAACAAATGAGATCGGTTGAGCGTCGAAAGCCATTGGGGCTTGAGGGATATCTCAGCAGTTAAAGGCACTTGCTCGCAAAGCCCCAGTTCACGTGGAAAGCCAGATGCACAAAGTGACACGCACATCTGCTCTGTATAAGGACATTGATCACATTGGGTTAGGATCTTCCCGAATGACCTCATCTTAACTAATTATGTCTTCAACAACTTTATTTCCAAATAAGGTGTCATTTTCAGGTATCAGAGGTTACAAGCTTTGGGGCGCTCGATTCATTGCACACCAGCAACCCTCCTTTTCCTATCCCAGTTTTTCCTGTTGATTCTGTGAACTTCATACCATCCAGCACAGTGACCTCATTTCATTTATGTTCTCCAAAATCTTCCTGTTGCTGACATACAATCCTGACTTTTCTTCCCACTCCAGTGTGGTCTGGTGCCATCTAGCCCTGGGGCTTCCTTACAGGAGTCAATGGCACTTGATCTGCGACAGTCTCCAGAGTGTGAGTAGGCTCAGTCCCACAGGGAGTCACCGAGAACAGTGGGACTACACCTCTGAGCTGGCTGAAGCAGGGGCAAGGGAACAAGAGTCCGCCATGTGCTAAGGCCTGAGGGCAGGGAAGTGCCTCCGGCCTCTTACAAAGAGACTTGCTGCAGACCCCTGGAATGCAAGCCCTGCGATGTTGAGGTCAGACAGGCAATAAAAGCAGACAAGGAAGAGCCTGCCCCCACATTCTGAATCCTGAGCTTACCGCCTCACTTTCTACCACAGAAGCAGCTATGTGTACTTTCCTGGACCCTATTGGGCCAGCTCTGCTGAGTGAGGCCTGGGCTGACCTTCTGGGACCTTGATACCTACAGAGCTGGGCCTACAGCTCTAGTTACCTCTGCTATGTCGAGTTACCTGGGCTGTGTCCTGCTCTCAGCAGTGGTGCTACCTCCACCTGACAAAGGGTTGGCACCTTTCACTACCCTGTCCCAACCCTACGGAATAGGACACAAGGACTCCCGAGTTGTGGTACCCATGAATAACAGCCAAAATATACCACAGTGCACACTCTACACGCATGAGCTCATGGAGGCTCCACAGCAAGCACATGACACGGGTGTGTGACTAGCATCGTCATTCAGCATGGAGAGCTCAGTGATGAGCTCAAGGCCATGCTGCCAGAGAAGTGGCAGGATGGGGACATGTCCCACGTACATTTGTTTGTACAGACCTCCTCCTAGCCGTGGACGTGCCCAGGTTCAAGGGTGAGTGGAGATGATGACCAAAGCTCAATAGACATTCCTGCTACTTTGATTGACTTCCAGAGTAAGCAGGACAGAGACAAAAACCAGTTCTGATGCAGATAAGTGGGTGAGTTAACCTCCACTCTTTCATGGAGTCCCAAGGCCCATGGTCTTAGCAGTCCAGTTGGAATGAGACATTAGCTGCAAAGACAGGCAGAACTGTGGGCTGGCTGCCTTTTCTATCTGAGAAAATATGAAGAGCCTTATAAAATAAAACATTTGGGCTGGAGAGATGGCTTAGCAGTAAAGGTGTTTGCCTGCAAAGCCTAAGAACTCATGTTCAAATCTCCAGGTCCCACATAGCCAAACCCACAGCGAGGCAAGCATGCAATGTCACCCATGCACACAAGGGGGCACACACATCTGGATTCGTTCATAGCAGGCTGAATGTTCTAGTGTGCTCATTCTCTCTCTCTCTCTCTCTCTCTCAAACTAAAAAAATTAAAAATTGCTACTGGGTGAGTCATGACACCAAACCTCATGTAAAGATGGGGGTTCTGAGCTTTTAAACATCCTGTGCTCCCAGTCAACACCAAGGCAATTTTCTGTTGTGGGCATCTGTGTTGCAAAGGCCCTGGAATTTCCCATTCATCTATAAATGGGGGTTTTCCACAAGCAGGGCTAGAGAAGACTCCACACCACACCTGTGGCTGGGGCTTTGTCAATGAAGGCGCCACATTCTTCCCCTGTGTCACTGTGCACTTGACAAACTCTTCCTCAGAAGGAGGCCAGATCATTTTGTTTTGTTTTGTTTTGTTTTTCAAGGTAAAGTCTCACTCTAGCTCAGGCTGACCTGGAAATCACTCTGTAGTTCCAGGCTGGCCTCCATCTTACAGCAATCCTCCTACCTACCCCTGCCCCCCAAATGCTGGGATTAAAGGCATGTGCCACCATGCTTGGCTTATGGTTTACGTTTTTTTGTTGTTGTTGTTTTTTGAGATAGGGTCTCACTGTAGCCCAGGCTGACCTAGAATTCACTATGTAGTCTCTGGCTGGCCTCGAACTCGGGACGATCCTCCAACCTCTGTCTCTCGAGTGCTGGAATTAAAGGCGTCCACCACCATGCCCATCCCAGATCATTTTGGAAGGCTCCTGTGATGATAGATTTTATGTGTCAACTAAACTGGGCTCAAAAATGCCCAGGTAGCTCAGAAAACATGATTTCTTGGGAATGCTTGTGAAGGAGGCTCTGGAAGAGATCAGCACTTGAGTTCATAGACTTGGTGAGCATCACCCACTGTGCCGAGGTTTCAGGTAGAATAAAAAGGACAAGCTTGGTGTGTGCTTGAGCTGGGACATCGTCTCCTGCTGCCATGCACATGAGGCGCCACATTATATGAGCAAGTCGTTCAAAACTGCTTGCTTGACCTCTGTATCTGCCCTAATGGTTCTCCTCTGCAGACCTCTCAGTCCTACCACTCAAAGGTCTTTCCCAGCAGGGGTGATGTAAAGGAACCCCTTTGGGGAGTTTTGACCCATGCTGTAGACTGTGTCTGCTTCTCCTGGGATCACCCCCGCCCCGTGATGCCCAGCACAACTCTAGGAGATGTCATTTTCATCACACCCCCTTAGCAATGTGAAGAAGCCCATCACCCAGAGTTGGGCATGGTACAGTCGGTGTGGCTGTGTATGGCAGCCCTGCCTCTATCTGTTCCTTGCTGCCTTTGGCCCATTCCCCTGAGGTTGCTCCAGCCTGTGTCTCGGCTGTGTGACTAGGAATCTGTGACTCCTTTCTCTTCCCTGTCGTGGCTTGGAATGCAAAACATCCCCCATAGCCTCATGGGTTTGTGATTAAAACTCATAATTAATCCTTGGCCGATGGCACCTTTGGAGATAAAGCCTTGCTGGAGGAGGTGTGTCCCTGGTGGCAGGCCTGGGGGTTTATCAGTCCAGATCCACTGAGTGTTAGGCAAGACTCACTTTCTAGCCTTCCCACGTGCAGCTGTGGAGGTGTGACATCCTCTGTCGGGTCCTGCTGGGCTTTTCTGATCATGAAACATCCTCTCAAAACTGTTAGCTGGAAATAAACCCTTTCCTTCCATAAGCTGCTTGTGGTCAGGTATTTTGACCCTGCAACAAGAAAGCAACTGCCACATTCCTTGTCCTCCACGGCCAACCAGTGTACAAATTCCATTCAGGCTTTTTCTTGTTGAACTCCTCCTCACCCAAACCCATATTTGTCACTTCCTTTGGTTCTAACTTTGCTAGAGACCATCCACATCTCTATGCTTGTGTGTGGGTGACTATGATATCAGACTGACTGTTCAACTCTATTTCTTCTTCTTTTTTTTTTTTTTTTTTTTGAGGTAGGGTCTCACTCTAGCCCAGGCTGACCTGGAATTCACTATGTATTCTCAGGGTGGCCTCAAACTGCAGGCAATCTTCCTACCTCTGCCTCCTGAGTGCTGGGATTAAAGGTGTGTGCCACCACGCCTGGCCTACTCTTCTAGCTCATCCCTTCTGTGGTAGTTTGAATCAGATGTCCCCCACAAACTCATGTGTTCTGAATGCTTGGTCCCCAGCTGGTGGCAATTTGGGAGGTGGAGCCTTGCTAGACGAGGTGTGTTGTTGGGGGTGGGAATTAGGGTGTTAAAGCCAGCTCCACCGTGCCAGAACTGGGCTCACTCTCTGACTGCTGCTATTTCCACCTGCTGTGGCAGAGGTGATGTCCTGCCTCTGCTCATGGCATGCTTTCCCCTGCCATCATGAAGCTTCCCCTCAAGCCAAAATAAAAGCTTTCTCCCATCAGCTGCTTTTGTTCAGGGGCTTTATCCCAGCAAGGAGAAGGGAACTACAGAGCCTTCCATTTATTCATTATGCAACCTGCATTTCTCCAGCACCCATGATTTTCTAGGAAGCCTGCCAGACACTGGAGCTTCAGAGAAATAGGACAGATGCACATAAAATGCCATGTTCCAAGTACGGCATTCACGTCCCACATCTGCACACACACCTTCTACGGAAGTTTTATTCTCAGACCTAGTGCTTCTTCTAAGAGGGCAACGCCCAGAGGTGGGAACTGGATGGGGGCAGAAAACAACCAACCCACAAGCTTACAAAGAGCACTTGCTCTGAAAGGGATAGACAAGTTAGAGCCAGGAAGGTGTGCACAGGGAAAGACAAGAGCTAGGGAGAGCGGAGTCTCATGTGAGGTTTTGGTTCTTTTGGGAAGAGACTGGAGAAAGGGGCAGCAGTCATGTAATAATGCATGGGGTTTTCAGGAGGTATTTTATTGGGCTGGAGAGATGGCTTAGCGGTTAAGGTGCATGCCTGTGAAGCCTAGGAATCCAGGTTCGATTCTTCAGGTCCCACGTAAGCCAGATGCACATGGTGGAGCACAGGAGTTCGTTTGCAGTGGCTGGAGGCCCTGACATGCCCATTCTCTCTCTCTCCCCTCTCTCTTTCTCTAATAAATAAATAAATCTTTAAAAAATATTTTATTTACAGAGAGAGAGAGAGAGAGAGACAGAGAGACAGAGAAAATGGGCACACCAGGGCATCTAGCCTCTGGAATACTCCTTCAAGTGCAAAATCTCTCCCCTATCCACTCACAAGTACCCTCCTCTCATTTATTCCACTCTTCTCACTCCAATTCTACTAGCCCAGCCTTGGTGGATATGACTACTGCGGACTACTTGAAGTACAGAATCTGGGGCTGGAGACGTAGCCCAGTGGCAGAGCAATTCTAAGTAGAGAGTTGGAGGTTTATTTTCCTATAGCTGAACCCAACCCTGCTCTTGTCCTCACTTACGCTCTGAGAGACATTTAAGGATCTTCTTTCCCACCAGTGGGTACACACTCATTCATTTCCTTTCTCAGGAATGGGAAAACTGTTCATTTCATTTTAAAATATTTTATTTATTTATTAGAGAGAGGAGAAAGAGAAAAAGAGAATGGACATGCCAGGGCCTCCAGCCACTGCAAACAAACTCCAGACACATGCACCACCTTGTGCATCTGGTTTACGTGGGTCCTGGGGAATGGAATCTGGGTCCTTCAGCTTTGCAGGCAAGTGCTTTAATTGCTAAACCATCTCTCCAGTCCGGGAATACTTTTCTTCCACGATCAGTTCCCCTGTCCCTCCACCCTGCCCCCCCCACTGTGCTTACTTTATGGTTTCTGTTAACTTTTTTTTTCTAGAAAGGGCCAGATGGTAAATATTTCTGGGTTGTTTTAGAACAGTCTGTCCCTGTGGCAACTTCTCAACTCTGGCCCAGTAGCTTGCAAGGCACAAGATGCATGTGGCAGTGTTCTTGAACCCTTACTTAGACAAACAGGTCACCATTTTCAGACTTGATTTTTTGGCATAATGCCAGTATATCTCTAGTAAGACTAGAGACTTCAGCTTTGGAAAAGTAGAGACAAAATTTTGAAATCCACAAGCTCTCTTTCTCCCTCAAGCCCTGGACCTTGCATGTGTATGTCACCAACATTACTTATTACCTGCTATTAGTTATCATTTCTCTTATGTAGATTTATGAGTCTCAGGGGTCAGGGTCAAGATCCTGACCTTTCATTCATTAAGCAGCTGCCCTCACCCCTGAAATCTGCTGGGAAGTGGCAGGAAGGCCTCTGGGGACGGGGAGCAAGGAAAATAACAATTTGTGGTCTCCCAAATCTTATCCGACTACTTAACTTTATCTTAAGTGATTACTTTTGTTTTTTTAAGATTTATTTTATTTTATTTATTTATTTGAGAGAGAGAGAGAGAGAGAGAAAGGGGGATGGGGGGATACAATGGACATGCCAGGGCCTCCAGCCACTGCAAACGAACTCCAGATGCATGTGCCACTTTTTGCAGCTGGTTTACGTGGGTCCTGGGGAATCGAACCTAGGTCCTTAGGCTTCACAGGCAGATGACTTAACTGCTAAGCTATCTCTGCAGCCCAAGTTGCTTTATTTTTATTTAAATTCATTTTATTTTATTTAAAGAAATAGTTGTATGTGTGTGTGTGCATGCGATTGCACGTGAAATTCAGAGAACAACTTTCAGATCAGTCCTCACCTGTCCGCCTCACTTGAGGCAGCGTTTCTCACTTTGATATTCTTTGCTATACTTGCATGAGCTTCTGGAAACTTCTCTAGCTTTGTATGTAGGGCCTGGGGATCAAACTTGAGTATTCCAGCTGGAGCAACAAACACTTTAGCCACTGAGTCATCTCTCCAGCCCTGCTTTGACTTATGTTTGTTTGCTGTATAGTGTTTGTTTTGTTTTTGTTTTTTTTGGAGAGAGTCAGAGAGAGAGAGAGACAGATAGAGAATGGGCACACCAGCAGCCTCTCAGCCACTGTGAACAAACTCCAGACACAGGCGCCCCCTTATGAGGCAAGTGAGGCATTGCACCCTTGCATCACTTTGTGTCTGGCTAAATGTGGGACCTGGAGAATTGAACAGGCATTCTTAGGCTTAGCAGGCAGGCGCCTTAACTGCTAAGCCATCTCTCCAACCCTGGTGTATAGTTTTTAAAACTTATTTATTTATGTTTATTTATTTATTTATTTATTTATTTATTTATTTATTTGCAAGCAGAGATAGAGAGAAGAGAGACAGACAGAGACAGTGGGCATGCCAGGACCTCCAGCACTGCAAAACATGGTCCTTAGGCTTTACAGGCAAGCACCCCAACCACTGAGTCATCTCTCCAGCCCTGCTTTGACTTATGTTTGTTTGCTGTATAGTTTTTGTTTGTTTTTTTGTTTTTGGAGTGAGTCAGAGAGAAGAGAGACAGATAGAGAATTATGTTTGTTTGTTTGTTTGTTTATTTCTGGCTAAATATGGGACCTGGAGAATTGAACAGGCATTTATTTATTTAATTTCCAACCCTGGTGTATAGTTTTTTTTATTTATTTATTTATGTTTATTTATTCATTTATTTGCAAGCAGAGATAGAGAGAAGAGAGACAGACAGAGAGAGTGGGCATGCCAGGACCTCCAGCACTGCAAAACATGGTCCTTAGGCTTTGCAGGCAAGCACCCCAACCACTGAGCCATCTCTCCAGGCCCTAGTTTTTATTTTTATTTATTTATTTTTTTTTTGAGACAGTGTCTTGTTAGAACACACAAGCTGGCTTGGACATCATGGTTCTCCTGTTCCTGCCTCTCAAGTGTGCCAGGATTACAGGTAAGCACCACTTCCCAAGGTAAACCATATCAGGCTCTTTCAATAACCAGCAGCTGCTTCTAAAAGCTTGTTAGAATAGTTAATTCCAGGTCAGCCTGGACCAGAGTGAGACCCTACCTCACAAAACCAAAAAAAAAATAAATAAATAAATAAATAAATAAATAAAAAAGCTTGTTAGATATGCAACTTCTTGGGCTCACTCACCCTACGTGGGAAACCATGTTTTCAGAATTTCTCTGGGGAATTCTAATGTCCCTTAGTTCAAAAGTCTCTGTAGTGCTTGGGCCCAACTCATGGCCTTGCACATACTGACTACACCCTAACCCTGTACTGTAGGGTAATATCTGGCCCTTTCTTTTTCTTGCTTTCATATTTTTTGTCTATGTGCCTATGTATTTCTTTCTCCCAAATGCTTGTCATGACTTTCTACCATCTTCCTGCAAAACCGTGTACCTCCAAAGTGCATCGAGCAGTGACAAGCTACCTGGTTCCCTGCTTCCATGGCCACCATTCTTACTCCTTTTCCTTTTTTAAAAAAATGAATAATTTTTAAAATTTTATTTTCATTTCTTTATTAGAGATAGAGGGAGATAAAAAGAGAGAGAGAATGGGCACACTAGGGCCTCTAGCCACTGTAAACAAACTCCAGAAATATGTGCCCCCTTGTGCATCTGGTTTACGTGGGTCCTGAAGAGTCAAACCTAGGCCCTTAGGCTTTACAGGCAAGTGTCTTAACCACTAAGCAATTTCTCCAGCCCTCCTTTTCCTTTTAACTTGTTTATCTTATAGAATGTTTTGGGGCGTGTGGGATGTGTGTGTGTCTATGTGTATGGCAGTCAGGAGACAACTTTTTTTTTTTTTTTTTTGTCTTTGTTTATGGCTTTTTGGTTTTAACTATGTAGTCTCAGGGTGGTCGGTGATCCTTCTACCTCTGCCTCCCGAGTGCAGGCTGACCCGGCTAACTTTTTGTTTTTGTTTATGTTTTTGGTTTTTCGAGGTAGGGTCTCAAGGTGGCTTCAGTCTCAAGGTGGCTTCAAACTCACAGCGATCCTCCTACCTCTGCCTCCAGAGTGCTGGGATTAAAGGCGTGCGCCACCATGCCCAGTTTAAGGGGACAACTTTTGCATGTTAGTCCTTCCCTGGGAGGGCATTGATCATTCACCACTGCTTTCACAGGCTAGCTGGTGAGTTCTCTAGTCTCCACCTCCTTTCTCCCGCATAGGCACAGTGGAATTACAAATACCTGCCGCAGCGTCTAGCTTTATGCGGGTACTGGGGTTCTGAACTGGAACATTCATACTAGCACAGCAAGCCCTTATTCATAGAGCCATCTCCCCAGTCCCCTTTTTCTTTTAAAATTATTTTATTTTATTGTACTTATTTGCATGTGTATGTACCTGGGTGACAGGGCCACTTCCTACTGCAAAGGAACACGGCACTTGAATCCCTTGTGGAACCCAGACTGCAGGCTTTGCACACAAAGTGCCTTTGTTTGACGACTGAGCCATCACCCTAGGCATGCCCCTTCCTTTTCACTTTTTTGCCTCTATGTGGACCAAGAAACCTTTGTCAAGGAATAATTACATCTTACACATTGGGGCAGCTCTCCTGTCTCCTTGCAAACCTTTCTGTCTCAGGTCAGTTTCCTAGACGGGATTGTAAGAAAGGGTCTCAGAGTCTGGGACTGTGTGAAGTGGTGTGATGAGGGCATCCTTCCAAGGAAGAAGAAAGAAGAGGAGCAGAAAAGTGGCTCGGACCCATGCTGACCTGGATTTTCAGGAGCACAAGTCACACCTCAGTCAAGACGAGGGGTCTGGATTCTGTCGTCCATGTTCATTAGTCTTGGGCTGGTGGCCACCCCAAGAAGAGCCACTTCGTCAGGAAGAGGAGACCATGGGTTGAGGGTGCTTCTCCCCAGAGGGTGGCAACTGAGAGCAGAAAGGAATGTGCACAGGGCTCTAAGCCCATCTCTGTGTCATACAGAGCTGACATATATTTTTAGATTTCTTGATATTTTTATTTTTAAATGTAATTTATTTGCACACGCTCACCCGTGTGTGTGTGTGTGTGTGTGTGTGTGTGTGTGTGTGTGTGTGTTGGAGGGGGCTGGGTGATGGGCCAGTGTCTCTTGCTGCTGTAAACCAGTGCCTGTCTGGCTTCATGCGGGTGGCTGAGGAATTGAACCTGGGCCAGCGGACTTTGCAAGGAAGTGTCTTTAACTGCTAAGCCATCTCCCTAGCCTCAAAAGCAGGTATTTCAACAACCATTGGTGACCGGTTGACTCTTAACCCTCGCCACTTTATTTATGAGAATGCTACTCTAAAAAAATAGCAGCCAGGCATGGTGGTGCATGCCTTTAATCTCAACACTCAGGAGGCTGAGGTAGGAGGATCACCATTAACTTGCTAGCCTGGGCTACACAGTGAGTTCCAGGTCAGCTTGGGATACAGTGAGACCTTGCTTCAAAAAAAAAAAAAAAAAAAAAAGAATGTTATGTCTGCCAAGTGTTTTACAGATATACACTGAAGAGTCGGGTGTAATGGTGCACACCTTTAGTCCCAGCACTGAGTAGGCAAAGATAGGTGGATCACTGTGAATTCAAGGCCACCCTGAGACTACATAGTGAATTCCAGGTCAGCCTGGGCTAGAGTGAGACCCTCCCTCGAAAACAACCCCCCTCCCCAAAAAGAAAATGCTCTCTCAGAACCATAGAAAAGCCAGGAGAGAAGTTGCAGCCACAAAGGCCAGAACCCTTCTTGAAAAAGTACAGTGTCGTGTCTTATCTGGAAGATGTCACCTCCCACTCTCCCTTTCTCATCCTCCCTAGAGTCCAAGTCCAGCAAGGAGGCGCTCCAGATGGCTCACCCACGGGTAGGTCTTCTTGGATGCTTCCGGGAGGATTAATTAGTCACCACCAAGAATCCGAAGACCAAATCAAGAGGCAATATGGCAAAGATGGGGAGAAGGCGGGAGAGAGCCGCCTGCCAATGAGGCAAGCACAGAAGGGCCTGTGGACCACACAGATGGCATGTCACTCAGAGTCCCTGAGGAGTGCCAGGTGTGCGTAACCCTCCTGCCCAGCGATTCTGTCCTGGCAGTGCACCAGAGTCACCTAGGAGCTTTCAAACACCATGCAGCCCTGGGATTCATATTTAACTGGTGCATTGGACCTTGTGGGAGGGAGGGGCTCAATATGTCTTCTACTCCAGCTCCCTGGATGATTTCAATGTATACCGAGGGTGGGAGACCACTGGGTAGCACTTGTAATTCATTGAACTGCAGTCAGGTTTAGTGTACATCCTTGGGTATTTATGATCAGTCTGCCCAGCTCTGGGGAGCACAGGGCAATTGAAAAGGAAAAGATGGGCTGGAGAAATGGCTTAGTGGTTAAGGTACTTGCCTGTGAAGCCTAAGGACCCATGTTTGACTCTCCAGGTCCCAAGTAAGCCTGACAAAAGCATGCAAGGTCGCACATGCACACAAGATGGCACACATGTCTGGAGTTTGACTGTAGTGGCTGGAGGTCCTGGTGCCAGTTTTCTCTCTCTCTCTCTCTTCTCTGAGAAAAAGGCCTCTCTGTTCTCTTCTCTCTCTCTTGCATGAGAAGGAAAAGGGAGTCTGTTGGGCTTGCCTCAAAGGAAGGAAGGAAGGAAGGAAGGAAGGAAGGAAGGGGAAGGAAGGAAGGAAGGAAGGAGAAAGAAAAAGAGAGAGAAAGACAGAGAGAGAAAGGAAGGAAGGAAGGAAAGAAGGAAGGAAGGAGAAAGAGAGAGAAAGGGAAGGAAGGAGGGAGGGAGGGAGGGAGGGAGGGAAAGACCAAAGACTGTGGGGAGCGCCACAGTTGGGGCTCCAAGCAAACTCTGTCACCCTCAGCTGTGAGATTCTGAGAGAAGATACTGGAGTCATTGGGTTCCAGCTTTTCACCTCTAGGATTTGGGATCAGTTCTACTTTGAGAGACACAACTAGGGAAAACGGGGCCTACCTCTGCCTCAGCCCCTTGAGTGTAGAGTTTACATCCACACAGTTGGTCGTGTCCGGAGGAAGGTCACTATCTTCCCCCTCACAGAACCTACCTTAGCACCAAGTAGTTGCCCTGTTGGGGCAGCAGTCTGGCTTCCAAAACTTCTACCAGCTCAGCACTTTGTTCCCTGACTCATCTCCCAAGACTCCTGCCTTAGATACCCTCAAGGGCTGGGATTATAGATGTGTACCACCATATCCAGCTCTCCGTGAAGAGACTCCTTTGAAATCCATCTGACCCTCAACACCCTGCTATGAAGCTCTGCGAGGTCACCTACCCCTGAACCCTGTGTTCGCTAGGCAAACGCTATAACCAGGGAACCTCTGCGTCTCAGCCAGTGAAATCCTGTGGTTCTGTCTTTCACCCATTTCAGGAAACCCCTCCGAGGAGCACTTCCTGCACTCAGGTGCTTCCGGAATGCTTTCAGATGACCAGTGGGGATTGCTCTGGATCTTGTCCAGGCAGCACATTTGCCCCTAAGTGCACTGCTCCTTCCTCCGCCCTTACTTCGTCGCGCATCCTAGCATTGATTAGTTCCACTTGGCAAGGTTGTCTTCATCCGCAACTTCCTCTTTCCCTGTTGGAAGAGCTGGTATTAAGAACAATGATGCATGTGTACAATGGGGTCGCTAGATCAGGCATGACTTCTCAGTGCATGCAATTCTCATGACGTCCATGACTCGCCTCTGCCGGGCTGTGGGCTGTCTCACTCAAATCTGGAAGAACACCGTGTATTCCAACCACAGAGCTTGTTCCAGCCTGCACTGGAGGAGCAGACAGGACGCTGTGTAGTCAATGATGCCTTTGTTAAGGTTGCATACCTTGTGAGCTACCCGACAGGACCGAAATCAAAACCAGGGCTTAATGGCCACAGGGCGTGAAGAGTTATCACCAGCTCTTCTGGGTCAGTCTTCTGAGAAGCAGATCTTGAAATGAGATTTGAGGTGCCAGAGATAAGGGACGAGAAATACCTGTGAGGATAAAGGGGAGAACCTGAAGGAGGCAGGGAAGGGGTTCAGATTTCAATGGAAGTCAGCCAGAGCTGCTCAGATGGTACTGATCCTGTCCTCATCATATTTTTCATGTTTCTTCACCAGAGAAAGGACCCTCCAGGTACAGATGGTCACTTGGCATGATAAGGAGGAGGGATTCTTTCCTGAGGTGGGCAGAACAGAGGGATAGCAGCTAGCCTCCTCCTCTACCTTTCCTAGCAAAGCACTCAGGTCCAAAAACGTGGGGGTTTTTTTTTTTGTTTGTTTGTTTTTTTTTTTTTTGAGGTAGGGTCTCACTCTAGCTCAGGCTGACCTGGAATTCTCTGTGTATTCTCAGGGTGTCCTGGAACTCACAGCAATCCTCCTACCTTTGCCTCCTGAATGCTGGGATTAAAAGTGTGCGCCACCATACCCTGCTAGTAGTTTTTGGTTTTTTTTTTTTTTTTTAACCTTGTTTCACATTTGGGGAGTTAAAAAAAAAAAAAAAAACTACGGAAGTATCTGGATGTAGTGGCACACACCTGTGAGTGCTAGGCTAGCCAGGAATGCACAGTGAGATTTTATCATAAAACGAAAACAAAAAAAAAAAAACAAAAACTGGGGCTAGGGAGGTGGCTCAATGGCTAAAGCACTCACCAATCAAGCTGGAGTATCAGAGTTTGAGCCCCTGACCCCACCTAAAAGCCAGAAACCGTGGCAGTTTTGGTAATCCCAGTACACTGACGCTGGTGCTGCCGGGAGACAGGAGGCCGAGGCAGGAGGATTTCCCAGAAGCTTGCCATGAGCAAAGCACAGCAGAGCCCTGCCTCAAATGAAGTGGAACGGCAAAGAAGTGATCCAGAGTTGTCCTCTGACCTCCACGCCAGTGTGGTGGCATGCGCAAACCCTCAAACACTCACACACACACGAGCCTGCGCATACACACAGCAATAATAACAATTTAAAAATTAAAACTTGGGGGCTAGTGCTGTAGTTCAGCTGGTAAAGTGCTTGCCTAGCATGCACAAAGCCCTGGGTTTGATCCCCAGCACATATACCAGTCATGGTGGTGCATGCAGGCAAGTGCCTTAACTGGTGAGCCATCTCTCCAGCCCAACCTTCTCTTTTTATTAGTTGGTTTATCTCAGGAACTTGTTACAGTGACAGAAAACTCACCAATAAATCTTTACAAGCAACCCTACGGAGTGGTTTAAGTCAGATGCCGCCCCCCATAAACTCATTTTCGAGAAATGGTTGCTCCCCAGCTGATGGCAGTTTGGGAAGTGGAGCCTTGCTGGAGGAGGTGTGTTGTTGGGGGTGGGCCAGAACTTACCTCACTTTTCCTCCCTTTGTCCTGGTGCTTCATGCAGCAGTGAGAAGGTGGCTACAACACTCTTATTATTTTGTGATGTGCTGGGGCTCAAACCCAAGGCCTCACACATGCATTCTAGGCAAGTGCTGAACCACTGAACTATTCCCCAAGCCCGACATGCTCTCATTGAACTTCAGTTTTGCACATGAGCACTGGTGAGATGAGGAAACGGAGGCCCATCGAGGTAAAGGTATCCTGCCAAGATGATACAGAGGCCCAGTAGACCCAAGATTCATGCCTTAGAAAGTCTCGCCCAGAGCTCTCAAGCTCATCCACCCTTGAGTATCGCACAGTCCACTCTCCTCCTTTCCACTGCTTCCCAGAGTAAACGTCATGTTCCATTCAACACTGAGTCTCAAGTCTATCTCAACCCAATGCGCGGTCTCTTGGGAATAATTTCTTTGGGATCCCTTTCATCCTTGAAGTAAATTATACTGTTTAGCACTTTAATCCACTCTCACTTACATTCAAATATTCTCATATTCTCTGGTTGCCTTGGTCCTGGGTAAGACTATACATAAGAGCAGGAGCCGTGGCAGAACCAAACCACTCATCGCATGGCCAAGCAGCAAAAGTAAGTGAATGGGATGAGGTTCCTACAATCCCCTTTAAGGGTATATGTTGGGGTCCCTCCTAGGGCCAGCCCAGGAGGGACGGGAGGGTCTCCGCCGGGTGAGAGGGGGTGAGAGGTGCGGAGTCACGACACAGACTCTGGGAGTTGGGTGGAAGCAAGCAGAGGGCAAGTTGCTGCAAACTCGTTTATTCAAGGAAGTTTAGGGGTTTTTAAGGGTTTGGCTGGCCAATTGTTGTATGGGGTGGTTCCCTTCTTGTGACCAATGACAGCCTGTCTCCAGGCAGATCATCTTGCAGCAGGTTGCTCGAGAGCATGGGACTGTAGCTGTTGTCACGCCAGGCCTGCCACGTCCACAGAAGTCACTTCCTGGTTTCTTCTAGCAGGCAGCCTGGCAAGGGCCTGACCTGCATTGTGCCATACAGGTATGTCTCACTGACTTAAAGACCTTCCACTAGCCCCCACCTCTTAAAGGATCCACCACCTCCCAATAGCACCACCATGAGGGCCAAGCTTTTGTCACATGAGTCATTAGGGGATTTTTACTGTTCCAATGAGAGAGGGTATGTTTTGAAAGACAGAATTTATTATGACTTTAGTACTTACAGCTCTGAAGGCTTGGAAAGTTCATGATCAAGGCCCTAGCAGAATCAGCATCTGGTGAGAGCCATTCATTCTAGATAGCGTCTTCTACGTGTCCTCACGTGGCGGAAGGGTCAAACAGGGTCCCTTTAGCCTCTTTTGTTTTATTTTTACTTATTTATTTGCAAGCGGAGAGAGAGACAGAAGATCAAGAGAGAGAATGGGCATGCCAGGGCCTTTAGCTGCTGCAAACTAACTCCAGACGCATGCACCACTTTGGCATCTGGCTTTATGTGAGTACTAGGAAATCAAACCTGGGTCATCATGTTTTGCAAGTAAGCACCTTAACCATTTAGCCATCTCACCCTGCCCCCTTTCTCCTCTTTTATAAGAACACTTGTCCTAGTCACAAAGCGCTACCTCATAACCAAATTATCCCCCACACGCCACTCCTGATTCATATATTGGAGACTAAAGCTCAATGTGTGAGTTTGGGGAGACACAACCATTCACACCAGAACAGAAAACCGTGGCAATGGTGAGTTATCACAGTGATCTGCATTCCATTATGATTTGGGAAAAGTGTGTTGTTAAAATCTGAACATGCATGGTAGGGCATTCTTCAGGTATAGACTATCTATCATGCTGTCTCCAGAGACAGTCTCAAAAATGTCCTTTTAGAGGGACTGGGGAGATGGCTCAGTGGGTACAGTGTTTGCTGGCCAAGCATGAGGACCTGAATCCAGATCCTTAGCATGCATATACATGCCAGGTATAGTGGCACTTGCCTACAATCCCAGTGCATGGGAGGCAGAGACAGGAAGACCCCCCCACCCCCAAGACTTGCTGGCTGGCTAGTGTAGCTCAATCAGTGAGTCCCACTGAAAGAGTAACTGAGGAAGACACTCAGCATCAACCACTGGCCTCCATACATACACGCACCTGCACGCATGCACACACACACACACACACACACACACACTAAGCAATATTCTATGGAATGCAGATTCTTAACCTTCAGGAAGTCAAGGATCCTCTTGAGAATGTACAGACTGCTACTGATTCCCCCTTCACAAAGATTGACAAGCACCGCTTTAAGTAAAGTCCCATGTAACTTGAGGGGATATGGAGCCCCTGAAGCTGATCCTGGAACCCCAAGTTAGGAAGTTCTATCAGATAAATCATCTGGAATTGTATTTATTTTATTTTTTTAGATATATTTTATTTATTTATTTAATTATTTGAGAGAAAGAAAGAGGCAGAGAGAAAGAGAGAGAATGGGTGTGCCAGGGCATGCAGCCACTGCAAACAATCTCCAGATGCATGCACCCCCTTGTGGATCTGGCTTATGTGGGTCCTGGAGAGTCAAACCGGGGCTTTGCAGGAAAATGCCTTAACTGCTAAGTCATCTCTCCAGCCATGTTGAGAGAGAGAGAATGGGCATGCCAGGGCCTCGAGCCATTGAAAATGAACTCCAGACATATGCACCATGTGCATCTGGCTTACATGGGTTCTGGGTCCATAGGCTTTGCAGACAAGCACCTTAACCACTAAGCCATCTCTCTAGCCCCTGGACTTTAAGCCTTGACCTCCTACCATACCTGGCTTATTTTTCATTTATTTACTTTTGGAGGGGGGATGTTTTGAGGTGGGATCTCACTCTAGTCCAGTCTGAAGTAGAACTTACTCTATAGTTCCAGGTTGGCCTTGAACTCACAGTTCTCCTCTTACCTCAGCCTCCAGAGTGCTGCAAGCCAAAGTGTACACCACCATGCCTGGCTCTTATTTATTTTCTTTTTTAGACAGGGTCTCACTGTGTTGCCCAAACTGACCTCAAACTTCCAGGCTCAGGTGATCCACCTAACTCAGCCTTCCAAGTGCTTCCTCATCGTACCCAGCAATCACAGGAATTTTTTTGATCACTTGCATGGCTTAACACATAAGTAAATGCATTGAATTTATATAATTATAATCTATGTATGTACATTATATGGCAAGTCCATGAGTAGTTACATTCTTGTAATAAAACCTATGTCCTACTGTCCACCATTCAAGCACTATATGAGATGTTGTATTAGCTGGGAAAGCTGGTCACTGGAAACAAACAGTACCCCATGTAACACCATCAGCACACAGGGTACAATGACACTTGTGATGCTTAAATAAGCAGCTGTTCACATCCTGGCTGAGCCAGGCCCATCAAACGTTGAAGTCTCCATTGATTGCACAGCAACTGGCCTGGAGGGAGGTAGATTGTGCTGTAGACGTAGCGATAATATATTACTGATCATGAGAAATTTCTAAGAGTTTTCAGAAATTATTTAGGGTAGAATAACTTTATAATAAAACTATGAGCTAGGGAAATGGCTTAGTGGTTAAGGCATTTGCCTGAGAAGCCAAAGGACCCCAGTTCAATTCCCCAGGACCTACATAAGCCAGATTCTCAAGGGGGTGCATGCATCTGGAGTTCATTTGCAGAGGCTAGAGGCCCTGTCATGCCCATTCTCTCTGCCTGCTCTGCCTCTGCCTCTGTCTCTGCCTTTGTCTCTTCCTCTATCTCTCAAATAAGTAAATAATTTTTTTTTTTTTTTGAGAGAGACACAGAGAGAGAGAGAGGGGAAGGGAGACAGATAGAGATGGGCGCACCAGCAGCCGAATGAAATCCAGATGCGTGCACCCCCTTGTGGTCAAGTGCAGCATTGCACCCTTGCGTCACTTTGCATCTGGCTAAATGTGGGACCTGGAGATTGGAACCGCTGGAGTTTGGAACCAGCATTCTTAGGCTTAGAAGGCAGGCGCCTTAACCGCTAAGCCATCTCTCCAGCCCATAAAAATATTTTTTAAAAAAACTACCTTCCATTATAATCAAGATGAGAGCTTAGAGTCTTTTAATTGGCTTTTACAAAGAGATATAAGCTTTGTAAGAAAACAGCTTCAGGTTCACTGAGATGAACTTCCAGACCAGGCACACTTACAGAAGAAGGGATAGTTATTGAAGCTTACAGATCCAGGGGAAGTTCCATAATGGCAGAAGAAGCTGGTCTGCTGTCACAAGTCCAAGCAGAGAGAGAGAGAAGCACAAGCCAAAAAGCCACACAGCACAGCACACCTCAGGAACTCCAGCTAGGCACACTTTGCATATCTTTAGATTGAATTCTCAAACCTACCACCACACCTTAGGGCTGGACCCGAAGGTCCACCCAGTGACACTGCCTCTAGCCAGGTGGCTGTAGATCCAAACTACAAGCTAATAAACACTGAATATATTGGGGGCCATCCATTCAAACTACCACAAGCTTATTCTGTAGCCTGGGCTGGCAAGGCAAGACATAACTCCTGATAAAATGCTGCATCAGGTGAGAAACAGTGCCTACCCATCCGAATTGTTCCCTGCAGATAATTTCACAAGGGTCTCAAGGGCAGAACATGGTAAGGGAGCAAAATGAATCTCAATTTTACAGAGAAAGTCCCAGGGAGTTACATTATAAATTAATGGGGCTGGAGGGATGGCTTAGTGGTTAAGGCATTTGCCTGCAAAGTTTTGGGGGGGCTTTTGTTTTTGTGGTTGTTGTTTTCCAGATATGGTCTTGCTCTAGCCCAGGATGACCTGGAATTCACCATGTAGTCTCAGGGTAGCCTCCTACCTCTGCCTCCCAAGTGCTGGGATTAAAGACATGTGCCACACACCTGGCTACTGAACTAATTATTTTTTAATGTAAAGAAATAGATCCAAGGGCTGGAGAGATGGCTTAGCAGTTACAGCTCTTGCCTGCAAAGCCAAAGGACCCAGGGTCAATTCCCCAGGACCCATGGAAGCCAGATGTACAAGGAGGTACATGCATCTGGAGTTTATTTGCAGTAGCTGGAGGCCCTGGTGCACCCATTACTTCTCTCTCTCTCTCTCTGCCTCTTTCTCTCAAATAAATAAATAATTTTTATAAAAAAAGAAATAGATGCAAAAATTTAAATAAGGTGTGGGGTATTTATGTGTGTGTGCATATGTACACATGTATGTATTTCCTGTATCTGCCCATGAATGGGGACAAAAAATGATAACACTCATGTAGCAATGACCATGCCTACCACTCAGATGCTGGCTTCTAAATACTCTTTTTTCCTCATAAAAAGAACAAGAGATCCTCAGGAAGAATGATTGATTGAAAAGCTGAGGCAGAGACCAGTACAAGATGAGACTGCAGCATCTTGTTCCAAAAAAAAAAAAAAGTCTGGAAACGTTGAAAGAATCATGGAAATATATGAAAGTGACACAGAGGCTGGTTAGAAGAGACTGTCAAAGATCAAATCAGGGATACTCAAAGCATCAGAAAAAAAAGATTCTAACAGACCATAATGCACTGATTCAAACAGAAACAAACAAGTTAAAACAAATGCTGATGTTGCAGTCAGGTTCACATTGCTGGCAGAAAACACTCAACCAAGAGCAGCTTGCGGGGGAAAAAAGGTTTATTTTGGCTTATAGACTCGAGGGGAAGCTCTGTGATGGCAGGGGAAATGATGGCATGAGCAGAGGTTGGACATCACCTCTAACATCAGCAATAGGAGACATTGGCAAGGGGAAACTGGCTATAATACCCATCAGCTCGCTCTCCATAATACACTGCCTCCAGAAGGCATTAATTTCTATCAGCTGGGAACCTAGCATTCAGAACACCTAAGTTGATGGGGCACACCTGAATCAAACCACCCCAGTGGATAAACACATGTGAAGAATGGAAAGTTCTTTCTTTCCATAGGAAGCTAACAAGGAATGATTCAATTGGAAAATCACCATTTGTCAATCAGCATGGTAACAACTGATTTGTTAATGAAATTAACAGTGCCTACTAAAGCCAATGAATTATAGTGCCATGGGCAACAGGATAGTCTCAAAGCATCACACTATAAGATTTAAGTATTACAAAGAAAATTAACTATACGTAAAGTTATAAAATTATCAGACATCATCATAACCAAATATTCAAATTTAACATCATCAGGAATTTATAATAGTATGTATTTTTTACATCTTTTATGAGCATCTATGATTAAATCAAAAGAGAGGGGTTTAGGGGCTGGGGAGATGGCTTAGCAGTTAAGTACTTGCCTGTGAAGCCTAAGGACCACAGATCGAGGCTCGATTCCCCAGTACCCTCTTAAGCCAGATGCACAAGGTGGCACATGTATCTGGAGTTCATTTGCAGTGGCTGGAAGCCCTGATGCACCCATTCTCTCTCTGTCTCTCTCTGTTGCACTCAAAAATAATAAATAAATAAAAATAAAAATATCTACCTCTGTCTCTCTCAAATAAAAAAATAAAATAAAAATTATTTTTTAAAAAAGAGAGGAGTTTAAATGACTGCTTTCTTGTTTCTCCTGCTCCTGGGGGTGGTTTCTTCTAGCCAAACTTGAGTTTCTTCACATCTGCAGTTCTTTGCTGGGACAGGAATATTCTGTGGAGGAGTTCATCTCCTCTCCTCTTGTTCTTTGCTGAGTGTGCTAAAAGACAGGGCTCAGCAAAGACACTGGGACAGGTAGCTTCTCTTCCCATAGAGTTTTGGAATTTCCAGGGTTTTCTGCTTGGTTTCTCCAGCTGGGTGACTGATTTTTTTTTTAATTTTTCATTCATTTATTTATTGTATATGTGTGGTGTGTGTTCATGTATGTAAGGGTGTTTGTAGATGTGAGGGTGCCCATGTGTGTGCATGTGGAGACCAGAGTCAGCATCTAATGTCTTTCTCAATCACTTTCCACCCTATTTTTGGAGACAGGGTATCTCACGAAGTCTGGAGCTCACGGATTTGGCTAGACGAGTTAGCCAACAAACCCTGAGGCTCCTCCTCTCTGTGCCTCTCCAGTACTGGGATCAAAGACCTGTGTCACCATGATAGGTATTTTATAACTCAATTTATTTATTTTGCTTTTTAAATTTCATTTATTTATTTGAGAGAGGCAGAGAGAGAGAATTGACAGTGCTTACGTCACTGTGCATCTGGCTTACGTGGGACATGGAGAGTCAAACATGAGTCCTTAGGCTTCACAGGCAAGTGCCTTAACTGCTAAGCCATCTCTCCAGCCACTTATAACTTTTTTTAAAATTTTAGAGCGAGAGAGAGACAGAGGGAAAAAGAAAGAATTGGCACACCAGGGCTTCAGCCATTGCAATTGAACTCCAGATGCTTATGCCACCTAGTGGGCATGTGCAACCTTGCACTTGCCTCACCTTTGTATGTCTGGTTTACGTGGGATCTGGAGAGTCAAACAAGGGTCCTTAGGCTTTACAGAAAGTGCCTTGATCTATACCATCTCTCCAGCCCTATAACTTTACTTTTAGAAATATTTTATTTATTTATTTATTTGAGAGAGAGAGACACACACACAGACAATGGGCACGTGCTAGGTACTTTATGAGTGTTGAAGATCTGTACTGAGGTCCTCATGCTTGCTCAGCAAGCATTCTACCCACTGAACCATTTCCCCAGCACGGGTAGCTGGTCTTGTTTCCTGGACAGCTCTGGGCTTCCAAAAGTGTGAAAGTGGAAGTTGCCAGAACTTTGAGTCTTAGGTCCAGAAAAGGTACATGCACATTTTGCTGCATAACCATTCTGTTGCTACAAAAGGGCCACAGGGCCAGGCAGGATCAAGGTGGAGGGACTTCACAAAGATGTGGCCATTTGTAAGTTAACTAGGTGCCGTGAAATTTAATAATCAGAACAACCAGGGTCTTACCAGAGAACAGACCACTAGGCCTGATACAGAAGGGGTATTTGTTAAGGAAACATGACTTCACACAATTATGGGAGAAAATGAGGAAGAGGGAGTGTCCAGGGAGGCCCTGGAAGGTGAGCTGTGGTCCTGGCAGGGATGCATGGATGAGTCAGAGCTGGCCGAGAATGCTGGGAAGTCCCAAATGCTGGGATTAAAGTCATGTACTGCTGGCTATGACTAAATCAACTTCTACAATTGTTTTTAGTTTTTGTTTGTTTATTTGTTTTTATTTTTTTAGAGGTGGTGGTTACCCTAGCCTAGGCTAACCTGGAACTCACTCTGTAGTCCCGGGCTGGCTTAGAACTTGCAATGGTCCTGCTACCTCTGTCTCCCCAGTGCTGGGATTAAGTGTACCACCACCACGCCTGGCTGCTATGATTTATTTATTTAGTGTGTGTGAGTGCAGGCAGAGGTGCAGGTGCCACAGCCCATGTGTGGAGGTCAGGGGCCAACTTTTGGGTCAGTTCTTGCCTTCCGCCTCATTTTGAGTCAGGGTTTCTCATTGTGTTCACTGCTCTATTTCTGAGCTTCTGGAAAATTCTCTTGTCTCTGCCTCCCTTCTGGAAGTAGGCATACTCAGATAGAATGGGCGTGCCAGGGCCTCCAGCCACTGCAAACGAACTCCAGATGCATGCGTCACCTTGGGCATCTGGCTTACATGGGTCCTGGGAAATCAAGTCTCGAACTGGGGTCCTTGGGCTTCATAGGCAAGTGCTTAACCGCTAAGCCACCTCTCCAGCCTGGCTTCTGGTTTTTAAATGGAGTCTGGGAGATCTGAACTCAGGTCCCCAGAGTGGTACAGCAGATGCTTTATCCATGGAGCCATCTCCCCAGCCAGACAGCCAACATCTTTATCCTCACGGCTCCCTTCCAGGCAGTTCATTTAATCTTTGTTATAACCTTACACAATAGGCTTTATTTTTATTATTAATATTATCATTATTATTATTAGTAGTAGTATCCCCATTTAAGGAATGAAGCCATTGAGGCACTGGGAAATTAGATGCCTACCTAAGGTCATATGCAAGGAAGTGGCAAAGCCAGGTTCTGAACCCCATCAGTATAATGCTGCAGGCTGCCTGAACCGGGGCTAAACCGTCTGGCATGCCTTACCTACCATGTCACCCACACCACGGAATGGACAGTAAGAGAGGATGTTGGAGACAAGAGTCTTGGGTTTTGCCAGATGCTTCTATTTGTGATAAACTCGTCTCTTCATTCAGACAGCCCTGACCGACCCCAGTGTGGCATGTGCTTGGCATCATGCTAGGCTCTGGGGCGGCCAGTGAACATTGCCTAACGCAGGCCTTGTTCTGAAGCACAGAGAATGGGGGCGGGGGGAAACATTCATGCCAGCGAGCTCCCCTGTGAAAGTGTAATTACAGGCTGATGTACACGTTCTAAGGGAGGTGAGTCAGTCACCGCCATGCCACTGCTTTCTGCACATTTCAGCAGGAAAACATATGTTTTCTTAGATCTTCTTCTTCTTTTTTTAAAAATATTTTTTAGTTCTCTTGTTTTTTTTTTAAGATTTTATTTTTATTTATTTATTTATTTATTTATTAGAGACAGAGAGAGGGAAAGAGCGAGAGAGGGAGAGTGAGAATGGGCGCGCCAGGGCCTCCAGCCACTGCAAACGAACTCTAGACACATACACCCCTTTGTGCATCTGGCTTACATGGGACCTGGAGAATTGAACCGGGATCCTTAGGCTTCGCAGGCATGCACCTTGACTGCTAAGCTATCTCCAGCTGAGATGTTCTTTTTTTACCCCCTTGTTTTTGTGTGGTTTCTTTTTTGAGTTCAAAAAAAATTTTTTTTTATTTCATTGGATTTCTGTGGTAAAACTTAAGTGGGGGGGTGGTAATAGGTGATGAATTAGTGCTCAGATGTTGTCCAGGCTGATCTTGACATGGGGTGCTCTGGTTCAGAGCCCAAAGTAAATGACACTACAGTACCTGCCACCACAGCGAATGGTACATTAACATAGCAGTTTGGGGCCAGGCTTCAGCCCAGTAAGTTAACAGCTGCTCACAGAATAGGGTCAGGCTCAGCACAACCTCAGATGGAGAGGTGATCCCTTGTAGCTGCAGATTCCACAGCAACCAGGACACCTGGCTTGCTCTCCACTTGCCACTGTCTCAAGATAAAATGAAGTCATGACTCCACCCTAATCAAGACCAGAGGAGACCCCAAGACTGCAGGCGAGCCCGCAGGTTAGTGCAACATCTCAGTGCAAGAGCAGTGGCCCTGAATGGGCTCCAGGCTCACTCTTTGCTAAAGAACACATCAGTGCATAGTCAACATTCTTCTCTGTTTTGTTTGTTTGTTTGTTTCTTTTTTTTTTTTAAACAAATTCCAGACCCATGCATCACCTTGTGCATCTGGCTTACATAGATCTGGGGAATCGAACCTGGGTCCTTTGGCTTTGCAGGCAAGTACCTTAACCGCTAAGCAATCTCTGTAGCCCTAGACATTCTTGATAGAAGAGAGAAAGCCAGTTATTCTGAGCATCCCACACCTGACTGCCTCTTGTTCCTTCAGTGCCCGCCCCGCCATTCAGCACTTCCCCCTAGTGCTGACTACAGCAGCACTGAACTCTTACGGAACAAGTACCTTCCATGCATCCTATACCTTTACTCTAAAGCTCACCACAGGCTCCTTTTCCCTTCTCACTAATATTGCTTTCATCTGTTGGGCTGTGTGGCTATCAGCCCTTTTCATGCCTCTGGCACAGTCATGGAATCACAGAAATTAAAGAGAACATAAAGGGGCTGGAGAGATGGCTCAGTGGGTAAGGTGCTTGCCATGCAAGCATGAGGACCTGAGTTTGAATCCAAACTCCCACATAAAAGTTGGGTATGGTAGTGTGCACCTATAATCCCAGACAGTGGCAGGGAACCCTTGGTGCCATTGGCTAGCTAGTTTAGTCAAATAAGTAAGCTCTGGGTTTAGTAAGAGTCCCTGTTTAAAAAAAAAAAAAAAAAGGTGGGGCTAGAGAGATTGTTCAGTGGTTAAGGCACTTGATTGCAAAATCTAACAGCTTGGGTTCAATTCCCCAGTACACACATAAAGCCAGATGCACAATGGTGTATGTGTCTGGGTTTCATTTGCAGTGGTAAGAGGCCCTGGCACACCCATTCTCATTCTCTCTCTCTCCTTGCAAATAAATATTTTTTTTTATAAAGGTAGAAAATGAGGCTGGAGAGATGGCTCAGCTGTTGAGGCATTTGCTGGCAAAGCCAAAGGACCTGGGTTCGATTCCCCAGTACCCATATAAGGCTGGATGCACAAGGTGGCACATGTGTCTGGAGTTTATTTGTGGTGGCTAGAGGCCTTGACACACCCATTCTCTCTTTCTCTCTCTCTCCCTTTCTCTCTCTCCCCCTAGCTCTCTCAAATAAATAAATAAATAAAATACTTTTTAAAGGTGGAAAATGATTATGGAAGACACCCAACATCAACTTCTGTCCTCTACATGCACACACAACACACAAGTCCACACACACAAGAACACATATGCATGCATACTGCCCATACATGCACATGAAAAATAAAATATAAAATAAGGAGAACATAAATAGTTGGCTAATTATTGACTAGTTTTTCCCAAGAACATTGAAGGCACGTTGCAATGTGCTCAGTTATGCTCTCATAGACCTGGAAAACTGAGGGACTTTAAATCTCTTCAAGGAAGATAGGAGCAAAAAAAAAAAAATGTACTATTTAAAACCAAAATGGCCTATCATGCTGTAAGACCTGAACATCATCAAAATGTTTCTGCAACTAGGGACATCCTGCCTGGAGACAATTGAAACCAGGTTGACAGCCAGGATGAACATTGAGAACACAGGAACCAGCTCTTAATGAGTGTGCGTGTGTTCCCTCTAGGTGTGTCTGCATGCTTCCATATTAAAGGACAGTGTGTTCTTTGAGGTGATTGTCTTGGCTTGGCATTGCAGTTGGAAGGTGTTATGGACTAAGTGTTTTGTCTCCCTTCCAATTTTTGTTTTTGTTTTTGTTTTTGGAGGTAGGGTCTCACTCTAGCCCATGCTGACCTGGAATTCACTATGTATTCTCAGGGTGGCCTCGAACTCATGGCGATCCTCCTACCTCTGCCTCCCAAGTGCTGGGATTAAAGGCGTGCACCACCACACCCAGCTCCCCTCCCAATTTATAAGGTAAAGTATCACTTCCAGTGTGATGGTATTAGGAGGTAGGGGTCTTTGAGAGGGAATTAGACCCTGAGACTAGAGTCCTCATGAATGGGATGAATGACCTCATAAGAGGAGGAATTCATGAAGTCTCTCACTCTCTCTCCATCCTGTGAGGGACACTGAGAAGACTAGAGACTGCAAGAGAGCCTCCAAACACACGGGCATCCTCGTGACAAACCTCCAGCCTCTGGACTTGTGAGAAGCAAATGTCTGTTGTGTAAGGTGCCTGCTCTATGGCATTTTTATTTTTTTATTTTTATCGCAGGCGCACAAACGGACTAAAACAGAGGGCTATAAATAGAGGGAAACTGAAAGAAACATTATCATAGACATTACACATTGTATAAAATCCTTAGGTCCCTTCATTTCACATGTACAGAATTTCCATATTCTCAGAGTTAAGACTTGAATCTCAACTGAGAATGACAGAGCAGTTCCCAAACCCACAGTAGCTAATGAATGACTCAGCAGTTAGTTAAAGTTGTGTCCCTGATGCTTGTGGGCAGGAGTTAATCACTTGGCATTGAGTGGGGCTAACCAGCCTCCTTGCAGGTCTCTTTTGGTGTGTCTGTGTGTTTCTCGAACGATTGTTTGACCTCACTTTATCATCATAGCCAGCCTCTGGAGGAGAGGAGTGACATGGCAGCTGTTCACCAAAGGGGGCTCTCCTCTGCGCTGACTGGAAGGATCAGGCTTCCCTGCCTGGCTTCTTGAAACAACAGTGCTTCACCAAACTTGCTCTGACCAGTGCCCAGGGAGTAAGTCACTCATTTCACACACATGGAAGAATTGAAGCTCTGTTCTGCTGCGGTCAGCATGGAGCCCATGTCGATAATAGAGGTGGCTTAAGATCAAAACTCCCTGGAGAGCTAAAGATGGTTTTTTGAATTAGTTTTCAGTTTTACTATGTTACATGCTCATGCATAGCAAGAGAGGATTATAGGTTGAATTGTGCAAAATGGCCACATCAGTACTGTAATCATGTTCCAAATGCTCTTCTGCAGTATGAACTTGCCGTCCATGCCCCTGCCAAGGGGGAAGTTTCTTTCTCCACTCCTGAGATCTAAGAGGACTCTGTGCTCTTTTTTGTCAGTGTCACACAGTAGAAATGACCCTGTATTAGCTCTTCTCCTTAGCCTGAATCGATTTGATTCTTAGAAGCCAGCCACCACATGAGAAAAGTAGCTGCTCTGAGACCTCCATTCTGTAAGAAGGTTAAGCTACATGCATAGACTATCACTTGAGGAGAGACTAAGGAACACTAAACAGGCCGGGAATGTGAGTGAAGTGGCTCCATGTAGAACAGACACAATCTAGCAGAACCCTTCCCAAATTCTCGACCCACAAACTAGGAGCAAACTAAGTGGTTGTATTAAGCCATCCAATGTTGGGGTATTGTGTTTCGTAACTATAGATAAGCAGTATGTTGAATGACATATATTAGAAAATGAGGGCTAGAGAGATGGCTTAGCGGTTAAGAGCTTGCCTATGAAGCCTAAGGACCCTGTTTCGAGGATCAGTTCCCCAGTACCCAAGTAAGCCAGACGTACAAGGTGGCGCATGCATCTGGAGTTCGTTTGCAGTAGCTGGAGGCTCTGGAGCTCCCATTCTCCCTCTCTCTCTCTCTGCCTCTTTCTCTGTCTGTCTGTTGCTAATAAATAAACAAAAATAAACAAAAACTAAAAAAAGAAAATGACCATAATTAATTTTTGATCACTCTGTATTTAAGATACAAATCATATATTATAGAATTTCTAGGCTTTCAAAAATCACATTAACATCAACATCCAAAATTCAGTGGTTCTGAGTGCCCAATTCCCCTTCATTGAGGCACCACAGACCCTGCCACCATCAACATTGCTCAGTTCTTCCAGATAATCATGGAAGCCCATGTGCCCCCTTCAAACCAATCTGTCACTTGGGATCACTATGGAGTCGTCCCCATGTTACTCTTTTTCTGCTCCAAATCTCACTCAGTCATGTCCACCATGTGGAATACCACTTAGAGCTGTCTTATTGTTGTCACTGCTGACTGGTCAGGTCACAGATTCTTTTCCCTGGGTGCTTTTGGCCACACAGGGCACTGTGGTATGATCCTCACACCTCACAAAACTTATGCTGGAACAGCATCCTTGTGTATGGCCCTCAGTCCCAGTCCCAGTCCCAGTTTTGCCAGTACAATGCTGGCCCCTTTATCACTGATCCCATCCCACTTTGCATCTTTGCTTATATTAGACACGAGATGCACACACACGAAAGCATGGAATCTAAAAGAGCAGAAAATGAAAGATAATAGTGAGGGGGAGGAAGGACAAAAAGAAGGGGAGGGTATCCAGCCTGGAACAATCTCCCCAGCGTGTATGGTCAGGCTTTAAGTGCCCCATCAATGATGAATGGAGGAAGTCAGCTCCGCAGGGAACCCCTGGAGCCTCGATTCCTGAGAGAGTTCAATTATCGATGGAAAATAGATATATTATTATGGCCTGAGCTGACAGCCGGAAGACAAGCTGACAACAATTTAAAAGTATTCTGCCCCCAGTCAAGTGGAGATCACTTGGATTCTCTGAATGAGTAAGGAGGTAGAGGCGTTTAGGGTTTTCCAAGGCTCTTAACTCTTCTCGGCCTGTCTCCAGGCAATGGTAGACTTACTTACTGATGTTCTTTATTTATGTGTGAGCCCCCCAGGGCCATTCATGGTTCCTCCAAACCTCCACCCAAAGATGCTGTGGACAGGCTGGAAAGATGGCTTAGCTGCTAAGCTCTTGGCCTGTGAAGCCTAAGGACCCGGGTTCGAGGCACCATTCCCCAGGACCCACATAAGCCAGATGCACAAGAGAGTGCATGCATCTGGAGTTCATTTGCAGTGGTTGCAGGCTCTGGTGCGCCCATTCTCTCTCTTTCTGCCTCTTTCTCTCTCTCTGCCTATGTGTCGCTCTCAAATAAATAAATAAACAACAACAGAAAAAAGATGCTATGAGCATCTCCCCAAAATTCCCATTCTCTGCTCCAAGCTGCCAGGCTGATGACTCAGCTACAACAAAGCTCTGCAACCTCCTGTCCTCAACAACACAGATCATGACCTTATGGTTCCGGGGGCTGGACGTCCAGTAGCCAGGAAGAACAAGCTTGCTTCTTCCCTGGAGCTGCCATCTTTAGTGTTCCTTGGCTTGTCGAAGCATCACTTCAGTCTCTGCCTTTGCCTTCATATGGCTCCTCCCCATGTCTGTCCTGTGTCCAAATGTTCACTTCTTGTTCCTTTTGGTGGGTGTGGTGGGTGTGCATGTGTGCATATGTGTTTGTATGTGTCAGGTCTGAGCTCCTCAGCAAGAGAGGGCCAAGGAGGTGAGATGGCTCAGGGAGCAGCAGCGAGGATATGGGAGATGTCCTCCTTCACACACATCCTAACAAAGATGGCCAGTGACCTGCTCAGAGTTTCATAACATGATCATGCCATGGCTATGTGACAGGTTACATTACATGTTGATTTTCAGCTCACTGGGAGTGTAGTCCCAGAAGTCCACCAGGCAGCCAATTGGCATGCCTGTTTACATACTTTTGGGCATGCCCAGACCCCTCCTTACAGCGTGTGCGTGTGTAGACCAAAGATCAATAACAAGTGCCTTTCTCAGTCACTTGTTATCTTATTCTTTGAGATAGGGTCTCTTGTTAAACCTCGAGCTTACAAATTTGGCTAGAATAGCTATCCAGCAAGCCCAAGGGATCCTCCTGTCTCTGCCTCCCCAGCCCCAGCATTGGGGTTCCAGGTACATGTCACCATACCTGGCATTTTTATGTGGATGCTGGGACTTCAAACTCAGGTTTTTATGCTTATGTGCCATGTACTTTACATGCTAAGCCATCTCCCCAGCCCTAAATGTCTTTTTTCCCTAATAAAGATGCAGTCATATTAGATGATCTCATCTTAACTTGATCACCCACCAAGACTCATTTCTAAACAAGGTCACACTCACAGGATTGTGGGTTAGGACTTCAACATCTTTTAGGAGACACAGCCTAGCCTTTAGTAACCCTTTATAGCAACTCTGCTGTTTATTTTTCCACACCAGCTGCCAAAACCTACCACAACTGATGTGTCTGTGTTCTGCTCCTCTCTTGGGCCCAGCCCAAGGCTACTCGGGCTCACTCCTGGAGCTCTATACCTTGTGTGCCCAGCTCTGGCTCCAGAGCCCTGCTCAGTTGGCACTCTGCCCTGGAAGGCCCTGGACCTTCAAATGACGTGGCTCCCTGTGTCACTACAGTTAATCTTATCAGCTTCTCAAGGGCTCGGGCCAATTCTGTCCACCTAGAGTTTGCTGGAACCAGTCCAGCTAAACTGCTAAGCCACACTGAATGTGTGGAAGGGGTCATCGCCCACTGAATATGTATTTGTGGCCATGTTCACAATATTTCAAAAGCCAGAGAAAAGGCTGGATTTCACAAGTGTACAGAACTGGCCCTCATGAGACTTGGGCACCAGTCAGTCCTAGCTTTTGTTTGGTCAGCTAAGTGGCATTGAGCACATGGCTGAACTGCTCTAAAGCTTTCCTCCTGAGCCCATAAACCCAATGCAGTGGACTAGTGATGCAGGATCTTGAGATTCAGGAAGGGTCCCCAGAATTTATGAACCCTAAGTTTTGGGTTCTGTCCTATCGTTAATAAAGAATTAATAAAAATGAGGCTGGAGAGATGGCTTAGCAGTTAAGCACTTGCCTGTGAAGCCTAAGGACCCCAGTTCGAGGCTCGATCCTCCAGGACCCCCATAAGCCAGATGCACAATGGGGCACATGCAAATGGAGTTCATTTGCAGTGGCTGGAGACCCTGGCACACCCATTCTCTCTCTCTCTACCTGCCTATTTCTGTGTCTCTCACTTTCTCAAATAACTAAATAATTAAAAAGATGGATTCAAGAAGGATAGATTATGAACTATTTATGGGAAATCACAAATTGTGGTGTTTATTTAAGAGAGGTTAGGATTACACATGGAGGGGAATTCATAAAGCTCATTTAAGAGAAACGGAGGCCTTTAAAGAGAGATTAAAGCTGCAGGTATGTGGAAAGTTCACTTAAGAGAAACTGAGGTTTTAAAAGAGTGATTAGAGTATAGATGCAAGCACATCGAAACTGAGGCCTTTAAAGAAAGATTAGAGTAAAGCTGCTGGTATGTGGAAAGTAGAATCTAGGAGCTTGTGTAGGGAGACAGGAGAAACCTGCATGGCATCTGCCTTGTGTTTTTCCCCGTGGAAGAAAGTTAAAAGAGCAAATGATGGTGACTTAAGGAAAAATATCAAAGCAGAGACCAGGAGATTCATAGGAGAAATAAGTAAATGAAGAGAGTTGTACTCGTTGTTATCCTGAGTTTAAAGAAATTATACCCGCAGCAGACCTAGAGTTGGTGAGCGCGCCCACGTGGTAGATCTGGAGTGTAAGCGAAGCACGCACATGTAGATGTGGAGACCAGAGGAAAATCATACAAGCAATCGAAGGGGAGACGCTATTCCAAACCCTACAACAGAAGCAAGCACACAAGATCAGCTCCAGAAACAATGTTATGTTCTCCCACATAGAGTCCAGACTCACGTGTGTCAGAGCAGAGATGAGAGAGAATCCAGAGACACACGCACACACCCACGGTTGCAGCAAGAGAGAGGAGGGAGGGAAGGCTGCGGCTCTGTGGCATCAGATTCAGATTTGCAAGGGGAAGACCTGACTGGGTTATAGATCTGGAGGGAGGAACCCAGGGCCAGCCCACCTGAGCTACCATCCAGGTAGTGCACTAGACTGTGGGCAGCAGGGGGCACTGTAGATCAGTGTCCCCGAGGCCCGAGTTTCATTTCTGCCAAGAGTTCCGTTCTTGTGCCAGGGCGAGATGGCATGTAGGATGGCATCTCCTGGTCCTCTCTGGGCCTCAGTCTCTAACTAAAAACTGCCTAAAAGAAACTAGCTTTCTCCTATCTTCCTTCACTAGGTGCTTCTAAACTTTGGGCTCTGGCAGTTCAAGATGGTGGGCAGAAGTGTTGCAAGAGGTGTGTGTGATGCATGATGACATCAGTTCCTTCAGACATATCTCAGGGCACATAGTCTCCATTGTTCATGGGTAGAAACCCTGAGCTGTGTGTAACGGATATTCAATAGTTTTCATGAGTTCAGATTTTTTAAAATATACTTTCTGTGATAAACTTTAGAAGTCCAAGTTCTTTTTTATTTTTATTTTTGGTTTTTCGAGGTAGAGTCTTGCTCTAGCCCAGGCTGACCTGGAATTCACTCTGTATTCTCAGGGTGACCTTGAACTCACGGTGATCCTCCTACCTCTGCCTCCCGAGTGCTGGGATTAGAGGCATGCACAACCACACCCGGCTCCCAAATTCTTATACTTAGATTGACTCCTCTAAATTGATTGGAGCACTTAGATCATTTGAGTGGGCCTGTCCAAGAGCAAGGAGACTGACAGCAAAGACTTTCTAGAAACACATTTGTCTACAAGATTCTCAGAAACGCTTTTTGCCCAAACTACCTTTTCACCCTCATGTTGACACACTGCTCTCTTGGGCACTCACTGGCTGAACCATACAAAATCCTAGGGCCCAAGAAAATTTCCCAAGAAAGGGAAAAGCTCCTCTAGTAAAGCTTAAAGGCAATGGCTTCATTGTGTTTGTTTGTAGGAAGAAATTGAGAACAACAACAACAACAAAATCCTGAGAGAAAAATTAAGATTGGGTCCCTGTACAACTTCTCTAGCTCCTTGACCTCTTCCTACCCTCCAACTTGGCCCTCCCTGGATAACATGAGTCCAGGAAGAACAGCAACAAAAGGGCAGGAGTGGCCCAAAGAGTGACGGGCAGACTTCTGGAAAGATTGTTGTTCTTACCAGACAAGGAGAAAATACTGTGTACCTTTATCTCAGTAAGAGAGTTGGAAAGCCCTTGTCTTTCTTCCCCACACTGCTCAGCCTTCCCAGAACTTTCCAAGACCCTCTCTGCCTTGGGGAATGAACTTCATCGAGCTACAGGTCCCATGACCATCCTGCTTCTCTGGACGCTGCCTAGGGCTGGCCCAGGGGGAGAGAGGAAGACGATGTGACATCAGTCTAAGAGCTGGAATGGGGCAACTCCAGCCAGGTGTTGGGAAACCCCAGCCAGAGGTGGGACCTAGAGCTACAAAGATGGAAAGACAGGGGGTCCTGCCTACCAGTGAAGGCAGTTAGATGATTGCTGTCACCAGGGGGGGATTCTCAGGAAACCAGTTCCATCAACAGAGAGTCAGCATGAGGCCTTCACTGACGAAGTAAGGATACACAGTGTCAGTTGAGTAGAAAGACAAGAAGGTATTGCAGGCAAAGGGAGTAGACTGTCCAGAGGCACAGGGCTATGGCAGGGCCTGCTGCTCTGTCCATCAGTAGCAAATCCCTGCTGGTGGCAAAGTCCAAGGTGGAAGGAGCAAGCAATGGCGTGAGTTAGACAGGAGGCTTGTGTGGTTGATCAAGTGCTCTGGAAGGGTATAAGCAAGGGACATGGGGACTGGAGAGATGGCTTAGTGGTTAAGGCACTTGCCTGTGAAGCCTAAGGACCCAGGTTCATTTCCCCAGATCCCACGTAAGCCAGATGCACAAGGTGTAGGGCATGCATCTGGAGATCACTTGCAGTGGCTGGAGGCCCTGGCATGCCCATTCTCTCTCTCTCTCTCTCTTTCTGTCTCCTGCTCTCTTCCTCTCTCTAATAAATAATTTTTAAAAATTGAAAAAAGAAAGGGACATGGTGGGATTTGTGACCCAGACCGAGCACCCACCATGATAATACAACCAGGGGAAGAAATATGGACCTAGGAGCAGTAAAGCAGGATGTAGGGCAGGGTGTAGTCTTGGTGGCATATAAAGCCATTGAGTAAGTACCTTACCCTCTTCACTCCTATGATATGGACTGACCTTGTCTTTTCTTCTGCCACCATCACAGAATCCTGCATCTGGATAAATTACAAACAATGAAAGCTTATTTAGCTCATGTTTCCAGAGGACGAGAAATCCGTGGTCAAGAGGCTGCAATGCCGCATCAGGGATTGTTATCGACACACAAACTGAGGCAGACATATCTAAACCACAAGTGTGGGTATAATAGAGTGTGCGCTTCAGGTTCTGTGATTATGAGAAACAATGCAGGTAAAGCCCAGGTATGCAGCACCTGGTGTACAGGAGGCCCTCTGGGTATAAGCGCCATGAGAGGCCGCAGTGCCATGAAGACCCTTGTCACGCTGAGACTATGCCAGTTGAACCAGTGATACTTAGACACCCGCCAAAATGCAAGAGAAAAAAAAATCAAGTTTTTGTTCTACTTATTGTGGAGTCTATGTCTTCTCCCCTTGAGTTTAGACAGGCTGTGTGATGGCTGTGACTAGTTGTCAAGATGGTGTTCTTCCAGGGTCCAGACCAGTCATTAAAGAGCTGACAGGAGAGATGGCTTAGTGGTTAAGGATCTTGCCTGCAAAGCCCAAGGAGCCAGGTTTGATTCCCTAGGGCCCAGGTAAGCCAGATGCACAAGGTGGCACACATGTCTGGAGTTTGTTTGCAGTGGCTGAAGGCCCTGGCACACCCATTCTCTCTATTCTTTTTCTCTCTCAAATAAATAAAAATAAATAAGTAATATTTTTTGAGGTGGGGTCTCACTCTAGTCCAAGCTGACCTGGAATTCACTATGTAGTCTCAGGGTGGCCTTGAACTCACGGCGATCCTCCTACGTCTGCCTCCCGAGTGCTGGGATTAAAGGCATGCACCACCACGCCCAGCTTTAGTAATTTTTTATCTTTAAAAGAAGTTATCCACTCTCACTCCTGCTCTGTGGACCACTCTCAGAAAGCCTAGGTTGGGGTTCATATGGCCTGTGCCCACCACGCTGAAGAGACCACATTACACCAACATGCCAGGCAGATGAATGAAGCCATTGTGGAGTCTCCAGCCCGGCCCATTATCAACTGTGTACCACTGAGGCACCTCAGGCAATGACATAAGAGCAAGTCACCCATCTGAGGGCCACCTAAATTCCTGACCCAGCTCCAGAGAAATGATAAATGGTGCATTTTAATGCTGTAGGTAGCAGTAGATAACAGAAAATAGGCATATTCTTTCATCCTCACACTCCTCTGGTGAGATGGAAACAGTTATTATTTGCATTTTATGATGAGCAATGAAGGTAAAGACATGCCAAGCAATTCCCCTCAGCCACACAGCTGGTAAAGGTGAAGCCAGGCTCCAGCCCCAACAGCTAGCTCTAGATTAAGGATTCCTGGCCCTGAGTTTCAATGTCTGTGCTGGGAAGTTGTGGTGATTTAATGAAATGTCTCCCGTAGGCTCATGTGTTTTGAATACTTGGGCCAGCTGGTGAGATTTGGGAAAGTTGTGGGGCCTTTGGTGGAGGCGGTGTGTGGCTGGGGTGCAGGGGAAGGAGACTTTGGGGTAATAATAACCCAGCTCTAAATAAACCCAGCACTCAGATTACTTCCTTCATGCTGCTGTGGAGATACGATGCCCACCCAGCTATCTGCTCCCGCCATGAAACTTCCCCTTGAAGCTGTAAGCCAAAATAAACCCTCCCCTTCCATCAGCTGTTTCTGGTCAGGGGTTTTGTCCCAGCAAGGAGAAAGCAACTGCAACAGAAGTCCTTCATGTTCCCTCCACGTCAATGCATATCTGGTTCATTCCTCACACGTCTAGGGTATAAAGGGAATAAAAAAGAGGAAGACGGCCAGGCAGGGGGAGGCATGGTCAGGGCTGGCAGTGAGCTCGCTGCTGCACTGGCAGGCCCTTGCTCCGTGGCCAGGCTTGGAAGGTACAAGGCAGGCAGAACCTCCTCCTCCTCCTCTGGCTGACTCGCTGAGAAGCAGCCTCCCCGCGGCAGCTGGTAGAGCCTCAGCCGCATCCATCAACTTCAGTAGCTTCGAGGGTTGCATCCAACCCACCTTCATCTTTGTGCCGAAGCGCTCTCGGTACTAAGGATGAGGCTGATGATACTCTTGTAAGGGGCTTTGGCTTAATTTCCCATCAGTCCTCTAGGAAGAATTGGGCAAATTCTAGAAGTAAGTAGTGTGGCCCACCCACCAGCTTTGCACCGTTTTCTTACTTAGTCTTCACCACAAGTCGGTTTTGAGGTGCATAGCATCTTACCCAATTTGTACGTAAGAAAACTGAGCTTGGGGGTGGTGAGGTGGCTCAGTGGATAACGCGCTTGCTTGCTGAGCAAGTGTGAGGACCGGAGTTCAGATCCCCAGCACCCAAGTGAATGCTGGGTGTGTTGTGTGCTAACTGCCTGTAATCCCAGCATTTGGGTCCCCGTGGAGGAGTCCCTGGGGGGACAAACTGGCTAGCTAGACTGGCTGAATCAATCGGTGAGCTCGGGGCTCAAGGGAGAGACTCTACCTCAGTAAATAAATCAGAGAGTGATGGAGAAAGACACCCGATGTCAATCTCTGGTCTTTACATGCACACAAATGTGCACATGCACCCACATACATGAGTGACCACACATGCATACACACATACATATACATGCAAAAGAGGAAGAAAAGAGAAAAGCGAGGCTTGGGAAAGAAGAGGAAGTTATCAAGTAATTGGTTGGTTTTGGATGCCCACCCAAGTCACCTGACTTCATATTGAGAGGTGGCAGGGCACCAAACAGGAGACCCCTAGGGCACCTCACTGAGTATATGGAGCTGCCTGGGGTATTCCCAGAATAGTCAAGGGTGCCGTGGAAGGTGCAGCGTGCTCCTGGTTTCCCTGTCTCAACTGCTAAACAGATGAATTCCCAATATTAAAATGAGGTTAAAAAAACAGACCTATATAATCACTCAGCGCGTCAGTTTGGTTGTCTCAGTGGGAAGAGTGGGGGCGTAAGCTTGTTGTGGGCAGTGACACAGCCTGCTGGCCATGGGAACATGACTCATTCTAAAATGGAGCAGAGCTGAGAATGGCATCACAGCCTAGAGCCAGGCTAGCTGGGGTCGGGGCAAATGTCTCCCAGGGAGGGTCACAAATGTGTTCTTTTTTTAAACATTTAAAAAATATATTTTATTTATTTATTTATTTATTTATTTATTTATTTGAGAGAAAGAGGCAGAGAGAGAGAGAGAGAGAATGGGCACACTGTAAACGAACTCCAAATACATGCGCCCCCTTGTGCATCTGGCTTATGTGGGTCCTGGAGAGTTGAACCAGGATCTTTTGGCTTTGCAGGCAAATGCCTTAACCGCTAAGCCATCTCTCCAGCCCCAATGTGGTCTTTTAAACACAGCTCTGCCCAGTGGTAACTTACTCCAGACTCTGCACATCAGTTTTCTAATGAAGAATGGAGGTTTCGATTTGGATGACCTTAAAAATATCGTTTTCAGCTCCAGCTCACTTTCTGCTTTGGGGATAGGGAATCATTTTTCCTGTGTCTGTCTGCCATGAGCCCAACCTTTGTAATTCTCCAAAGAAGGGGTTTAAATAGATGGCCCTTGAGTTAAGGTGAGCAGAGCATGGGGGTTTAAGTTCAAGTTCTGGAATCTGAGGCAGAGTCATGAGTTTGAGGCCAGCCTGAGACAACATAGTGAATTCCGGGTCAGCCTGGGCTATAGCAAGACCTAACTTAAAAAAGAAAGAAAGAGAAAAGAAAAGAAAAGAAAAGAAAAGAAAAGAAAAGGAAAGAAAAGAAAAGAAAAGGATACATGCTGGAGCTGTGACAGGGACTGAGCGTGGAATGACAGGATAAGCCTTTTGTTTAACGGACCATCAGCTTTTTGGGTTTTCCAAGATGCCACGATGATTTCCACCCTGTTAATTTTGGGGATGTGTGTGTCCAGAACATTTATCCAGCATATGACCTCTTGTACATAGGAAAACATCACAAGGGCTGGAGAGATGGCTTAGCAGTTAAGGCATTTGCCTGTGAAGCCTAAGGACCCAGGTTCAATTCTCCAAGTCCCATGTAAGCCAGATGCACATGGTGGCGCACGCGTCTGGAGTTCGTTTGCAGTGGCTAGAGGCCCTGGTGCACCCATTCTCCCTCTCTCTCTCTCCCTCTCACTCTCTCTCTTTCTCTGTCTCTAATAAATAAATAAATAAATAAAATCTTTTTTAAAACTTAAAAAAGAAAAGAAAAACATCACAAAAGTGAACTTTCAGAATTTTGGGGTTCCACTTCAAGTTCTATAGAGAAGTGTTTTTGTTAGAGAACATATGACCAAAGGGTAACACTTGAGGAACAATCACCAGGGAAGGAGGAGCTGGGTGCTAGGAACATAAACGAAGGTGAGACAGACCCCCTGCCTTGCAGGCCTAGAAGAGAGACAAGAGCCAGCAAAGAGAAGGGATCATTGCAGAGACGCGAAAGGCCGTGACAGGGGCTTGTTAGCAACTAGGAAATGATGCTTACTTTCAAAGCCTGCATGTCCCGTTTAGTATTCTCCATAGTGACAAGAAATAATGGGGTGGGTGAGGGGTTCTGGTATATTCTTTGTGGATGAAGAGCAGTGGGGTGAATGAGTCACCAAGGAATCCAGGGCCGAGGAGCCCGCGCAGCTCACAGCCTGACTGTCTGGGTTCTGTGAGGCTCGCAGGCCCATGGAGCAGCCGGGGCTCACGTAAAGCTTTGAGCTGGCTGTGCTGTCCTAGTTTCCAGAGAGCTTGTGTCCTCCAAGACCTTGTCCTGCATTTGTGATCCGTCCCTGGTGCAGCATGAGGGTTGTCAGCCATGGGAATGGAAGTCTTCAAGGTGGAGGAAGCGTGACAACGTGTTTCATTAAGGTGATGGAAAATACAAGGCTACAGGTGACTACAGGAAACACCCCAGCTAGAGGACAGGAGACCGCTGGATAAGGGCATGAGAGTCACCATCTTGTCTAGTGCTCACTGCCGTAAAGGGTACATTGTGGGGTTCTGAGTCCCTTATCTACCAATTCACCAAAGATTTGGCAATTCCACACTCAAGAAAATGATCTTTAAAACACCACATTTTATTCAGATGTCACAGGGAAAGGGCTGAGGAAGGGAAGGTGGAGTGGGAAGAAGGGAAGTGCACGACATGGTCCAGGAGCCCATGTGAACCAACGTGGGCCTTAGATAAAGAAATCTCAGAAGGGATTACAAAACAAATGCGCACTGCCAAAAAAGATTAAGAGTAAAAACAGTAATAATAAAAATAAAAGTCCTGGGCTGGAGAGATGGCTTAGCGGTTAAGGTGTTTGCCTGCAAAGCCTAAGTATCCAGGTTCAATTCCCCAGGACACACATAAGTCAAATGCACAAGGTGGAACATGCATGTGGAGATCATTTGCAGTGACTGGAGATCCTGACATGTCGTCCATTCTCTCTCTGACTCTTCCTCTCTCTCTCTCTGAAATAAATAAATAAATAAATAAATAAATAAATAAATAAATAAATAAAATATTTTCTAAAAATGTCCCTTCCCACACCAGCAGTCATATGGGAGAGGGAAAGACTTAAATGTTGCTGGAACAGCTGAAGATGTATTTTAGAGTTCATGCCCAGTATGCCTGGACACACTTGTACCAAGTGTCCCAGCCAATTGGCCTAAGATCAGAGGATCCACACCTGGGCAGGGGCAAGCTCAAGAGAGATCTGATTGGGTGAGATGGGCAAATACTGAATCCTGCAACTGAAACAGGCCTGTGAGCCGAGATAGGCCTTCATGGACAGTTATACAAATTGTCACGAGCTCCACATTGCTGAGATGAACCTCCAAACCAGGCACAAGTTATGGGAGGAAAAGGAATTTATCTGAAGCTTACAGATCCAGGGGAAGTTCCATAATGGCGGAAGAAGCTGGCCCCCTTTCACAGGTCCATGCAGAGAGAGAAACTACCACCAGCACCATAACACTCCACACTCCAGGAACCCCAGGCAGAGCTCAAGCACTCTGCATATCTTTGGCTGGAATTCCAGATCCACCCCCCAAACACACCTTAGGGCTTGACCCTAGGATCCACCCATAGTGACACCAAGTTCCAAGCTTGAATAAGACTTCTGAATCTATTGGGGGACATCCATTCAAACTACCACATTCTATCCCTGGTCCCCAAAATATTCATAACCATCTCACTTTGTCAATTGTATTCAGTCTAACTTCAACTGAAGATATCAACTTAAGATAGTTCCAAAGTCCTGAGTCTTATCTGAGATTTAAGATTGTCTCTTAGCTGTGAGTCCTATAAAATCAAAACAAGTTATATGCTTTCAACATATAAAGGCACAGAGCAAACATTTCTAACTGCTATAAGGCAAAACAAGGAGAGACCGGACCAATGCAAACTCAATAATCATCAATCACGCATCTGCAGTTCAAGTCCGAAATCATAACCAGTGCCTGACAGTCTCTGGATTGTGCAATTCTGCCCCTCCAGCTGAGCTGAATAGCCAGGGGAACTTCCATCCTGAGCCAACAGGGCTCCATGGTAGCCTTTGCACAGTTCTGGATATTCAAAATATCTTCATGTCTCCATGCAAACCACAGTCCATCTTCCAATGGCTTCACTAGCCTATCAGGGTTCATCATGCCCTGCCTGTATGCTGCATCTCAGCAGCAGTTCCTGGAACCATGTACACTTCATGACCACTCCACACAGTTTAATAATTATCCTTCTCAGTTTAATTTTATTCAATTCTTTGATTAAAATTAGAAACAAACCTAAGATTTGGGATTCAGGGACTTTCCTGAACCCCTAGCCCCCCATTACATAGGCATGGTGGAAATGCCTGATAGGCCTGCCTTGATCTATTTTAGTCTTGTTTTGTGTGGTGTGGTTTTTCGGTTTTTGTTTTTGGTTCTTCAAGGTAGGGTCTCACTCTAGCTCAGGCTGACCTGGAATCAGTCTCAGGGTGGCCTCAAACTCAAGGCAATTCTCCTGCTTCTGCCTCCTGAGTGCTGGGATTAAAGGCATGCACTAGCACGCCCGGCTTGTGTGTGTGTGTTTTATTATTTTTTTTGCATGTGCATATGTGCATGTTTATATGTGTGTGAGTGGGTTTGTCTATATGCAGATGCATGTATATGTGTGTGTACATGTGTGTGAAGCTATAAAACTGTTAGGAAAAGCTGGAAATGAAACAAGAGGGAAGATTTGGCTCAGAAGCAGAAACAGGCTTTATTCGTGAAAACCTGAAGAGAGAAGATGCTGCCAGGCAGGTCAGAAGCCCCTTTCCTTACAGACAAGGGGATACTTAAGGGGTGAGTCATCGGAATTCTTTGGTTCCTGGTGGTCCACCTTGCCTCTGGGATTGGGACACTTCATGGATGGTCTGGATCACTACAGGAATGTGATCATTGGGAGGGCGGTTGGTTTGGGTCCAAAGATGGAGTCATTCTGGTTCTAACAAAGACAACCTGAGGAAGGCACCTCTCTTTGAGACAGGCTCTTTTTCTTTCTTTCTTTCTTTTTAATTTATTTTTGGGGGCGGTTTGCAAGGTAGGGTCTCACTCTAGCCCAGGCTGACCTGGAATTTACTATGTAGTCTCAGGGTGACCTAGGATGCATGACAATCCTCCTACCTCTACTTCCAGAGTGCTGGGATTAAAGGCATGCACCACCATGCCTGGCAATACAGGCTCTCTTATTGTCCTGGCACTCACCAATTAAGCTAGACTGGCTGGCCAGCCTCAGGGGTCTTCCCGCCTCTGCCTCACCAGTGCTGGATTACAGGTATGTGCTTTCACATCGGGTATTATATATGTGTTTGGGGGCCCAGACTCTGAGCATCTCCTCAGACCCTTGAGTGTGCATTTTTACTGAAGGGTAATCTTCTTAGCCATCCCTGACCTCGCCTTATTCTTCACCGAGTGAACAGATCTGAGACTTTAAGAGGAGCGTTGTCTCTGTGAGGTTGGGTCAGGTTGGGGGACACCCCCAAGTTGCCGGTAGAGGAGACAGTGCAATTGTCCCTCTGGCTGTTGCATGGCTTTTGGGGGGACTCGGTCTCCCTAGAGGATTTTGGAGGCTGAGTTTTCCTTCTTAGCATCAGGGGAAGGAGAGGAAGCAGTCTGAGCTTCCACCCAGGCTGCAGTAAGTTCTGGTTAAGTAAGTAAACACTGAAAACGTGGGAAGTGTCTGAACAGAGCTTCTCGCTGGCAACACTTCTACCCCTTGCTGGGGCGAGTAACTGCCATGCTGTGTGTACCATGACGCACAGCATGCCTCCCTCCCTCCTGTCTGTCTGCAGCAGTGTGAACATGGGGTGAGATGCAGAGGGAAAAGGAAGAATGCTTTCCTATGTCAAGCCACTGTGCATATGGTCTCATTTCATAAGCTCAAGTATGCTGTGAGGGTTTGGCCCAGGACCCTCTGATTCCTTGCTCCAATGAGCACTTCCCTAATTTCATATGAAGCTTTGGATATTGTCAGAAAAGCAATCGAATGCATAGAAACAAGGTACACAAGTAGACAGCACATTGTTCCAGAATCTCACTAATACAATGGCCATTGACGTATGCCCAGGGAGAACTGAAATCACCAGAAGTGCACAATCCACACTGGAGGTTGCAGACTTAGTATGGTGAAATTTTAGCATATTAAATATATATCTATATATTTAATTTATTTATTTTCAGTCAGAGAGAGAAAGAGAGAGAAAGAGAATGGGTGTGTCAGAGCCTCCAGCCACCACAAATGAACTCCAGATGCATATGCCAACCACCTTGTGCATCTGGCTTTACATGAGTACTGGGAAATTGAACCTGGGTCCTTTGGCTTTGCTGGCAAGCACCTTAACTGCTAAGCAATCTCTCTGGCCCAAGCATATTGTTTTGTTGTTTTTTATTTTGAGTAACTTTGAAACAATAACTTAGTTATATTGGGTGGGTGATATAAATATATGAAATTAATTTCACCATTAAAAAAAATTAAGCTAGGTGTGGGGGTCGCATGCCTTTAACCCTAGCACTTGGGAGGCAGAGGTAGGAGGATTACCATGAGTTCAAGGCCACTCTGAGACTCCATAGTGAGTTCCTCGAAAAACCAAAACAAAGAGAATTCACGACTGAAGGGATCAAATTGATGCCATGACAGGCTTCAGTAAGGTGTTGCCTTAACTAGGCCTAAGTTGCAATTTCCCAGAGGGGCGGGCTCTGAAGGCTGAGTCAGTTCCTGGAGACATGTCCCTTTCACCCCAACCAATCAAAGATGTACAAATGTAACTGCTGCTTGCTTAGCCAATCATGTTAAAAGATTACCTAACTAGCCTGGAATCCCCCCTAGCTGTGTTTAAAAGGGGCCTGTGTGCTCCTCTGAGGATTGCCATTTTGTAGGAGTGGTTGACCCTGGCATGTTGGCTGATTTTGCAGAATAAACGCTCTTTGCTTTTACATACTATTTGGCTCTGGCGGTCTTTCTTCAGTGATTTTCAGACCCTTACAACGACTTAATTACAGCTCCTTCAGTGAGCGTCAGGACACCACTTTGCTTCTTTGTTATGTGCTGACTCCTGATTTCATTCCCAATCTCTCTAGGACCCTTAGAAGGGGAGTCTAATACTTTCTTTATTTTCCATCGCTTAAGATTAACTACAGCAGCTACATGCAGAAAGAGGTCCTTTAAAATATATGTACATGTAGACTCAAGGAGAAGATAACTGATGGTTTAGGTAAATGCTACCTGTCCAAACTTGTCTCCCTACCTATCCAGAGAGAAGAGCTCCTTCCTGGTTGGGAAGGCGGTTTCATGTATTTCACACAGCCTCCTCAGTAAGCGGTGACTGTGAGATGAGTAAGAAGAGCTGTCACAGGCACCAGGAGGGAGGTGGGGGCTGCCAGTGGTCGCTCAGAGGATGACGGCCCGTCCGTGATAGAAGGGACTGATAGATCTCTAAACCCAACATTTCCAAGTTACAAATGAAGCCACTGAGAAGCCAGGAGTGGAGGTGATTTGCTCAAGGCCATACAGCTGGTGAATAGAGAGGGGAGAAATATCTGAGGGCAAGACATTGATTTTCAGAGTACTAGAATGTATGTTCAGGCACTTGTTGCCTTGGATATGAAAAGATGCCCCTATAAAGGTAGTGCCTTCTAGCTCACATTTGAACCCTAAATAATTTTTTTGTTTGTTTGTTTTTGTTTTTCCAGGTACGGTCTCACTCTGGCCCAGGCTGACCTGGAATTCACTATGTATTCTCAGGGTGCTCTCGAACTCACAGTGATCCTCCTACCTCTGCCTCCCAAGTGCTGGGATTAAAGGTGTGCGCCACCATGCCTGGCTCTGAACCCTAAGTAACTTGATCTTTTCCTTTATTGGTTGGTCATAGTCATTCACTTCTTCAGATAGGTTTGAAAGCTGAACTGTCCAATATGGTAACCACTTGCTTCATATGACTATTATGAGCTTGCACACAGTCTCACACAGATATGCTAGAATTCGAAGACAGTATGAGGAAAGAAAATCAAGGGCTGGAGAAATGACTCAGCAATTAAGGCACTTGCCTGAAAACACTAACAACTGGGGTTTGATTTCCCATTATCCACATTGTTGCAGTCAGGTTCACATTGCTGGCAGAAATCCCCTGACCAAGAGCAGCTTTTGTGGAAAAAAGGGTTTATTTTGGCTTACAGACTGCAGGGGAAGCTCCATGAAGGCAGAAGAAAATGATGGCATGGCCATCACCTTCTAGCCAACATCAGGTGGACAACAGGAACAGGAGAGTATGCCAAACACTGGCAAGGGGAAACTGGCTATAACGCCCATAAGCCCACCCCAACAATACTCTGCCTCCAGGAGGCTTTAATTTCCAATTGCCATCAGCTGGGGAGACTAGCATTCAGAATACCTAAGTTTATGGGGGACACCTGAATCAAACCACCACACACATAGAGTCAGATGCACAAAGTGGGGCATGCATCTGGAGTTTGTTTGCAGCAGCTAGAGGCCCTGGCAGGCCCATTCTCTCTCTCTCTCTCTCTTCTTCTGTCTCTCTCCCTGTGTATAAATAAATGAATGAAATATTTTAAAAAAGAAAGTCAATAGCTGGGCGTGGTGGCACCTGTCTTTAATCCCTGCACTGGGGAAGCAGAGGTAGGAGGATAACCAAGTTCGAGGCCACCCTAAGACTACAGAGTGAATTCCAGGTCAGCCTGCACTAGTGAGACCCTACCTAGGAAAACTGAAAAGAAAAAGAGAAAAAAAAAGAAAGTCAAATATCTCATTGATGATGTTTCTATATTTACTACATGTAGAAACAATAACACATAGAAACTCTGCCTCCCGAGTGCTGGGATTAAAGGTGCACACCACTATACCTGGTAGAGTTAAGTGATTTTTAAAGTTAACTTTACATTTAGGATGTGACTACTAAAGTGCCCACTGCTTTCTACTTCCTGACTGTCGCTACAATGGGACCAGCTGCTTCCTGCTGCCATGCCTCCCCTGCCATGGTGGACTGTGACCTCCCTGCAACTGTCATCAATGCCAGCCATCAACAATCCCATTGTTAGAACAGACAAGAACTTCATGCCACCCCGTGGCCCTCCACCAGAGATCACATCACACCCTGAACATTGTCACTTATCATCACCATATAATTTGTCACCATTCTGCTAAGCCCACATTCACATGATGGCATTTTTTTCCCCACCAAATCGACTGGTAGGTTGAGAGCAATATTTCAAAGTCAAGAATATAGTTTTGACATATTCTTAACTTTCATGTAGAAATTATAACTTAGGACAATTTCAAAAAGCTCCATAAAAGTATTGACATAGCATAGCATTTCTCATTTCTAGCCTTTCTTCTTCTTAAGTCATTTTATAATTTAAAAAAAGTGTAACTATTGGGAATTTAAAAATATACATATATCTTGCATGTTATTTCTATTAGAGCTGGCTTAAAAGGTAAAAAACAGGGCTGGAGAGATGGCTTAGCAGTTAAGGCGCCTACCTCCTAAGCCTAAGAACCCAGTTTCAATCTCCAGGTCCCACATTTAGCCAGATGCAAAGTGACACAAGGGCGCAATGCCACACTTGCCCACAAGGGGGCACACGCATCTGGATTTCATTCACAGCAGCTGAGAGACTGCTGGCGTGCTCATTTTCTGTCTCCCTCTCCCTCTCTTTCTGTCTGTCTCTCTCTGTGTCTCTCTCCAAAAATAAAAAAATAAAAAATTTTTAAAAAGGTAAAAAACAGGCTGGAGAGATGGCTTAGTGGTTAAGGTAGCTTGCCTGAGAAGCCAAAGGAGCCAGGTTCAATTCCCCAGTACCTGCGTAAGCCAGATGTACATTCTGGTGCATGCGTCTGGAGTTCATTTGCAGTAGCGGGAAGCCCTGATGCACCTATTCTTCCTATCTGCATTCCCCCCCCCAAATAAATAAATAAAACTTTTTTTTTTCTTTTTGGTTTTTCAAAGTAGGGTCTCACTCTAGCCCAGGTTGACCTGGAATTCACTATGTAGTCTCAGGGTGGCCTTGAACTCACAGTGATTCTCCCACCTCTGCCTCCCAGGTGCTGGGATTAAAAGGCATGCGCCACCACACCCAGACTAAAACTTTTTAAAAAATGGTAAAAATTAAAACTTTCAGAAAAACATAAATTGAACATGTGACAGATATAATTTATTTATTTATTTTTAATTTATTTTTTTATTGACAGCTTCCATAATTATAGACAATATCCCATGGTACTTCCCTCCCTCTCCACACTTTCCCCTTTGAAACTTCACTCTCCATCATATCCCCTCCCCCTCAATCAGTCTCTCTTTTCAGTTTGATGTCATGATCTTTTCTTCCTATTACTGTGAGGTCATGGATATCCAGGCCATTTTGTGTCTGGAGGAACACGTTGTAAGAAGTCCTATTCTTCCTTTGGCTCTTACATTCTTTCCACCCCCTCTTCTCAGGCTGGCCTCGAACTCACAGTGATCCTCCTAAGTCATGAATTCTGTTGGTAAAAGTAATTGGAGTTTGCTGGGTGTGGTGGCACACACCTTTATCCCAGCGTTTGGAAGGCAGAGGTAGGAGGAACGCCATGAGTTCAAGGGCACCCTGAGACTACATAGTGAATTCCAGGTCAGCCTGGGCCAGAGCAAGACCCTACCTTGGAACTGGAGTTGCTTAGGTGTAGACAGGGGATTAGGCTGTGAACACTTCTTTCAAACAGCTCAACGAGAAGCAATACTGGATATATCTTCTCTTAACCCAGCAAGATATGTCATTAGTTGTTGGTGACCCAGTAATAACGAAATAAGGAGAGATATGATCTACCGGGTGCCCCAGAACTAGGACAAGGTGCCCCAGAAAAAGGACAGAGCTACAGGGAAGTCAATTTCTCTCTACAACCTCTGAGGATAGAAGCTTCCTGCAGGTCCTCAAAGGTGGGAGACACAGGTCCCAGGAGGGCTAAAGGCCAAAGGACTCGTGGGAAGAAATGGGATCTGTACCGGTTTAGGAACCCTTCTCTGTGTCTCTGCTTGAGTTGTTCTACTATATTGTTTGACGTTACTACATGCATCAAATTATCCTCCTCATGCCATGAACAAACCCAAAAGGCTCACTCCTTGTCATTCATACCTATAATCCCACTTGGGAGACTAAGGTAGGGTGAGAACTGAAGCCTAGGAACCTGAGGTCAGCCCTGGCAACATAGGAAGACCCTGGCGAAATAAATAAATAGACAAATGAACAATGAGTTTTGGGATAGAAGGAAAAACAGCAAATAAGTAAAATATATGTTACCATGCTTTTCTATTAAAGACTAATTTAAAAATGTTACTTAATCCATAAACAATAATTAGTATGCTAGAACCCTTATCCATCAATGAGGTTCTGTCCATTGTATCTCAGCCATTCCATATTGTTTGACCGTGAGCTGTTGTTCATTGGACGAAGAATGGGAGGGTGTAGTGTTGTGGCACAATGCTTGCCTGGACTTTATTTATTTTTTAAGTATTTTATTTTATTTTATTTTTTTGAGAGAGAGATACAGAAATAGGCAGGGAGAGAGAGAGAGAGAGAGAACAGGTGTGCCAGCGCCTCCAGCCACTGCAAATGAACTCCAGATGCATGCGCCCCCCTTGTGCATCTGGCTTATGTGGGTCCTGGAGAATCGAGACTCGAACAGGGTCCTTAGGCTTCACAGGCAAGAGTTTAACCACTAAGCCATCTCTCCAGCCCTTGCCTGGACTTTGAATGAATGATGAATCACAAGACATGAATGAATACATCAATCAGTTCACGGACAAAGGGATTAACGAGTGAATGAATATGTGGTTCATACGCAAGACAGGGAGAGGGACTCTCATTTTTTTTCCTTCAAGGAAATGGGGCTCATTCCTTGCCCGGTGCTAAAGCCTTTGAGATTTTTTAGAGTGGAATGGCCAGGAGTTCATGAAGCAGGATGCCCTCTCTTCTGGTTGGTGAGGATCCTTCTCCTGATAGAGACTCTGATGAAGTGGCAGTAATGTCATCTGTCACATCAGAGCTTTCCATTAGGCCAGTTGTCAAGAGAAAAAAAAAAAAGACTAGCCTTTATATACAAGGGTGGTGGGGAACCTCTGGGCAGTGCAGTTTCTCCTCCCCTGCTGCCTCAAGTCTGGCATTTGGGGTTCATCAGGAGTTCCTTTGTGCCTTGAATTTGGAGTTCTCTACTGTGCACACATTCATCTGAAAGGATGGGCATCCTTGCCTTCTTGGAGTTCATCCACTCAAGCCTTGGTTTTAGACTTGAGCATCAAGTCAGTTTCCCTTGTCCCTAACGTCCCTTTCAAATTAACCTAACTCAGCCATGGTGCTGATGGAGACATTGCTATACGTTAAGAAACAAACAAGTTTTATTTTGAGAGGGTTTTGAAAGTAAGTTTACTCAAGGGAGAATCACCCCTGCTGCCAGACAGTTCTTGAGCATTCTTGTCAGGGGCTTGCAAGGCAAGAAAGGCGGTCTTTCTGGGAGAAAGCAGTGTAGATTCTAGAAGGGGGGGCTCTTCACAAATGTTTGTTCAGAATCGGTTCTGTGTCCAGTTCTATGCTGCGTATGAGAAGAACGTAGGCCAGGACAGAAGTCCTGTCTTCTGAAAGTTGTGTCTCTATAGGGTGCAGTGTTTGTTGGGAACATCTGGGAACACTTGCCCTGGGTAGAGTTTGAATAAAACATCTCCAGTGGTGTCATGTGTTTTTGAATTCTTGGTTCCCAGCTGGTGGCCATTTGGGAAAGGTGGTGGAGTCTTTGGATGGTGGAGCCTTGCTGGAAGGAAAACCACTGGAATTGGACCTGAGGATTATTAGTCTGGTCCATCAGGCATTCAGGCTAGATCACTTCTGCTGCTTCTCCCTAACTGATGTGACAAAATGGGACACCCTGCTGTATGTTCTTAGCATGCTTCCCTCTTCCCCACCTCCCCACCCCATCCCATGAGGAGACTTAGAAACTGTGAGCCGAAATAAGCTCTTTCCTCGCATAAGCTGCTTCTGGTTGGGTGAGTGTCTTTCTGAATGAGCAGGGCGTGTCCCCTTCCTCCTGACCCCCTGCTGTCTTACAGGCAGGTCATGACAGAGGATGGCTTTGCCACTGTGGTAGTTTGAATATATGGCCCCCAATATATTCAGTGTTTTATTAATTTATAGTTTGCATCTGCAATCACCTTGCTAGAGGCAATGTCACTGGGGGCCGGTCTTAAGGTGTGGTGGTGGGTTTGAGATTCCATTGTAAAGATATGCAAAGTGTGCCTAATAGGAGTTCCTGAAGTGTGCTGTGTGACTCTTTGGCAGTAGTTTTGCTCTGTGTGCTGTGTGGCTGGTTGGTTTTTCTCTCTTGCTTGGATCTGTGAAGGCAGGCCAGCTTCTTCTGCCATTATGGAACTTCCCCCGGATCTGTAAGCTTTAATAAATAATATCCCTTCCTCCATAACTGTGCCTGGTCTGGAAGTTCATCTCAGCGAACCTGAAGCTGTCTGCTACAGCCACCAAGAGTTTCTGCCTGAGGTCAGCAATCGCCGCAGGTAGAAGATGGTCACTGGTTAGAAAACTGAGCGTTTCAGCAGCTTAGGTTTTGCTTTTGCAATTTTAACATAATTAAAACAATTAAAATAATGTATCTTTTGCTTTCGTAGACAAATGATGATGTTGAAGGACTTAACACTCAGTGAAGTTCTTGAAATAAAGTGCATAACTTGGAATTAATAAGAAAATATTGTGGAGGGGGAAGATGCAGGAAGAGAAGGAAAGAGAAGGGAGAAAGGGAGGGAAAACAAGAAAGAGATTTGAGGGCCAGGAGTGGTGGCACACGCAGGATCACTGTGAGTTTGAGGGCAGCCTGAGACTACAGAGTGAATCCCAGGTTAGCCTGGGCTTGAGTAAGACCCTACTTTGAAAAAATCAGAGAGAAAGAGAGAGAGATTTGACAAATTTACTGACCCTTACTCCTTGAATACTAAGGCCATGCTATAATAGCAAATGTATTTTGAGGACATTGGTGATAACCTGGTCAATGTGAATATGGTCTGAAAAATTAAAATGTAGTATTGCATTGCTATTTTTTTCTAATTTTGGTAATTATGTGATTTTATGTGAGAATATCTGCTTGTGTGTGTGTTATATACATATATGTGCATTAAATATCAGTGCACGTGCAAATGGAGGCCAGAAGTAGATGTTGGGTGTCTTCCTCAAATGTTCCCCACCATATTAAGTCAGGGATCTCGTGCTGAACCTGGAGCTCACTGATTCAGCTACATTAGCTAGCCAGAGAGCTCCAGGCATGATCCTTTCTTTGCCTTCTCAGCTCTGGGATTACAAGAGTCACTGTGTCCCGCTTGTATATGTGTGCTGGGGATATGAACTCACGTCCTCACATGCTGTGTGGCAAGCACTACCAAGTAAACCATCTCCTTAGCCCTGAAAACTATCTGCATTTAAGAAATAAACACTGATGTCTACAAAGGTAAAAAGGTTCATATCTGTAACTTACTCTCAAATGGCTTAGAAAAAATATATGTTTTTAAAAAGTTAAAATGCTGACCTCCTTGGGCTGGAGAGATGGCTTAGCAGTTTACGGTGCTTGTGAAGCCTAAGGACCCATGTTAACCAGATGTACATGGTGGCTCGAGGCCCTGGTGTGCCCATTCTCTCTCTCTCATTAAAAATAAATAAATGGCCAGGCATGGTGGCACATGCCTTTAATCTCAGCACTCGGGAGGCAGACTACCTAGTGAATTCCGGGTCAGCCTGGGCTAGAATGAGACCCCATCTCGAAAAACAGAAGAAAGGAAAAGAAAAGAAAAGAAAAGAAAAGAAAAGAAAAGAAAAGAAAAGAAAAGAAAGGAAAAGAAAGGAAATGCTAACCCTTGGGAAAATTGAGCATGGGAGTATATAAAAATTCTTTTTCTTTACAACTTTCCCCTAAGTCTAAATGTCTTTTAAATACAGAAATGGCAGAATAGTTAAACATTTTCTCCTATACTTAAAAGTATGGCACTCAAGGAGGGCATGGTGGCACATGTCTATAATCCCAGCACTTGGGCTGAAGCAGGATCATCTTGAGTTCAAGGCCAGCTTGGGCTACACAGAAAAACCTTGTCTCAAAAAAAAAAAAAAAAAAATGCAAAAAGACTTTGACTCCGAATCACCTAAGATTACAAAATACTCAATGTAGTGAGTCTTTTAATGAGAGTCCATTCTAGCAAGTGCTAAATGCTGAATCAAAATTTGGATTTTCTTCATTTTTTTCTTCCTTTTCAATTTTATTTTTTAATTTATTGTGTGCACATGCAAACGTATGTGTATGTGTGTGTGTGTGTGTGTTTACAGGCACTCCAGGCAGGGCCTGTTTACTGCTGCAAATAAACACCAAATGCTTGCACCATTTTTTGCATCTGGCTTACATGGATGGAATTCAACTGGGGCCAGCAGGATTTGCAAGCAAGTTCCTTTAACTGCTGAGCCATTTTCCCAGCCTACTCTTTCTTTCTTTCTTTCTTTCTTTCTTTCTTTCTTTCTTTCTTTCTTTCCTTCCTTCCTTCCTTCCTTCCTTTTTTCTTTTCTTTTCTCTTCTCTTCTCCTTTCTTTTCTTTCTTTCTTTCTTTCTTTCTTTCTTTCTTTCTTTCTTTCTTTCTTTCTTTCTTTCTTTCTAATTTTGAGAGTGTCTCACTATGTAGTTTAGGCTGACGCTGAACCTGTAGTGATCCTCCTGCCACATGCTCCATAGCTCTGGGAATATAGGCATAAGGCACTTCATCTGGCTAAGCTTTGTTTTTTCTTTTATTTTTAATTAGTTATGAGAGAGAGGCGGGGGAGAATGAATGGGCATGCCAGGGCTTCTAGCCACTGCAAACAAACTCCAGATGCATTGTGCCACCATGTGCATCTGGCTTATGTGGGTTCTAGGGAATTGAACCTGGGCCCGTAGGCTTTGCAGGCAAGCACCTTAACTGCTAAGCCATCTCTCCAGCCCTGTCATTCTCTTAATAAAAGAATAAGACTCAGTCCTTTGGAAAAAGTAAAGCTGAAGGTTTTTCTCATCAGGCAGAAGCTTTTATTTTTTGGAAAAAGTAAAATCCTTTGTGGTTAGTATTTGCTTTAAACATTCTTTGAAAGAAGACAGGCATGGGGGCACATGTCTTTAATCCCAGCACTCAGGAAGCAGAGGTAGGAGGATCACTGTGTGTTCAAGGTCAGCCTGGGACTACAGAATGAGTTCCAAACTAGCCTGGGTGAGAATGAGACCCTACCTACATAAATGAATGAATGAATAAATAAATAAATCCTTTGAAAGAAAACAAGAAAACAAATCAAGCAGGGAGTTGTGTTTTCTTAGAGTGGCTGATTTACTCCTTATAGATTACCTGCCTGTTGCTTACCTGTGAGGTTAGCCCATTCCAATGGAAACATGGTTTTCGGTTTTGTCTTTCAGTTTGGTTTGTTTTCTTTCATCACCTTTCAAAAAAAAAACTTTTTATTTTTATTTCTTGGAGAGAGAGAGAGAGAGAGAATGGGTGTGCCAGGGCCTCCAACTGCTACAAACAAATTCCAGATGCATGTGCCACCTTGTGTGTCTGGCTTATGTGGGTCCTGGGGAATCAAACCTGGGTCCTTTGGCTTTGCAGGTAAGTGCCTTAACTGCTAAGCCATCTCTCCATCCCCCCCATCTTTCACCTTCTTGATCAACATTTGTACTACTACTATATTCTATTTGATATGTACTGTTAGAGATTCTAAGTGGAATCTGTGCTTTCTGAAGTTAGTACCTTTTGTATGAAAAAAAAAATTCTGCTAAGTACAGGGGAGATGGCTCAGTGGTGAAAGACGCTTGCAAATTCAACCTCTGCTTAATAGCTTCCTTCTGAAGGCTCTTTAGTTCAAGTTTTTGGTGCGCTCACCAAGACTCACCCTGTGGTTCTGTAAGTGTGGTGAGTAAAGACCATCACAGCCCAGCCTCCAACCTCCCTTTGGGCTGAAGCTCTCCTTCCCTCTCGGGGGTGCTCTGTGGACGCACGACTGTCAGTGTTGTCTCGGGATCCTCAGCACCCCTGGATGTTCTGGCTGCACCGGGCTTCAGTGAGGTGGGAGCAGGACAAATCTAACATGAATGGCACTTAAGGGACCTGGGCATTGGTCTCTTCTGCCCTTGACAGATGTTTCAGCCAGTTTTTAGTCTCTTTTGTAACCTCATTGGAGACTTGTTGGTTACCTCTTCATTTTTTCTTTTTTTTTCAAGGTAGGGTCTCACTCTAGCCCAGGGTGATCTAGAATTCATTATGCAGTCTCAGGGTGGCCTCAAACTCTTGGCGATCCTACCTCTGCCTTCTGAGTGCTGGGATGAAAGGCATGCACCAACACGCCCAGCTAAATTCTCTCTCTATATATATATCATTTTTTTTTTTAAGGTAAGGCTTCACTCTAGTCCAGGCTGACCTGGAATTCATTATGTAGTCTCAGGATTACCTCAAACTCATGGTGATCCTCCTACCTCTAGGATTAAAGGTGACTCTGCTTTCTGCTGGTGCATTCTGGACTTTGCTCTAGGGGCATCACACCCAGGCAGCCCTTCTAAGCCAAGTCCCTTTAAGATAGCCATTGGCTGTCTTGATCCAGGGCAACTGGGAACATACCCACTTTCTCAAACCTTGAAAGAACTGGTCTTTTCTTTTCTAAGGTAGGGTGGCCTTGAACTCATGGCAATCCCCTACCTCTGCCTCCCCAGTGCTGGGACTAAAGGAGTGCGCCACCACGCCCGGCTAGAGCTGGTCATTTCAGGTACTTACAACATCAAACAACTGGCATGGCCAGACCACCACCATCTCTTGACTTGGAGACTTTCCCACTAGCCTGGCACTTCTATGTTGTAAAAGACTATGTTCCTGACTAGTTTGAGGTTGTTCTTCATGTAGCACCCTCTTCTCTCTGCCATTAGTTGGGCAGATGAGGGTGGGGAAACACGCTCAGCCTCTGAAGCTTTTTCCCAAGTTCATTTCCCACTTCTTTGGCTCTTCAAGTTGGACTAACATTCCCAGTAATGATTGTCTGGACACTTGTCTTGAAGATCTAGGGAGAACAACACCTCAGGATGGAGAGATGGCTTAATGGTTAAGGTGCTTGCCTGCAAAGCCAAATGACCCAAGTTTGATTCCCCAGGACCCACGTTAGCCAGATGCACAAGGAGGTACACACATTTGGAGTTTGTTTGCAGTGGCTGGAGGCCCTGGCATGCCCATTCTCTCTACCTGCCTACTTCTCTAATTTAAAAAAAAAAAAAAATTCTACTATATCTGTACTGTCTGAAGTTAGCACTTTTTTTTTCGAGTTCTGCTAAGAACAGAACTCTTGAAGAATACCAGAGGAAAATAAGAAAATACTGAAATCCTTAGAGCAGAGGAGATAGTTCAGAAGTTAAATGTGCTTGTTTGCAAAACCTGCAGACCTGGGCTCAACTCCCAAGCTTCAGTGTCTGGCATCTGTTTGCAAGAGGCTCTGATATGTTTCTCACCCACCACTCCATGCATCTCATTCATTTCTTTGGTGGAAGAATGTTTATCACTTATATAAGCAAAGATAATTATACTTCTTTGAATTTTATGAGGGTCGTATTACTAGTTAGCTGGGGGCTTTTTTATTCGACATTATTACTAATATTGAATCATACTCTCAAGTTTACTTCTGGTTATAGCTGATCCATTTTCACCACGGAAGTCAATTGCCATTGACTGAACGATGCTATCCATTCTTTCAAAGATTGTTTCCAGTTTTTTTTTTTTTAATTCCAAAATTCAGGGTTTTTCCCCTATTTTTCTCACACAAGGGAGATTTCTGGCAGCTATTCCCAGGGAATTGTTGGATTTTCAGGATGTGAATAGTCATTACAGGCTTTCCCCCCTTTTCAGAGAGCCAAATGCTTTTGGTGTGTGTGTGTGTATGGGTGCATGTGCCACGGTGTGCGCATGGAGGCCCTCAGGCCTATTTGAGACCAAGGATCCCTTAGTGTTCTGCTGCTGCTGGACAGGCCAGTCTTGCTAGCCCAAGAGCTTTCAGATTCTCCTGGTTCTACCTCCCATTTCTGCAGGTGCATTGGGACTACAGGCATGTGCACCACTTTAGATTCAGTTTTACATGGGTGTTGAGGAGCCAAACTCATGAGCAGGTTTGCAAGCAGCACCTTTTGGCTGCCATGCCATCTCCCCAGTGCGCCTGCTCCCCTCCCCAGGAGCTATGAAACCAGCTGGCTTGTCACCATTCTGCTTCAGCCTCTCCTTTTACTGGTTGGTAGGAATACATTATATATTCATGATACTGTTTCCTCAGTTAGGTTTTGTCTCAGTTGCTTTTCATTTTTATGCAGCCGAATTTATAGTTTCAAGATTTACTTCTAGTGTTTTCTGTATCCATTGAGCAAGTATTCCTTACACTTCAACATCAGCAAATTAGCTACCCGTAATCTAATCAATCCCCTTTTAGTCCTTCACCTTATTCTGTGCATAGCTTTAAGAAATAAACTTCCACTCATGTTTTAAGTTCCCCCAAATCCTATGTGCATACCCAACACAGGAAAAGCTCTACATACAATGTCCCTAAATCCAGGTTCATTAGTGTAAAAACCCCATTTTGATAACCTTTAGCCTTAATCTCCCCCTTTTGGAGGAAGTATGATCTGCTAAGCAAATTTTTCCTTTTTGTGTGGACCTTTTTTTTTGGGGGGGGGGGGCTCAAAATGTAGTCTAGCATGCATTTCCCCCAGTATCTGCTGCATTCTCCCCTGCAAACACAGGATTTACCCACTGCTGATAAAAAATGTCTCTTCTGGGGTTGAAGAGATGGGTACTTAGTAGTTAAGGCGCTTCCCAGCAAAGCCAACTCCTAGGACCCACGTAAGCCGTAAGCCAAATGCACAAGGGGGCACATGCATCTGGAGTTAGCACTGGCTGGAGGGTCTTGCACACCCATTTTCTCTCTGCCTGCCAATTTCTGTATTTCTCAAAAAAATTAAAAAAAAATTAAAGAGCCTCTTCTGGTTTGGAGATGACTTAGTGGTTAAGGCACTTGCCTGTGTCCCAGGTTCAATTCCCCAGTATCCACATAAAACCATATACACAAGGTGCAGGAATCTGGAGTTTGTATGCCCATTCCATCTGCATCTTTCTCAATTTTTTTTTTCAAATGCCTCTTACTGGCCTCCAACTAGGAGCAGGTCTTGAAAATTCCTCAGGCAACCCTATGAACAAGTGTACTCACTGAGAAAGCTAAATGGAGGGCCTCGTTCCTTTCTACCCTGCTATATATAGCCCTCATGTTTGCGTGTGTATAAATTCACCTTGACACCTTTCATATTGTAACTTCAATCAGGATCCTATTAATTCTACAAGTCTTCACTGTAACATCTCAGAAAAAGCTTAACACAGAATAGTGGCTGGCCTAAGCCAATACATACTTACATTAGAATTGCCAAGCACTTACTGAATTCAATTATTTGGTAGGGGCTTAACTTTCAAGTCTGAGCTTGGCAATTTGATGCCATCATTATGACCAGGCCCCTGAAGCTTTGACATGTTCAGACTCAAATGTCATCAAATATTTGGGCTGCAGGCATCACCTAGGGTTGTGTATAAATATACTTGGCTCTTCATTTCCGCATCACAAAGACATGCTCCTTCAGCAAAATGGCTGTATGTTCTTTTATAAAACTGGGTAGTGATGGTAACACAAGGCAGGTACAGTTCTCTTCCAAATAGTTGCAAGGGATTCAGTGCACTACACTGTGACGTTCTTCCCCCCTGCTTGTTCAAGAGACCTGCTATCAAGTGCATTCCTCAAAACCCACACCCGATGTTGAAACCCAATGGACTTGCGTAAATCCATCATTTAAATGCTGCTGTCACCCCTGAAATTATTCATCTGTTCAGACCACAAAAGACTTTTTGGCCCATGGTGGGACTTGGTGGGAAAAACAAGGAAATGATTGAACCCTTACAAATTCTATGGACACATATTCCTTCAACGCTTATCCTGACTCTCCACTTCTACAATCTTTGCAGGAAGAGGAAGGCAGAGCTGCAACATGGTGAGGCCAGGCCTATCAGGCAAATTGCAAAATTCCTTTCCCTTCATCACAAGATCACCTCACAAAGCACAACTCCAAAGTGGCCTTTAAGAAACAATTCTAATACTTCACAGAGAACACACTACTGGATTGACCAATATCCTGGCATTATGTTACATTGATAAAACAGACATGAAGCCTTGGTTTGCAACAATTAGGGAAATAAAGCAAATTTATTCAAATAATTTCAAGGGGAAAAAAAAAAATCTCAGGCTGAACACCTTCCATCTATTGGGCACTCACTATTCATAGAATGTTAGTGAAGAACCAAACTTGTTTACCAATGACTAATGCATACAAATAGCTAATAGGCAAATGGGACAGGTTCCAGATTTGTAACTTACTTGAACAAGATTAATTCCATCCCCAGTCTACTAAGTGCTTAATTCTCTTTAGCTATAATGGTGTTTCATCTCCTTGGTCTGGGGTTTAGGCAAACTTGAATTAAATGAGATGCTGCATGCCCCAGATGTGTGAGATTTTGTTTCTCCTGGAAATAGCCACCCACTTGAATCCAGTATTTGTGATAGTTGTCCAAAAGTGCTGGTACTTCCCAATTTCATGAGATGGTAACACAAGCACTAAACAGTGTTGGGGTGTTTCTCACCCTCATCATCAAGACTCACTGCCTCCCGTCATCAATATTTATTGAGCATTTACAGTGTACTAGGCACAATAGAACATACAGAAAACATTGTCCCTGCTCGTGAGGAGCTTACATTCTAAAAGAAAAAAAAAATACACCTCTTTTAAAATGGCATTTTTGTTTGGTGTTTTCTGTAAAGTACTGAGGAAATATTCAGTAGGGTGTGAGCTTTGGGTATAACTTAGCCCCATCATTATTTAAAGAGGAAGGGGAAGGATTTTAAAGGCAGACAGTGACAGACCATTCAGGATAGGGAGACAGACACAACCTCATCAACTAAGGAGAGATGTGCTTCAGTAAAGAGGAAAGGGGAAGTGTGTGGGGTGCAAGCAAAGGAAGCAGATCATTATCTTAGACATGAGTGGAGCCAGAGAGATCATGCGGCCTTTTCCCAAGTACATGGCCACTAAGTAGGAATGGTTAGTGCCAAGATAAGAGGCTAAAAAGGTAGGTAATCTTGTGCACTTGACAAATGGAAAGAGTAAGGATCAAATCAAAGGCAGGCTATAAGAATACCAAGATAGTTTTTAAAAACCAAAGTGATTTGGAAGCACAGAACTTGCAGTTAATGTCATGATGGGCCAAGAACATTGTGGCTTCCTAAGTTAGAAAATGCCATATACCAAAATTTTAAATGGAACATATTATCTTTTGCCAATCTGTCCCCACTTCCCCCAAAAAGTTCATTTGATTGGAAGAGGGGAAAAGAAGAAGGGGGAATATGGGATGTGGTAGAGAATGTTATATTAGCATTTTTGTTGTTATGATAAACTTGGTAAAAGCCCATTAGCTGCCAAAGGGAATAAGGAATTTCCAAGAATGTACAATTTCCTTTAGAGAAGTTTCAAAACCAAGACTAATTTACATGAAAAGCTGTAGAGAAAGTAGTTGAAAAGTCTATTCATAAAACTTTTATTCCACTGACATGAACTTAATACACATGTTCTTAACAATTATGCTTGGATTGTTCATGAAAATTTCATAAGACATTAAACAAAGCTAGCCATCATCTCAAGTTATTTCCCTGTTAACTATTTTTACAGCACATGCATGTTAGGCAAGTATCAAAAAAAAAAAAAAAAATCACAAAAGCCAAAAAAAAAAAAAAAAACCCTAAAAAAAAGTTAAATACATGGATTTGTTTACTGCGGTGCTTGATACACATGAAGTCATGAATACCAAGAATTCATTTTACTGCATCTGTACTTTTACACTTGTTCTTAGGTTGCCTGAAACATTTAAATACAAATAAAATGTGTAGCAAAAATAATGAAAGCAAACAGCAGGTAACTTTACAAATAATGGAATGTGAACCGTTTCTGCCCTTATCCAGAGTAAATTGGGTCACAACTTTTTCTAAAGAACACTTCTGTAGCTGTAGTCAAAGGTGTGCACGCTGAGATTGACTATTCCACAGAAATACATGATCCCAACATGTACTATTCCATGGGATATCTGTTTGTACCACAGCCTTGTAAGTGCTCCAAACTTAAAGTACCCACAATAACTACACTTGTGACTGGAACCAATTATCCCTTTTATTCCCCACCAAGACAAACCAATATGTAGGCAGTTTTCTTTGCTTAGACATGGAAGCAGTTTTAACACTGGCCCTTGTGAAGCCACAATGTACCAAAAGTACTATGCCAAACATTTATAACTTGTATAAAAATTCCACATCCCCATATTGGCCACCTCAAGATGAAAACAAGTAACTCCCTAAATGTTAACTGGCTCTACTCCCCTAATATTAAACATAAAAACCACATGGGAAATATAGAAATTCAAATAGAAGTAACATAAACCTGTCATAAATCGTAAACAAAAAACTATTTGTGGGACAGCATGGATGACAAATGGTCTACTGTGTAAATTTTAGAATGAGGCAGACAAAAGTTGGAAGGCCGGTTAATTTTCCCCTCCTTCTCCTGCTTCCGCTTCATCTCCTTGGGTATCTGATGTCCACAACTGGTAAAAGAAGGAAAAGATTTTTTTAGCATGCTTCAGAGATTGGGGGGGAAAAGGCCAAGGTCCTAGCATGTAACAGGTTTTATGCAAATGAGAGATACTAGTTGAGTGCAACTAAATTAAAACTAACTCATACTCCAAAGGAAAATCCTACACTACACACCAGAGTTGTCAACTCAGTACTTGGCATTTCAGCTCAGAGAAACTTACTTTTATCTACTTGTATAACTTAAAATGAATATTGAGCAATTGTATGGTCAGAACCAAGAATCCTAAGAGGTAAAAACAAAACTCTCCTAGTATGTTATATTATGGATCCCATTATTTAAATTTTTCATTACTATTATTATTGCTTTTCAATGGGCTAAAGTACTTTTCAAAATTATTACACTGTTCAATTATTTAAGGATTTAGTGCCATAGAATATTCAGATATATTTAAAAGGACTGGTTCAAAAACATCTCAAAAATTTTGATGACTTACACACTAAAAATAAGGGGGGGGGAGAATCTCAGCTAATGGCATTTACTTCCCCTAATAATCTACTTGTTTTACTTATTTGTTAATCAAATCTATCCATGGCCTGGAAAGGAAACCACTTTCATAGTCATGTATCTAACCAAACAACCTCTTGTGCCCTGTCGTATGCTCTTGTGGTGGCACACACCTTTAATCCCAGCACTCGGGAAGCAGAGGTAAGAGGTTTACTATGAGTTTGAAGCCAGTCTGGGACTAGAGTGAGACCCTTTCATGGGAGTCCCGCCCTGGGACAGGGACACATCTTCATACAGGACAGGTCTCTTCTGGGGTAAGGTGTTGATAAATTACATAGACCAGAATCTCAGGTTAGATTTTGGCAATTTAAAAAAATTTTTTTGGTACTGTGAGTATTGAATCCAGAATCCCGAAGAACTCTATGGAGCTACATCCCAGCCCAATTAATATTCTTACTATTAAAAATTGGTTAATGAGGCAGGGGAGATGGCTCATTGGTTTAAGGTGTTTGCTTGCAAAGCCTGCCAATCCAGGTTTAATTCCCCAGATCCATGTGAAGGCAGATGTACAACATGGCACATTCATCAGGGGTCTGCAGCAGCCAAGAGAGCCTGGTGTGTACAGGTAACTCTCTCTCGCCACAGCTTATTTTTAGTTATCACAAATTTGCAGAGAGCCTCAGAACTGCAGTGACTGAAACAATTTTAGCTATTTGACAGTGGTCCAGAATGAAGTCCAAAGGAAACATGTAAAAGGATGGCCTAAGTCTACCCCAAGGAAATGGCCCTAAAACTAACAAAACACAGGAACAAGTTGGGTGTGGTGGCCCATGCCTTTAATCCCAGCACTCGGGAGGAAGAGGTAGGAGGATCACCATGAGTTCGAGGCTACCCTGAGACTACGTAGCAAATTCTAGGTCAGCCTGGACTAGAGTGAGACCCCACCTCGAAAAACCAGGAAAAAAAACTACATAGGAACATTAGACTATGATTTCTAATTTCTACCTCTTTGTCTGACACACAGTAAAGCCAAGACTTCAAATTGTTATTTACACAAGAATGGGGCAACCCAAGAAACCAAAGAGACACAAGCACCAGCTGCAGTGAATGGGACTATTCGTTGTGATTTGAATACAGAATGTCCTCCTAAGGTCATATGTTCAATCACTTGGCTCTGAGCTGGTGGTGCTGTTAAGAGAAATTATGGAAGCTGTAGGAGGTGGAGTCTTACTGGAGGAGTAGGTCAATGGGGATAGGCCTTAAGGCTTATATACCTCTTAAATAGCTTTGCTCTACTTTCTAGTTTTTTTTTCCTTCCTGCCTCTGGCTGAAAAGTGTGGCACTGACCTGCTATGCCTCCCCCACCCTAATCTAATGGGAGCATATCTCCTGGAAATGCACACCCAAATAAACCCTTTCCTTACTTAAGTTGCTTCTATTCAATTACTTGTTCATAGCAATAACAAAGTGATGTAAAGACAACTTAAATTTTAGTTACATATGTAATATTAACAAATTATTTAAGTGAATAATGGCACTGGGGCTCTTTTTAAAATCTGGAGCATATAGAGGGTAATTACAAGCTTTCACAATGTCATTTTTTAAAAAAAAGAATAAACTAATTAAAACAGATTTTCCAACATGTATATTTCAGAGCACGAAATTTTCTGAGGTTACTAACACCTCATACCTATACATATATGAAAGGCAAGAAAGCCAGTTTTAAGGAATTTAAATATACACATACTGCCTGCCATTCTGTATAGTTTAGAATGGTCTTTATAGTTCATGTTCCTTCTACCCCCAACTTTAGATTAAAGACACTGTGAGATTACAGGGTGCATAACACCACCACAAGTCTCCATTTACTTTTGCTACTAAGTGTAATTGTTTTGGGACAAATATGACAACACTCAAGACTTGATATGGAAAGTAAGTGGTTTATGCCATTACAAAGTCAAAACCAAAGCTCACAAAGCATTCCTGAGACTCATAATTGTCACCATAGGCTTGTAACAACCCATGTGTACATTTCTAGTACTTGGACCAAACATTTCATTTTCTGGAAGATAGTTTTCTTCATGTGGTTTTAACAGCAGACAGGGCATAATATTTAGTAATTTAAGAGACCAGCTAGTCATGGTGGTGGCACTTTTATTCCCAGCACTCAGGAACTGCTGTGAGTTCAAGGTCAGCCTGGGCTAGAACAAAATGCTACTTTGAACAAACCAGACCAGAAACATTCCTGCAGTACAACACAGTATCTCGAACCACATCTATCAATCATTCATGATGCTGGTAGGTACTTACTGTCAAGTTGTCTCTCAGTAACTGCATTATTAGTGTGCTGTCTTTGTATGACTCTTCACTTAATGTATCAAGTTCAGCAATGGCTTCATCAAAAGCCTATAGTATTTTAAAAAGTACATTTTAGTGTTCAATTAATGAAGATCACTAAATTTCCCCCCAACAGGTAAAATACATACTGTCTTTGCAAGAGAGCAGGCTTTCTCTGGTGAGTTCAGAATCTCATAATAGAACACAGAGAAGTTAAGGGCCAGGCCCAATCTGATAGGATGTGTTGGCTGCATTTCCTTTTTGCTGATTTCAAAAGCTTCTTGGTATGCTTGTTGTGACTGATCCACAATCCCTGGATAATAAACACACCACAATGTAACTGGCAGTTTGTGTTTCATCTTCATTTCTCAAGCCAAACTTCTCAGATAAAACCCTTGTCCTCTGAAATGTAAGCTCTAATAACCTTAACCAAATTAAGACTAATTTAAAACAAGAAAAGCCTTTTGTCTTTTCTGGATCATACTCCCCCCACTTGTTACTGGTGAAACAGAAGCAAACTTATAATCATGCCATTATGATAGTTCTAATAATTACTTACATCAAGCCCCAGTTACAAGGTGGCCACTACTTAAAATTGTGAGGAAAACGTTCACATATGCAAAGCTGGCTTTTCAGAAAGCATGTAATTTAGAATACAAATATTACATAGTAAAGCAAGGGGGTGGGGGAGAAAAGTTGGGTGTTGGGTTGAACAGATGCCTCAGCAGTTAAAGGTGCTTGCTTCCAAAGCCCAAAAGCCTGTGTTCAATTCCCCAGTCCCCACATAAAGCCATATACACAAAGTGGCACATACATCTAAAGAGTCCATTTGCAGTGACAAGAGGTCCCGACATGGCCATCCTCTTTCTCCTTGCAAATAAATAAAAAATAATTTCAAAACAATCAGCTGATGTGTTGGCTCACATCTTTAATCCCAGCACACAAGAGGTACAGGTAGGATGATTGCAAGGAGTTTGGTAGCCTGGGCCAGAGTGAATGCCACGTTAGACCTTGCATCAAAGAAAAACAAACCAAAATCTGCTTACACTTTAGAAGGTGACTGCCAGGACCAGTACTGTTGTTTTATAAAAGTTCAACCAACAGGTTTGAAAACCCAGCATACCTTTCTTGTCGTCACCAGCAGCAACCTCAGCCAAGTAACGGTAATAGTCTCCCTTCATTTTCAAATAGAAGACTTTGCTCTCTGCTTGTGAAGCATTGGGGATCAAGAATTTTTCCAAGAGAGACTTAGGAAGAGAAGAAACAGATGTAATTAAGAGTAAGATATTTATAAAACAAAGCTCAGTGTATTTCTTAAGCACATACCATAATCTAAGTTATAAAACTTTAAGTCATTGCCTGTAATGGAATGAGAATACAACTGGCTCATAAACTTGTCATTTAAGAGAGCAGAGTGTTTGCTTTAGGGAATAATACTTGAAGTTGGAAATTAGTGTTTAGTTTACTACTGAAAGATGATACAACAGTGTTCATCTATTTACAGGATTTCAATGGCTGTGAGGTATATAATATTTCCACTTTAAGAGCATTTTCATGGCATGTCTTCCATCTAAATGTACATGACATGAGGACAAAAAGGTAAGAACTGTAGAGCTAGGTGTGGTGGTGCATGCCTTTAATCCCAGCACTAGGGAAACTGATCCCTGTGAGTTCGAGGCCAGCCTGAGACTACATAATGAATTCCAGGTCAGCATGGACTACAGCAAGACACTACCTCAAAAAAAGGGGGGGGGATACGAATTGTAGGGATGAACTCTTTATGATATAGAGAAATAACTAAGAAGAAATCAACAATGCAACAGATACATCCACAGTCCATACTCAAAAAAGCAGAACAAAATTACCTTAATTTACAAGAATACAACTGAAATAGCACTTCCTAAAAGATCAACATTTCAAAATGAATTTTTTTTTGAGGTAGGGTCTGGCTCTAGCCCAGACTGACCTAGAATTCACTATGTAGTCTTAAGGGTTGGCCATGAACTCACAGCAATTGTCCTCCTCCTGCCTCCCTGCTGGGACTAAAGGTGTGCGCCACCACGCCTAGCCCCAATTTTTACAAGGAAGACCAGTATCTAATTTTTGTATATAATTTTGGAAGTCTATTTATTTCATCTATTTACTTACTTACTTACAAGCACAGAGAGAGGGAGAGAGAAAATGGGTGTACCAGGGCCTCTAGATGCATGTGACACTTTTACATCTGGCTGCACATGGGCACTGGGGAAATTGAACCCAGGAGTTAGTCTTTGCAGCCTTAACTGCTGAGTCATCTCTCCAGCCCTTGACTCGTTAAAAAAAAAAAAAAAAAAAAAAAAAAAAGGTAAGAAAAATCACAAGTCTGAGGGACTGAATCACAAGAAAACCAAGTTTTAAGTTACCAAAATTTATATGGCTTGTTATAAAGAAACTGATTTCAACTTACAGTAAACACCACCATATTAGGTTTTCTATGGATCATTTAGTCTTTCTTTGAGCCCATCCGTAAAATACAAACTATAATATCCTCATTTAACAGAAGTCAATGTGACCCAAGAATGTAATATGCTCAAAATCCCAGCTAGCTGTAAGGTGCAACTCCCTGGAAGGCAACCTGAACACTCTCCTAGTATCAGGCTACACTTCCTCTGTCATGTGTCTACTGAAAGGGGTAATGTGGTTCCAAGACCTATCAACAAAAGTAAGAGTCAAAGTTAAGGAGAAAAGATAGGGAGGGAGATGGCTCAGTGGGGAAGAGCACTTGCCAGGTAAACCTGAGGACCTCATTTTGAAATCTAGCACCAATGTAAAAAACGGTGTGTTGATTCATGCCTGCAATCTCAGCAGGGGGCAGCGGGACAGGGACAGGAGGATCACTAGGGGTTACTGTACAGCCTGACTAATCAGAAAAATGACACAAGCCCCTAGGTTCACTGAGAGACCCTGCCTCAAGGACATAAGGCACAAGATAGAGAATGACACCTGACAGCCATCTCTGGCTCCAGCTTGCAAGTACCCTGCACTAACATGAGCACATACTACACTCACATAATTTTTTGCACATGCATGTGTTGAGGACAAACATTCAGCCCTACATTACACTGATGAGACCAAGTCTAGAATATAGTTTAATACAGCACAGACACTGACAAACTAGGCAATATACAGGACAGCATGCAAGCAAGAAAGGGGAGTAACTAAGCTAGGCGTGGTGGTGCACGCCTATAATCCTAGCACTCGGGAGGCAGAGGATTGCTGTGAGTTCAAGGTCACCCTGAGATTACATAGTGAATTCCAGGTCAGCCTGAACTAGTGAGACCCTACCTCCAAAAACCAAAAAAGAAAAAAAAAAAAAAAAAAAAAAAAAAGGACATGAATGGCTCCGAGAGTTGAGACTAGTTATATTTAGAGCTGGAGGCCGGGCGTGGTGGCGCACGCCTTTAATCCCAGCACTTGGGAGGCAGAGGTAGGAGGATCACCGTGAGTTCAAGGCCACCCTGAGACTACATAATTAATTCCAGGTTAGTCTGAGCCAGAGTGAGACCCTACCTCGAAAAACCAAAAAAGAAGAAAAAAAAAAGCTAGAGCTGGATCTGGTGGTGTGTACCTATAGTCCCAGCACCCCAAGGATCCTAAGGGGCAAGACAACCTAAGAAATCCTCTCCCTCACCTGCTCCAAGACAACTAGTTAAACTTACCAAGAGGAGAGTTTCCGTTCAGTGAGAAAATTAAGAACAGTCTACCAATACAGCAATGGCTACCTCAGACAGACAACCCTCTTCTTTTAAAAAGTCTAAGGAGAACCCAAGAGTGAGGCCACTTGGGTTTTTGATAGAGGTGATTAAAAAAATCAGATGCGGTCTTTTTTTCAAATCTAAGGCAAAACACTGAGTATATTACATTAGCTAACTAATATACAAGAGGCAATTAAGTAAAAGTTAACTTGTCAAACTGACCAAAAAGCAATGAACAATGCCAAGTCCAAGAAGGAAATGTAGGAAGAGAAAGGCAGAATGTGAATAAAGGATAACAGGGAGTAGATGTGTCAGTAAGCAAAGCAGTGAGCAGAACAGAAAGGGGAAAGGAGAAAAATAATGAGCTACTATCAAAATGCACAAAGAAATGTATGAGAGAATATTTGGAAAATACAGAATGCGTTCTAAACTTTATTCTATAACGTACAATCAAAGTAATGAGAACCTTAATTTGAAAAGAGGGCAGGCAGTGGTGGGCACTGCATTACATAAGGAAAGCACACACCACAAGTTCAACTCTACCGAGGGCTGGGGCTGTGTATTGACTACTTTTTAACTATATGTTATTACCTGGACAAAATTTTGTAGTCTCCTTGGGCTCCAAGACTTTTGGTCTTTTAAAGAAGGTCGTCAACAGTTCCCTAATATCCAGGGATGTTCTAAGGATTAATTAAGTCAAATCTATAGTTGAGAAACATTAAGAAGAGTCTGGCACAAAGCAACTATCCAACTTAGGCTGGGTGTGGTGGCATACACCTTTAATCCCAACACTTGGGAGGCAGAGGTAGGAGGATTGCCATGAGTTCGAGGCCACCATGAGAATACATAGTGATTTCCAGGTCAGCCTGAACTAAGAGTGAGACCCTACCTCGAAAACCCAAAAAACAAAACAAAACAAAACAAAACAAAACAAAACAAAACTATCCAACTTTGTAAGAGAATGTGTGCACTGCCTGTATAATCTCAGTACCTAGGAGATGAAATAAAGAGCATCAGATAATCAAGAAGTTAGAGAGCTGGGATCACGTTTTCCCCTTTGAAGAAGTAACCCACTTGCCATAAATTGACATATCCTACTACTTGGAAAGCACTTCGGCAATAAATAAATATACAATATACATACATACACATTTAGTATACAACTTCTAATAAAGTAATTATTAAAGGGTATCTACCTTTAAAAAGTCAACAGTTTTGCAATGCATGTGTGTCAAGTGTTGTGTGGGATGTATCTGTGTAGATGGGTGTGCCTCATGCACACGTGTGGACATTTCCAGCTCAAGAGGCCACCATGCTTAAGCATCAGGTGCTCTTAATCACTGAGCTGTCTCCCCAACCCTAGGGATGCACTCTGCTGCACAAAATGGTTGCCAACTCTCCAGTCTCCTGTGGGGGATTATAGGCATTGCCACCACACCCAGGTTGTTCTTTTTAAAGCCCTGTTTAAATTGATAAACGAAAAGCATTATTGGTAAATAACAGGACACTATTATGTGCTTCCCAATACGAGTCTCTGAAGATACAGTATCACATGTAGAAAATTCCCGCCCAAAACCACAACATAAATTTAACAAGGAATTATAATTTCCTAAATCAAGGGGACAATTTAAAAAACTGGGAATAAGCAGTGCCCAAACCATGAAGAGCAGATGGAATAACTGATCCACACACAGTAAAAGAGAATGAATGAAATGTGTGATCTGGAATGAAACATGGTGGTTCAATCTGTGGGATTTAAGAGATATAGGTTACCTAATCTGTCATTTTAAAAAGTCAATTTCTAGCTTTGGTCATTACATTCATTTGTAGAAATCAGGTGAAAGAAGTGAAAAATTCTTCCTACTACCTTTCCAAAATCTGAAATTACTTGAAAAATGAGATTTGGAGGGAAGGTTCTCAATGTCTTAAAAGATTATTTCAGAGCCGGGTATGATGGTGCATGCCTTTAATCCCAGCACTTTGGAGACAGAGGTAGGAGGACAGCCATGAGTTCAAGGGCAGCCTGGGCTAGAGAGAGATTAAATCTAATATATATAATTAAATCTAATATATATTTCAGCAACTGGTCATAGAATTCAACTCAATTTATTCCCAGGAAGATAACTACATAAAATGACATCCGAAAAAACAAACTCTTAAGCGGTACTGAGAAAATGGCTCAGTGGTTAAAAGCATTTGCCACTCAAGCATGACGACCTGAATTCGATTCCCTAGCACCCACATAAACAGTGGGTATGACCACACATGTGGAGAGGAGACTGGAGAATTGCTGGAGCTCATAAAAACTGGGAGAGGGGAGGAGAGACAGACGTAGACTCCATCTCAAGGAAATACTTGGGTGACAAGGCATTCTACATTCTTCTCTGGCCTCCGCATATGTGCACAAGGAGCAGTAGGCACAACTGCACATGCATGCACGCACACACACACTAATGAGCTATGCATCCCAAAACTGTATCTGTGGTCAAAGGTTGTCAACAAATTGAGGGTCCTCAAACACAACTCTCACTAGTTTCATTAAGTATATAGCCTTAAAAAAGGTCTAATATAGAGGCTGCAACTTTTCCTAAAATTATTTACTTTTTTAGGGGGGGAGGGATAAAAATATCCCCTTAACTTCCTACTAGTTATACATCTTTTAGAAGAATAAACACACTTGATAATGTAGTACTACATAAGTAGTATATACTGTGTGACCTAGTAAAAATCTGATCCTTTGTATTGGTCCTTTCATCAAGTTAGGGGCTGGAAAGATGGCTAAGGGGTTAAGGCATTTGCCCGTGAAGCCTAATGATCCAGGTTCGATTCCCCAGTACCCATGTAAGTCAGATGCACAAGGGGGGGCGCACTTGTATGTGGAGTTCCTTTGTAGTAGCTGGGGCCCCTATTGCAACCATTCTCTAAAAGCCCTTTCTCTCTCACAATAATTAAAAAAAAAAAAAAAAAAAAAAGGCTGGAAGTCCCTTCAACCCTAAATTTCAATTTCCAATTATAAAACTCACAAAATACTCCAAGTAGCTATATATTTTTAAATTCTAGCACTCAGGAGGGTGAGGTAGGAGAGGATTGCTGAGTCTGAGGCCAGCCTGAAGCTTACAGTTCTAGGTCAGCCTGGGCTAGCGTGAGACCCTACCTCAACAAAAAAAATAATAATAATAGAGATATGCCCCTTAATAGGAAATAATGCCAATTTTCAGGCAAAACAACTAAATTTATAGTCTTATGGAACTCTTTCACTTTAAAGAGTGATGAAACTTCTGATCATTCCTAGATCCCTTAAAATTTGAGATAAAAAGCAAAGCCATTAACTAGCTGCAATAGGGACCAACTTTAAAATTAGTCTCTTACTCCCCCTTGTGGTTAGAGCACCTTCCATCTTTTTCCTAACTGCAACCTCCTTTAGTTGCTTCCAATCAACCAATTAGAAAAGTGCTCTATTAAAAATGCTAGACTTCAGAGGGTATCAAAAACTAATTTACCAAGTATTTGCCATTACTGATTTTAAACTTACTTTTGTATGTAATGCCTGACTTCTTGGAATAAAATTTTAAAGTGTTCTATGAGGAAAGTCTCTCATATAGAAAGAGACTTGCTAACCTTCAAAGGTAACACTGAGGATAAAAGGTAAAGATTAATAATCAGGAAGTTTTCTGATGCATCACAACTCAAATGCAGTTTCTAACAATAAGCAAGATGGCAATCTTCTTTTAACAGCTTAAAAAAATTGACAAAGCAACCCCTCAAGTTGCAAAATATTAGTGGCATCCAAAAATACTGTAATTCCTGTGAAAAAGTAGTTGCTCCCTAGTTTATGCTAAAAATTAGGCAAGACATCTGCACACATTTTAATGCTGATAGAATATCCACTATATTCTATACTGTTTTTTTTGGGGGGGGTGGTGACTAGGTGAAAGGGCTAAATAAATGCAGAACTAATAACCACCAAATTAAATCAGGCCTGAGAACTGTTTCTAAGTCACTAATTTGAGCAAAAACAATGACAGGAAATCACTGTAACCATTTCATGGTGGCTCACACCTGTAATATAGCAGCCACCAGCCCCCCACCCCAAGGCTACTGTCAAGTTTGAGGTCAGCCTGGGGAATGAGAGCCTGCAAAAAGTTAACAAAAGCCCCCCAAACAAACAAAAACTAGCGCAAGTTAAATGCTAAAGGCAATCAACATGTTTTTAAAACTGAATTACCACAGAAGGCATAATTGCATTTGCTAGGACACTCTCCAGTGCTTGCTTTCATTTTGCAGTTAGCATCACCTTGGCCTACGGTCAAGTTTCTTATAAAACAAGGCCACACTCCCCAATTGTTTCCATCACAAAGCTTTTTAAAAGTTTGTCTGAAACGTCTTTCATAGTATTTTGTGTGTCTTAAGTCTCACTACATAAGGACAAGGCTGGCCTAGACCTTGTGCTCCTCCTGTGCCAAACACACCTGACATTTATCTTCATTTTCAGACAGGGTTTCATGTAGTATCCCACCCAGGCTGGCAGGAAGCTATGTACCTAAGGATGCCCTTGAATTTTTCATTCCTTTTTTGCCCCCTGCAGTGCCAGGATGAAATGTGGGAGAGCTCCCACATGGCAGGAAAGCATTACCACTGACACCACCTCCCCCCAACCCTGGATCACGTATTTCTGAGCCTCCTGTCTCCACACTGGAAGTGCTTAGAACCCAATCCAATGGCCTCGTGCATGCTAGGCAAGCATTCTACTGAATTACTACACTCCCAGCTTCCCCACCCAGCCTTTATATAGTGTTTTTAATTTGCACATGTACTCTGCAATTTGTATAAATTCCTTAATGATACTGTATCAGATTCTTTAAAAATATATCCAAAGTCTTTTCCATGCTTCTTTCTTGCTCACCTTTCCTCCTCCTCTTTTTATTTTTTTGCTTTTAGGCTGTCAAGACTTAAGAGCCAGAGCTTTTGATATTTACTTTTCTCTGATAAGCTTGTAAAACAGCAAGTGAGAGTCAATAAACATTAAACAGAGTAACAGTTGAAACTGCACAGCCACTTCCCTAAAAAAAGAGTAATGCAGGGCTGGAGAGATGGTTTAGTGGTTAAGGCACCTGCTTCCTAAGCCCAAGAACGCTGGTTCCAATCTCCAGGTCCCACATTTAGCCAGATGCAAAGTGAGGCAAGGGCGCAATGCTGCACTTGCCCACAAGGAGGAGCACGCATCTGGATTTCGTTCACAGAAGCTGAGAGCAATGAGCTGGCGCCCGCATTCTGTCTCCCTCTCCCTCTTTCTGTCTCTCTCTCTCTCTCTCTCAAAAAAAAAAAAAAAAAAAAAAAAAAAAGAGTAATGCAAACTACTTTTTAGCAATACCCGAAAACTCCCTTCAGGTTTAATCCTTGACAATTAAATAAACAGTTTGTAATAATCCCTTCTATCCAGTGGGAACAAAAGTAAAGTGGAAGGAAAAAACCATCATCAAAAAATACACAAATTTGGGGTTGGGGATTTAGCTCAGTGGATGAGCGCTTGCCTAGCAAGCGCAAGGCCCTGGGTTCGGTCCTCAGCACCAAAAAAAAAAATAAAAAAATAAAAATACACAAATTTGGGCTGGGGAGATGGCTCAGCAGTTAAGACACTTGCCTACCCAGGTATGATTCCCCAGTAGCCATGTAAACCCAGATGCAGTGGCGCATGCCTGTGGAGTTTGTTTGCAGTGGCTGGAGGCCCTGGTGGGCCCATTCTTTCTATCTCTGCTTGCAAATAAAAAAATAAAAAATAAAAAAATAAATTCAACTCACTACTGGGGTTCCCTTGTAATAACACTTCTTACACCCAAAACTTGGGTTGGGGGCTAGCAGGCTTTGCAAGCAAGCACCTGTACCATTGAAATTATCTTCTCCAGCTCCCAAAACTTGTGAATTTCCACTAAAAAATGGTTCTAGCTTTTAATCCAGCACTTTGAAGGTGAGAGGATCGCCATGAGTTTGAGGTCATCCCAAGATTACATAGTGAATTCCTGGTCAGCCTAGGCTACAGTGAGATCTTACTTTGAAAAACCAAAAAGAAGAGGTCTTTGCTGGTAGCAAGTATTTGGTCAGTCTTACATTTGTTGAATGCTTCTTTAAAACCTTTATCCTCTGGGAGACCTCTCTGCCCATTTGTTAACACATGACTATTTTTTCCTAAAGGTATCTTAACTTTTTTGACACAGGAAATTACTGAGTAGACAAGAGGAGAACAAGAACCACCACCCCTTGCAGACAAGTATGCCTAGGACAACGGGAAATACTGGGTTATGGTGTCCCAGTAAAATATTCCTCCCAGGACAAAATCAAATTTGTGCTAACTAAAAATATTAACATAATCCTCCCACGCATGAATTAAATACCACGAACGCGATGTTAATGGCTGTGAAAATAACTAGGTGTGAAGAATACGAATAGGGTTAGGGTTAGTAAATAAGGAAGAATCTGCAATGGCCTGCACTGGGACAGTATGAAGACCAACTAAAGATAAAGGATTTTTGGTAAAAAAGGAACAAACTGACATTATGAAAGTACACTAAGAAATGTATGCAATATACTTCTGGGCAATGACAAAAAGTTTCAAGTGAATGACCAAGAGCAGCAGTCATTAAAGAACTTTTTTAATTTCTGCCCACTAAAGTTATATGAAATGAAGCATGGTGGTGCATGTCTTTAATCCCAGAGCTTGGGAGGCAGAGGTAGGAGGATGGGAGGCCAGCCTGGGACTACAGAGGGAGTTGCAGATCAGCCTTGACTAGAATGAGACCCAAAAATATCAAACTTATCTTTACAATATTGTTTTCCTACTTGGCAACATGAACTTTTCTTCACTGTAATCCTTAGTATTGCCCAGGAAAGTATGTGGTGCAAATTATCAGTATGAATGTGTTAGGTTAGGAAACAATAATATAGTAAGCAGTTAACAGCTCACAGTGAGAAAATTAGTAAAGGCAGTTTTAGGAGCTCTGGTTTTGAATATATTGAAATGATAGCAGGAGCTGGACGGATGGCTCACTAGGTAAAGTGCCATGTAGGCCTAAGGACAGGAGTTCAGATCCCAAGCATCCACATGAAAAGCTGGGCATGGTGATACAAGGCTGTCATCCCAGTACTGGACAGGGAGGAGGACCTCTGAGAGGCTTGCTGGCTAGCCAACCTAGTTGGTGATCTATCTCTAGGCTCTGTGAGAGTCCTCATCTCAAAAAATAAAGTGGGGCATGACTCAGAAAGACCTCATGTTAACCTCTGGCCTCCACATGTATGAGTGCATGCACGCCTACACACCCAACACACACCTTTAGCCCTATTTATCCTCAAGGTAAAAAATATCCTAAGTAAAGCAAGAGCTATGTGGTTAGTAAGAAAACCACAGTGGTGACTCCAGAAATTCTACAGAACTTAAGCAGCTTACTATAATTTCAATGAATTATAACTTTATTTATCAGAACCTTAATTGACTCTAAAAATCTGTGTTCCCCCACTCTTCAGCATGAATATGCCAAAAGTCTTCTATACTAGAACACAATGTATGACAGAATTCAAATATTGCAATGGTTATGAAGGCACATTTCCTAGACTCAGTTCTCTTAATGTGCTAGAGCTGGAGCCACCTATCAGACATGAAATTTATTGCCCACAAGTGTGTAGTACAAATTATCGGCATGAATGTGTTAGGTTAGGAAACAGTATGGTAAAAAAGAAAAGTAATATAAATAAAATACTCTCTTTTATTTCTCTTTTTTTGAGGCAGCATCTCACTGTAACCCAGGCTGACCTGGAAGTACCTCTAACATCAGGCTGGCCTCCCACAACTCACAGCAAAGCTCCTACCTCAGCCTCCCAAAGTGCTGTGACTAAAGATAATTTTTAAACTTTTCTTGAAGAGTCACACATGCTCATGTTAGCTTTGAGCTCTCAATGCAGTGGGGATAACCTTGGAACTTCTTGCCTCCACTGAGTAATGGGATTACAGGTGTGTACCACATGCCTCGTTTATGTAGGGCTAGGCAAGAACTCTACCAACCAATATATGTTTAGACTTTTCTTTGTAAAACAACTATTTACTTTTCTACCAACCTACCTTCCACAGGCAAGATTTGATGTCATTTCCTCTGTATAAAGTGTTTTCCATGATGTTTAAAGCTCTCAAGCTTATTATGACATTATAGTAGGCCCTTCACAATTTGACCTAGTATATCTCTTGGGAAAACTTAGAAAAGATCTTAAAATGCAGCAAGGCTTTCTGCCCTACAACCACTGTTCTAACAAAATGATTGAGAATGTAAATTCTTACAGAAGTGTTACTTCATTTGCCATATTTTCTCCATATTTACTGATTTCACTTAGTAAGAATGGTTTGTGCTCACTTCTCCAAGGAAAATGCTGATGCCCACAACATGGGCTACATGCTTGAGGCCGGGCTTTCTAACTACTCTCTACTAGTTTTTAAAAGCAAGCACATGCTTAGCAAGAGCCCACCATTTGTTTTTAAAATGGCACCAGTTACGTCCTTATACTTACATGTTAGATTACTTAATGAAATAGTTATGAAGAGATATTTATGAAATAGAAGGTTAGAAAAAAATTACATGTCATCTAGTATTTTGAACTGATAGCTTATCAAACATTTCTCATGTTAAACCCCTCATTTTATAGAGGATATATTCAGAAAGATGGCATATGCAATAAAATTATTTCCACACTGTGGATCCATCAATACTCAAAGAGGTTTCAACCCCATAATGAAAATCAGGCCACTGAACATACACATCTATGAATAAATAATGTTTAAAGCTAAGTATGATCACATACTTGAACCACTTTTCAGTCAACCAATTAGAAAGCTTCTACTGTACCATTCCTGAGGCACTTCCTTGTTTCCTTAAAATATTTTTAAAAATTACACATTGCAAGTTATTACAGCTATTAAGTGGTTTGTTCCCCACGCCTCTAAATCAAACACACAAATACGGTGAACAGGATGCATTCTTAATAAGAGTTGGATCAGTAGTCAAGTATACAGTCTTCCTTAGACACTAAGACATCCTGAGGTTTTTCATTCTCATTCAGGCCTCCAGTCCTTCAACCTGTTTTTTATTTTGTGATAACCTGGCCTTTAAAAACTACCTTCTTAGTGCTGGGATTACAGGTGTGTGCCACCACGCCCTGTCTATGGAGGTCCAAAACTTCGACTCACTTCTTATAACTCAGGTCTTATAGTGGGGAAACCCCTGAGGAAGTGCTTATTAAAAAAGGATAGCTAACTTTTTACTCTTGATCAAGGTGTTGGTTATTCTCGACTTTACACCAAACAAGAAATATCTACTTTCCCATTCATAGCCCTTTATTTCCATCATTTCTACTTCATATACCTTATATACTTTCCACCTGAGCAAAATACCTCAGAGCCAGTACTTAGTATTAGAAATACGACTGAAATATTTTACCAAAAAGACAGTTTACTACTTATTGGAAGGCACTGTAGGTACATACCTACAATGGTCACCCAAGTTCTTTGTAGGTTAAAACACCAAATCACATGTGATAAAGACATGTCAATATATATCTAGAAAGTACTGAAGAGGAGTATAAGCCAAGGGGACCCTTGTGAGGAACCCTTATTCTACTGTTGCCTACTGTTGCCAACTGTTACGTCAGGCACACAGTTTTACTGTTTCCTCTCCCAGGCCTCATACAAAGAAGGGAAGCCATTCTTTGCCTTATACCATGTGGGTTTTGGTATTTTGAATGAAGCACCTGAGAATCTGACTGCTGGCACGAATCCCTCTGCTCCCCCCCATACAAGTGAATGCGCACACACATTTTTCTTGGATCATACACATCCCATTCATAGACACTTGAGTGAGTAGAACTCTGAAAACAGTCAAAGTGATTACCAGATTCTCATCTCCACAACAAAACCACAAACCAAAGTCAAAGCACTTTTACTGACCATCAAGTACAAAGATAGTCCAAGAAAACTTTTTGCTAAAACAATTATAAGGCACAGTTTACTTTTCCATTTTACTGGAAAAGGGCAAAGGACTTTATTTAAAGTGTTTCCAAGTCAATCTGACTGCTTTCAAGAGCATGGTAGGGAAGCCCACATTTTAAGAAGTACCAAGGTATCTATGAAACCTCCATCACTGAGATGCACTCTTGAAAAGACCAGGTTGAAAACAAGAGCCTAGCTAATTCTATTTATATAGTAAAGGAACTGAGTTTTCAAGGTGAAGATTTCATTAGACTTTGTGAGAAACTGGTATGCTGAAGGAGATAAACAAAGTGATAATCTTTCAAGAGGTAGTTAGATCTAAATAATTTTCATCTGTGCATCTATGCAGTTCTTTCCCCCTTGATAAGGAAATCAAAGGGAGATAAGATAAGGTTAAAACTGCTAGCCCTTTCCTAGGAATTCTCAGAGGAATACAATTCCTGTATTCTTTATGTGCGGAAAACATGCAAATACCCACCTGTAGTTGCAAACAAGTATGTTAAAAGGTAACACTAAAAACAAAAGTTTTAAAAAGCCAGGCATGGTGGTGCATGCCTTTAATCCTAGCACTGGGGGGGGGGGGCAGATGTAGGAGGATCACCTTGAGTTTGAGGCCACTCTGAGACTACAATTCCAGTCAGCCAGGACTAGAGTGAAACCCTACCTTGAAAAACCAAACCAAAGTAGGGTCTCACTGTAGCCCAGATTGACCTAGAATTCACTACGTAGTCTTCAGGGTTGGCTTGAACTCATGGCAATCCTCCAACCTCTGCCTCCAGGGGTGCTGGGATTAAAGGCGTGCACCACCATACCAGGTGTACCCCCGCCCATTTGAATTTTTACCTTAAGGAATATTGTAATTACTAACATACCCTCTGAAAACAAAAATAAAAAATTACTACTTGGGGGCAGGGGAGGGAACACCAGATGGAAGCTTAGGATTTTGAAGACTAGTAAGGAAAACAGAAAAAGAAACCCAACATTTTTATTATGAAAAAGGACATTTTTCAGATTTTAAATGTTTTTAATTGCCTTAGCTAAATCATATAATAGGCACATTATTTAGTTTCAAAAAAGCTTATTTTTCAACCTTCAAACTAACAGCCGTCCAACTGGGCATGGTGATGTATGTCTATTAACAAGATTTAGGAAGTGAAGGCAAGATCAGAAGTCATCCTCATTGAGTTTGAGGCCACCCTGGGCTACTTTGACCATGGCTCAAAATATAAATTAAAAAAAAAAAAATTGTCAAAAGACTTTTGATTAAGTAAAAAAAAAAAAATGCACTTAAGACATATGCCACTAAGCTTTGTGATTATAGGCTCACCTTAATTGGAATTTTAAAAAAATGGTGGGCTTAACAATGGCTTCACGGTCAAGGTGTTTGCCTGCAAAGCCAAAGGACCTAGGTTAGACACCCCTCCCCCCCCAGATCCACATAAACTGGATGCACAAGGTGGCACATGCATCTGGAGTTCATATGCAGTGGCTAGAGGCCCTGGCATGCCCATTCTCTCTACCTACCTCTTTCTTTCACATAAGTACAATTTTAAAAATGGTGCACACCTTTAATCCCAGCACAAGAAACACTGAGTTTGAGGCTACCCTGAGAATACATAGTGAATTCCAGCCTGGGCTAGAGTAGAGGTCCTACCTCCCCCCTCCCCAAAAAAAGCAACAACAACAAAAAAAAATGGCAGGAAGATGTCTCAGTAGTTAAGCCACTTGTCTACAAGGTTTAACTTCCCTGCGCTCAGGTAAAGCCAGATACACAAAGTGGTGCATGCATACAGCAGCTAGAGGTCATGGCATGCCCATACTCACAAACTCTCTCCCTTTTTGCTTGGAAACAAAAAACATACATACATACATACATACATACATACATACATACATACATACATACATACATACACACGTTTGTCTATGTATGTATTTTTTTTAAAGAGGCATGGTGACGCACTCCTGCAATTTTGGGTACTTTGGAGAGCTGAAGCAGGAGGCCAGCCTGGGATACACAGTGAGACCCTGCCTCAAAAAAAAAAAAAAAAAAATCAAACTTTTACAAAAACTAAAACACACACTCAGGTCAGAAATAATTCTGTATTAGTTCTTCCATGACAAGGTTCAAAATATTAAGTACCAAGTACCAGATTCAGTAAACTGTCAAGAGAAACTAGGATGCTACCTAAATTTCAGTATGCCAGAGCCCAGACACAGAGACCCAACATGGAACAGCAAGTCTATGACATCAAGAGTAATCAGCTGGGGAAACCATTCTGCCAGTCCCAAAGTTCCTACTTCATTAAAAAAGGAGAGTTCCATGTATACAAGATGTTAACTGGTTGCATCTTTTTAAACTAGTTTATCTCAAAGTTTTCTGGATCAGAAAACTGTAATTGGAAGCATAATGTTTAATTCTTTGAAATTTTCAGAGAAGCCCAGTATTCAAAACAGTTAAGTACCAAATACTTAAATACATCTTGAACCTGGAAAATCAAATTTGAGGTTTCATTTCGGTTATCAATGTTCAATGTTGACTTGCAATGCAAATGTAAGAAGAGGAACAAGCCATAATGGTGAATCAGAGCTTTCTGTGTAACTGACTCATTACATGAGCATTGTAATGGCTTTCAGGGAAGGGGAACTATGTCTACAGTGAGTCTCTTGCTACATTTCTTACAAAGAACAAGGTATGTAAACATCCTGATCCATATATGCACATATATGACAAACAGCTTTACAACTTACTCTATAAGTGAAATGATAGTATCTGGTTTACATTTTCACCTAGTACAAATAATTGCTATTTTTAGCAAGACTGACAGTTACTGCATTTATCTTCTAGAAATTATCTACAATTGTTTCAACGTCCTTTAAATGACACCTGAGCACTTCTACTTCAGACATTCTTATTTACAAAAGGCAAAGAAAAGAAAGAACTTCAGAGTATGTTACAATGAAGGTAGACCGGATGGTGACTCTCACCAGTACATCATTGCAGATATCTCTCAGCTCCGTCTCAATTTTCTCTCTGTATTCTCGAGCCATCTGCTGCTTTTTTTCAGCACCTTCCGTCTTTTGCTCAATACTTGAGACGACCCTCCAAGATGACCTACGGGCTCCTACAACATTTTTATAAGCAACGGAAAGAAGATTCCGCTCCTCATTAGTTAATTCAGCTCCTTGCTCCGTTACAGACTTCATGCAGGCTGCCATGTCATCGTATCGCTCAGCCTGCTCGGCCAGTTTGGCCTTCTGTACCAGCTCATTTTTATCCATGACTGGATGTTCTGCAGGGGAAAAGAGAGTATTTAGAACATTTTTCACATTAAAATACACACTAAGTTTTAGCTGCTGTAAATGGGGCCCATTAACACCTCCAACCTACTTACACTGAAAGATTCTTTCAAGGAGGACCCCCCAAAGGGATGATCAGAACAGAGAATTTACATACCAAGCACATTAACATCAAGTTAGTACACAACTCAAATTGTATTACCTCATCTCTGCTTAGAAGATCCTAATGTCACTAATATCAAAGCCCATCTCCACAGGAGCTACCTTAAAAACCACCTCAAGGCTGTGGACAACACTATTCCTTTCTGTCTAGCCTAATGCTGCCTCTTGTACCATTCTCGAAAAAAAAATAAAATAAAGAACACTTCCACCTACTTTACTTGGCCAAAATTTCATCTTCATCACGTTATCACTAAGTGACCCAAACTAAGGAGCTTTCTCCTTCAGTTAGTAAGAAACAATGCCTATGAAGAACTACATTTCCTATTGTATTTCCAGAAATGTTTCATGTCAGTTCGATGTAACTTGTTCTTTTAATAATAACTTTGTAACTACTGTCAGGAGCGATTAAATTTTAGTTTTTTCCCACCCCAAATCTACATCTTTGTAACACTGCCAGCTGACCACAACATGACAATTGTCTGAGGAAAAGCAACCAAACTGCTTAAGACATTCTGAATATAAAACCACTAGGGAACAAATATCTAATCCAAAGATCTCATCTATCTGTATCTTGTTATTTGCACATTTGCTAAGAAACATCCGTGACTTCTGGTACTTCAATTCTTATGACTATGAGCACTAAATATGTCACACTGGAAGCAACCCCAAAATGCTTCAATGTCATTATTCCAGTTTAAATTGGGAGTCACTCCTCTGTTTCTAACGGTTCCAATTGTTACCACTCAAGCCGTTCTTTCCTGTCTTCCCATTTAATTATCTTTTGCTTTTAATGCGCCCTGGACTTCAATTTACCTCTTACTATTACAAATATATATCCTCTCAGAACATGTTGAAAAATACACTAATTCATACAATGGTCCCACAATTAAAAATATAACCTGAAATGCACTATTAAAAGAGGGGCACCCACCATGGGAAGCGACTCCCCAAATCACCACACCATTTACCTGTACCCAGGGAAGAACTACATACTTTAACCCATCCAGAACACTTTCGACTAGTTTAACAAGTAATCCGCTATCGTGAACTGGAGGCGTACTGTTTCAGTGCTTTAAGGTATTTAAAATTTGTGATCGCGTGGTTTCCCTCCGCTTCTCGAAGTGATCGGAAATGGCCTCTGGTTAACGTTGCTTCTAAGGAAAAATGACTTAGAGCCAGTACAAAGGTTTCCCTCCCTCACTTCTTGGGAACACCGGGACAGAAGACTGGTGCTGCTAGGCCTCGCCTCCACACTGCGGAGGAGACTGGCCGCACCCATTTAACCCTTCGCCTCCGCGGCCGCCGGGCAGGGTGAAACGAAAGCGGCCAAGTGCGAACGCTCGCGTCCGCAACCACCTCCCCTCCTTGGCTCCGCCCCGGCGGGTGCCTCCGCTCCAGTCCCCGGCTCTTTGTCATGGCGGAACGGTGTCAAGGAGCCCAACCTCCTCCGAGTGTGAGTTGCCCCCACCCCGGCTGGAGGAGGAGCAGCAGCCCGCGCACCGCCCCGGTCGACGGCTGGGAGCCGCTCGCCCGAGCCCGGGGTGTCGGAGGGGGGGATCGACTCAAGCGCGGCGCCGTGCCGAGCCCCGCAGCGGACACACCCCGCTCTCGCACCCGGCAGCCGCCCGTCCGCCCGGCCCTGCCGGTGTCCATCCGGAGCCCGCCGAGCCCCGACAGCTGCAGCAGGTGGGGGAGGGGGCGAGAGCCCCACCCAGCCCAGCGGGGCCACCGGCAGCGGCTGTTCGGCTCCGAGCGGGCTCAGCCCGCCGCGCACGGCCAAGAGCACGACCACGTCTCCAAACACACCCGGGGGAGGGAAAAGAGCGAGGCGCGACCCCCATGCCGCCGACCTCCCCCCCCACCAAGCCCGGCTCTAACCCTACCTGGCCTCGGCCACGCCACCCGCGCCCAGTCCCGAGCACCAAGGGCCAGCGCCCCTCCCCCGCAGCAGCCGGGAAAATTCAAGTCTTCTCTTTTTTTTTTTTTTCTTCCCCTCGCACTGCAGAGCCCAGGAAACCCAGCCCTGGGTGCCGCACGGGCGAGCCCCACCCCACCCCACCCCAGACCTCAAACCCGCGCGCCCTGGGCGCCACGGTGCGGCCTCGCCACTCTGCTCTCGACCTGGCGGCACTGCGGGACGGGCCCGGAATCCGCCCGATTCCCCCCCTTTCTCCCTCCCTCCCCTCGGTCTCCGGGTCCCCGCGCCCAGCCCGCCGCCCGGGGTGGGGGAGGGCCGGGTCCTCGCGCCGCAGCGCGGGCCGCGGAGGGAGGGAGGGGGAGGGGAGCGAGCGCAGAGCCGAGGGGAGGGGGCGGCCTCACCTGCGCCACCGCAATGCCCGCCACCGCCGCCGAGTCATTCTCTCGGACGGGGGGTCGGAGGCTGCCCGGGCCAGGGGTGGGGGCGGATCGCGGCCGCTGGCGCCTCGGGCCAATGGTCTCGTCCATCCCTGGGGAGACGATCTCCCTCCCCCCCACCCCATCCATCCCGGGGATCTCGCGCGTGGGCGCATCCTCCACCAGCCACCATCATCCCCACCCCACCCCCTCCTCTCCGGGGACAGGGACAAGGCAACGAGCACCGATGTGGGCCGAGGCGACGGTCCGGAAGCAAGTGGCCGGAGGTGGCAGCCTGAACCCAGCGGAAGAGGAGCCGCCGCCCGCGTCCGGCTTCAAAAGACTCCGCCTCGGCCCCGCACCGCTGACCGCGGGCGACCGACCGGTCGACAGGAGCCGGTTCCCCGCACCTTCGGAAGACCGGACTTGGGACAGAACGGACGGAGCGAGATGAGACGACGGCGACGGGCCGGCTTCCTTACCTGTGTCCGGAGTGGGTGGCGGCAGCGGGCGGGCGGAAAGACGGACGGGTGCTCGGCAGTCTCTGGGCGGCGGCAGCGGCGAGGCTGAGACTCTGTCCCTGGATCTCGCTGCTCACAGGCTACAGCCGCTCCGCAGACACGGGGTTTCCTCCAATCACCAGCCCCGGCAGCAGGGGCACCACACGCACGATGACGTCAAACGCTGCTATGGCAACCGTTGATTGGTGCCCACAGCTCTCGGGGCCCAGCGCAACCGCCGCTCCCCAGCGCGCGCGCGCGCCCGCCCGTCCTTCCGCCCACCCGCTCCACGGGGCGAGCGGAGGAGCGCGCGTCCTCGCTGCGCTCGCTCCCGCCACCCCTTCCGTGCCACGCTAGGCTCCCCCAACTTTGCTCTGGTGTCCCCCCTCCCACTCCCCACCCAGTGCTCCCGACCGACAAGGTGCTTTGTTCTCCACCCCGCCTCGGAGGTCCCACACCCTCTCCCCGGGCTCACCCTTCGCCTCGGCCCGCGGGAAGGAACCCTCTCCCAACCCCCACCCCCGCTGGCGTCCACCGCTTCTGCGTCGGCGCCGGACACTCCCTCCAGCAGGGGCTCCGGTTCTGCCACATCCGGGACCTTTCACATCTCCCCACCCCCTCCTCCTCTCCCTCCCCCCTTCCCCCCGCTGCCTGGCCGCCCCTCCCTGTGCGCACGGCTCGGCGGTCACTATCCCAGGACTTCCCGCCCCCCCCCCGACCCGGGGCCAGGGTGACGGTGGCTCGTGTCGGGTGGGGCATTATGAGCCAGCCAGCAGATGGGGAGGTAGCTGGTGGCGCATCCCGGGTGGGTCCCCGCCCGTGGCCCCGCCGCTTCCCCATCCTCTCGGGCTGGGCCACCTGGGCGCGCGGCCCCTCCCCTCCTTCCTTCCTTCCGCCCTCCGGCTTTACCTGCCGGCTGGCTGGCTGGCAAAGAGCCGTCTTCGACCTTTTAAGGCTCGGAAAAGAGAGCGAGCGAGCCGTCCCTCTTCCGAGGATGGCTGAGGGACGCCCAGCCCTTTCCAAAGAAAAAAAAAAAAAAAAAAACCCGGCGGTGGCGCGCAGTGACAGCCACGAGGGGACAATGGGTGGGCGCGAGGTGAGGCCACTTGGCGAGAAGAAAGCTGTTCCCCAGGGCAAAGGCTGGGCTGGCAAGGTGGGAAGGGGTCGTGGAAGCAAACCTGAGCGGAGGCGAGGCTCGAACGCACGGGCTTCCTTCCTTGGATAGATTTTGACACACACCCCCCACTCCTCTCCCCCTGTAAAGCTTTGAAGACCTTATACTGCAGTGATTAAAAACATTAAAAGCATGGCCTTTTTGCGTCCTGGAAGTAAAAGTTTGGGGTGGGGTGGGGTGGGGTGTGGGGTAAGCAGTAGTTCCTAGGGCCCCAAGCCCAGGGAGGAGCGGCGGGGTGGGGGGAGTCTGGAAGAGGGGTAAGGAGAAGGGCGGAAATTGCAGGTGCCTGAGCCCGCCGGGTCTCCACCTAGAAGACGGAAGGAAGTTCAAGGAGACACATTGACAATGTGAAGTATCGGCCCATCGCCCTTAGCTCCTCTGAGCTAAGACTTGATCTGCAAACCTCTTGTAAAAGTCATCGATTTTATAGTCAGTGAGGAAACTCAGAACTCTTCTGTTACCTTGTTGTGGAAACTGAGCACCTGCTGGGGGCCTGCTCTAAGCACAGTTGAGAAAAGAACCTCAGGAATTCAGCCTCGGGTTCTCTAGAAGATTCTGTTTCTCATTCTTCATCCTTTCCTAACGTTGTCTCTCCATGCGTTGGATACAATGTCTGGACCTCAAGCCTGTCTACAGATTTAGCCCCAAATGACAGCTGATTAGATAGTTCAAATGGAGAGCTGCCAGTGACCAGTTCAATTTCATTGTGTAATTCTCCCAAGTTTCCGCATCAGCAGTAAACTCACAGTAGGCTAAACTGATGAACGAATCGACCAGGTTTTATTTCTGAGATACTCGAAATCATCTTGCTTTGATTCCCATGTGAATTCTTTCAGGGAGTGAGTCACTTAAAGTGACTAATATTTCAAAAGCTATTATTTTAAAGTTGTTTCTAGTTTTCTACTAGGCACTAGATATTTAACAAGAAGATAAAAGGTTAAACTTTTTTACTGCTGTTACTTTAGTTTCTGGAATATAGATCGATTGATCGATACATATATATATATATATATATATATATATATAGAGAGAGAGAGAGAGAGAGAGAGGAGAAAATGAAAGGATTTCTCTCTACAAATTGCAGATTTACTTTAGCAAACAATAGCTCATTTAGTTAAGTAGCAAAGTATTTTATCCTCTTAAAATAATAGGTGTTATCAGATTTTACAAACTCAAACCAGCATGCTCCATAAAGTTTAAGGCTGCAGGAAGCAAGGATAAGGAATGCTATGGACGCTCAAGTGAAAACCATGTTGAAGAATAAAGAGCATGAAAAAAAAACAATAAACAGAGCCTATGGACTTGAACTCTTGGGAAATTACAGGAAACTTTCACTGGCAACCTTACCTGTTTTATTTTCTCCTCTGAGTGTTACATGAATATACATATAAATATGTATGCACACACATGTATATGACTATGCCCATTTTTTTTTTTTGTGATATGAGGATTGAACTCAGGACTTGGTGTATGCGAACTGTGGTTGTTTGATTCAGGTGTCCCCCATAAACTTAGGTGTTTTGAATGTTGGGTTTCCAGCTGGTGGAGATTTGGGAATTAATAACTCCCAGAGGCGGTGTATTGTTGGGGGCGGGCTTATGGGTGTTACAGCCAGTTTCCTCATGGCAGTGTTTGGTACACTTTCCTGTTGCTATTGTCCACTTTATGTTGGCCTGGAGGTGATGTCCACCCTCTTCTGCTCATGCCATCATTTTCCCTGCCATCATGGAGCGTCCCCTCGAGTCCGTAAGCCTAAATAAAACCAAAAGCTGCTCTTGGTCGGGTGATTTCTGCCAGCAATGTGAACCTGACTGCAACACTAACCAAGCTCACTAGTACTGAGCTGCATCCCCAGCTTGTATATTTCTTAACATCATTCCATGAACATTCATAGAAATGAATTCACCTGATAGATATTTCCTCTGTTCAAAGACTAGTGAAAATAAAATGAAACTATTTTTAAAATGTCTTTTAAAATTGAGAGGTTGGGCTGGAGTGATGGCTCAGCAGTTAAGGCACTTGCATGCAAAGCCTAAAGACCCAGGTTCTATTCCCCAGTACCCAAGTAAAGCCCGATGCACAAAGTGGTGCATGCACCTGGAATTCATTCAAAGCGGCTAGAGGCCCTGGCATGCCCATTCTGTCTCTATGTGCCTCTCTCTCTCTCTTATAAACAAACAAACAAATAAAATGTTTAAAAATAAATAAAAAGTTGAAGTTCACTTTGGAGCTGCACATTTATATTAATAGGTGGAAGCAAATGAGACATAAGTGAGGACACTGAGTACCTCTTCCATTCCTGCCATGGAGGCTGTCATGACCTCTTCAGGGTTATGTTACAGTTAAAATGGGAAAGAACTAAAGTAAATCAGCCTAAGAACATCACTGCAATTGGGAAAACATCTCGAAGGACGGACTACTAATGATGTAACAGCCACATGATCTTTTACATGTAAGCACAATCCAGGTAGACTGTGATGTCACTTCAGTACTGCACTGACTGAAGAATGAAGAGGGCTCTGCAGTCAGCAATGGGCCCAGTCTTGGTTTGTCATTCAAAAGTATATACTTCAGATTCCTACACTGGGCAGTCTCATTCTCAGTTCCATCAGATTCTTACAGTAATTGAATGAGAAAGAAAAGAGAAGGCTACACATGGGGCTGTAGGTTCTGATTGTCCATTGCTTGCTGAATAACTGGGAGTGAGTAGTTTGAATGTAAATGGCACCATAGACTAAGGTATTTTTTAAAATATTTTACTTATTTTTAAAAAATCATTTGCTTGAGAAAGAATGAAGCTGGTGGGGTGGGGGGGAATAGATAGAATGGATGTGGATGTGCCAAGACCTCAGGGCCTCTAGCCAATGCAAATGAAGTCCGGACATATGTGCTGCCATGTGCATCTGGTTTATGTGGGTTCTGGAGAGTCGAACCAGGATCCTTAGGTTTCACAGGCAAACACCTTAATCGCTAAACCTTCTCTCCAGACCTATTTAGTTGTTAGAGAGAGAGGTAGATAGAAAATGGGTGTGCCAGGGCCTCTAGCCACTTCAAACAAACTCCAGACACATGTGCCACTTGGTGCATCTGGCTTACTTGAGTATTAGAAAATCAAACCTGGATCCTTAGGCTTCATAGACAAGTGCCTTAACCACTGAGCCATCTCTCTAGCCCAACTCAGGTATTTTTTTTAATTTTTATTGACAACTTCTTTAATTGTAGACAATATCCCATGGTACTTCCCTCCCTCCCCCCACTTTCCCCTTTGAAATTTCACTCTCCATCATATCCCCTCTCCCTCTCAATCAGTCTCTCTTTTCATTTTGATGTCATGATCTTTTCCTCCTATTATGATGGTCTTGTGTAGGTAGTGTCAGGCACTGTGAGGTCATGGCTATCCAGGCCATTTTGTGTCTGGAGGAGCATGTTGTGAGGAGTCCTACTCTTCCTTTGGCTCTTACATTCTTTCCGCCCCCTCTTCCACAATGGACCCTGAGCCTTGGAAGGTGGGTTTGAGATGTTTCAGTGCTGAGCACTCCTCTGTCCCTTCTTCTCAGCAACATGGTGCCTTCTGAGTCATCCCAAGATCACTACCATCTGAAAAGAGAAGCTTCTCTAACCAAAAATGAGAGTAGCATTAATATATGGGTATGGACATTAAGAGGAGTGCTTACTGGGCAGTTTGGTGCCAACTCAGGTATATAGTGGTTTTTAGAGGTAGGATTTCGCTCTAGCTCAGGCTGACCTGGAATTCACTATGTAGTCTCAGGGTGCCAGCTCAGGTATTTTTGATTAAGCTTCCTACTTAGTCTTCAGTAGGTGGGGCTCTACTGGAGTAGGTGTGTCACTGGAGGGTGGGTCTTGATTCCAGCCCTAAGAAGTGTGTAGAGAGCCAGCTTGAGATTTGGCTATTCTCTTTCTCTCTTCCATGGATGTATGAGGAAGTGGGCCGGCTTCTTCTACCATAATGAAGCTTCCCACTTCCCCTAGAATCCATAAGCCTGAAATACCTCCCATACGCTGCTTCTGATCAGGTGTTTGTCCCAGCAATGAGAAGGTAACTCCAACTCCAACAGAAAACTAGTACCAAGAAGTGAGGTGGCGCCTGTGATGAATCTATGTGGGTTTTAGTCTTTTGGAATGTGTTTGTGGAAGAATGTGGAAGGACATGGTGCCTAGGACTGGGGAAGCCTTGCAGTGCTGTAAGGAGAGCGTTATGGGCTATTCCGGTGAGAGTTTTGAAATTCTAAATGCAGAAATAATCACGGACTATGAAGGCTTGGCTTAAATTTTAAAGGGAAAGGAGAGAACTTTGTTTGAACTTGGCTAATGTTGGAAAGGTTGGCTGAGTTCTTCCGCCCATGCCCTGAGAATTTGAGCAAGGTTGAACTTAAAGGCAATGGACCTTTGTGCTTGGAAGAAGATACAGAACAGAAAGATATGAAAGATGCACATTTTATCACAGGAAAAAAATTCAAGCAAGTTTGAAGTTACAGACACAAAGACTAATTTTTGGTTACTTAAACTTCCGTTGTTGAGATCACCACTATTTAAGGAGGGCCAATTGTTTTGCATTGGAATAATGGAAAAGCTATACCTTTCGGGTGAGCCATGGAAGGATCAAGCTAGTAAGAATGCAAATTCTTTTGAACGTAGGGTAAGGAAGACTGGTGAAAGAGTGTTCTGCTCTTCAAGACCAAGCTTTATTCCCCCTGGATTTACAAATTTGGTGATGCTGCCTGTTGTAGTCAGTTTCTGTGTTGCTGGGACAAACCTACAGACAGCCACAGTTTATGGGAGGAAGGGATTTATTTCAAGCTTATCGATCCAGGGGAAGTTCCATCCATGGTAGAAGAAGCTGGCTCCCTTTCACAGATTCAAGCAGAGAGAGAAACCACCACCAGTCAGCAAACATCAAAAAGCAGCAAACACGTACTGGTGGCAAGCAGAACTCCCAGAATTCAGTCTGCTGTCCATCCCTTTGGGCAGGAATTCCAATCTTCCCCCCCAGTGACATGCCCTCCTCCAGCAGGCTGATGGAGATTTAAGCAGGATGTTTAACCCTAACAAAAAATACCCGAGGAGCTGGGTGTGGTGGCACATGCCTTTAATCCCAGCACTTGAAAGGCAGAGGTAGGAGGATCATTGTGAGTTCAAGACCACCCTGAGACTACAGAGTGAATTCCAGGTCAGCCTGAGCTAGAGGCTCTGGGGGACATACATTCAAACAACTATACCACCCACCTAGTACGAGTTATGGAAGCATGAAAAATGAGGGAAGTGGGTGGTCATGAAGTGTACCTAGTTCCAGGAGCTGCTGAGATGTAGCAATGCGAAGCAGGGTTGACCTCCCTGTGTGGAGACCTAGTAAGGCCATTGCACGGAGATATGAAGATTAACTGTGGTTTGCAGTATAGACCTGAGGATGTTTTGGATGTATCAGGAGGGTGGAACAGTGACTATGGAGAGCTGCTGGCTTCAGATGGAGTTTTCCCTAGGCTTTGAGAAGCCTATCTGCAGGGGATGAATTGGAGCCCCAGAGATGTCATCTCGGGCTTTAAATATTGGACTTGGAACTGTAGATGTCTGATGTTTGCCTGATGATTATTGATTTTGCATTGGTCTTCTTTTTGCATGGGGACTGTTTACTCTGTGCCATTATGTGTTGGAAGTATGTAATTTGTGTTTTTATTTTTCAGGGCACACAGTTAAGGGACAGTCTTGTATTTCAAATGAGACTTTGGGCCTTTAAAAAATTATTTATTTATTTATTTATTTATTTATTTATTTAATGAGAGAGAAAGAGATAATAGGCACACCAGGGCCTCCAGACACTGCAAATGAACTCCATATGCATGCACCACCACATGTATCCGGCTTACATGGGTCCTGGGAAATTGAACCTGGGTCCTTTGGCTTTGCAGGCAAGTGCCTTTAAGTGCTGAACTACTTTCTAGACTCAGACTCTACCCACTAGACTTAAGGTTTTTTTTTTTTTTTTTTTTTTTTTTGGTTTTTCGAGGTAGGGTTTCACTCTGGTCCAGGCTGACCTGGAATTCACTCTGTAGTCTCAGGGTGGCCTCGAACTCACGGCAATCCTCCTACCTCTGCCTCCCGAGTGCTGGGATTAAAGGCATGCGCCACCACGCCCAGCAACTCAGGTATTTTTGATGAGCTTCCTACTTAATATTTGACAGGCCAAGCCCTACTCAGGTAGGTGTTACTGGGGGCAGATCTTAAGTCTAGTTAGGTATTTACGAAACCATTTTCTCCTATCACTGCCACAGCTTGACCCCACTGCTCAGTCTTTTGAAGCTAGGTGTGCTCCTTTAACTGCTATCTCATGGGACATGACCCTAGTGATGTACTGTACTTATAGGTCTAGTCCATAAATCTTCCCTCTGTAATCACTATTGGGGCCCTAACCGGCCAGCAAAGTGGAGAGCAGACAGGCCTTTGAGAAGGATAGGATCATAAAATGAAAGCCTGGGTTCCTGGAAGCCTTAGAGACCTCCTTCAGTACCTTTGGAATTTATTGGAGTGAGGCAGTAACTTTTATTATGAAGCCACTAAAAAGTTAGAGGTTTGCCTGTTTTAATGCGTACATTCTGTAGTCAACTTCATCAGATTAGGAATCAAGTAAGAGACATGCCTCTGGGGCAGGTCTGTGAGGGTGTTTCCGGGAAGGAATGATGGATGAACGAAGACCTTTCCGTAGAGTGGCCAGCTCTGCTGCTGGTGGACTATACACAGAGATGCTCTTAGGCCTTTTGCCTGGCTGATTGGGCTACTTTCTGGTACATGCATCTGCTCTGTTGCTGCTAACCTTGGACATTGGAACCCAGCTTCGTCTCCTGCCAACGGGGACTAAAGATCAGTGCCTCTCTGGGAATCCTTTAGGCTTTCAATGCCAGATTGGGGCTACTGAGGCATCCAGCCTCATGGATTGAGCAGCAACCAGGTTCTCCCAACTCTCTAGCCTACAGATAGCCTGTATCCTGTATGCTAAGCCAATAAATCCCCTTTATAATTCATATTGATTCTATTGTTCTGTTCTTCTAGAGATCCACAACTAACACACCTGTTAACAACAGCTGACAATGAAGTGTTTGGATGACATTGGTAAGGCCAAAGCTTGGTAAAGATGTTTTGAAAATGAAAATGTGGGGAGCTGAACATGTCACAGCATGCCTGTGATTCAAGCATTTGGGAGATAAGAGGCAGGATGCTGAAGAGTTCAAGGACAACCTTGGTTATATGAGATTGTGCCTCAAAAACAAAAGGAAGGCTGGGAGAAGGATCAGTCAGTAAAGTGCTTGCCACACAAGCACAAAGACCTGCATTTAGATCCCAAGCACCTACATAAAAGCCAAGCACGCCAATACATGCTTGTAATCCCAGAGCTAGGGAGGTGGAGCTAGGTGGATCTCTGGAGCTTCCTGGTTAGCCTAGTCAACAGAATCAGTGAGCTTCAGGTTCCGTGAAAGACTCATTCATTCCAGGCTGGCCCTTGACCCTTAATTCTCCCGGTTCCACCTCCTGAGAACTGGGATTATACGTATGTACCACCATACCTGGCATTTCCTTACATTTTTAGTTCTGGGGTCACTGTTGATTAATAGCATATGTCTGTAGCATCCTATTAAGAACACAGACACGGTCTAAAATGTTCTTCCTCTTTCTTTTCTCCTAGTGCTGAGGCCCAAACCCAGTGCCTTGAGCTTGTTAGATAAGCACTCTGACACTGAGCTAATTCTCCAGCCCAAAATATTTTCTTCTCCTCCTCCTCCTTCTTCTTCTTCTTTTTTTTTTTTTTTTTTTGAGATAGGTTCTTACTCTAGCCCAGGCTGTCCTGAACTCTCTTTGTATCCCAGGCTGACCTCAGACACAGCAATCCTCCTACCTCTGCCTCGCAAGCAGTGCTAGGATTAAAGGCATGAGCCACCAGACCCAGCTCGAACATTTTCTTCTTTTCCCACAATAAATAATTTTGTAGCACATGCTCTTTCTTGGAGTCTTCTAGAATTTTTGGTAGCTCATGTTGCAAGTAATTATTTTCCTATTGTATGTCAGTGAGGGAAATTCCTTCCAGACCATGAAATTTCCTCCATCTCTATTCTCTTCTTGAAAACAGAACGATCTAAAGTTACAGAAAGGGTGCAAGTGTGAGCTCCTCATGGCATCCTGGAATTCGGCAGCTGTTTACATTTGTCACCTACTCAGTGGTCTCCATGACAAGATCTTCCCCTACTCCAGTGGTCCCATTTATGTGCAGTGATTGTCAAGAACCAAAGGCTGTGTGTAATTCCTCTCTAATCAGCTCTGATACAAAAAAAAAAAAAAAAAAGCCCACAAAGTTGAACACTTTGGCGGCCATTGTGTTTCTGCTCAGCACCTTCTGTAGGCAGGGGATCTGCTCATTACATTTCGTCATCTTCTAGCACTTATGATTCTTCTTTTTTTCCTTTTTAAACTTTTCCTGACAACTTCCATAAGTAGAGACAATGAGCGCTTGGTATTTCTGTTGTGACTATTTTGTTCTCCTGCCTCCCCCATCACCCTGCAACAGGTTGTCACTCTGTTGCCTAGATCTGGTCTGCAATTCCTAGAGTCAAGTTATCCTCCCACGTCAGTCTCTCAAGTTATCTAGGGCTTGAAAGCTTGAGCAACTGCTTTTTCCTTTGCAGAGAACAAAGTCTCCACCCTGATGTTCCTGTTCTGTTTGCTTGTTTTTGAGGCAAGGTCTTACCCAGGTGGGCTTCAACCTGGTGATGGTCTTGTCCCAGTGCTAGAATTGTAGGCGTGTGCCACTATACCTGGCTAAAGCCCATTTTTGTCTTGTAGTTATTGTATTGCAGTACTGGGGATGGAACCTAGGGCCTTTTTAGTGCCGGGCAAGCACCCTGTCACTGAGCCACACTGCCAACAGATAAAGTTTCTTGGTTTGGCCTCCTCTACAATGTAGTCCATGGAGATTCCTCTCAGAATCTTGCAAATGGTTGATTCATACTAAGGAAAAAAAAAAAAACACTCTTGATATTTCAATAAAAAAAAGGAAAATAATTAAAGCAAGAATCTTTACTTGGGGGTATTATAATATCTAAAGTCTTTGGTCAATGATAATTTTACTATATTTTGTTCTTTTTTTAAAGACAGGATCTCATGTATCCCAGGGTGGTAGCCTCAAACTTGCTATGTAGCCAAGGATGACCTTGAACTCCTGATCCTCCTACTTCTACCCCTTAAGTGCTGGAATCCCTGGCATGCACCACTATACTTGGTTTATGCAGGGCTGGGATCAAACCCAGTGCTTCCTGCAGGCTAAGCAAGCACTCTCCCAACTGTCCACAACCTATAGGTTTTGATAGTTCCCATCAGGCCAATGAAGGTGGGTGATGGTTTCTAATACCAGAAGTGTTTTCTGAATTCAGGAGTCATTTTTGTGGAGAGGTACTTCTCCATGCAAAAAGAGAAAAGAAAGAAAGTAGGAAGACCACACACAAGCGCACAAGCGCGTGTGTGTGCGTGGTGGTAGGGAGGGGCAGGGGGAGAGAGAGAAAGAGAGAGCGAAAGAGAAAGCGAGCATGAGCAAGCTTACCACCCTTGAAGCAGGTAAAGGAAGCCAGGATTTCTCAGTTTCTAAAGTGTGTTTATTCATAATTCAGAAGCCATTGGTTTACTATTGGAAAGGCAGGCCTGGAGAGGAAAGATCAGAAGACGATGTTCCCTGAGTCCTCAAGAACCAGGGAAGTGAACATTTGGAATTCATCAAGGATTGAAATACAAGAACGTGTATGGATACATACATACATATATATATATATCAGAAGAAAAAATTGTTTCATTTGCCTCCTTTCTAGAAAAAAAGAAATAGATATCTGGAAAAGGAATCAAGCATAAGTGAATTTCTGGCAGTTTTCTTGGGACCCAATATAAAATTTTCCTTGCACCTAAGAGTAGAATTTTCATATTCTAGCTTCCTTGGTCCTTCCTCTGCAACAATTTTTCCAACTTTGAGTTGTTTCTTGGGAAGAGTTCCCACTCTTTGTTAGCCATGGAATCTGCAGGAATTTCTGAAATATTTGACTATTTTAGTGACTTGATATGAAATATCAACAAAACTCATCATATAGGACACAAGATGATTATGCTGGGTAACTCTTCTAGGTAATGCAGATGTATTTTTCACATGATTCACTTTCACATCATACTTCTCTTAATTATTAAACATTGATTTTTTTTTCTCAGTCAGGATAATACTTCAGACTTGAACAATTAAAACCCAGACTAGGGCTGGAGAGATTGCTTAGTGGTTAAGGTGCTTGCCTGCAGAGCCAAAGGACCCAGGTTCAATTCCCCAGGACCCACGTAAGCCAGATGCACAAGGTGGCGCATGCGTCTGGAGTTTGTTTGCAGCAGCTGATAGCCCTAGCGAGCCCATTCCCTATCTGCCTTTCTCTCTCCCCAATATATAAATAAATAAATAAATAAATAAATAAATAAATTTAAAAATGTTTATTGAATAGCTGTTTAAATATCAGGTATGTCAGGTGCTAAGATTGGAAGAATGAAAACAAATAGAAACTTCTAGGGCTAAATCTAATATTTTGTTACCTTTTATTGATAACCTCTATGCATACAAACACTCTATCATGATCATAACCTCTTCCCACCATGCTTCCTTTCCCCTCCACTGAATCCCTTCTTCTTTCCAACTAGGCTCTTCTATTTTGATGTCATCATTTTTCCCTCCTATTATGCAGGTCTTGTGGAGATACTGTCAGCCACTATGGGGTTATGAATACCATGGTTCCTTTGTGTCTGTGCAGTATTGCAAAGCAGTTCCCCCTTCTTTTGGCTCTTACATTCTTTCCATCACCTCTTCCACAATGGTCCCTGAGCCTTGGAGAGTGTGATAGAGATGCCTCACATAGTGCTGAACGCTCCACGGTCACTTCTCAGCACTTTGGTGAGTTTTGAGTCACTCCAGCAGTCAGCCACATCTGAAAAGAGAAGCTTCTCTAGCAGAAACGGAGAGTAGCATTAATACATGGGCATAAGTATTTAGAGGACAGTTTTGTGGGCATAATAGATCATTAAACCAGACAACAGTAGTAGTTCCCCCGCCCCCAGGGCTTATGACTACACCCAGCCATAGGCTTTTGATTAGGTTTTCAGGATCAGGCATGAATTCCCTCCTGTGCAATGGGTTTCAAGTTCAACCAGAGAGCAGTTGGTCTCCCCCAAAACAGACATACCACCATTGCACCAGTTGGTAGATTTGCCCTGGCTGTCCAGCTGTAAAGCTTGCAGAGTCTGCTGATGGTTAAGACTGTTGGCTTTTCTTCCCCATTAGGCTGCATAGACCTTCCCAGCATTCTGTCTGCTAATCAACAGAGAGGAGGCTTCCAGCTCAGCTACCAGCAGCCCAAGCATGTGTTGTCTTCAGCAATAGGGTCTTACCATCTAGTTCTGCTTGGTAACCAATAATCTTGGAAATAGCCTATAATGGGTTTTTTTGTTTTTTTGTTTTTTAGGGGGTGTCATCCTCCCTGACCAAGAACTCACTGGAAGGTATCCCATCCCTGTCACTGAAATTTTCTTTAACAGCCTATGGCTTCTGGGCACATCATTATCCACTCCTGCTCAAACACACTTTATATATATATAATTTAGCTATCAAAGAAGTAGGTTTCCATATGGCTTATTTATAACATCCTTAATTTTTTTTTTGGTGGGGAGGGTTGAGGTAGGTTCTCTCACTCTAGGCCAGGCTGACCTAGAATTCATTATGTAGTCTCAGGCTGGCCTCAAACCCACAGATATCCTCCTACCTCTGTCTCCCAATGCTGGGATTAAAGGCATGCACCACTATGTCCACTTTAACCCTCCTCCCACCCCTCCCCTCCTTTATTCCCTTCCTTAACCCCACTTAGATCATTTCACCCCAGTATTCTGTCCCTTTACTTACAAACGTACTATATCCTTGCCTTAAGCCTCCTCCTCCTCCCTCCCTCATTGGCCTTTTCTTGCTTCCTGGCCTCTACTACTGACTTACTCCAACTCACATACAAATCTAAACTTTTGAAACAAGGACCCAAATATGAGAAAACATGCAGAGTTTGACTTTCTGAGACTGGGTTACTTCATTTCGTATAATCTCTTTCTGATCCATCCATTTCCTTGCAAACTTCATAATTTCATTTTTCTTTACAGTTGAACTCCATTATGTAAATGTACCACATCATCATTATCAATTTATCAGATGATAGGCATCTAGGTTGGTCAAACCTAATATTTTTAAAGTCAAAACTTAATCCCTACTCCACAGATCATTTTAAAGAGTTATATTTTAAAAATTGCACATGAAGCTGGGTGTGGTGACACATGTCTTTAATCCCAGCACTTGGAGGCAGAGGTAGGACAATTGCTGTGAGTTCAAGGCTGCTCTGAGACTACATAGTAAATTCTAGGTCAGCCTGGACTAGAGTGAAATCCTATCAAAAAACCAAAAAAAAAAATTTCACATGAGTAATGTTTTTAAATTGTTAATAAGAGATTTTTCCACATCTACATTGTGGCTTTGTCTTAATAATTTAGCACCTACTGCATTTTCTTGCAAAAATAAAGAATTTATGATTACTGAATAAATGTGAGTCAGTTCATGAGTGTTAGGTGTTTTAAATTTTTAGAAAAGTCCTAGTTCTGGTTTAAACTTGTGAAGAAATAGAGGCTCGGGAATCTTTGAAGAAGCACATGTTGGTATGGACTGTGGGATGAGTAGACAAGTTTTTCCAAGATAATTTCTTCCTTTCTTAGTATTAATAGAATTTCTAATAGTCAGCTGAGCATATGGCTCTCTAGAATAAAGACTATATTTCTCAGCCTCCTATCTAGCTGGGTACACCATGTAATTAAGAGATGGCCCGAGATGTAATGAGATAGTTCAAGTGAGGCCTCTGGGGTTGTCGTTAGCAGGAAGAGATTCATCATACTTGTTTCTTCTTCCTGCCAGAATGTAGACATCATAAGGAGCCTGGAAGGCCACCTTGGTTCACAGCAGTGTGCTAGAAAAGTAAAGGATTAGGTTGAAAGAGGCCCTGTTCTCTTAACTGGGAACTGTCAGACTAGCCCAGGGCTCTTGTCTGTTTTGTTATCAATGAGTAGAAACTTATATAATTAATTCTTTTGTTTTTTTTGGTCTTCCAAGGTAGTGACCTGGAATTCACTCTGTCTCAGGGTGGCCTCGAACTCTTGGCGATCCTCCTACCTCTGCATCCCAAGTGCTGGGATTAAAGGCATGTGCCACCACACCCAACTCATAATTCTTTTCTATTTTGATATTTCTGTCACCTGCAGTTAAGTCTAGTTTTAACCAATAGTGACCAAAATGATCTAAACTTGTGTGATTTACATACTTGTTATAGACTTACATTCCACGGCTTAGAGCACCTCCCGAGGCATCATGCATCTTTTCTACTAGGTTACGGTACATTTTGTTTTGTTTGTTTTTCGAGGTAGGGTCTCACTCTAGCTCAGGCTGACCTGGAATTCACTATGTAGTCTCAGGGTGGCCTTGAACTCATGGCGATCCTCCTACTTCTCCCTCCTGAGTGCTGGGATTAAAGGCATGCGCCACCACGCCAGACCTTTTTTTTTTTTTTTTTTTTAAGTTAGGGTCTTGCTTTAGCTCAGGCTGACCTGGAATTCACTTTATAGTCCCAGGGTGGCTTTGATCTCCTGGCTATCCTCCAGATGCGTGTGCCATCTTGTGCACATGTGCAACCGTGTGCGCTTGCATCACCTTGTGCATCTGACTTACACAGGATTTGGAGAGTTGAACATGAGTCCTTAGGTATCACAGGCAAGTGCTTTAACCACTAAGCCATCTCTCCAGCCCTTCTTTTCTTTGCTTTTAAAAAAATATTTTATTTATTTTTTTGCAAGCAGAAAGAGATAGAGAGAAGAGAGACAGAGAGAATGGGTGTACCAGGGCTCCACCTGCTGCAAATGAACTCCAGATGCATGTGCTACTTTGTGCATATGGCTTACGTGGGTACTGGGGAATTGAACCCAGGTCATTAGGCATTGCAGGCAAGTGCCTTAAGTGCTGAGCAATATCTCCTGCCCTGACATTTTCTTTTTTATTGTTTTTGTTTTTTTTCTTTGAGACAGTCTCACTCTTTAGCCCAGTCTGTCCTTGAACTCTATGATCCTTCAACTTCAGCTTTCTGGGTGCAGGGACTACAACTGTGAGTCACAACACCCTGGTTTAGGGAGACTTTTTCAAAGGACATCAGTCTTTTTGTTGTTGTTTTTCTTTTGAGGTAGGGTCTCATTCTAGTCCAGGCTGACCTGGAATTCACTATAAAGTCTCAGGGTGGCCTTGAACTCACAGTGATCCTCCTACCTCTGCCTCCTGAGTGCTGGGATTAAAGGCGTGTGCCACCATACCCAGCTAGGACATCAGTTTTGACAGTGGCTCTGATGCCCCCTCAGGGATAGGGCAGGAAGCCTCCTTGGCAGATGAAGTTCTCTCAGGGGCAGTTGCTGAGAAGTGAGTAGAAGTAGAAAGGTTTGTTGGGAAGTATGACCAAAAGGCAAAGAAGAGAAAGCAGACTGGGCTAGCGGTACCTCGCCAGGCCCTGCCAGTGTGCCAACCCTGAGTCTACAAGATAAAGGCTAAGCCTTTTTGTAAGCTGAGCTCCCTATAGTAGTTACATTCTTGCTGTGGTACAATATCTGACAGGAAGCAGCTTAAGGCTGGAAGGGTTTATTTCAACTTAGAGTTCAAGGTTACAGGAAAGTGTGGCAGGGAAGGCATGAGGCATAGGGTGGCAGGAGCTTGAAGCAGAGCTGGTCACATTGCATCTGTAGTCAGGAAGCAGAGAAAAGCAGAAAATGTGGTCAGGCTCTAAAACCTCAAGGTCTGCCCTCTAAGGGGGACATTTTACCTTCAAGCCACCACACTGTCCACAGAGAGTGAGACTACTATGGCTTGAATGTCCTTACCAAATCCATGTTATGAGATTTTAAGGGGTGGGATCTTTAAGAAGTGATGAAGTCACGAGGTTCACAGATTCTGGATTTAGCAGAGAGTGAATCTACTATGAAAGCCCTTCGGGGAACTGGGGAAGGGTTCAATGAGTAAAGTTCAGATCCAGCACCCATATAAAATGCTTGGCATGGTGGCATCATGTTTTTGGGAGAGGCAAAGACAAGAGGATCCCTAGGACTTGCTGGCTAGCTAGTCCAGCTGAATTGGTGAGCTCCAGCTTCACTGAGAGGTACTGTCTTGAAAAATAGGGTGGAGGGCCTGGAAAGATGGCTCAGTGGATAAAGGCCCATGCTTGTAAGGGCCTGAAAACCCTGGTTCTATTCCCCAGTGCCCATATAAGCCAGATGCACAAAGTGGTGCATGTGTGTAGAGCTTGCAGCGGCAAGATTCTCTCTCTCTCTGCTTTAAAATACATAAATAAATAGATATGACAAAAATATGGTGGAGAGTGATTGAGGAAGACCCCTGACATAAACTTTCGGCTTCCACGTGCACCCGCGCATTCATGAACATACATGTACATGTTTAAAAAAGCCCAGTTTAGGGCTGGAGAAGATGGCTTAGAGGTTAAGGCATTTGCCTGCAAAGCCAAAGGACCCCAGTTCAATTCCCCAGGACCCACGTAAGCCATATGCACAAGGAGACACATGTATCTGAAGTTCATTTGCAGTGGCTAGATGCCCTGGTGCACCCATTCTCTCTCTCTTAAGTGAATAAATAAATAAGTAAATAATTTTTTAAAAGGCTGTTTTAAAAGATAGCAGTACCTCTTGTGTAGCCCTATTGCCATGTAATATTTTGTGCCACATCATTGGCAAGAAGGCCCTCACCATATGTGGCTCCTTGACCTTTCCAACCTCCCTATCCATGAGCTGAGTAAACCTTTCTTCTTTATGCATTACTCAGCCTGTGGAGTAAAGTTACAGCAACAGAAGACTAAGACAATGACCATGGCTTGAAGGTTAAGGTGGATCCTAAAGAAGCCAATAGTTGGAGGCTGTTGCCAGGCACACTCCCGTAGCTGAGCAGCAAGTCTGTTCTTGAAGAGGGCTCTGAGTGATGCATGCCTGTGTCTGCCCCAAGGGGGAGGATGGGAAGCGTCAGAGAGATTATTTCAGAGAAGTTTTGACAAGTCTTGGTGATTGGGCAGGTGTGAAGAAGGGAAGGTCAAGATAACTCTTTTTAAAAATATATTTTATTTGTATTCATTTACTTAAAAGAGAGAGAAAGAGAGAGAGAATGGGCACGTCAGGGCCTCCAGCCACTGCAAACGAACTCCAGACTCGTGACTCCTTGTGCATCTGGCTTTACGTGAGTCCTAAGGAATCAAACCTGGTCCTTTGGCTGTGCAGGCAAGTGCTTTAACCTCTAAGCCATCTCTCCAAGCCCAAGACAACCCTTCGACTAGAGGAGCACTGGCTGGGACAGAGCCACCATGCCCACAGCTGCCTTGACTGAAAGCAGGCTGATTCTCTTCTGCATGGCTTCTCCTGGCTTATGCTGCTGGGTTGAGGGAACAACCACCTTTCTCAGCTGCAGTTGAAGGCTCTGGCCTGGAAATAGATCTGCAGACAGAAAGGTTCAAGGGTCCATTGCAGAAGAGGGGGCAGAAAGAATGTAAAAACCAAAGAGTAGAACTCCTTACAATGCACTCTTCTAGGCACAAAATGGCCTGGATATCCATGGCCTCACAGTGCCTGACACTACCTACACAAGACCATCATAATAGGAGGAAAAGATAATGACATCAAAATGAAAAGAGAGACTGAGAGGGGGAGGGGATATGATGGCGAGTGGAGTTTCAAAGGGGAAAGTGGGGGGAGGGAGGGAAGTACCATGGGATATTGTCTACAATTAAGGAAATTGTCAATAAAAAAGTAACTATTAAAAAAGAATAAATTTAAAAAAAAACACCAAAAACAAACAAACAAACAACAAAAAAAACCCAAAACAGCCATACTCAGGCTGGAGGTGGCTTAATATGAAACTGTCCCCTTTCAAATGGGATAGAGCAATGCCATCATTTCTCTTTAGAAGACACAAACATTAGTGAGGCTGAAGTGCAAAGGACATTGAGCTATTGCCGTTTTCTCCTGTTACACTGAGGTGTCCAGACAGCACTAGGACCTAGGAGCCTCGTCACTGCCTGAAGAGACCTGTTGTTTCCCCTCAGCATATTCTTGTGGCAAGCCCTACCCTCCACAGGGAACGTGGGCATATTACTTCCTTAAAAACAATATCCTCAGACTTTGAAAATGATTACATTGTCATTTGTTTCTTCCTTTTAAGAGTGAGCAAAAGATGAGCACTGATTCCAAACCTCTAAGACCTATCCTTAGGGCAATTTATTTTTATTTATTTAATTTATTTTTAAAATATGTTTTATTTATTTATTTGAGAGAGAGAAAGAGGCAGAGAGAGAGAGAGAGAGAGAGAGAGAGAGAGGGAGAGGGAGAAAGAGAGAATGGGCATGCCAGGGCCTCTAGCCACTGCAAACGAATTCCAGATGTGTGCACTCCTTGTGCATCTGGCTTACATGGGTCTCAGAGAATTGAACCAGGATCCTTTGGCTTTGCAGGCAAACACCTTAACCGCTAAGCCATCCCTCCAGCCCCTTATTTCTATTTATTGAGAGAGGTGCTCATTATGCCAAACTGGATTAGAACTTGTGAATTGGAACTCATGATGATGTTCCTGCCTCACCACCTAAGTCCTGGGATTACAGGCATGTTCCATCATGTCTAGCTCTTGATTAACTTTAAAAATTATTTTATTTTATTGTTTTAAATTTGTACATGTATGTGCATGTGGGGAGGCATGCATGTGCCATTGCACATGCGTGGAGGTCAGAGGACAACCTCAGGGTGTTAGGTCTCTCCTCCACCTTGTTTGAGACAGGGTCTAACTAGTTATTTTGCAGCTGGGGGGGGCATGAGCGCATTTTCCTGACTCTCCCTCCCCTTGCCTTAGGTACACTGGGATTACAGACATGCACGTCGGTTTTGCTTCAGGCTTTCTGTGTATGCTGGGGGTTTGAATTCTGCCAGCAGGCTTGCGGAGCAAGAGCCTTTAAGTGCTGAGCCATCTTGCCAGCCTGTGGGTAACTTTAAAAGGATTCCTCTGCCCGTGCATGTTTCCCATAGCAACCGTCACATCTCTAATTTCCATGGTGATGGTTTTCTACTTAGTCTTTTTCTGCATCATTTTGGTCCCTTATATTCAGTTCCAAGAAGATGGGACGATGTGAAGTGAATTTCTACTTTCATGTTGTCACCAAATAGTCCTACTATCTGTTCTTTCACTCACTCATTTGTTCATCCAGTCTTCTTTCCTCGGCTCCTACCCATACTCATGTCACGTGTCCTCCCCACAGAGTTCAATGTAGTGAGTAGGCAATTCTGCCCTGCCTTGCACTTGTTATCATGGCTTCATAAATTCAGTCACGCCACTCAAGAAGCCAGCTGTGACATGCGTATACAGTATGAATAGGACAAGGAGAAGACAGAATGGAATGAGGGATAATTACTTTATAGAGAATAAAAAAATGAAACATCACTAGCTAATTAAAAGTATAATTTAGGGCTGGAGAGATGGCTTAGTGGTTAAGGCACTTGCCTGCGAAGCCTAAGGACCCAGGTGCGATTCCCCAGTACCCACATAGAGCCAGATGCACATGGTGGAGCTTGTGTCTGGGGTTTGTTTGCAGTGGCTGGAGGCCCTGGCACTCCCATTCTCTCTTATCTGGCTCTTTCTCAACCTCTCCCTCCCTCAAATAAGTAAAAATAAAATATTAAAAAAAAATTTTTAAAAACTATATAATTTAGAGGGCTGAAGAGATGGCTCAGTGGTTAATATGTTTACCTTTAAAGCCTAAGGACCTAGGTTCAGCTCCTCAGAACCCACATAAGCCAGATGCTTATGATGGCTAATGTGTCTGGAGTTTGTTTGCAATCACAGAAGGCCCTAGGACACCCATTCTCTCCTTTCTTCCCTCCTTCTCTACTTCCCGCCCTCCCTCCCTTCCTCCCTCCCCCTCTAATAAATAAATAAAATATTTTAAATCTATATAATTTAGAAAAAAAAAAGAATTTGAACAGGAGTACCCTGCATAGGTAGATAGTGCTGCTTCTAGAAGCCATATGTTGCTGTAGGAAGATCCCAGTGCCGGTACCTCCCAGTGAGTTATTGGTGTGGGTAGCCCCCAAGGATCCCAAAATAATACTGGCTATTGCCAATGCTCTTGGTTGTCCACTAGAACTAGATGGTAAGACTCTATTGCTGGGGCTGGAGAGATGGCTTATTAGTTAAGGTGCTTTAGTGTGAAGCCTGAGAACGCAGGATCGATTCCCCAGTACCCATATAAGCCAGATGTATAAGATGGAGCATGCCTCTGGAGTTTGTTTCAAGTGGCTTGGAGGCCCTGGTGCACCCATTCTCTCTTTCTCAATCTCTCTCTCATTTGCCTCTCTCTCAAATAAATAAATAAAATATAGCAATTAGTGTTTTTCTTTTTTAAAGACTTGCTGATGACACCACATACATCCCTTGCAGGACACTGAGAAATCAAGCTGGAGCTGGGATGGAGGTCTCCTCCTCCTCCCTGCTGACTGGCCGTCATAGCGCTCGAAAGTGCTGCGCAGGCTTCCAGCTGGGTGGGTAGGGGCGTCATCAACATTTTACACAGCAGTGGACACTGTGAGCTACACAATGGAGCATCCGGGCAAGATGTGCCTACTGGTACAATAGTGGCATGACTGTTATAGAAGTAAATGACTGCTCTCTGATTGGGTTTGAAGCCTGCTCCACAGGAGGGATTTCACACCTAGTAAAAGCCTCTGGCTGATAAGGTCACAGGCCCTAGAGAGGAAGCTATGGCAGTTGTTTGGCTAAATGAATATGTTGTGCCCATTAAATGACCCTCTAAATATTTATGTTCATGCCCATAGATTCGGGCTGCCTTCACCTTTGGTCCGAGAAGCTTCTTTGTGAGTTGGCAGTGACTGCTGGGGAAGACTCACAACTCATCAAATACCAAAACTAAGTGATGGTTGAATGGTCAGCACTGAGTGAGACGTCTCTGTCATACCCTGCCAAGCTCGGGGAACATTGTGGAAGAAGGGACGAGAAGAATGGAAGAGTCAGAGCACGATGAGGAGTGCTTGGGGACGCTGCCTGCTGGACAGGAAGCAGCTGTTGCATTCGTGGATTCGCAGCAATGGTGGTTGCTTGTACAAGATCTACACCTAATACTGGGCCTATCAGCATTCTGTCATGGATGGTGGAGGAAGGCAAAAAAAAGAAAAAGAAAAAAGAAAAAAGACGTCAAAGAGTACGCCACCACCCTCTGCTAAACTTTTTTTTTTTTTTTTTTTTTTTTTTTGGTTTTTAGAGATAGGGTCTTACTCTGGCCCAGGCTGACCGGGAATTCACTATGTAGTCTCAGGGTGGCCTCGAACTCATGGTGATCCTCCTCCCTCTGCCTCCTGAGTGCTGGGATTAAAGGCGTGCGCCACCACGCCCGACTAAACTTTTTCTTTAAAGAAAGCTTTTTACTACAGGGTCATCTTAGAATTTCTCCATGGTATAAATTTTTGGCTTGCAGTATTTGAATTTGCACTTTACTTTTCTCAAAAAGTGGTCATTAGGGAGACATAGTATGACCTAAAATAATTTTTCTTCATAGTTGTAGGCGATAGACTCATAGCTTTATATATATATATATATATATACATCATAAAATTTAAGTAATAAAGTGTGCATGGTAAGAGATTAGCAACAATAAATAATAAAATGCAATTATTTAAAAATATTTTTATTAATTTATTTGCAAGCAGAGAGACAGGGAGAAGAGAGACAGAGAGAAAGAGAGGGGATGGGTGTACTTGGACCTCCAGCCCCTGCAAATGAACTCCAGACACATGTGCCACTTTGTCTATCTGGCTTTACGTGGGTACTGGGGAATCAAACCCGGATCATTAGGCTCTTCAGGCAAGTACCGCAACCTCTGAGCCATCTCTTCAGCCCTATAAAATGCATTATTATACTATAAGAAAACTCATGTGAAAGTGGTTTCTCTTTAATTATTGCACTGTAGTCCCTTTTTCTTCTTGTGATGATGTGAGATGATGCAATGTCTACACAATGAGACTAGATGGAGTGATGTGACTCAGGCATTGACCCACTAAGTACCATGACAGTGGACTTGGTAACTGAGATCATTACTCAGTGACTAATGGGCAGGTAGCATATAGAACATGGAAACACTGGATAAAGATGATTTGCATGTCTGGCAGAAGCATGTTAATAGTGTGAAATTTAAAACTTATGAATTGCCGATATTTGGAATTTTCTGTTTACTATTTTTAGATCACTGTTGACTGCAGGTAAAAGAAACCATGGAAAGAGAAATGCAGATAAAGGGTGGAGAATTACTGTATATGTCTTGAAATACTTAAAAAAATTGAATAAACATTGAAGCATGACTTCAAAGAGACTGACTCCCAAAATAAGAAATGAGTATTCAAAAGCATCTGCCATTTTATGTTGTCAAATGACAATGTTGTAAGGCAGTTTTATATTAAAAGTTGTAAGGGTGAAAATACTTTAAAAATTATTTACAAAGAGAGAAAGAGAGAGAGAATAGGCACACGAGAGCCTCTAGCTGCTGCAAACGAGCTCCAGATGAATGTGCCACTTTGTGCATCTGGCTTTTCTTGGGTCCTGGGGAATTGAGTCCAGGCAAGTGCCTTAACTGCTGAGCCATCTCTCTAGCCTGAAAATACTTTTTATTTTACTTATTTATTTAAGAGAGAGAGAGTGAGAGAAATATATATATATATATATACATATATAAAACAGAGAAAGAATGGGCATGATGCCAGGGCCTCCAGCCATTGCAATTGAACTCCAGATGCATGTGCCACCAAAAAATCCTTTTTGAGTATGATAGTTATGTCAAGTCATATTGAAAGCTAGGGAGACGGTTCAGTGGATAAAATGCTTGCCACCCAAGTGTGAGGACTGGAGTTCAGATCCCCAGCACACATGAAAATGCCTGTTGGGCTGGACAGCCCACCTGTAATTCAGTGCTTGGAAGGCAGAGTCAAGGGGTGTCTGGGGCAAGCTGGCTAGCTAGACTAGCCCAGTTGGTGAGCCCTGGGTTCAAGTGAGAGAGAGACCCTGCCTCAGTAAACAAAGTGGAAAACCACTGAGGAAGAGACCTGATGCCAACCTCTGGCCTCCATACACACAGATGCACACACGTGCATGCACACCTGCATATGCATGCGCCTGCTCACATGGAACACATATACACATACATCACATGCAAATGCAAAAAAAATGGGTCAAAAACCTTAGCAGATATTTATTTGAGGAAGAACCATAGATGGCCGCTGAGCACAGGAAGAGATGCCCTCTGCAGCTTGGGGTATGTACAGTACTTGCCTGGCACACATGAAGCCCTGGGTTCCATTCGTAGTGAGGAGGGGGGATATGTATGGGCAAGAAGACAGACCCCCCCTGCCACTGCAGACAAACTCCAGATGCATATACCACCTTGTGCATCTGGTTTTATGTGGGTATTGGGGAATTGAACCTGGGCTGGCAGGTTTTGCAAGCAAGTGCCTTTAACTGTTGAGCCATCTCCCCTGCCCAAGTATTTAAAAATTTTTTTAAAAAATATTTTATTTATTTATTTACTTGAGAGAGAAAGAGGCAGAGAGAGATTGGGAGAGAGAGAGAGAGAGAGAGAGAGAGAGAGAGAGAGAGAATGGGAGTGCCAGAGCCTCTAGCCACTGCAAACGAACTCCAGATGCATGCGCCCCCTTGTGCATCTGGCTTATTGTGGGTCCTGGGCAATGGAACCTGAGTTCTTAGGCTTTGCAGGCAAGGGCCTTAAATGCCAAGCCATCCGTCCATCCCCAGATTTTGAATTTTAACCTTTTCCTAGGCTGGTGTTAGGTGGTCAGATGCTCTCTCAGAATCTGGGCAACGGTAGAAAGCTGTGGCATCCAGTCAGTCACGTGATCATGACGGACCCAACCACAGATACTTAGTGTGCTGTGGTGCTAAGCTGTGATGCTCTGTAGGTCACATGTACGGCTGCATTTTCCTTGTCTATTTTCAGTTTACGTAAGTGCCTACATGGAGGATCATCTGCATATGGCCTCTCTGGCGGTGACAAGAACCATTGAGGACAAGAGGTACTGGATGGGAGGGTGCTATTGTTCAAGGCTCATCTTGGGAGGCTCCCTGACGATATTTAAATAGATACCTGAACAAAGTAAGAAAGCAAGCCATATGGCTCTCTTGAAAAAATTTTTGGCCTAGAGGGAATAATCATAAAATTCTATGCAGACTGGCTTCTTGGATTGCTCCGTCGGCAGAGTAACTTGTTTCCTTTCCAGGGAAAACTCTAGGGAGAAATCACCTTTTCAACATTTTATCCTGAGGCTAACTTTGAGCTTACATGATGTATCCTTCCGCCCTCCTCTTTCTTAGATATACGATCTCTCTATATTGTTCAGGGCTGGCCTCAGATTCACCATCTCCTGCCTCAGCCTCCAGAATATCTGGGAATACAGCTGTTCAAATGACCACCACATCTGGCTCATAAGGGCCTTTTTCTTTACACTTATCGAGCCAGATGCTAAGGGCTGGGAAGATGGTTCTGTGGATAAAGAGCTTGCTGTTCAAGCTTCAGAACCCGAGTTAGGATTCCAAGATACCGTGTCTACCTGTAAGCTGCAGTGCTAGTGACTGCAGTGATCCCAGTACACCTAGAGCAAGAAGGAAGGCAGACACCAACACAAGAGAAGCATGTGGAGGAAGCTAATGGGCCAGCCAGCCTGCTGAGTGCAGTGGTGAACAAGAGAGATCCTTCCCCAAAACGAGGGGGAAGGTGAGGACTGACACCTGAAAGTGTGTCTCTATTGGCCTCCACATGCATGCTGTGGTACGTGTATGTCCACGCTCACACACATAAACATGCACATACATATTCACACTACACACATACATATTAAGTGGACCATTTACTTAATCAGAAAGTACTATTTTATGTATAGGTATACTTTGCCTAACCAAGTATATATGTTTTTTTTCAATCAATTCTTATCCCAAAATAATTTACTTATTGAGACCAGATTTTTAAAAATTAAATATTTCGTGAACACCATAAATTAAAAAAAAAACGTATTGACATTTTCATGCATGTGCATAGGGTATTTTGATGATAATCCCTTCCAATTACCTTCTCTCGTCCTCCCTCTCAGATCTGCCTTCCACAGAACCCCTTCTTTCCACCTAGTCCCTCTTCTACTTTGATGCTCCCACCCCTCTTTTCTTCCATTGAACAGGCATGATGGAATGTTGATGGGACAGTATTGTGCAGGTCTCCTGCAGGTAACTATAGCTGCTCTCAGGCCAGAAATGCAGTGGCCTCTTTTTTGGCCAGAAGATAGCATTCCAAAAACACTCATCCTCCGGCTCTTACATTCTTTCAGTCTCCTCTTCCTCAGTGCTTCCTGAATTTGGGGTTGGAGGCGGGTGGTAATAGAGAATGTCTCACGAAGCACTGAGCACTCAACAGTCACTTATTCTTGGATTGTCCAGTGGTCACTGCCAACTACAAAAAGAGGCTTTTCTGACCAAAGGCAAGAGCAGCACTCATCTATGGGCATAAACATAATTATTTAGAGGGTAATTTGATAGGTACAACATATCCATTTAGCCAAACAATGGTAGTAGCTTCACCCCTAGGATTTTTTTTTTTCTTTTTCGAGGTAGGGTCTCACTCTAGCTCAGGCTGACCTGGAATTCACTCTGTAGTCTCAGGGTGGCCTTGAACTCATGGCGATCCTCCTAACTTTGCCTCCTGAGTGCTGGGACTAAAGGCGTGCGCCACCACACCTGGTTTTTTACACCTAGGATTTTTGTCTAACCTTTTGGTACCAGGGATGAAGTCTTCTCTATGGAGTATGCCTTGAATCCAATCAGAGAAGAATTGGTTACCCCAATAACAGTCATATCACTGTTGTACCAGTGGGCACATTTTTTTCCCCCTGGATGATCAGTTGTGCTAGTTTAGACTGAAGATGACTTTTCTCCCCTCCAGCAGCCTGCTTAACACTTTTCAGCATGATGATAGACAGCTAGCCCACAGGGAGGAGGAGTCAAACTCACTTTCAGCTTGATTTCTTCGTGTCGTGCAACAGAAGTATGTGATATCTTCAGCAGTAGGTTTTTACCATTTAGTTGTGGTGGGGTGACCAGGAGCAATGGTGATAACTTGTTTTGGGAACTTCAGGGGTCTCCCTGACCAACAACTCACAGAGAGATATCCTTCCCCCAATTTTTTTTTTGTGTGCCAATTCTGGACTTAGCTGGAATTGTGCGTCCCTCTAGTTGGTCATCAGTTGTGGTTCCTGAGGTCCCCGTGGCTGTAGTTCCCTGGAGACATCCAGGCAACTGTGGAGCAGGGTCTTGAGTGGCCGTGAGTGCCACGGGAAAAAAACACCTGGGAGGCAGCATGGAGGGCAGCTTGTTTATTCATCAGGGGAATGGGTTTATAAGTGTTTGTGAAAGAGCAGGAAAAGGTTCGGGTCATAATGGGATTGGTTAGTACTGAGGTCCCGCTGATGCCTAATTAGCATGTAGGGACTTTCCAGAGCAGAAAAGGGTCACATGGTCTAAGTAGTGGCAGGAAAAGGTATAGGGTATGGGTGGTAGGGGGATTGGCTGTGTGAAGGCTGTTGGCTGGTACCTCATTAACATATAGGGACATTCCGGGTAAGTGGCAAAAGGTCACAAGGCTCTGGGGAAAGGAAACCTAAGTCTTATCAGGATGTCCAGGTGCCCTGGGCTGGGGGGAGGGAATGGCCTCACTCCTGCAGGTCTCAGAGGCGAGATTGTCAGGGTCTAGGCCTGCTGCAACCTCAGGTCCGGGGCCCTTAGTCATGCCTTATATCTCAGGCCTGCCTAAACCTCCAGTAACCCAGGGTCCTTTAACCATGCCTGACAATCAATGAGACTCCAGAGCTTCGGTTGTTAAGTGAGGGTGATTTTTGTGTTCCAAGGGACTTGTGGTAATATCTGGAGGCAATTTTGATTGTGACAGCTTTGCTGCAGGCAGGGTGCATTAGTTACTCTTCTTGTTACTGTGAAAAGATAATGGACAGGGCTGGAGAGATGGCTTAGCGGTTAAGGCACCTGCCTCCTAAGCCCAAGAATGCTGGTTCCAATCTCTAGCGGTTCCAATCTCCAGGTCCCATGTTTAGCCAGATGCAAAGTGATGCAAGGGCGCAATGCCGCACTCGACCACAAGGGGGCGCACACATCTGGATTTCATTCGCAGCAGCTGAGAGGCTGCTGGCGTGCCCATCTCTATCTGTCTCCCTCTCCCTCTCTCTCTGTCTCTCTCAAAAAAAAAAAAAAAAAAAAAAAAAAAAAAAGATAATGGACAAAAGGAAGAATTTATTTTGGTTGACAGTTTAAGAGTCCATCATGGTGGGGGACAGCGCAGTGGCAGGAGCATGATGTGGCTGGTCATTTGCAGTCACAAAGCAGACAGCAATGAAGACTGGTCCTCAGCTTGTTTTCTCCTTGTTCTTCCTTCCAGATCTCCCAACCCATGGGATGGTACCACTCTCATTTAGCGTGTGACTTCTCATATTAGTTAACCCAATCTAGACACTCCCTTCCAGAGGTGCCTCTCCCAGGTGATTCTAGAGCCTATGAAGTTGGCATTAAATCAACCATCACACATCACAGATAATCTTGGTGGGGAGGGGATGGAGAGACCAAGGATGCTGTTCAACATTCTTTTTAGATTTTTTTTTTTTTTTGAGGTAAGGTCTTGCTCTAGCCCAGGCTGACCTGGAATTCACTCTGTAGTGTCAGGATGGCCTTGAACTCATGGCGATCCTCCTACCTCTGCCTCCAGAGTGGCTGTTCAACCTTCTTTATCAATGCCTAACACTGCTCCTGGGGTGATTTGAATGTAATTGTGTTTAAACCTTAATCCCCAGCTCGTAGACCCTCGGGAGGTATATCCTTGCTGGAGGAAGTGTGTCCCTGGGGGCAGGCTTGGGGGTATTTTAGCCCATCTCACTTGTCACAGAGCTCACTCATTCTACCTCCTCCTTACTGCTGTAGAGATGTGACCTCTGGCTATCTGTGCCCATCATTCTCTCCCTGCCACAGAGAAGCTTTCCTTTGGAGCCATAAACCGGAAATGGACCCTTTCCTTCCGGAAGCTGCTCATGGTCAGGTATTTTGTAACAGTAATGAGAAAGTAACCGCTGTAGCCCCCAAACAATGACATGGTCCCAAATATCAATACTGCCAAGGTTGAGAGACACAGATTATATGCCTTGGCAAAACCCCATGGATAGGGCAGAGGCCTGTGACACATTTATCCCACAGGGCTAAAGCAAATGATACAGATGCTTTATTTTGTGTTGCTCTTAATCTAATTCATTCACTTACCCATTCATTTGTCCAACAAATATTTACCAGGTGCTAATATTTAGAAAACATTACAGTGTATCAATACGTGGGCATCAAGCAGTTAAGGCCACAATAAATGACTTTTTTTTCATGGTCCCTATGGATCAAGAATTTGGAAACAGTTCAGCTAGATGATTCTGATTCAAGGTGGCTCCTGAGGTTGCAGTCTTTTAAAATTTTTTTATTTTCATTTCTTTAAAATATTTATTTATTTATTTATTTGAGATAGAGGCAGAAAGAGAGAGAGAGAGAATGGACATGCCAGAGCCTCCATTTGCTGCAAATGAACTCTGGATGCATGTGCCACCTTGTGCATCTGGCTTACATGGGTCCTGGGGAATCGAACCATGGTCCTTTGGCTTTGTAGGCAAGCGCCTTAACTGCTTTTTATTTATTTATTTGAGAGAGAAAAAGGGAGAAGAGACAAAGAATGGGCACGCCTGGGCCTCTAGCAACTGCAAATGAACTCCAGACGCATACGCCGTCTTGTGTGTCTGGCTTTACGTGAGTCCTGGGGAATTGAACTGGGGTCCTTTGGCTCTGCTGGAAAGCTCCTTATCCACTAAGTGATCTCTTCAGCCCACTGAGGTTGCAGTTTTAATGTCAGCTACAGTAGTGATCTCTATGACAGACAAATACCCAGTTCTCCTGGGCCTTTTTCTAGTTAGCAGAGTTGAGCAATAGCTAAACTGATGAATGAACAGGGCAAGTACTAGAAAGGTCAGGAGTTGTGAGGGATGGACTGAAGAGGAGTGCTGATAAGCATAGTGAGGAAAGTCCTGAGTAAGACCTGACTAATTTGAAAGAACAGGTCCCTGGGAATAATCAGTGACACAATGTTCTACACAGACCCACAGGAAGCAACGGTATTAGTAATAACTGGTGGACCCTTCACTTGTATAGTGTAGTATGGTTCAAAGAATGTGTTGTTTTACAATTAAAGGTCACCCTTAACATTTTAGGCAGGAAGTGGTATAGACCTGTGCGGAGAGGATAACATGATAGAATCACTTGAAAAACTTGTTTAGCCAGGTATGGCGGCTCAAGCTGTAATCCCAGCACTCAGGAAGCTGAGGTAGAAGTATCACTGTGAGTTCGAGGCCAGCCTGGACTAAAGAGTGGATTCCAGGTCAGCCTGGGCTAGATTAAAACCTTACCTCAAGCAACAGCAACAAAACCCCAACAATAAACAAGAATACATAAATAGTAAGAATTAATTCAGCAGTATCTATTAAAAACTGAATATGGCAGGCATGGTGGTCCACGCCTTTAATCCCTTCACTCAGGAAGCTAAGGTAGGAGGATCACTGTGAATTTGAAGCCAGCCTGGGACGACAGAGTGAGTTCTGGGTCAGCCTGGGTTGGGCTATTGTGAGACCCTACCTCAAAAACAAAACAAAACAAAAAGAAATATGGCTGAGTTTGATGAATGAGGAATTCCCCCCAATACCAAGAAACATGAATACAGATGTCCACCTAACAAATTTCAAACAAACGTTCAAAGCAGCATTATTCACAATAGTCCCAAGCTGGAAATCACCTAAATGTGAACAGTTAGGGGTAGGTAGATAAATCATGATTGTATTCACACAATGGGATATTATATAGCAATAAAAGAGAACAAATTACTTTTACATGCAACAAGTTGCATGAAACTCATAGACACAATGTTGAGAAAAAAAGAGCCAGATACAAAGGAGTATGTATATACGACTATAGGATTTCAGGTAGATGAAGTTCAAGGACAGGCAAAGTTAATTAATGGTAACAGAAGTCGACGATGGTTTCCTGGGTAGAGTGGGTTGTTTTGACTTGGGAGAAATCTAAAGAGACCTTCTAGAAAATTAAAAATATTCCACATCTTGGTCTGGGGATGTAGCTCAGGGGCAGAGCAGTCCCCTAGCATGTGGGAAGCCCTGCATTGGATCTCTCCATTGCTTGAAAACAAAAAAAAAAAAAAAAAAAAAAAAAAAAAAAAAAAAATCATATCTTGATCTGGGTATTCATGGGTGTGGATTCTCTAACCCAGGTAGCAAGTTGCATGCATAATACTTGTTAGAAACAGCAACATCAGGTCCAGTTTACATATGGTAACATCAAAGGCTCATGTAAAAGACACAAAAAGAAGATTGGGGAAATGGCTTAACAGTTAAAGCTTTTGCCTGCAAAGCCTAAGAACCCAGGTTTGATTCCCCAGTACCCATCTAAGCCAGATGCACAAGGTGGTGTGTGCGTCTGGAGTTCATTTTCAAAGGCTAGAGGCCTCTCTCTCTCTCCCTCTCTATTTCTATTTCTTGCTCTCAAATAAATAAATCAATAAAATATATATATATATTTTTTTTACAAAATGACACAGAGAACCAGTAAGAATCCCAGGATTATCCCAAGGGCTCCAAATTTCATTCACTGTTCAGGGTGGAGGGAAACTGAAGACCCAGAGCCAAGTACCGTTCTTGAAAACCCATTTTTTCCCTCAGTCAACCCTCATATTTACAAAGCCACCCCGCCCCCACCAGGAAGTCTAGCTAACTCAGAGGACGCTGCTGGCTGCCCAGCCCTGTACTTTCTTTCCCTCTCATCAGGTGCCTTATTGTTCCCCTCTTCTGCTCTAGAGAAAAGGGTCATCTAGAACAATATATCTACACGTCAGGAAAGAAAACATGTTTTAAGTAGGTGGCTTTGACAGCTTGTAAAATTGTAGGCTAAGTTTTGCAGGAGGGCCTGGAGAGGAGCGAGAGCAGGTTAAGGAGCAGTTACCCAGGGAAGGACACTCTGGAGGAAGTGGGCGGGGCTCCTCGGGGCCGGAAGGGCTGGAGAGGTACATGCTTTCTCCCTCTTAAGTTTCCTGGGAGAACTTTGGGAACAGCTGGGAATCAGAGGAGTTACTAGTGTGTATTGGCGCGCGCGCGCGCACACACACACACACACACACACACACACACACACACACACACACGCCCTTAGTTACCTGGGGACCCTGCTCTTAGCAGTCTAGAAGCACAAGGGAACAAGTTCTGATCTGTGCTCTCCTGACCTGACTGTGAAAGCGCTGTGTTAAACACTGTATTCATTTTGTCCTTTAATCCTTTGGATATCCCTACAGGTGTAGATTATCTCCCACTGAGGAAGCAGGGTTCAGAGAGGCAAGGTCTCAGGCTCAAAGTCATACAGCCGAGCCAGGGACCACCTCTGCCCCGAGAGAGAAGCAGAGAGCGAGGCAGTTAGAGAATGGGAGCACCAGGGCCTCCAGCCTTTGCAAACAAACTCCATGTGCATGCTCCACCTTGTGCATCTGGCTTATGTGGGTCCTGGGAAATTGAACCTGGGTCTTCTGGCTTTGCAGGCAAGTGCCTTACCCACTAAGCCATCTCTCTAGCCCTAAGTTGTTTTTTTGTTGTTGTTGTTGTTGTTTGACGTTTTAAGAAGGCCCTGGGAAGGCTGCCTATTTCCTCCCCTTCTACATGAAAAGCAAGTGTTGCTAGAACAACTCTGAAGGAACAAGACTTTGATAGGCTTTTTTTGGTTATTGTTGTTTCTTGTTTTTGTTTGTTTTGAGACAGGATCTTGTTATGTAGCTCTGTTTAGCCCAGGCGGACCTCACACTTCCAGCAATCCTTTTTGTCAGTCTTCTTCGTGCTGGGATTACAAGCGTGACACTATACTATGCTTGGCAAGCTTTAAGGGGAACAATATCATATGTCCCTCCATCACAATCACCCTAGTAGCAAGTGAGTTTGGAGTTTTATTGTACCTATTTTCAGCCAAAGGTATCAAATGTGTCCTTGAATTGGATTTACACACACACACACACACACACGCACGCACGCATGCACGCACACACGCATGCATGCATGCATGCACTATATCGCATCGGTTCTATGTGGATTCCTATAATTCCACAGCATTTGGTCCTCATTTCTTTTTAAAAATTTTTATTTAATTTATTTGTTTGAGAGAGAGAAAAGCAGAGATAAACAGAGAGAAGTAGAGAGAGAGAGGGAGAGGGAGAGAGAGAGAGAGAAAGAGAATGGGTACATCAGGGCCACTAACCACTGCAAATGAATTCCAGATGCATCCGTCACCTTGTGCTTCTGGCTTAGGTTGGGTACTGGGGAATTGAACCTTGATCCTTAGGCTCAAACAAACGTCTTAACTGCTAAGCCATCTCTCTAGCCTGGTCTGTCTTCCCCTCCTGGTCTTCCTTCCTTCCTTCCTTCCTTCCTTCCTTCCTTCCTTCCTCCCTCCCTCCCTCCTTCCCTTTCCTTCCCCCTCTTCCTTCCTTCCTTCCTTCCTTCCTTCCTTCCTTCCTTCCTTCCTTCTTTCTTTCTTTCTTTCTTTCTTTCTTTCTTTCTTTCTTTCTTTCTTTTTTTTTTTTTGAGGTAGGGTCTCACTCTAGCCCAGGCTGACCTGGAATTCACTATGTAGTCTCAGGGTGACCTCAAACTCATGGCAATCCTCCTACCTCTGCCTCCTGAGTGCTGGGATTAAAGGTGTGTGCCACCACGCCCGGCTCCGGTCCTCACTTCTTATTGAGTTTCATGCACCCAGCAGCGTTGAACCCTCTACGTGTTCGCCAATGCTCAGGCATTATGGATTCAGCAATAATTGAGGCACAAAGACTCCTTCATGATCTTGCATTCTTGCAGGTGTGTGGGCATACTGATTATTAAACTAAAGGGTAAAATACAGGGCGTGTCAGAGAGTGATATGTGCCATGGAGAAAAATAAGACAGGGAAAGAAGTAGGAGGGAGAGGGAATGACGTTAAGGTCTTCTGTGATTTGTTGACTTCTGTGTCTTCTCCAGGGCAGCTACCCAGCCAGTCAGAGCTCCATCAGCTCTTCACCTTTCACTGCTAGAACTCATGGAGCTCAAGGAGTAGTTGTTGATGGAATGTAGACCAGTTTCCTTGAGCTCGTTGGTGTAGAAATGGTTTTTCGCCCTTCAAAGCTTTTGACAGAAGTGCTCTTTGTACTACTGATGGCCCTTCCAAGAAGGAAGTGAGTGTTTATTTTTGGGGTGGGTTCTCTGCTTTCTATGGTTTTTATCAGAGCCCGGTACACATTGGCAGTTTTGAATCGTGCTTCGGCATAAGCAAGCCCACAGAAAACAAAAAATAGACAGACTCGGTCAGCAACGATGAGACGTATTCCTTTTATGGAAAACATGAGAAATGGGAAATTCGAAGAGAACAAACAATGCCCGTGTCAGAAAAGGACACAAGAGAAAGCCACGAGAGGAGACGAGGAAGAGATGGCAGGAGACGCGTATAAAGGGAATGAATTGACAGGAAAAAAAAAAAAAGCTAAAGCGAGGACAGGAGCAAAACCCAGGAAGTGCAATAAGGTTCCAAGAACTCCAGGGAGGATCATGGAGCAGAGGATCCAGTACTGAACCCAAGCTGGGGGGAATCCTGATTTATTTCTGTTGTTAATAGGTAGTAACTCTGAAAGCATGGGCATAGCTTCTGTCTCTCCCTTGTAGCACATCTGTCCTAATAAACTTTCACAGTCCTTACCATCAGAAGACATGCTTCTGCAGAAAGCGTCAAAAATCCCTTTATTTCTTTTGTGTGATGCCAGAAATGGAACCTAGGGTCTCATTCACTCAAAGCAAGTGCTCTAACACTGAGGCATAGCCATCTCCACTCTTTCTAACTTCTTCTTCTTCTTCTTCTTTTTTTTTTTTTCCCAAGGAAGGGTCTCATTCTAGCGTAGGCTCACCTGAAATTCACTGTTTTAATCTCAGGCTAACCTCGAACTCATAGTGATCCTCCTACCTCAGCCTCCTAAGAGCTGGGACCAAAGAGTTTGGAGTTTTATTGTACCTATTTTTAAGCCAAAGGTATCAAATGTGTCCTTGAATTGGATTTACACACACACACACACACACGCATGCACGCACACACGCATGCATGCATGCACTACATCGCATCGGTTCTATGTGGATTCCTATAATTCCACAGCATTTGGTCCTCATTTCTTTTTAAAAATTTTTATTTAATTTATTTGTTTGAGAGAGAGAAAAGCAGAGATAAACAGAGAGAAGTAGAGAGAAAGAGAGAGAGAGAGAGACAGAGGGAGAGAGAGAGAGAGAGAAAGAGAGAAAATGGGTACATCAGGGCCACTAACCACTGCAAATGAATTCCAGATGCATCCGACACCTTGTGCTTCTGGCTTAGGTTGGGTACTGGGGAATTGAACCTTGATCCTTAGGCTCAAACAAACGTCTTAACTGCTAGCCTGGTCTGTCTTCCCCCTCCTTCCTTCCTTCTCTCTAGCCTGGTCTGTCTTCCCTTCCTTCCTTCCTCCCTCCCTCCTTCCCTCCCTCCCTTCCCTCCCTTCCTTCCTTCCTTCCTTCCTTCCTTCTTTCTTTCTTTCTTTCTTTCTTTCTTTCTTTCTTTTTTCTTTCTTTCTTTCTTTCTTTTGTTTTTGAGGTAGGGTCTCACTCTAGCCCAGGCTGACCTGGAATTCACTATGTAGTCTCAGGGTGACCTCAAACTCATGGCAATCCTCCTACCTCTGCCTCCTGAGTGCTGGGATTAAAGGTGTGTGCCACCACGCCCGGCCCCGGTCCTCACTTCTTATTGAGTTTCATACACCCAGCAGCGTTGAACCCTCTACATGTTCGCCAATGCTCAGGCATTATGGATTCAGCAATAATTGAGGCACAAAGACTCCTTCATGATCTTGCATTCTTGCAGGTGTGTGGGCATACTGATTATTAAACTAAAGGGTAAAATACAGGGCGTGTCAGAGAGTGATATGTGCCATGGAGAAAAATAAGACAGGGAAAGAAGTAGGAGGGAGAGGGAATGACGTTAAGGTCTTCTGTGATTTGTTGACTTCTGTGTCTTCTCCAGGGCAGCTACCCAGCCAGTCAGAGCTCCATCAGCTCTTCACCTTTCACTGCTAGAACTCATGGAGCTCAAGGAGTAGTTGTTGATGGAATGTAGACCAGTTTCCTTGAGCTCGTTGGTGTAGAAATGGTTTTTCGCCCTTCAAAGCTTTTGACAGAAGTGCTCTTTGTACTACTGATGGCCCTTCCAAGAAGGAAGTGAGTGTTTATTTTTGGGGTGGGTTCTCTGCTTTCTATGATTTTTATCAGAGCCCGGTACACATTGGCAGTTTTGAATCGTGCTTCGGCATAAGCAAGCCCACAGAAAACAAAAAATAGACTCGGTCAGCAACGATGAGACGTATTCCTTTTATGGAAAACATGAGAAACGGGAAATTCGAAGAGAACAAACAATGCCCGTGTCAGGAAAGGACACAAGAGAAAGCCACGAGAGGAGACGAGGAAGAGATGGCAGGAGACGCGTATAAAGGGAATGAATTGACAGGAAAAAAAAAAAAGCTAAAGCGAGGCCAGGAGCAAAACCCAGGAAGTGCAATAAGGTTCCAAGAACTCCAGGGAGGATCATGGAGCAGAGGATCCAGTACTGAACCCAAGCTGGGGGGGGGGAATCCTGATTTATTTCTGTTGTTAATAGGTAGTAACTCTGAAAGCATGGGCATAGCTTCTGTCTCTCCCTTGTAGCACATCTGTCCTAATAAACTTTCACAGTCCTTACCATCAGAAGACATGCTTCTGCAGAAAGCGTCAAAAATCCCTTTATTTCTTTTGTGTGATGCCAGAAATGGAACCTAGGGTCTCATTCACTCAAAGCAAGTGCTCTAACACTGAGGCATAGCCATCTCCACTCTTTCTAACAACTACTACTTCTTCTTCTTCTTCTTCTTCTTCTTCTTCTTCTTCTTCTTCTTCTTCTTCTTCTTTTTTTTCCCAAGGAAGGGTCTCATTCTAGCGTAGGCTCACCTGAAATTCACTGTTTTAATCTCAGGCTAACCTCGAACTCATAGTGATCCTCCTACCTCAGCCTCCTAAGAGCTGGGACCAAAGGTGTGTGCCAACATGCCAGGATCTTTAAACTTTAAAAAAATATATTTTATTTATTTATTTATTTAAGAGAGAGAGAGAGAGAGGGAGAGGCAGAGATAATGGGCACACCAGGGCCCCCAGCCACTGCAAAAAAAAAACCAGCTGCATGCACCCCCTTGTGCATCTGGCTTATGTGGGTCCTGGGGAATCGACTGGAGTCCTTAGGCTTTGCAGGCAAACTCCTTAACCGCTAAGCCATTTCCCCAGCCCTCTTTTTAACTTTTGATTTCGAGACAGGATCTTCCTAAGTTGTGATGGATGGCTGTGAACTCACTTGACAGCCCAGGCAGGCTTTGAACTTTCCATCCTCCTGCCTCAGCCTCCTGAGCACTGGGATTACAAGTGTGTACCATCACACCACACCAGCCACGTCTTTTTGTTTTCTTTTAGTGGTGCTGAAGCCATGGCCTCTCAAGTGCTAGACACGTGCTTGACCACTGAGCCCACTCTTGTTTGTTTGAGTCAGGATTCTTCTGCTTTAGCCTCTGGAGTTCTGGAGTTACAGGTGTGTATTTCCACACCTGGTGAAACAAACTTGCTAAGTGACAGAGTGTTTCAGAAAATACCCTGGGAAACTCGCGGAAGAGGGGGCAGAAAGATTGTTAGAGCATGACTTGGGTCATTATACACAGAGTCATTGTCTCCCCCGCATAACTGATGGCTACCCACATAGGGCAAGACCCTCATAGCCCATGGGGGGAGGACAGGGAGAAGGCTATCGATGGTACCATCATGGCTGTATATATACATAACTAATAAACACATATTACAAAAAAGAAAATACCCTGGGCTCATAGTACTGGATTCCAAACAGTCTCAGAACAAGTCCTTTCTTATTACAGCTAGCAGTGGAAGGCAGATAGGGGCAGTGCAAAAATTTAATAGGTTTCCAAGGAAAACTGTGCTCATTCCACATGCAAGTATTCCTCAAAAGCAAAGAGCCAGAAGTCAAGGGTGAGGACTCTTTCTTTCTTCTTCTCCTCTTCCTCCTCCTTCTTTTTTACTTATCTTTTAAAAATATTTTATTTTTATTCATTTATTAGAGACAGAGAGAGAAAGAGTGAGAATGGGCACGACAGAGCCTTTAGCCACTGCAAACGAACTCCAGACGCATGTGCCACCTTGTGCATCTGGCTTTTGTGGGTACTGGGGAATTGAACCTGGGTCCTTAGGCTTTGCAGGGAAGCGTCTTATCCACTGAGCCATCTCTCCAGCCCCGGGTGAGGCCTCTTCCTGCAGACTGCTTCATGATAGCGAATTTGTTCACTGTCTCCTGTATAAGGACTCAGGGCCCTTTTCTGCTCTGGGTAATGGCTCCAACAACCTGTTTTTGACTCTCGGAAAAGGTGAAGCTATAGCAAGTAATAGTGGCTGCAAGTGAGTGACAGCTGATAGCAAGTCAGGGTGAGCATGGGTAAGGCCCCTCCATCCTTCTTCCTCCTGCTTATCTTCTCATGAAGGAGACCGCACATCAAGCTGAGAGCCTGAAGGAATCGCCTTGTAGGTGCTAAAGCCACCACCATCGGGACAGGGCAGGGACTGGCACTTACTGTCGATTATGAACTTTCCTCCCGTAGAAGCAAGCACCTCCTTTTCATTCTCACCAACACCTGGGAGTAAATGGAGACAAAGCCATCAAGTAACTTACGCTGGATCTCACTACCGGCAATGGCTGGAGTCTGAACTTGAATTTGATATTGACTTTCTTTTTCTTTTCTTTCTTTTTTTAAAATTTATTATTTATTAGGGGGGGGGGAAATGGGCACACCAGGTGCAGGTAGCCACTGCAAACGTAACTGCAGATACAAATGCTACCATGTGCATTTAGCTTACGTGGGATCTAGAGAATGGAACCTGGGTCCTTAGGCTTCACAGCCAAGCACCTTAACCACTAAGCCATCTCTTCAGGCCCTCTTTTTTTTTTTTTTTTTTTGAGGTAGGGTCTCAGGCTGGCCTTGATCTCAGTGATCCTCATACCTCTGCCTCCTGAGTGTTGGGATTAAAGGAGTGCGCCATCACGCCTAGTGGATGATATTGACTTTTTATTTGTGCTTTTCTTTCTGTCCCTGGCTGCCAGGGAGTATTTGGGTAAGATCAACTGCTAGGCACTGAGAGGGCAAAGACCTGGGGATGCATTCACACTGGCTTTCTTCATCTTTCTCTGATGGTGTACTTTCTGATTTAATAAGGGGGGTGGAGCTGGAGGGATGGCTTATCGGTTAAGGCGTTTGCCTGCAAAGCCAAAGGACCCACGTTAGCCAGATGCACAAGAGGGTGCATGCATCTCGAGTTTGTATGCAGTGGCTGGAGGCCCTGGCGTGCCCATTCTCTCTCTCTCCCTCTTTCTCTGTCAAATAAGTAAAAATAAAAACAAACAAACAAAAAAACCCACACAACATATTTTGTATTGAATTAAAAAAAAAACAATAAACACAATTTTAAGACTGGCCTGGTGGCATAAGCCTATAATTCCAGCCACTCAGGAGGCATGAAGATCACAAGTTCAAGTTCAAAGCATACCTGGACTATAGTGAATTCAAGACTCTACTGGGCAACTGAGTAAGACCCTGCGTCCAAATAAATCATATACTTTGCTGGTTGTGGTGGCACACGTCTGAATCCCAGCATCCAGGGGCAGAGGTAGGAGGATCACCATGAGTTCGAGGCTAGCCTGAGACTACATAGTGAATTCCAGGTCACCCTGGACTACAGGGAAACCCTATCTCAAAAGAAAGCCTCCCCTCCAAAAAAGTAAACTTTAATACCAGCACTTGGGAGGCTGAGATAGAAGGACTGTTATGACTTTAAGGCCAGCCCAGGGTACAGTGAACTCCAGGTCAACTTGGAGAATGACACCTTGTCTAGAAACAATGTGTTAAAATAAGAAATAAAAAGAGGACTGGGTCCAGGGCTCAGTGGTAGAGCATTTGACTAACACGGGTTCAATCCCCAGGATCATCACTACAATGATAATAATTTTAAACAATCTAGTTATAAAGCTTTTCAGCTGTGATCATAAGATCTGCAATGTGATTATAAGATCCGTGTAGTGAGGATAGCTACACCCATCCGCTGACCTCTTCCATGTGCAGTTGATCCAGAACCATTGCTGCTTGCAGCCTTTTAAGAATACCATCTTTGCAAAGAGCGTCTAACCATTGGCCTCAAGAAATCAAATACATTTGAAGATCTGACACAGGAGCTCTCCCCATTTCACAGCTGCTCTGGGTGGTGGGAAGGGGTAGTGGTCAGAGCAACCTACATTTCTTGGAAAGCTTGTAGTCAACCACTGGAAATGAGTCCTGGCAGGAGTGTTTTCAAGATGAAGACCAGCGTAGCATTGGTCCTGCAGGTATGCTCTGAGTGTGATTAGGGAAGGGAACCAACTCCTGGAGCCATGAGAGAGAGAGAGAGAGAGAGAGAGAGAGAGAGAGAGAGAGAAGAGGGAAAGGAATGGAGAGAATGGGTACACCAGGGCCTCCAGCCACTTCAAACTAACTCTAGACATATGTACCACCTTGTGCATATGGCTTATGTGGGTCCTGGGGAATTGAACCTGGGTCCTTAGGCTTAACAGGCAAGCACCTTAACTGTTAAGTCATCTCTTCAGTCCCAGCCTTGTATTTTAAAATGCTCATGGGGGAGCCAGGCATAGTGGTGTACACCTTTAATCCCAGCACAAGGGAGGCAGAGGTAGGAAGATCACAGTGAGTTCGAGGCCACCCTGAGACCACATAGAGAATTCCAGGTCAGCCTGGACTAGAGTGAGACTCTACCTTGAACAACCAAAAAAAAAAAAAAAAAAAAAAAGCTCATGGGGCTGCTGAGATGGCTTAGTGATTAAGGCACTTGTCTACAAAGCCAAAGAACCCAGGTTCAATTCCTCAGGACCCACGTAAGCCAGATGCATAAAGTGATGCATGCATCTGGAGTTTGTTTGTGGTAGCTAGAAGCCCTGGTGGACCCATGTCTCCCTCTCTTCTCTTCTCTCTTTGCTTTCAAATAAATAAATTTTAAAAAATGCTCCCATCTTCTCAACACTATGGTCACTGCCATCTGAAAAGAGAAGCTTCTCTAACCAAAAGTGAGAGTAGCATTAATATGTGGGTATGAACATTAAGTAAAGTGCTTATAAGGCAGCTTGATGGGCATAACATATGCATTTAGCCAGATATGAGTTGGTTAATCTTGATCATAGACTTGACTATTGAGAGACACCTAGGTGATTAGCAAAGCACATGTCTGGGTGTGTTGGGAGAGAGCTTCCAGAGGCGATTAGCATGGGATAGCAACTGCAAGGGGAAGGCCTGTCCTGAAAGTGATGAGTGCTGTCCAGTCGGCTGGAGGCCCAGATGGTACAAAAGAGAGAAGAAAAACGGAAGCCCATTAGCACAGCATCCTCTCTGCCTGCCCCATCCCTCCTTCTCTCACCCCTCCTCCTTTCTCTTTGTTTTAAATATTTTATTTTTATTTATTTATTAGAGTGAGAGCGAGCGAGAGAGAGAGCGAGAGAAAGAGAGAGAGAGAATGAGCACACCAGGGCCTCTAGCCACTGCATCTGGCTTAGGTGGGTTCTGGGGGATTGATCCTGGGTCTTTAGGCTTCACAGGCAAGTGCCTTAACTGCTAAGCCATCTTTCCAGCCCTTCCTTTCTCTTTCTTCTGGGTCTTATGAGGTCAGCAGCCTTCTCAACCACATGTTCCTGATGTGGCGATATCCAGCCTTGCAAGGGGTCCAGGGAATCTTGAACTGAAACCTCTGATACCATGAACCAAAATACCTACCCTCCCTTTTTTTTTTTTTTTTTTTTTGGTTTTCGAGGTAGGGTCTCACTGAGGCCCAGTCTAACCTGGAATTAACTATGTAATCTCAAGGTGGCCTTGAACTCATGGTGATCCTCCTATCTCTGCCTCTGAGTGCTGGGATTAAAGGCCACCATGCCTGGATCCCCTTTTGTCCTTAACTTCTTTTCCTTGGGTATTTGTTATAATGCTGAAAATAGAGAAAATATTTAAGAACTCATGAATTTTAGCCAGACATGGTGGCTCATGTTGAAGTTAGAGGATCACTATGAGTTCGAGGCTAGCCTGGGCTGTCTGACCCTTCCTCATAAGACCAAAGCCATGAATGAGTGATCATCTTTGCTTTTGCTTTTTCAAAAATTTATTTTCAGGGAGAGAGACAGAGAAGGAGAGAAAGAGTAAACCAAGGCCTCTTACTGCTGCAAGCAAACTCCAGATGCATGTCCCACTGACATATATATATCAAAAGAGAGAGAGAATGAATGAATATGGGCATGCCAGGGCCTCCAGCCATTGCAAATGAACTCCATATGCATGCACCACTTTGTGTATCTGGCTTTACATGGGTACTGGGGAATTGAATCTAGGCCGTTAGGCTTTGAAGGCAAGAGCCTTAAATGTTGAACCATCTCCCCAGACTCTTGAAAGCTTTTTATTTTCCAAGTTTTTAAAAAAATTATTTTTGTTTATCTTTATTTATTTGAGAGCAACAGACAGAGAGAAAGAGGCAGAGAGACAGAGAGAGAGAGAATGGGCGCACCAGGGCCTCCAGGTACTGCAAATAAACTCCAGATGCATGAGCCCTCTTGTGCATCTGGCTTACATGGGTCCTGGGGAATTGAGCCTCGAACCTGGGGCCTTAGGCTTCACAAGCAAGCACTTAACCACTAAGCCATCTCTCCAGCCCCTTGAAAGCTTTTCTTCTTTTAACCCCTCAGGAACTTGTGCTAAAAGCAAGTGCCTTTTTGTCAGCCATCTCTCTTTCAATGACTTCAAGACATACTATTTATTTGTTTATTTATTTACCACGCAGGGGGACAAACTCAGGGCCTCATGCATGCTGCTGAAGCATCCTACTACTTTTATTTTTAAAGACTTCAAGTTCATATCCACTTAGAAAGGATGGAAGGAAACAACTCAGATGCTGATGAAGAAGCAGGAAGCAGTAGAGCGCTACAACACTTTTGGATTCAAAGGCATATGAATAACTTACAGCACTCCTGAGTCTGTTGGCATTACTTAGCCACTACTTGAGGCAATGGAGTTAAATTTTGCTGAACTCAGAAGAGACTTGGCACAGTTTAGCCTGACACCTTCACTTCCACCATGTGTGGCATACACAGGAATCAGCTTCTGTCTGCACTGTGAGGAAGGAGCAGTTTGGCCTTCGGGAAGGTAAAGATGCATGTTCCAAGAGCCACCTTCAGCATCTCAAGGTCGTCTGTGATGACTGAAATGAAGCATGATGACTAGCGGTTCTCTCGTGAATGATTTAGAAAAACGAAGTGTGAACCGGATCACTGTAGGTTTGAGGCCAGCCTAAGACTACAGAGTGAATTCTAGTTCAGCCTGGGCTAGAGTGAGACCTACCTGAAAAAACGGAAAAAAAGAAAAAAGATAAGAGAAAACTATTTATGTATTGCAAAAATTTATGTGTATAAAACACCAAGAGGCTCCCTCCCTTTACCTATTCTTCTTTCTTAGTCTGTTTCTGAAAATGAATGGGTACTTCTTGTACCTTTGGGACACTCAAGGAACACACACGTGTAAAAAAAAATTTTGACTAAGATTTGATATTCTAAATAAGATCTACATAAAGAGATTCTTATTATTTACAGGAGGATAAAAGAAAAACTAAAACAGTTACCCAAAATCCTAGATTAAAAAAAAATTCTGTTTCTCTCTCTCTTTGTTTTTTTTTTTTTTTGTTTTTGTTTTTTTTTTGAGTAGGGTCTCACTCTAGCCCAAACTGACCTGGAATTCACTATGTAGCCTCAGGGTGGCCTTGGACTCACAGTGATCCTCCTACCTCCGCTTCCGGCCTCCTGAGTGCTGAGACTAAAGGTGTATGTCACCATACCCGGCTGTTCCTCTTTTCTTTAAAAGCTTTTTTATTTTTTATTTTATTTTTGGAGAGAGACACAAAGAGAGAGGGAGATGAAGACAGATAGAGATGGGTGCGCCAGCAGTCTCTCAGCTGCTGTGAACGAAATCCAGATGTGTGCGCCCCCTTGTGGTCAAGTGCGGCATTGCGCCCTTCCGTCACTGCATCTGGCTAAACGTGGGACCTGGAGATTGGAACGGGCATTCTTAGGCTTAGGAGGCAGGCGCCTTAACCGCTAAGCCATATCTCCAGCCCCCTCTTTTCTTTAAAAAAATTATTTATTTATTGGAGACAAAGACACAGAAAGAGAGAGAATGGGCGCACTATTCATTTTCTCACCTGCCCATCCATCAATTCATTGATGCAGTCCACCATCCTCAAGTGAACTCATAGGTGTCTCTCATATCACTAATTATGTACTTAGCTCTTCTCTTAGATCTTAGACTCCTCACCGAATGTACTAAATACCTGCATATCCACTGACATATTCTATCCTGTTACCATCACTTCTGATAATATAGCCTGTGCTTCTTTCCTCAAGCTTCTGTGATGTTCTATACAGAAGAAAGGGGAAATAGATTCTTCTCATTTTCTCCTCTTACATTTTTACAGTGTGATGGTTTATCCATATCTTGGCTCCATTCCTCATAAGCTGGCAATCCCTACAAGGTGCAGTCAGCAGCTTAAAACTCTGTCTATATGAAAAAATACAGTTTAGGACAGAAATGAAGTGGTACATTTGTAATTAACAATGATTAATTTTAATTATTATTATTTTTAAAATTTACTTATTTATTTATTTGCAAGCAGAGAGAGAGAGAGGAGAGACACAGAGAATGAGCATACCAGGGCTTCTAGCCCCTGCAAACAAACTCTAGATACATGTGCCACTTTGTGCCATCTGGCTGTATGTGGGCACTGGGTAACTAAACTCGATGGTTAGGCTTTTCAGGCATTTGCCTTACCCCTGAGCCACCTCTCCAGCGCTATTTTAATTATTTTGAATTAATTAATTTACTTACTGTGGTGCTGGGACTCAAACCCAGAGCCTCTTGTCTTTTTTGTTAGTGTTCTATTACTGAGCTATATCCATAGCATCAATGATTAATTTTCCTTTTAAATGTATTTTTCATATATTTTTAAATTATCTCTCTCTCTATATATATACATATACAAATACATACATATACATACAGTGGATATACATGTGTGTATGTGTGCAGATGCATGTGCTCCCTGAGCATGCATGTGGAGGCCAGAGGAACACACTGAGCATCTTCCACTCTCAATCTTCTGCTTTATTTCTTTGAGATGGAGTCTCTCACTGTACTGGGAGCTGTCATTGTTCACTACAGTGTTTTGTTCAGATGGACTGAACCAGCGAGGCCTAGCCAAACTCTTATCTCCATCCCCTCCCAGTGCTGGGGGTACAGGGATGGGTGGCCATGCCTCGCTTTTTATTTTCTTTTGAGAGACAGACAGAGAGAGAGACAGAGAGAGAGGGAGAGAGAGAGAGAATGGGTGCGCCAGCAGCCTCTCAGCTGCTGTGAATGAATTCCAGATGCATGCGCCCCCTTGTGGGCAAGTGAGACATTGCGCCCTTGCATCACTTTGCATGTGGCTAAACGTGGGACCTGGAGATTGGCTTAGCAGGCAGGTGCCTTAACCGCTAAGCCATCTCTCCAGCCCCTAGCTTTTTTTATATGGGTGTTGGGGATCCAACTTAGGTCCTCATGCTTATGTAACAAAGGCTCTTACCAATGGAGCCATCTCTCAAGCCCTTCAGTGATTAAAGGGGAAATCTACTAAGCCCAACAGTATTATTTGAAATTAAATTACATACACATATATATTCTTGAGGTTTACATGCTAAACAGACTCTACCATTGGGCTACATTATAGCTCTTTCTCTATATTCTGTAGTGGAATATTTTTGATTTGTAAAGACTGATTTTATTAATTTCTCTTCCCCCCACATAGGTGATTTACTTCCATAAAAGCTGGTAAGCTGCCTTTCTCATAAATGCCACTCCTCCCATGTGCCTGCACCCTCTGGTGATCTTACAAAACCTTGGAGTCCTTGGGCAGCAGGGACAGACAAGCCCCTAAGCCTCCCCTTTCTATCTGCTTCATCCCTTACGGCTGCCACATTCCTGTGAATGTCAGTAAATACTTGTTGACTGAAGTGTCAAACCCAAGTCACACCGAAGTTCTCTGGATATATGCTTGTAATTTATTAAGCACCCAGAGCAGGTCAGAACATCAGTGAGTTTCAGAGCTGTAAGGATTTTAGAGGTGACCTGTCAATCTCTTCATTTTATAAACAAGGAAGTTGAGATCCAGAGGAAAGAGTTCTGCCCAAGTTCAGGAACATCATACTTAGGCAGCCAGAACTGAAACTTACCCTGGGCCTCTTCCCACTGACCACAGTTGACACATTACTCTTCATCAGCCCTTATTTCTGCCCTCTAGACATTAATAATTTAACTATGCCATAAGGCATTTACATAATCAGAATGATATTGTTGGACTTTACTTAAGTATTTAAGGGAAAAACTGACTTTTTAAAAGAAAAATGCACAGAAGTGAGTATCTGTGAGCACATATTTTTAAGCTTGTATTGATATTGTAAATTGTGTAAAAAAAAGATGTTAAGAAGTTTCAAAAGGGCAAGATAGGACAAGTAAGAGAAACACTAAAATAAAGAAATAAGAAGAAAAAAAAAAAATCAAACAAAAGCAGCCAGAGAGATTAGTGTAGAAAAACGCAGTGACCTCGTAATGACTCAGAAGGCACCATAGTGCTGAGACGTGACAGAGGAGTGCTCAGCACTGAAACATCTCTAACACACCTTCCAAGGCTCAGGGTCCATTGCAGAAGAGGTGGCGGAAAGAATGTAAGAGCCAAAGGAAGGGTAGGACTCCTTACAACATGCTCCTCCAGACACAAAATGGCCTGGATATACATGACCTCACAGTGCCTGACAGTACGTACACAAGACTATCATAATAGGAGGAAAAGATCATGACATTAAAATAAAAGAGAGACTGATGGAGAGGGGGAGGGGATATGATGGAGAGTGGAGTTGCAAAGGGGAAAGCCGGGGGAGGGAGAGAAATAACATGGGTTATTGTCTACAATTATGGAAGTTGTCAATAAAAAAAATAAATTTAAATTGAAAAAAAGAAAACCCTGAAGACTACAAATTTGCTGGTAAGTCTTGTAACTACAGGAAAGTGAGAACTGTTCTCAGATGCTGAAAAACACGCCAGCTCCGAAAAAGCACAACTCCTTTTACTAATGAGGCCAAAAGAGAATGGTGTCCCGTGAGGGCCCACACACCCTGAAGCATTGGAAAATAAACTGGAATTGTAACCATACCTTTCTGAGGACTCTCATGCCATCCAGTTCAAGTCCCTCGGGGGGAACTGGGGCAGAAATTTCTTGAGACCACATCACCACCATGGGGCTCTTGCATCTGGGGAAGGGAAGAGGGAACCTGGAGTCTCTTCCACACCCAGCGGACCTGGGGAAGGTGGAAGCTTCTAGATGTAAGCACAGATGTCCTTTATCTGACTATTGAGTCATTTCTTCCTCTTCCAGGTTCTGATCTGAAGGACTGGATCCTCACAATTGGCAATACCCTCCCCAACTGTCAAGATGTCCCAAGGGAGCTTCTGGACCTCGGAGATGAACGGCAGAACCTGGATCCTACTTCCAAAAAGGCTGTTTATCCTGACTGGTGGTAGGATTGGTTACAAGAGGCGGAAATGAGGGCTGAGGAAATGGCTCGGTGGGTAAGAAAGGCACTTGCCACACACAAGCATGAGGGCCCCACACTGCCCGAGTTCGAATCCCCAGGACTTACATAAATGGCTGGGCATGGCCATATGTGTCTGTTACCCCAGAACTGTGGGGAGCAGAGGCCAGAGAATCACTGAATCCTGAAAACAGAAGCTCTAGGTTCAGAGAAATGTCCTCTCAAAGACACGTACGGCCCAGCAATAAAGTAGGACACTTGATATTTTCCTCCGACCTCTGTGCATGCACAGGACATGCACATATGCACACATCACACACACTATACATGTGGGGGAAAAAAAGATGCAGAAACTATGTATGTTTAGAGTTGGGGATGCCTAGGTATCATGGGGTGAGGGAGAGGAAGACAAGTTGTGGCACGGGGGCGGAGGTAATAGGAAGGGGGAGGGTAGATTGGCAAGAGAACAGAAGAGCCCATTCTTTATCTCTAGTGAAACACACAGGAAAACATTTTTAAATATTTATTTATTTATTTTCTTGAGAAACCGCTTGCGTGAGAAAGAGAGAGAGAGAGAGAGAGAGAGAGAGAGAAAATAGGCATGCCAGGGCCTCCAGCCACTGCAAAAGAACTCCAGATGCATGCACCACCTTGTGCATCTGGCTTATGTAGGTCCTGGAGAATAGAACCGGGATCCTTTGGCTTTGTAGGCAAATGCCTTAACCACTAAGCCATCTCTCCAGCCCCGGAAAACATTTTGTTGTTGTTTGTTCAAGGTAAGGTCTCACTCTAGCCCAGGTTGACCTGGAACTCACAGTGATCCTCTTACCTCTGCCTCCGGTGTGCTGGGATTAAAGGTGTGACCATCGGGCCTGGCTGGAAGACTGTATATATATATATATATATATATATATATATATATATATATATATATATATATATACATACACATTTGTAGATTAGGTTCTATTTCTTACTTGGTCTTCTGGTCTACCTACAGAACAATACATTGGATCTTGGGTCATCTCAGAAACATTTAGTGTGATAAATCCACCACACAGTCCATATCATATCCATAGCCTATTACACAATCCAGTGGAAATGCAGAAAGGAAACTTTTATAGGATAGTGGATCAATGTCCCTATCATCTAAGCCATCCAAATGTTTCCTTCCATTTTTTTTTTTTGTTTCAAGGCCATATTTTTATACAGAATTAAAATTCAGTTAGTGAATTGAACTAATTTCAACTAATTTGAAAATCAATTTCAAGTTGCATGACAATTCTTGGACTTTCCTTTGTCATTGTTCTCCAAGTCTGAAAGGCTGGGTTTCCTCTGCAAAGAAGTCTGTAAGGCTTGACTGTGAGGTAACAATACTGATTTAGAAATCTCCCAGAACTTAACAAAATACATAAATGTGGCCCTTCAAAATAAATTGGGGAACCATGACATAATACCATCATACATTTATCTCAACCATGTTGACTTTGCTCACATTTCTGGAATTCCCCTTGCGGAATTACTTTCCTCAGCCTCTGTAACACTTTGTTTTGTGCCTGATCCAGTTGACAAGATCTCCTTTGAGTGTGGGTTCAATACACAGAAACTGTCAACAGTTACAAGGGGTTGTAGGACGAATAAGGTGTGTAACCTCTCAAGTTGGGTGATATTGGTTTTTGCTTGAGAACATCTTGGGCCCAAAATGTAATGAAGCTTATTTCCTCATGCAGTTAAAGCATTTTGAAGAGGATGTGTTTTCATGGAAAGGAGTTTTACCCTGTTATTCCCCAACAAATCCTACCGTGTGCAGTGGGGTTGTCCCTACATGACTAATTTTTTAGGGATCTTCTAACACATAATTACACTTCTGGTGGCCAAAAGCTATTTGTTTTATAAGCTCTGTGATATTTGCATTCTTAGTTTCTGGCAAGGCAGAGTATTCCATATTTAAATATAAGACAGTCGCTCAGGCCAATTGTTCTTAACCAATTAATTAACTCAAGCCACCCTTGCTGTTACCATTGTCTTGAGATGTGGGAGCTTCTTCATGCTTTAATTACCTCGTTTCTCACTTATCACGTTCTTTCTATTCATTTCAGCTTGAGTATTCTTTCTGAATCCATCTGATAGCATAAAAAGAGAAAATTAGATGGCCTTGTTGTCAGTACATATTGTTAATATTTTTGAAGACTGCATACAGAATCTCCTTGTTGCTTTCTGAATCCTCAAGCTTGCACAAAATTTTAAATACACAGTATAATTCCTCTCAGTGTTCTTTTATTGTGTTTCTTATATTTGACAGCAAAAGACGGCAGGCTTTCTTTCTTTCATCGTTCGAGGATTTTGTAAACAGCTAGAAAAGACAATATTATTTCCCTATAGATGTTTTCCCTATAAATTTTTTTTTTTTTTTTTTTTTTTTGAGCAGCTGAGTTTTATAAATGGCAAAGCTGGGAATAAATACTAATGTATACACATATATTTTAAAATGTTTTTGCTATCTTGATTCTATTACTTTTCTTATTCCTTAAAGACTAGTTTAATTTCACTTAAATTTTTTTTTGTTGTTGCTTTTTTGGGTTTCAACAGTCGTGAGAGTTCTGTAAAAGGTAAAATAAAATACTATCTGTTGTCTATGGGTAATTATGCTGCCATTTGACTAAGGTGTGTGGGGAGGTGTGTGAGCCTATTGCTTGCCTGTGCATAGATTGCCTCTGGAAATATACACCAGACCTGGCCACATTGCCAGGGGAATTATAGCAGAGGTGGGCAGAAAAGGAATCTTGACCCTATGCCTGTTTTTAACATTCTGGATTTTGAACCATGATGAATGCAAGGCCAATTGCTAAATTAAAAAATGAAACAAGGGCTGGAGAGATGGCTTAGCTGTTCATGCGCCTGTCTGTGAAGCCTAAGGTTCGATTCCCCAGTACCCACGTAAGTCCGATGCACAAGGTGGCACATGTGTTTGGAGTTTGGTTGCAGTGGCTAGAGGCCCTGGTGTACCTGTTCTCTCTATATATGTATCTGCCTCTCTCTCTCTCTCTCTCTCTCTCAAATAAATAAATAAAATATTTTAAAAAACAGAACAGGGCTGGAGAGATGGCTTCATGGCTGAGGCATTTGCCTGCAAAGCCTAAGGACCCAGATTGCTTCCCCAGTACCCACGTAGGCCTGATGCACAAGGGGGTGCATGTATTTGAAGTTCACTTGCAGTGGCAAAAGGTCCTGATGCACCCATTCTCCCTCTATCTGCCTATTTCTCTGTCAAAATAAATAAATAAATAAAATTATTTAACAAAAAACCCCAAATACCTGGTGGCTTTAAAAAGTGACATAAAGAGAAGAATTAAAGAAAACAAATACTATCTGTTGATCTGAAGATCAAAAGAAAATCCTTTCTTGTCTTGCTAATTCTTTTCCTTCACTTTGTTTTCACTCTGGGCAATAGCTTTTTTTTTTTTTTTTTTTCCAGGCATGCCCAACTGAATACTTTTTTTTTTCTTTTTTAATGAGAGAGAGAGAAAATTGGCATGCCAACGCTTACAGCCACTGCAATTGAACTCCAGACACATATGCTCCTTTGTGCACACACACTTGTATCACTGTGTGTCTGGCTTACGTGGGACCTGGAGAGTCCATCATGAGCCCTTAGGCTTCACAGGCAAGTGCTTTAACTGCTCAGCCATTTCCCCAGCCCCAACAGCTTTTCCTTTAATTAATTAATTAATTATTTTTTATAATAATGTTTATATTCTACAGTTTTCATAAAGGCTCAATTGTATTAAGTCACTTATTGTGTTTTAATTATCACTATTGTTATATTCACTTATTTTACTGTGTACTTGTGAGGAAAGAGAGAGTAAAAGAGAAAGAGAGAGAGAAATGCCTATTCCAGAGCCTCTTGCCACTGTAAACAAACTTCAGAGGCATTTGCCACTTGTACATCTGGCTTTACACAGGTACTGGAGAATCAGACTCAGACTAACGGGTGTTGCAAGCAAGCACCTTTAACTGATGAGCCGTCTCTTCACTTCATAGTGTTACTTTTTGGGACAGGGTCTCATGTATCCCTGACTGGCCTCAAATTGGCCAGAATGACCTTGAAAGTCTTTTTAAAAAAATGTTTTATTTTTATTTATTTACTTATTTGACAGAGGAGGGGAGAGAGAGAGAGAGGGAGAGAGAATGGGTGCACCAGGGCCTCCAGCCACTACAAATGAACTCCGGACTCATGTGCACCATTGTGCATCTGGCTAATGTGGGTCTTGGGGAATCGAACCTGGGGCCTTTGGCTTTGCAGGCAAATGCCTTAACTGCTAAGCCCATCCCTCCAGCCCGAAAGTTTTTTTTTTTTTTTTTGAGGTAGGATCTCGCTCTAGCACAAGCTGACCTGGAATTCATTATGTAGTCTCAGGCTGGCCTCAAACTCATGGCGATCCTCCTACCTCTGTCTCCCAAGAGCTGGGATTAAAGGCATGTGCCACCACGCCCGGCAAATGCCTGGATTTTTATGCCATGCTAAGGATTGAGCCTGGTGCTTCACACATGTTAGACAAGCACTACATCCGCAGCCCCTGGCCAATACCTTTTAACTTCTAACGTCTATTGATCTGATGAGAGCTGAGATCCCTGGGTAGAAAGTGCCCCCAACCTGCCTCTAGAATCTATAGGACCCTCAGCAGACATGCAGGGGAGGTCATCTTCCCTGGTGTTTTTACAGAGCCTTATCCTAAATACGTGCTAGGAAATGGTGCAGGATTAATGTGTTCAAAGCCAGCCCTTCTCCAAGTTCTCCAGCAGCATTCTTGCTCTTAGCTACTTATTGAGAACCTCTGTGTTTCTAGAGGCTTCCAGCATGCGGATCTCTTCGTCCAGGTAGCTGGTATTAACCTTTGAGGCTTAGTAGCTGATGAGATGGGCGGCTGGCCTCTTCCGTGACTGGAGAAGATGGCTTTGAGGGTAGGGCCAGATGGGAGGGGACATAGCTGACTATGCATTTCCTCTGCCTGCCACACCCTCCCAGTGTAATTTAGGACTCCGTTTTATGCTGCACAGCGTCAGAGATGACAGATGCCTGCAGAATGACTAGATGACTAATCAGTGAAGGAGCATCTTGTCCACTTACCCCACCTTACTTCCCAGCCAGAAGACACTGCCGTGTCAAAGACTGTCTTTCCCGAGTTTCAGGAGGTGAGGAGGATTTCAGTTGGATGATGCATGCATTTCCTGCCACATGATGAGCACACACTCTTCTTTTTTAAAAATTTAAATTATTTATTTATTTGAGAGAGAGAAAGAGGCAGAGAGAGAGAGAGAGAATGGGCACGCCAGGGCCTCCAGCCACTGCAAACGAACTCCAGACGCATGCACCACCTTGTGCATCTGGATTACGTGGGGCCTGGAGAGTGGAGCCAGGGACCTTTGGCTCTGCAGGCAAACGCCTTAACTGCTAAGCCATCTCTCCAGCCCTCTTCTTTGTTTTTTTGAGTCAGGGTCTCACTCTAGCTTGGGCTAACCTGGAAGTTACTCTGTAGACTCATGGTTGGCCTTGGACTTGTAGTGATCTTCCTACCTGGGCCTCCAGAGTGCTGGGACTAAAGGCATGAGCCTTCATGCCTGGCTGAGTAAAACATCAAGCGGAATTGAGTAGAAACTCAAATGGAAAATAAAATAAATTCAAATCCAGCCATTAGGAGTTTGATCTTCATATCTAGGTCTGTCTTTAGTGTTTTTTTTTTTTTTTTGTGTGTGTGTGTGTGCACATGTTGTAGTAGTATGTGTGGTGTGGTGTGTGTGATGGGGTCATGTGTATGTACTGACGGTGCACCCTTGCGGGCTTGTCTGCTATGGCGGGAGGACAGCATCAGGTGTCCTCTGTGTGGTGGTTTGATTCAAATATCCCTCATCAATTTAGTGTTGGGAATTCTAGGTTCCCAGCTGGTGGAGATTTGGGAATTAAAGACTCCTGGAGGCAGTGTATTGTTGGGGGCAGGCGTATGGGTGTTATAACAAACTTTCTCTTGCCAGTGTCTGGCACACTCTCCTGTTGCTATTGTCCACCTGATGTTGGCCAGGAGGTGATGTCCACCCTCTGCTTATGCCATCATTTTCCCCCTGCCATCATAGAGCTTCCCCTTGAATCTGTAAGCCAAAATAAACCTTTTTTTTCTTTCCCCACAAGCTCCTCTTGGTCGGATGTTTTCTGCCAGCCAAGTGAACCCGACTGTAACACCTTCCATTATCCATCCCTCTGTGTTTCCTGTAACAGAATCTCTTACTGATTCCAGAGCTTGTGGTTTGTGAATCCCAGCAATTCTTTCATCTCCACTCCCCACAGCACTGGGGTTGCAACAGATAGATATATATGGTCATGCCAAGCTGTTTACCTGAGTTCTGGAGATTCAAACTTGGGAAGATGGTCTCAGACCCCTTCAGTCTCTCATGCTTACATAGTAAGTGCATTTAACTGCTGAGCCATCCCTCCAGCCTGAAGCTTCTTTTCAAAAATATATATAATAGAGGCAAAGATCTTAGGTACACAGCCTTTGTATTAAATTAATTTGTGTCACGCGAACAGACTACCCGAGAAAAACAACTTAAGGGAAAAGAGGTTTATTTTGGCTCATGGATTTGGAGAGATTTCGGTCCATCCTGGTGGGGAAGGCATGGACACGGGAATAGTTCTGTCTGGGGTAGTGGGAGTGTGAGGCAGTGGCTAGTCTCATGGTACAGACAGGAAGTAGAGGAAGCTAGACAGGAAACAGTGGCAGGTGTAACCTTCAAAGGCTTACCCCTAGTGGCCTACTTCCACTCACCAGGCCCCACCTTCTAATGGCTCTCAGCCTTCAATACAGTGCCACAAGCTACCAAGCATTCAAAATATGACACTGTGGGGGACATTTCTGTCACCTTTTATTTTTCGGTGTTCTGATTGTACATACTGCACCCTAGGCAATTTTCGACCACTGAGCTACATAGCCGGTCCTCCAAATCATTATTTTAGAGCTAAACCTTCAAAAAAGGTATTCTATGGAAACTGTACTTATTAAATATGCTTACATAATCAAGCGGGGAAGATGGATGACAAAATAATTATCCAGAAAGCATTTGAAACTGAACTGACAACGAGTTGAAACTAAAAAAGATGTTTAGCGGAGTGAATTTTAAAGCTCTGCCTTTGGAGTGAAGAAAATCAATTGTGAAGACTGGGAGATAGCTCAGCTGGTAAAGTGCTTGCCTCATTAGCATGAGGACCTGAGTTTGATCCTCCTAAGAACACTTAGAGGCCAGAGCACATCTGGAAGAGGAATCTTTAAGCTATGGGTTGCCGCCCTTGAATAAACAGAAATTCTATTTAGTGGCTAGCAACCAGCGTAAAACAGGACAGGGAAAAAGGAAACAAAGAGAAAGATAGTCATCAAGATAAAATAGAACTGAGCTAGAAAATGCCACAAGCTACCAAGCAGTTCATAGTAAGTAATAAGGCTAAATATTGTTTTACGAAGCTTTTATTTCAGTTATATGTAATGTGTGTGTGTACTAATCATATATAACATGAACTTCATCTGTGGGCCACAGTCAACCAAGTCTGAGAAATGCCAAGGTAGAGAAAGACACCCAGATGGTGACAGTTACAGAAACGTTTAGCTTTAAAGAGGTGACTAAGAGGTGACAAACTCTTTCGTCCGTTAGTTGAAGGACTATCATGAAAAGTAGACAATGGCTTTGTTCTCCATGGTCTTGGTAGGAAGGGGCTCAAAGCGGGGGCGGGGGACATTCCAGAGGAAACATCGGACATTGGAGCTGGTTTTCCAGGACGAGCAAAGGAACACGCTCTGGAGTGCTTCTGCACCAGACAGGATCCATGTGTCAGGGTCACTGAGGCATGGGTTCATATATAGGGGAAGAAGCTGGATTAGACATCCCTGAATATCTTTTGATCATCCTATTTTCTTTTTTTTTAAATTATTTATTTAATTTATTTATTTATTTATTTATTTATTTATTTATTTTAGAGAGAAAGAGAGAGAATGGGTGCACTAGGGCCTCCAGCCACTGCAAACAAATTCCAGATGAATGCACCACCTTGTGCATCTGGCTTATGTGTGTACTGGAGAATTGAATCTGATTCCTTAGGCTTTGAAGGCAAGTGCCTTAACTACTGAGCCATGTCTCCAGCTGCTGTTGTCTTTTTTAAAATATGTTTTGAGGCAAACCTAACAGACTGGCCTTTTTTTTATGAGAGAGAATTGGCACGCCAGAGCCTCCAGCCACTATAATCAAACTCCAGAGGCATGCACCACCTTGTACGCATGTGTGACCTTGTGCATGTGTCACCTTGTGCATCTGGCTTACATGAGATCTGGGGAGCTGAACATGGGTCCTTAGGCTTCACAGGGAAGTGCCTTAACAACTAAGCAATATCTCTAGCCCTTTTAACATATTTTTAAAAATTTATTTGTGTCAGGGCCTCTAGCCACCGCAAACCACTTCAGATGCATATGTATCTGAGGAAAGGAACCCTAATCGTTGGGCTTTGCAGGCAAGTACCTTAACCACTGAGCCATCTCACCAGCCCGCCAGTAGACTTTCTGATTTCTGGGTATGAGTTCTTCCAGCAGTAGTCACTGGCTCCTCTCAGTGATCACGGGAATAAATCTGATATACAGGTACATGTATCACTCGTACATGTTTTTCGTAACTTTATAGACTGAGAACAGAAGAAAAGTATCGTAAAGTCAAGCCATGGTTTTGAGGCTGTGATTTATTTGGGAACAAGCACTCTGCTGTCCTATAAAATTAAAGGATTTATGACATTACTGAACCATGATTGGAAATCCAAGGTTCTGCCAAGAATTTCCTTTAAAAGTTCATTTCTCTTTGGGATTTAAAAATCTCCACATAGTTTAGTGGCCTATCATATAAATAAAATAATTATAATCCCCTGAATAGCGTTTGTAGTTTAAACTATTTATTTCAAAGACAACCCAGAGTCTCCATAAGAAAATCACATATCGAGCTGCAAGTACAAGCAGCATGGCTCTGAACAGGTATCTGATAACCAAACAGAGCCAGCAGTGCCACCCGAAGCCTGTCTCCTGACCATGTCACACCTCCATTCCCACTTTCCTTAAGATTTCAAACATGTGTTTTTTAAAATATATTTTATTTATCTATTTGAGAGAGAGAGAGGGAGAGAATGGGTGCACCAGCCACAGCAAACAAACTCCAGATACATGCGCCCCCTTGTGCATCTGGCTTACGTGGGTCCTGGAGAATTGAACCAGGGTCCTTTGGCTTTGCAGGCAAATGCCTTAACCATTAAGCCATCTCTCCAGCCCCTCAAGCATGTATTTTAAGTAGTTAAAGACTCATTTATTTTGAGATATCAGAGAACATGAACAAAGGCTAATGTTGGGACACAGAAGATAAAACCCTCAAGTATGCTTTTTCGGCACGCTGAATTCTTGGACCTGAAGAAGTGGCCCCAGAACATGACTTCTCTGACTTTGTTTCTCATGTCTTCCAAAGCACAGTGAGGGGCTGTGTCTGAAGCCTTCTCACCTCAATAAAGGAGGTTCTTCCACAAAGAATGCCATTTGCATAAGTCTCTTCCTATAATGTCTCAGATCATCGTGGCTCTTGAAGCCCATTCCTCTCCACTAGAAACCATTTACTTTTCCTTTAAAATTGCCTCCAGCTTCTCCCTTCGGGAGGTATATAAGCTTTTAAATCTCGTCGGGCTTTCGGAGAGTCACTTTTCACTCCTGTGATGGTCCTGTGTATGGCATAAATTGGCATGCCTTTGCTTCTGTTAATCTGTCCATTGTCTGTTCATTTCAGCAGACTCAAGGATGGGAACTAGAGGGCAGGAGGGCACTTACCTTCACTCCTGTGACATGGAAGCAATAGAAATGAGACCAAGCCTCGCCTGTGGGGGAATGAATACAGGCACTTTAAAGTGGCTGGCCAAAGGGAGCCAAAACAGGCAGACCAGGATGCTCCCCTAATGGAGGGAGTGATGGGCGTCTGTTGGTCTGTTGCGGGTAGCCATCATCTTGCCTGGGGACTTTGAGCATGAAAACTCTATGTCCCCTGTACATTCTATCCTAGCCTCTCCTGGGTTCTGGGATTCTGGTCAATTCACTGTACCCAGATCACTCATTCTTCTCCTTCTTTCTTTCTTTCTTTCTTTCTTTCTTTCTTTCTTTCTTTCTTTCTTTCTTTCTTTCTTTCTTTCTTTCCTCTTTCTTTCTTTCTTTCTTTCTTTCTTTCTTTCTTTCTTTCTTTCTTTCTTTCTCCCCTTTCACTTGGGATTAAACCTAGGGTCTGCAGGTTCGATTCCCCAGGACTCACATAAGCCAATTGCACAAGGTGGCGCATGCATCTGGAGTTCGTTTGCAGTTGCTGGAAGCCTTAGTGCACCCATTCTCTGTGTCTTTCTCTCTCACATAAAAAAATAAATAAAAATAAAATATTTACCAAAAGAAAGAAAGAAAGAAAAGAAACCCTAGGGTCTGTCTGCTAGGCAAGCACTCTACCATTGAGCTATATCCCCAACCTTATATTTCTCTTCTTTCTTACAAGAAACAAAGACTATGATAAGGCTGCATCACTTCATGTATTTTTCAGACCAAATCCTTTCAGAAGGACTTCTTTTCTTTCTGCATATTAAACCACAATGGTTAAGTATCTAAAAAGATGAAGTGCATTGAGTGGTCCGGACATGAATCTTTCACTTTGTAAGCTTCAGTATCTTGCTTCACTTTGGACTGATCAGAGCTCACACTGTTCCCGTTTATCTAATTTGTTGTTGTTGTTGTTGTTTTTGGAGTTGGGTCTCACTCTAACACAGGCTGACCTGGAATTCACTGGGTAGTCTCAGGGTGGCCTTGAACTCATGGTGAGCCTCCTACCTCGGCCTCCTAAGTGCTGGCATTAAAGGTGCACACCACTACGCCCACCTGGACAGCTCCATTATGTCAATGCAACAAAATTCTGGAGGAACAAGAGAATTGGACAAACATACTGGTGCTCATAGAGAGAAAACTTACTTATGTTTCATCTGTCCCGAATCCTCATAAGGGCCAAGTTTGATTTCAATGAGATATTTCTGAAATTCTGCCAGCTTGAAACTCCACTTTACAGGACTTTGCTGACAAGGAGCTATTTCTTGCCCCTACTGAAGGCTGTGTGACTCATTCCTGGGCAGTCCCCTCCCAGGTGACTCCACCCAGTGGGATCACCAAATAAGGCAGGCCTAAAAGGGAGCTTTCTTCGATTTACTGGAATTGTTTATGAGCAGAAGAATTGTTACAAGCAGTAGCTGGTTTCTCTTTAGATGCCATTTTCTTGTTGACACTCTTCACTCGTCAGCCAGCGAGACAATGGGAAGCGTCTTAGAACCCTGGCTCTCCAGCTTGGTGCAACACCTGGAGGAGACGGCAAACATGTATTGGCCTGGGCGCTGAGATTTGTGAACGCTCCCCAGGTGACTGCACTGTGTGCGTGGGCTGGGGTGGGTGGGTGAAGTTGTTGAGAACTGCTGTTAGGGCTTTAAGTCTGTACCCCCTTCATTCCTGAAGCCACAGCTGTACAGTTAGTACAATTAGCTGTCACTAATTGTGTGCTCAGTGGGCCAAGCACTCCTCTGAGTGCTCACATCCATGAATGATGTCATTATATCCTCACCCCAACTATGTGTCAGGCCCTGGTGATAATCTTCACCATCAGCCCAATGCAGCAGATATTAATTGCACACCAGGCGCCGGTGAATACAGGGATGAGTAAGACAGTTCATGCCCTTGGAAAGTTAATAATCAAAGATGGCTTGATAACAGGGAGACTACTATGTGCAAGAGAGTGTGAAGCACTAACAAAGTTCAAAGGTGGGAGGGCGTATTGCGCACTTGGGTCTCAGTGGTATGCTAGGACCGCTTCAGTACCAGTCTCTGAGAGCTGATATTTACATTTTCAGAAATTTTGTGAAGCACTTGATGTCAGCTTGTTAACTTGAAATGAACCATGGTGTGTGTACTGCAAATCAGAATTTCTTTCTTTCTTCTTCTTTTTCTTTTCTTTTCTTTTCTTTCTTTCTTTCTTTTTTTTTTTTTTCTTGAGGCAAGGTCTCATTCTAGCCCAGGCTGACCTGGAGCTCATGGTGACCCTCCTACCTCAGCCTCCTGAGTGCTGGGATTAAAGGAATGTGCCACCATTTGCGGTCTGGAAATCAGATTTCTTTCTGCCAGAAAGTTGCTGTTAAATACTTACCAGGATATCACTGATGGACCTTACAAGATATGTAAGACCCTACCCCACAAGAGTGTTGGGATATACCAGGTAGAGTGAAGAATATAGAATTTGATCAAAGACCAGAGTTGAGGAGCTGGAGAGATGGCTTAGCGGTTAAGGTACTTGCCTGCAAAGCCAAAGGACCCAGATTCGATTCTCCAGGACCCACGTAAGCCAGATGCACAAGGGGGCACACACATTTAGAGTTCATTTTCAGTGGCTGGATGCCCTGGCATGCCCATTCTCTCTCTCAACTAAATGAATAAAATATATTTTTTAAAAAAGACCAGAGTTGAGGGGGAATTTAAGCTTGCTCAAGTCAGAATACAGTGTGATTTGCCTGAAATTGGAGATAAATAAGTGGGAGGGTAATAGTTTCAGGTACAAAGCTGAGGGGAGGATGCATGCTAAACCTTCAGCCTACATTCCAATACAGCCTGGCACACATTAATTGCTCAAAACAAGCTGATACCCTCCTTTTCCCTAATTCACTTCTCAAATGAAGTTCACACTGTTGACATTTACATCCCCATACAAAATCTCTATGAGGAAGGTGTTTTAAAAAAATAGATGATGAGGGGGCTGGAGAGATGGCTCAGAGGTTAAGGCGCTTGCCTGCAAAGCCTAATGGCCTGAGTTCAGTTCCCCAGTACCCACATAAAGCCAGATGCACAAACTGGTGCATGCATCTGGAGTTCATTTGCAGCATCTGGAGGCATGCCCATTCTCTCTCACTCTTTCTCTCCCTCTCTCTGCTTGCAAATAAAGTACAAAAAAAAAAAGATGAGGAAACAAGATCAGAGATTAAGACGATTGGTCAAGAATACACGATTACTGACTCTCAGGGGAGTAAGGCAAGGTGAGGTAAAAACTGCTTTCAGTACAGTGACTGGGAGACTGGAGAATGGTGGTGACCAGGAGAATGGAGAATGGTGGTGTCATTGCCAGAAATGGTGGAGGAGAAGAATGTGGGGCAGAATAGCTAAGCCTGAGAGTGGCCTTCCATACGTGCGGCAGTACATACGGCAAGAGTAGATCTGGAAGAGACGTGGAGGCTAGAAATCCTCGTCTGCCAGTCAGCTCCCAGGCTAGCTAGAGTGAGCTCTTCCTCCGTTTCTTCCTACCCATGGGGCTGTGAGGCTCTGGCTTCTTCCTTTCTGTTTCCATCGTTGAAGTTGGGCAGCTCTTTCTCTGATCGCCAGCCATCTCAGTGACCTTGACTCTGGTCCAGATAACTAAAAATCCTAAGTGTTCTGCAGGCTCTGTAGGATGCCCACAGGGATTCAGACCCGCCTCAAACCTTCTTGAGAGTTTCTTCAGTGGGCTCTTGAGCTTTTGGTCATGGAGGATCTTGGAACCAATGCGGTTTCTTCCTGGCTCTCAGGGGCCAGGATAGCTGGGCCTTTGGCTAATGGGATAAGGTAGATTCCTGTAAGCCATATAAGTGTAGATCTGGCCCACATGAATAAAGCAGCCAAATGTGACAGCATGCCCTTCCATTCCTCCCGACTGGGCCTTGGTAGACATTTCCTTCAGCAGAGTGCAAAGAATGGGCTTGCAAGTTAGAGTAGTCTGTTTTAGAAATAGCCATTCTGTCTGTTTTTCCTTTTTCTAGTGCTAGAAACTAAAGCCAAGACTTTGTGCATGCTAGGCAAGTGCTCTACCACTGAGCTACACTGCCAGCCAGCCTCATTCTTTTTATTCTTACATAAGAATAGAAATTCCCGCCTGAGAATTCTTATGGTACATCTGGAACAAACTCTTAAAGCACAAATAGTAGCAGAGGATGGAAGCCCTGTTTTTTAAATTTTATTTATTTATTTGGCAGAGAAGGAGAGAGAAAGAGAGAGAGAGAGGGAGAGAGAGAGAGAGGGAGAATGGGTGCATCAGGGCCTCCAGCCACTGCAAATGAACTCCAGACACATATACTCCCTTGTGCATCTGGCTAGTGTGGGTCCTGGGGAATCGAACTGAGGTCCTTTGGCTGTTCAGGCAAACGCCTTAACCGTTAAGCCATCCCTCCAGCCCGGAAGCCCTGTTTTTCTTTTCTTTTCTTTTTCTTTTCTAAAAGCCTTACATACTGTGAAATATATCTTTTAATCCTAGACTGCATTAAACAATTTTCTGGGTACAGATTGTTCCAATTAAATTCTTAAATGTCAAAAGTTTCTTAAAATAAACCTCCTTAAAATAAACCAAATCAGCCACTCTGGATTCCAGCCAACATAAATGAGAGTACCTAACCAGATGGGGAGTCTGTAAACTAAAGGTAAGAGCAGTTGCTTTCAGCCCAGGGCCTGATGGGAAAAGCAAAGGGCTTTGCTCGGGCCATTTTTCCTTTTCAAATTGTTTTTACAAAATGCAGGCTACATCCTAATAAACAGCTGGACCATGCTTCCTGTGGCACCTGCTCATGTATGCCCGGGATGCTCTGAAGAAAAGAAACTGGATGCAGTAAGCAGAGCCGCTGGCTTTCTTTGGAGTGAGTGAGGAACTAACCTGGACAGAGGGCCATGGGATACGTCCTTCTTTCATATGCCACAACTAGGATGAGGTCATCAATAAGATGCAACCTGCCCTGGCCTGGCAAGCATGGTTCTGCTGGTTCAACCACTGGGGTCTGATGGGTTCTGAGCAATCAGAAGGAGCAAATGGTCTTCTGCTTCCCAAATTGGCCACCCCGTGAGTGAAAACCCTCCCTGGAGCCTGAGTAAACTTCACTGGTCCCAGGAACAATCATAATTGAGCTGGGAAAGAAAATGCCTTCTAACAAATGGAGAGGAAAGCGAGACCATGGCATCTCTTGCCACCCCTCTGGATGGGAACCCTGTGGGCTTCCAATATGGGAGAAATGGGGTGGAAAAGGGTCTGGCCAATGTCAAACAGACAGGAACAGAGGCAAACCTTTCAGCTTGGACTGTGGAGTTGTTGACCCTGCAGGGCAAGGTCAGCACAGAGTCAAAAGCTGGAAATGCCAAGATAGAGCAGGGGACCCTGTAGGCAATCCAAGAGGCAGGCTGGAGCACTGGAGAGATCAGGCACAAAGAGACATTCCCCACTTTGTGTGGCTTGTCATTCTTCCCCCTTTGGGTCAGTTGATGAATGCAGGCCTTGTTATCCCCTCTCATCACCCTGAGCAGCACTTACAACTGAAGTGACTCCATTGATGTTTGACACCATAGAGCTGCCTAATATAATGCGTGGCTCATCGTCAGCCCTTAGAATGTACTTTTTGGGGAAAGGAAAGAGGAAGAGTGGACACAAAGGTGGAATGATGGGAGGAGGAACAATAGAAAGGAAAAAATTAGATGGAAGAATATGAAAGCCTTCCTGTTGTTCCAAATTCCCTTCTGGGAGACCTCTGGGCTATCTTGTCAATACAGGGGGCGTGACAGATCCTGAGGCACCAGGAACTGGCCTTTGTGGTGGACACTTGAGGGCATATGGTTTTGGAGTCTGAAACATGAATCCCTGCCGGGAAAAAAAATACAGTCATATTTCATCTCTTGGCATTTCATCTCTTTCTGGGGTTTTTCTTTCTCTGGTGCTTGCAATGCCAACAAGCTGAAACCTGAAAGCTCAGTTCTCAAGGATGACGATGTGTTAAAAGAATGCAGTTAAAATGCTCATTAGGGATCATCTACTGCTGCAAAGAATGGGATAGGGCAAGATTCTCCTAATCATTGGATTGACTCAACAAAGTTTTACCAAATATTACATTTTACAATGCCTCAGTGAAATCTCATGAACGATATTTGGAAGGGAAGGAGGAGCCTTAAGAAGCCTGTATCTTACAGGAAAAACTTTTGCTAATAGCTTTGGTACCCACAGAATTACTGACATGAGTTATGAACTCTGTACGAAGGGTGCCTGGGAGTGGAAAGGTGATTGGGACTTTTAGCAGAGGGGAGGAAGTGGTGGTCCTCAGACTCTAGCATTCTTCGGGCTTAACTGAGGTGCAACTGCAGATTCTGCTTTTTTTAAAAAAATATTTTATTTTTATTTATTTGAGAGAGAGAGAAGTAGGCAGGGAGAGAGAGAGAGAGAGACAGAGAGTGAGAGAATGGGCGCACCAGGGCCTCCAGCCACTGCAAATGAACTCCAGATGTATGCACCCCCTCGTACATCTGGCTTACGTGGGTCCTGGGGAATTGAACCTGGGTCCTTTGGCTTTGCAGTCAAGCACCTTAACTACTAAGCCATTTCTCCAGCCCCCAGATTCTGCTTTTTAACACCCTGCTGGATGATGCCCCCGTGGGTAGCTTCACAGGCCATAGAACCGGGGAAGGTGTGACTGGGGGAAGAGCAGAGGTCCATAAGCTCCAAGGTTGGGATGACCTTCAAGAATTTCCTCTCCCTCCCCAGGCTCTTGGGTACATTAAACACACTTGTTTGTATTTTACTTAGTGTAGTAGTTACCTTCTTGCTGCTGGACCCAACCAAAGGTGGCAGCATAAGGAAGGAAAGGGTTTATTTTGGCCTATCGTAGGGAAGTTTCATCATGGCAGGAAAAGGATTGCAGAGCAGAGGTTGGGCATTACATCTTGTCACACTAGCTGGACAGTAGCAGCAAAAGTGAACAAGCTCTGTAACTGTGATACCCCAAAGCCCACCCCCAGTTGCACATCTGCTCCAGCATGGCTCTACTTTTTTTGATTTTTTGAGGTGGGGTCTCACTCTAGCTCAGGCTGACCTATGAATTCACTGTGTAGTCTCAGGGTGGCCTTGAACTCATGGTGATCTTCCTACCTCTGCCTCCCAAGTGCTGGGATTAAAGGCGTGCACCACCACACCCAGCAAGGCTCCATTTCTTAAAGGTCCAACAATTTCCTCAAATTGCTGCCAGTTGAAGACCAATTATTCAAAACACATGAAGCTATGAGGGACTTTTCATTCAAACCACCACATTTAAGAATCTTTGGGTTTCAAAAAATAAAGGGGTTATTTAGCCTAATTCAAATAATGAGGTATTTCTTCTGTCCCCTTGTTTTCACTACCTTATATTTCTTTCTAACTTTTGCTTGCTTTGTTTCTTGAAGCACCCCTCTGGCTCCAACCTTCTACCTGTGCTTCTAGTTAACAACTCTCACTAAAAAAAAAAAAGAAAGAAAGAAAAAAAAAGGCAGGATCCTTTGAGTTCCTGATTTAGGCTTTCAAAGGCAGACACAATACTACCCACATGTCCCCTGGGCCATGTCCAGTCGGTGGACCAGCAGATGTGCCCATATTTCCAGACACTTGTATCTGCAGGGCAGCATTGGTCACAGGTCCACCATTGGGAGATGCAGTTTGAATCAGATGTCCCCCATATACTCATGTCTTTTGGGTGCTTGGTCTGCCAGTGGTGGCAATTTTGGAGGTGGAGACTTGCTCAAGGAGGATTAAGGTTGTTATAACCAGCTCCACTTTTCCAGAGATCAACTCACTCTCCTGATGCTGGCTTCCACCTGCTGTGGCAGAAGTGACATAAGCCTCCACTCATGCCATATTTTCCCCTGCCACCATAGCCTTGCTTTGGCCAATGTCATCTTTTGCAGTGGGAATGTTTATTCTGTGCTGTTATGTGTATTTAACTTGTGTTTTAATTTTACAGGCTGACAATTAAGAGACGGCCTTGAATCTCAGATGAGACCTTGGACTATGGAATTTTGAACAGTGTTGGAATTCATAAAAAACTATGGGGACTTTTAAAATTGGACTGGATGCATTTACTATAAGACAAAATGAACTTCTACCATTGGCTGCTTTTGGTTGGATGTTTTGTTCTAGTCGTGTGAAAGTGACTACAATAAAAAAAAGTTGGTGTCAAGAGTGGGGTTATTGCTGCTAGAAACCTGACTATTGCTTTTGGTCTATTGGACCTGATTTGCCAGAGGAATATGGAAGGGTTTGAAACCTTGGACTAAGAGACATTTTCAGTGACTGATGGAGTCTTGTGAGAATTGAGATACCTATATGCAGAAAGAACTGTGTACTGTGTAGGCTTGTATTATGAAGAGAAAGAAGTTCATCAGGATTGAGCCAAAGGAATCTTGTGTGACAGGCTGGCTGTGCTGTTACCATATCATGAACTTGAACAAGGTTGAGTTTAGAAGAAATGGACTATTGTAATAAGGAGGATATGGCACAGAAAGACACAAAAGTTTTGGCTGGGTGTGGTGACGCACACCTTTAACCCCAGCACTAGGGAGGCAGAGATAGGAGGATCGCTGTGAGTTTGAGGCCACTCTGAGACTACATAGTGAATTCCAGGTCATCCTAGGCTAGTGCAAGACCCTACCTTGAAAAAGCAAAAAAAACAAAAAAAACAAAACAAACAAACAAACAAAAAAAAACCCCAGGCGTGGTGGTGCATGCCTTTAATCCCAGAACTTGGAAGGCAGAGGTAGGAGGATCACTATGAGTTTGAAGCCAGCCTGAGATGACTACATAGTGAATTCCAGGTCAGCCTGAACTAGAGTGAGATTCTACTTTAAAAAACAAAAAACAAAAAACAAACAAACAAAAAAATTGGGCTCACTTCAGCTTCAATTGTTTGAGAGATGGAGATTGGGCCATTTTCTACATTGGAACAGTATGAAGTGTTTTGAAGGAATTTTCCTGCTCTTCAAAGTTGGCTTTATTCCCCACTAGATTAATGTATTTGGTAGCTTACCTGATATTATGGAAGTATAACAAATGCAGGAAAGAGGGGGTCATTTGGTTTGCAGCATGCTATCTTGGAAATGGCCACTGGGTAATGTGAGGCAAGGTTGTTGGAGTCCCTGAATGGGCTGCAGTGGAGACCCCAAGATTTTGGAGATGCCAGGACTATAGAATGGCCACTAAGAAGAGCTGCTAACTCAGGATCCCCCCCCCCCAGGTTGTAAGCAGCTCAGTTAGAAGGGTGCACTTGGAACCTCAGAGACTTTGTTGTGAGTCTTAGATGTTGGACTTGGAGCTGCAGGGTTGGATATTTGCCCTACTTGTTTTAGATCTTGCATTGGTTCAGTCTTTCCTTGCTATGGCCAATGTCATCTTTTGCAGTGGGAATGTTTATTCTGTGCTGTTATGTGTATTTAACTTGTGTTTTAATTTTACAGGCTAACAATTAAGAGACGGCCTTGAATCTCAGATGAGACCTTGGACTATGGAATTTTGAACAGTGTTGGAATTCATAAAAAACTATGGGGACTTTTAAAATTGGACTGGATGCATTTACATCTTAAGATGGTCATGGGCTGGAGAGATGGCTTATCAGTTAAGGTGCTTGCCTGTGAAGTCAAAGGATCCAAGTTCAATTCCCCAGTACCCATGTAAATCAGATGCATAAGGTAGCACATGTGTCTGGAGTTTGTTTGCAGTGGCTAGAGGTCCTGGTGGGCCCATTCTCAACCTCTCTCTCTCTATTTGCTTCTTTGTCTCTCATAAATAAATAAATAAAATATTTTAAAAAGATGGTCATGAGTTCATGAGGGCCAGGGGTTGAATGTGGTGATTTGAATCAGATGTCTCAAAACTCATGTGTTTTGGGTGCTTAGTCCCAAGTTGGTAGCAATTTGGGAGGTGGAGCACTGATGGAGGAGGTGTGCTGTTAAAGGTGGACTTAAGGGTGTTATAATAGCCAGAACCCCTTTGCCAGAACTCAGCTCACTCTCCTGCCGCTGTCTTTCACCTGCTGTGGCAGAGGTGATGTTCAGCCTCAGCTCTACCATCTTTTCCTTGACATCATGGAGCTTCCCCTTGAGAGTGTAAGCCAAAGTAAATCCTTTCCTCCCACCAGCTAGCTGCTTTTGGTCGGGTGTTTTGTTTCAAAAGCATGAAGGTAATTACAACAGGGGAGGAGGTGCTACTTTCCTGGAAAGGCCTTTCAGGCACAGAGGGCAATGTGGTTTTTGCTTCCAGCCCCCATGGCTGGCTGAGATCCAGGCCTCTATGGTCCTTGGAGAATTACTTGACCATGCATGTTCCCGGGGGTGGGGGGAGAGGGGAATTTGTCTTTCTTCAGGAAAGTATGGGAGATTTACTATTTGGAAATTTCTGGTCTATATTAGTGAAGTGTGTAAGAGGTTATTTTGTAGTTTTTAAAGACTTGGTGGTTTTCCTAAGCTTTTCTTTGTGGTGGAGAATGTTAATGAAAAGTCACCCCTCACACTTCCTGGGGTTGATTACAAGGTCAGTCCATTCCTACTTTTGTGGCCACACAGCCGGTCACATAGACATTTCTTCTACTAGGAGCTATTGCGCACCTGATGGGCCAGGCACAATTCCAGGCCTTAAAGTTACAGCAGTAACCCCCAAAGATAAACATCTCTACTTCCAGAGAGCTGATGTTCTAGTGGTGGGAGCCAATAGGTAAATACAACAGCACATGCATTATATTTTATGTTAGATGGTGGTAAATGCCTTGGGGGAGAAAAAGCACAGCATAGCAAGGGGAAGGGAACATGGACAAGGGAACAGAGAGGACAGAAATTTATAGTAGCATGGGAAGGGCAAGTGTCATTGAGAAATGTGAGCCAGACCTTGACAGAGGGGAGGGAAGTTTTGAGAATTTTGTAAGATAACTCAGGACAGGAACCAGGGATTTAAAAAGAAAAAAAGAAAAGAAAAGAAAACTTCTGGGAATAAATAATGAAAGAATAAGAGCGTAACAAGTTAGTAATAGTCCATGGCTGTGCACCCAAAATAGCCCAATGTGAATATTCTAGAAGTAGTGACAGGGAGAGGATATGAGAAAGAATTACCATCACAGTAACAATGTGACAAATTGTAGCAAAGCCAGATTCATTCCAGTGTGTTATGCTTTCCATTATCTGTAGTTTTTAAAAATTTCAAAATAAAGTTGAAAAGGTCTTCATTATGGCATTGATATTGTGATTACATAGGAGAACGATCTTATTCCTAAGAGATGAAATATCTGAGACAACATGTCATGATGCCTGTGGCTTTCTTTTAAAAGGCTCATAAAAATATTTTACAGAAATAGAAATACAAGCAAATATAGCAAGTTGTTACCAACTCAAGAATCAATGTAAAGAATGTATAATATACTGTTTTCCAGGTTTTATAGACTTATATCTTTTCATGATAAAATGTTGGGTTCTAGGGCTGGAGAGATGGCTTAGCGGTTAAGGCGCCTGCCTCCTAAGCCTAAGAACGCCAGTTCCAATCTCCAGGTCCCACAGTTAGCCAGATGCAAAGTGACGCAAGGGCACAATGCTGCACTTGACCACAAGGGGGCACACACATCTGGATTTCATTCACAGCAGCTGAGAGACTGCTGGCGTGCCCATCTCTGTCTTCCTCTCCCTCTCTCTCTCTCTCTCTCTCTCTCTCTCTCTCTCTGTGTGTGTCTCTCTCAAAAAAAACGTTGGGCTCTACTCTTTTGCATCTACTGAAGAGATGACAACATGTCTACATGCACACGTCTATGTTTATAGCAGCATTATTCCCAATAGTCTCAAACAGGAATGACTCCCAGTGCCCATCAGTGGCTAATGGATAAACAAAAGGTGGCCTAGCCATCAAGTGGAATCCAACTCAACAATAAGAATCAACTCTGTAGGGACTGGGGAGATGGCTCAGTGGTTAAAGGCACTCGTTTGCTAAGCTGCCAACCTGGGTTTGATCCTAGCACACATTTAAATGTGGATACACAGCAGTGCATGCATCTCAAGTTTGTTTGCAGGGGCAAGAGAACCTAGTGAGCATGTGTGCACACACACATAGATAAATGCAGAAACAACTATGTCATACATATTGTAGGAAAGAAAGAAGAAGCAAAACAACATATATTAAAAGATTCCAAGGGGGCTGGAGAGATGGCTTAGCAGTTAAGGCACTTGCCTGCAAAGCCTAGGGACCCAAGTTTGATTCTCCAGTGCCCAAATAAGCCAGATGCACAAGGTAGTGCATGCATCTGGAGTTTGTTTGCAGTGGCTAGAGGCCCTGATGTGCCCATTCTCTCATTCTCTCTCTCTTTCAAATAAATAAAACTATTTAAAAATTAAAAAGAAAAAGATTTCAGGCTTGAGAGATAGCTTAGTAGTTAAGGAGCTTGCCTGCGAAGCTTAAGGACCCAGGTTCGATCACCCAGCACCCAAGTAATCCAGATGCACAAGGTGGCACATGTGTCTGGAGTTCATTTGCAGTGGCTAGAGGCCCTGGAGTGTCCATTCTCTCTCTCTCTCAAATAAATAAACTTTTGGACTGAGTAGTGTGATGATGATGATTGTATAGCTCTAAAAATTGACTAAAAATAATCACATTGGGCACTTACAATGGATCATTTTCTTTTTAAAAAAATTAAAAAAATATTTTTATAGGCCGGGCATGGTGGCACATTCCTTTAATCCCAGAACTTGGGAGGCAGAGGTAGGAGTTTAAGGCCAGTGTGGAACTGCAGAGTGAGTTCCAGGTCAGCCTGGGCTAGAGTCAGACCTTTCCTTTAAAAAAAAAAAATGTATTTATTGGCAAGCAAAAAGAGAACTAGAGCATGGACATGGCAGGGCTTTCTTGCCTCTGCAAACGAACTCCAGACATGTGCACCATTTTGTGTATCTGGCTTTACATGGGTACTAGGGAATTGATCCCAGGCCTGCAGGCTTTGGAAGCAAGCACCTTTAACTGCTGAGCCACCTCCTCAGCCCTGATGGGTAATGTTCATTGTATACAAGTTATATCTTAATAAAACTATAAGAGAGGTAAATGTGATCAAAATGCATTTTATATGTCTATGAAAATGTCATAATGAAACCTATTATGTAAACTTAATATGTGCTAATAAAAAATGTAACAAAATTCTTAAGAATGTTTATTTTATTTGTGTATGTATGTATGTGTGCCAGGGTCTCTTGCTGTTGTAAACAAATGCAGGTCATATGTGCCTGGCTTTATGTGGGTAATTGAAACCAGATCAACAGGCTTTGCAAACAAGCACCTTTAACTGTTGAGCCATCTCCTCATCCAGACAAATACTTTTTCGGGCTGGAGTGATGGCTTAACGTTTAAGGTGCTTGCCTATGAAGCCTAAGAACCCAGGTTTGATTCCCCAGTACCAAGGTAAGCCAGATACACAAGATGGCACATGTGTCTGGAATTGGTTTGCAGCAGCTGGTGCACCCATTCTCTATCTCTTGCTAATAAATAAATAAATAAATAAATAAATAAAATATTAAAAAGTTTTTTCAGGGGCTGGAGCGATGGCTTAGCGGTTGGGGCACTTGTCCGCAAAGCGCAAGGACCTCGGTTCAATTCCCCAGGACCCATGTAAGCCAGATACACAAGGTAGCACATGCATCTGGAGTTTGTTTGCAGTGGCTGGAAGCCCTGGCACGCCCATTCTCTCTCTCTCTCTCAGCCTCTTTCCCTCTCTCAAATAAAATAAAAATTAAAATTAAATGTATAGACTTGTGTGTGAACTGGAACCAAAAATAGGTACCAGAAACCAGTAAGCTGGTAAAAGGCTATAAGGGAGGGAGGAAAGGGAAGGACTTAAGTGTATGGTATTGCACATATGTAAGTAGAAGAACAGATTACAGGGAGGGGAATGGCCTAAGCAAGGCCATGGGAAGAGAATGCGTAAAAGAAGGGCAGGGGGAGGGTCAATCAAAATTCAAGATATTGTGAATAAGACTTATGTAAACCTACTTTTTTGATTAATGGCACATCTAGAAGCTGTAGACTGTTACTAGAAAATTTTCAGTGCCTGGGATGGGATACCTTCCAGTGAGTTGTTGGCCAAGGAGGTCCCGGTATCCTCCAAAACATTAAAGGCTTTTGCCAAAGCCCTTGGTTTCCCTTGAGAAACAGATAGTAAGACCCTATTGCTGAAGACATCTCTTGCCTGAGAGGCAAGGTCACTGAGAAAGCAAGCTGGTGCTGAGCAGAAAACCTTCTCCCTGTAGACCAGCCAACTGAAAGCTGGAAAAAGCTGCATTGCACGCAGCATATGGGAGACAGAAGTCATCAGCAGTGAAAACAGTGGACACTGAATATTCAGGTTTGGCCAGACAGGCCTAATGACTGAACGGGTGCAATAGTGGCATGTCTACTCTTGAGGGTAACCAACTGCTCCATAATAGGACTGAAGGCCCTCTCTATGGGAGGGAATACATACCTGGTACTGAAAAACCTAAGCAAAAGTCTATGGCAGGTGAGGTCATGAGCCTCAGGGGTATAAAGCCTGCTCTTGTCTGGCTAAATGTATATATTATTCCCACCAAGCTGCCCTGAAAGCACTATACTTAATGTTCATATTCACATATTAACGCTACTCTCACTTCTGGTTAGAGAAGCTTCTCTTTTCAGATGGTGATGACCACTGGGATGACCCAAAAGGCAACATAGTGCTGAGAAGAAGGGATGGAGGAGTGCCCAGCACTGAAACACCTCTGTCACACCCTCCAAGGTTCAGGGCCCATTGCAGAAGAGGGGGCGGATAGAATGGAAGGGCCAAAGGAAGGGTATGACTTCTTACAATGCAACTGCCCAGACAGAAATTGGCCTCGATATCCATGACCTTGCAGTGCCTAGCAATACCTTTGCAAGACCCTCAAAATAGAAGAAAAAGATGATGACATCAAATTAAAAGAAAGACTAATGGAGAGAAGGAGGGGATATGATGGAGATTGGAGTTCTAAAATGGAATGGGGGGAGAGGAGGGAAATATCATGTGTTTTTTGTATGTAAGTATAGAAGTTATCAATAAAAAAATAATAATTTAAAAAATTAAAAATTTTTTCTTTTAAAGAACACAGTAAAACAAACACCAGAATCTGAAATACAAACCCCTAAGTCTTAGCCCTTAGAAAGTGAAGAGATAGCTAAGAAACAGAATAGTGTCTGCCGTGTGCTAAGCATTCTTCTACGTGTATCAAACCTTGGATTTTTTCTTTTGTAAAAAAAAAAAAATGCAAAAAAAATCAAGTTTTCTCTTTATCCACTTAGGAATCTGTTGTTGAAACTTGATTCACTAACAATATTATTTTTGAGCCATTACTGTGTGCTACATCCTGGAGATAGTGCTGAATCACATGGGCACTGAAGTTTGACATGATTTATGAGCTATTTTGGGGGATGTTTTCTATGAGAGGTGACAGAAAGATAGGTTAGGTGACCTGCATTTCTTTTGCTGCTCTTTCTTTCTTTCTTTCTTTCTTTCTTTCTTTCTTTCTTTCTTTCTTTCTTCCTTCCCTCCCTCCCTTCTTTCTCCCTCCCTCCTTCCCTCCCTCCCTTCTTTCTTCCTCCCTCCCTCCTTCCTTCCTTCCCTCCCTCCTTTCTTTCTTTCTTTCTTTCTTTCTTTCTTTCCTCCCTCCCTCCCTCCTTCCTTCCCTCCCTCCCTCCCTCCTTTCTTCCTCCCTCCCTCCTTCCTTCCCTCCCTCCCTCCCTCCTTTCTTTCTTTCTTTCTTTCTTTCTTTCTTTCTTTCTTTCTTTCTTTCTTTCTCCCTCCCTCCCTCTCTCCCTCCTTCCCTCCTTTCTTCCTCCCTCCCTCCCCCTCCCTCCTTCCCTCCCTCCTTCCTTTCTTTCTTTCTTTCTTTCTTTCTTTCTTTCTTTCTTTCTTTCTTTCTTTCTTTTTTTGGAGGTAGGGTCTCACTCTAGTCCAGGCTGACCTGGAATTCAGTACATAGTCTCAGGCTGGCCTTGAACTCATGGCGATCCTCCTACCTCTGCCTCCCGAGTGCTGGGATTAAAGGCGTGCGCCACCACGCCTGGCTCTTTTGCTGCTTTCTTATTTTAGGTTCTATTCAAAAAAACCTTAGGACCAGAAGTTGGTTATTTGGCAGGTATATGGATCAAATGGTGGGCCCCTCCAAAATATGTCTGTGTCCTAGCCTACAACCTATGAGTGTTGCATTAAATAGAAAGAAGTCTTTTCATTTGTAAGTTAAGTTAAAGATTTCAGATGAGATCTCCAAGAATTACCCACGTGGACCCTAAATCTAGGCACAGGTGTCCATAGGAAAGATGAAGGAGGAGGCTACATGGACAGCGAGGTGGAGAAGACCATGTAAACACGGATGCAGAGACTAGAGGGAGGCAGCCGTGAGCCAGGGGACAGCAGGAAGTATCAGAAGCTGGACGTGGTAAGAGGGATGGGCCCCTGGAAACTGCAGAGTGAACTCCGTCTAGTTGATGTTTTGATGACAAACCTCTTGTCCCTAGAACTGGGGAAAAGAATTTCTAGTGTTTTAAGTTGCCCGGTAGTTTGCGCCAGCTGATGCCAGAGGCAAAGTGAGGGGTCAAGTGAGATGCAGAGAGGCAGATCAATGAGAAAGGTCAATTTATCTGCCTTGGGGACCTTCTGAGAGACTGTGAGGAAAGGGAGAGAAAGAGCAGAGTTCGCCAGTTCCATCCCTACCTGGGAGGGCCAGTCTTGTGGCATTAAATGCCATGACTCCTGTCGGTGGAACGTACTGTTGAGATGGTATCTGGAGAGGACCTGCGGGGTGGGCCAAGGGTTTCTGGGCAGGGTGGCGTGCACATCTGCTCCCTGCCCTTTCACTTCATCTTGATTAGCTGAAGGCTCTGTGCGTGTAGTATGGGAAGCAAGATGAAGATGGAGATCAACTCACCCTGACGTCCAAAGAAGTGACCAGACCAGTGGACTCTGGCTGGACTGTCCAGCTCCAAGCCTTCATCAGGTTATGGCAAGAGTATGACAGCTGACTGATTCTTTCTGCCCACATGGGAATATGAATTCTCTTTCTTTGGGCTCTTATCCACTGGGATATGGCTTTTTTTTTTTTTTTTTTGTAGGGCTTCTTTGGGAATGTACTCGCTTAGCTTCTGCATATTGCCGCTAACAGAGCTTCTCATATCCCCATTGTATTTGTCTTACACATAAGCTCTATAAATGATGCATTACGTCAACCATGTTCTTATAGAATGTGCTAGAAGTGCTGTGAGGTGCTCCATATGGAGAGAGTGGATTTCCTCTGCTTGTGGACCTCACAGCACCTGGCACGGGGTAGGAAGACAGCAGGCGCATAATAACACCGTGTTTTCTCCCCTTTCTGCTCTCTCTGCCCAGCCCCCGGTCTCGTCACAGTCATTGGCAAGCCCTCAAGCCCTGCTCCCACACCTTGCTGTCTTTTTTTTTTTTTTTTGCTAGTCCATTCTTTGTTGTTCCCAGCCAGCCCTGTTCTTTTCTTGTCTCTTTTCTTCTCATCTCTCTGGGTAGAAGCCTGCGGAGCTGTTTTGCCATTGGCTGGGTAAGGAGCCCTCAGCCACTGTCTGTCTGTAGAATCTTAACAAAGCTCTCAACATCAGACTCTTCGGCCTTTCCATGCAGCTCCAAACATGGGTTAAGCGGTGCCTTCATCCCCACTCCCAGGTACCATTTAGCACAGAAGAAATGTGTGTATCTGGACTTGTTAAAGTGCATCTGCTCATGACGGTCTTGTGTAGGTAGTGTCAGGCACTGCGAGGTCGCCTGCTCTGTTTTAAGCCCAGCGTCTCCTCAGGTTGGAGAAAGTCTTGGAAAAGGCATGTTCTGTTCACGTCGCCTCGTCGGGACCTCCTGGCTGTGGTCCTGGCGGTAGCTCTTGTCTTAGCTGTTTGCTTCTCTTCTGAGGTGGCAGAGTCTCCAGAAGACTAAGGTGATTGAATTTCTAGCCACCTTTGGCTTGAACCCCCTGGCGTCCCCAGACAAGTGGTATGAGCCTCCTTCACCGGTTCTGATGGTGATATCTCAATTGCGAAAAGCCATCTGCACACATGCTTTAATTGTAATCGCTCATATCTGTTGCTCCCCACAGGCCAGGCTCTGTGCTGAGTGCTTGGAATTCTTTCTCTGCATTTTAGTCTCCACGATGACCTTATGCAGTCATTTGAACCCATTTGCAGATGTGGGAACTGAGACGTAAGAGACATCTCATAGAACCACACACGTGTGGAACTGGAATTCAAGCCTAGGCTTATCTGACTTCAGAACACATGCATTCTGCATGTGACCTTTGGTCAGAAGAATCCCCATCTTTTGTTCTGATAAAGTGAGAGTTCAATGAAGGGGTGGAAGAGGTAAACATGCTAGTACGTGTCCTTAGAGGACTGCACGATTTAGGAGCCAGGTCTGGCTAAGTCAGTTTGAACAATGCAAAGGATGCTGGCCAGTCCCCAAGTGAGCCTTTTCTGTTCAGGAAAACGAGATTGCCTTTAAAAGGAGATTTATTGCAAGGGATGTTAGAAAGAGACAGCAAATTCTTTGAACCATGAAGGTGGAGGGGGAATGAGGCCCTCAGAATGCCAGTCTATCTCAGATAGCACAAAGGTTTGCATGGCACCCAGCTCACACCATTTGGCTTGGTGTTCTTGGGGGAGGTGGAGAGAGTAGGGCACAGTATTGACCTTGAAACAGCCAAGGCTTAACTGGGGGCTGAGAGATGGATGCTACGGAGCACCAGTGCCCAGAGCATCCAGGGGCAAGTGATCCCCTGATCTCTGGCTTTGTCAGATGGGAGGTGTGCCTTGGCATGAGAATCCTGGCCCTGCTGAAGTGTGGCTTGGCTCCCTCCCTCTCCTGCATGTCTGGCTTTTATCACACAAGGATAGAGAGAAAAATATATTGGGAAGATGGATAACATTTAAGTGACTCTGCAAAGTTCTGTGGCAACATGGACCTGTTTCAAGAACTATTTTTAACTGTAGACATTTGGTCCCAATGGGACTAAAACTTAAAAGGACAGTTATAATTAGGTCACATTCAGAGGAACTTATTACATTTTGTTGGACGTCCCAGGAGTTGTGTATTTTAAATGATTTTAGGATTTAGACTCCATCATGTTGTAGAATTTCATTTTTTTCCCTCTGAATAATGAGAAGTAAATGTGAAAAATTATGATATCAGCATAGATAAAAGTAATAGCAAGAATCGGTCCAAATAGAAGAAAGAGAAACCATATACAATGTGTCTCTTCAGAATCCTCCTTTCTTTTCTTCTTGGCTGCCTCATAAAACGGCACCCGTGGAGGAGCCTGGATCCTTCTCTATTTAGACTGTAAGTTCCACCAGAGACAACCTTTTCACTCTCTGGGTATAGTTTAGCAGAGCCACTGAGAGGAGGAAAGGCGGGTGACTCTTTGGGAGCAAAATAAACATCAACAGTGGCTGAATTTTTTTCTCTGATCTCTGTACAGGTTACCGAGCTGAGGGCCAACTGGGAGCTTGTTATAGCACCCTTGGGAGTGCGGCTGGCAGAAAAATGTGAGAAAGGGTGGAGGTAGGGTAAGGAGAAGACAGTGGCCCAAACGGGAATCACACTGCTCTGCTTTGAAAAGTGTCTCAGGAGAGTTTTGTGTGACCAGAGGCTGGCAAGGGTGTAGGCCCTTCACTCTGGGCTCTGTGGATGCTGAACAAGTGGAGAATGTTGGCTGACCTCCTTATCCCCCACAACATCTCATGGATTGAAAGGAAGATTTTAAAAAGGGACATTGGGCTGGAGGGAATGGCTTAGCACTTAAGGCACTTGCCTGGAAAGTCTAAGGACCTGGATTTGATTTCTCCAGGACCCATGTGAGGCAGATGCACAAGGTGGTGCTTGCATCTGGCGTCTGTAGCAGCTGGAGGCCCTGATGTGCCCATTCTCTCATCTCTCTCTCTGCCTCTCTCAAGTAAATAATTAAAAGTAAAATATTTAAAAAGGAATACCAAAATGTATCTCTGTATGAGTGGATCCGTATGAGCCCTGAATGTTTGGCCCCTGTGACAAATACATACTATATTCCTACAGTTAAGTACCTGCCCACGGGCATGATTTTACCAGATGCTTCCTAACCTATTTCAATGTTAAAGTTCATGCAATCTGTTTTCTTTAACATTCACCTGTGATTAAACCACAACATGACATGGATAAGTGGGCCTCTGGCCATTTCCCTGTTAAATAAGATCCGTATAAAGATCAGAGCTACATGTACCAAAACCCAATTACATCTCATCTACAAGGGAAGTTGCTTAGAGAAAAATGACTGATGCTGGGTCCTTTCCTTGACTGTTGAAAAAAGTGGTGATGAGTCGGCCTTGGCAACCCGCTGTGTGTGAGCCAGTGGCCGTGATGATACGGTGGCCGTGATGACAGCTCGCCCCAAATGTCCTCTCCTTATAGCAGGTCAAACCCTCTGCTGTTTCGGCCTCACCTGCTCTTCCTATTCCTCTCCCAGAAACCAGAAGACCTCCAATATGGGGGAAGATTCGCAGAAGAAAGGTTAGTCAAAGAAGTCAGTAATCAAATTTCAATCTGCAGCCAATGAGGTCATCCCATCTTCCAGGTGCAGCCAACACACTGACTCAGGGTCCAGTCCACCCCTGCCCATGGTTTCTATGTCATTCTGAAAGGAGGTCTTCCCTCTTCATGTAAGCCTGCCCTATTTATAGGAAAACCATCTTGTGATCTGGTAAACTAATCTGTTACTATATATATTTTTAATTTTTTTATTTTATTTATTTTTGGAGAGAGACACAGAGAGGGAGAGGAAGACAGATAGAGATGGGCGCGCCAGCAGTCTCTCAGCTGCTGTGAACGAAATCCAGATGCGTGCGCCCCCTTGTGGTCAAGTGTGGCATTGCGCCCTTGTGTCACTTTGCATCTGGCTAAACGTGGGACCTGGAGATTGGAACCGCTGGAGATTGGAACCAGTGTTCTTAGGCTTAGGAGGCCGGCGCCTTAACCACTAAGCCATCTCTCCAGCCCTAATCTGTTACTATTGATGGAAGTGTTACAATTTCAGGAGTGCATCTCACCAAGACTTTAGCCTATGGGTCTCCACTCCAGTGCTAACAGGAGTCAGGCAAGTGATGGGAGTTAGCAAAGGTGAGCTAGGCCTAGCAGAGCTGCAGAAGGGAAGCTCTTTTATAGTATGGATCTATGATGCCCATGTTCACAAACAACTCAAGTAAAAAGAGAATTTGGGGATCTGGATTTAAATGTGCTCTCCTAATATTCAAATCCTGGGCAACCAAGTCAAATATGAAATAATTTATTGGGGTGTGGCTTAGAGGTACAGCGCTTGCTCAAGGCCCTGTGTTCAGGCCCATTACTACACACACAGACACACACACACACACACACACATATCAGCAGGACAGCTCTGAGGCTGAGAAGATGGTTCAGAAGTGAAAGGTGTTTGTGTGAAAAGCCTGCAGGCCTGAAGTTTAATTCCCAAGCCACCATGGGAACCAGATACAAAAACATGATGCAAACACCTGGTGTTCAAGTGCATGTGCATACACACATACATGCACAAATAAATTTTAACGAAAAAAATAATTTCTTAGTCAAATGCACAAATTAACACACACGAAAGCTAGCTTATTGCATCTGTAGCAATTCAGAAAGAATTGGCCTGTGTGGTAGAAAGCTGTCTGGGCACTCCAAATTGATGTCAGTGGTTATTTTTGGCAAAAGCAGTGGGAGTGAGTGGGAAATTTTACATTTTTTTTCATATACTTTTCTATTGTCTGAATCTTTAGCAATGAGAACATATTTTTGTATTACTTTTGAAGTTATATTTTTTAAAAAAAAAATCCTAACACTGACAAATCCAAAAAACTAGATTTAGGCATTTTAAGACTAAAAATATTTAAGAGTGGCTGTACAGACCACCTCTAGCATGCACACAGCCCTAGATCCTATTCTTTAAACCAACTAAGCAATAAGTTTTAAAAAAAGAACTGGGCTGGAGAGATGACTTAGTGGTTAAGGCGCCTGCCTCCTAAGCCTAAGAACGCTGGTTCCAATCTCCAGCGGTTCCAATCTCCAGGTACCATGTTTAGCCAGATGCAAAGTGACGCAAGAGCGTAATGCCGCACTTGACCACAAGGGGGAGCATGCATCTGGATTTCGTTCGCAGCTGCTGAGAGGCTGCTGGCACTTCCATTTCTATCTGTCTTCCTCTCCCTCTCTCTCTATCTCTCTCCATGTCTCTCTCAAAAAAAAAAAAAAAAAGAACTATTCACACAAGTGCATCACAGAAAAAAGAGTGGGTGTAGACTGACAAATTAACTGTATGAAAAACAAAAAGAAAAAGGAAAGAAGGAAGACAGAAAGGAAGAAAGTATATACTATAAAAATCAGAGAAAAGAAAGTGCTCATAGTAATAGAAAGTGAAGGAATAGAACCAATAACACTTGAAAGGGGTTGCAAGTTCAAGTTGGTAAAATCTCGCAGAAAATAGTAAATGAAAGACGCGGAAAGTAGAAGAGAAAATAAAACTGAAAGGATTAGTTCAGGAGCTCACAGTCAGCTCACAGTGTGTCCAGAAACAGAATAAAGAACACAGAGGGTGCTTGACCTCACAGTGGCTGATGCTAGCTACACAAGACCGGCATAATGGGAGAAAATGATGACATCAAAATAGAAGAGAGACTAGTTGGAAAAAAGAAGGGATTCAGTGGAGGAGGGACTTGGGAGAGAGAAAAGGGAGGGCGACTATGGTATGTATAGTGTCTGTATGTATGGAGGTTGTCAACAAAAAGCTAAGAAATAACTTTATAAGAAAAGTAGAGAACACTGAGGGGAGAATATTACCAAAGAAATAATGAAGAAATTGAAGTAGATTTAGCCGGGTGTGGTGGTGCACGCCTTTAATCCCAGCACTCGGGAGGCAGAGGTAGGAGGATCGCCATGAGTTCGAGGCCACCCTGAGACTACATAGTGAATTCCAGGTCAGCCTGAGCTAGGGTGAGACCCTAACTCGAAAAGCAAAGCAAAGCAAAGCAAAACAAAACAAAACAAAAAAACAAACAACAACAAAAAGAAATTGAAGTATATAAATGATGATATGCCTACACAGCAAATACTATTTATCCATAAACAATTGAAATCCTTTCATTTCTGTCAACAAGGATGAAACTAGGTCAATAAGTAAAGCACAGAAAGGCGCTTTGGGTGGGTTTGGACAATCCCCAAAGGCTTGCATATTAGAAGCTTAAATCCCAGTGATGTGATGTGAGAGGTGATGGACCTTGTTATCGCAGTGTCACTCTCTATAGTCCAAGCTGGCTTTGAAGTCATGATCCTCCTGCCTCAGTCTCCCTGGCACTGGAATTACAGGTCTCCACAACCACGTCTGGCTGACAGATAGTGTAACTTGAAGCGATAGAGTTTACTACAAAGTAATTGTGTCATTGGGGTGCTGACCTCAGAAGAAATTAATAGTTCTTTTATGACCCTGGTTAGTTCCCATAGTTCCTGGTTAGTTGTTATAAACAAGCAACACTGGTCCCTCCTCTCTCTGGCTTCCCGACTCCCTATGTGATGTCTTTCTCTCACATGATCCTCTTTGCCATCATGTCCTCGCTGGTGTTGCGCCCATCCAGGACCATGTCTTTGTACTTCTGAAACTGTGAGAATGATCAGAGTATTCAGCTGAGTGTGTGGCACACGCCTTTACTCTTGGCACTCAGGGAGGCAGAGGCAGGAAGATTGCAGAGAGTTTCAAGGCCAGCCTGAGACTACATAGTGAATTGCGGGTCAGCCTGTGATAGAGTGAGACCCTACCTTGTTAAAAATAAATAAATAAGTAGAGTACTCAACCAGGAGAAAACCTCAGTGACAGTCTCTGGAAGAAGCCTAAGTGTGAATGGTGTCAACTGTCCAGTTGGACAGGCTAAATGAATTTAAAATAAAACACAACCGAGGCCTGGAGAGATGGCTTAACAATTAAGGCATTTGCCTGAAAAGCCAAAGGATCCTGGTTTGATTCTCCAGGACCCATGTAAGCCAGATACACAAGGGGGCACATGCATGTGAAGTTCGTTTGCAGTGGCTGGAGGCCCTGGCATGCCCATTCTCTCTCTCTCTCTCTCTGCCTCTTTCTCTCTCTCTTAAATAAATAAATAAATAAATAAAATATATTAAAAAAAAAAACACAACCGTTTGTTGTCTGCAAGAAACACAACCCTCTGGAATGGACATACATAGACTGGAAGAGAAGGCTGGGAAAGATATACCAAGCAAATAGAGTCTGAAAACAAGCTGAAATAGCTATACTCAAATCCAACAAATAATAAAAGGAACAACCTATCAAGAAGAAATAACAATTATAAATAAATATGTATTAAATGTTAGTGCAGTCAATTTCACAAGACAAACTCTACCAGACATAGAGGGACAGATAGATACACATACAATAATGATGCAACATTTTGAAAATTTATTTCTGGCATAGCACGGTGGCACACATCCATAATCCCAGAACTTGGTAGGCCAAGGCAGAAGGATCTTGATTTGGAAGCCAGCCTAGACCACGTAGCAAGTTCTAGGCCAGCCTGGGCTACATAGTGAGGCTCTGTCTTTAAACAAACAAATAAACAAGTAAATAAATTCCAAACTGGTTTATGTAGCCTAACGCGTATCAAGTGTAAGGGTTTAAGGAAGATGTCTTTAGACACATGAGGTCTCAATATTTTTATCCTGAACATTCTTTCCTGTTTGTGTGTGTGTGTGTGTGTGTGTGTGTGTGTGTGTGTGTGTGGTTTTTCTGAGATAGGATCTCACTATAGCTCAGGCTGACCTGGAATTCACTCTCAGGGAGGCCTCAAACTCACAGCAATCCTCCTACTTCTGCCTCCCAATTGCTGGGATTAAAGGTGTGTACGATCACATCCAGATCCTTTTTTTAAAAGAAATATTTTAAATTAATTAATTAATTAATTTGAGAAAGAGAGAGAGAGAAATAGGCAGATAGAGAGATAATGGGCGTGCCAGGGTCCCTAGCCATTGCAAATAAACTCCAGATGCATGTTCTACCTTGTGCATCTGGCTTTACCTGGGTACTGTGGAATCTAACCCGGGTCCTTAAACTTTGCAGGCAAGCACCTTAACCACATGGCCATCTCTCCAGCCCTGAGCATTCTTTCATAAGATGCTACTAAGTGACATGTTTGGCCAAAATGAATGAATAACTGAAGGAGATTTGGAATCCAGATAACAGTACATTCAACAACATGCATTGGTGTGGCACAGGGAATTCTTACAATGATGTAAAGACAGATTTTAAGGTGACATCTATGCAGCAGGCTTAGAAGGAAGCCAGTGCATAATAAATCACAATCACAAAAAGTTATAATACAGTAACTCTATGGAACAATAGAATCAATAGATGACCTGACATGTATGCCACATAGAACTTTTAGGGGATTTATTATTAATACATACATTTAAAAACATCAAATGGAAAGCCAGGCAATTATGAACTCTAGGAAAAACAAAAAAAGTTTTAAGAAAATTTTTTTAAATTACTGGTGTCTCAATTTTAATGTGTCTCAATTTTAAACAGTACTAGGATATTCAAAATGCTCAAAATATTGAGTATAACAAAAATTATGATAATCTTCTTGGAGAAATGAAGATAATGTGTATGCATGAGGAGAGAGATGTACAGTAGAACTAAATGCTTCTATTTTTTTTTTTTTTTCCGAGGTAGGGTCTCACTCTAGCTCAAGCTGACCTGGAATTCACTATGTCGTCTCAGGGTGGCCTCAAACTCATGGCAATCCTCCTACCTCTGCCTTCCGAGTGCTGGGATTAAAGGCGTGTGCCAGCACGCCTGGCCCTAAATGCTTCTATTTTAAAGCTGAAACTCAGAAGGTAGTGTTTAAATTGAAAATCATGAAGTAAGAGTAGAGATGGGGTAAGGGATGGAGATGGATTTTTAAAATTTAAATAAGGCTTTGATATTTTGTTTTTTAAAACCAGTGTCTTGGGGGGGTGATTTCAATGTTCTGAAACCTCTAACAATGCTGAAATGTATATGGTGTGAATGTGCAGGCTATTGCGTTTGTATGAAGATGTAAGCAGTAGGATAAATATTGAGAGGTCCAAGGGCAAATGCATTTGTACTTTTTCTTTTCTTTTTCTTTTCCTTTTTATTTGAGAGAGAGAGGAGAGAGAGAATTGGCATGCCAGGGCCTCAGCTACTGCATTCAAACTCCAGGTGCTTGCACCACCTAGTGGGAATGCACAACCTTGCACTTGCCTCACCTTTGTGCGTCTGGCTTATGTGGGATTTGGGAAGAGATCGAACATGGGTCCTTAGGCTTTGCAGGCAAGCACCTTAACCACTAAGCCATCTCTCCAGACCCATTTGTACTTTCAATAAGTATTGCTTAATTGTTCTCCATAGGCCTTTTACTATCTTACCCTTAAAACAGAATTATGTAATTATCTTCCCATAGTCTATCAAAAGAATGTGTTGTTAAACTTTCCTGTTTTTGTTAATCTGATGAATAAAGGAAGATATCTTTCTGTTCTTACTATGAATGAAGTTAAGAATACCTTACATGAAAGCCAGCTGTCGAGATACATGCCTTTAATCTAAGCATTTGGGAGGTGGAAGCCAGGAGGATCAGGAGTTAAAGGCCAGCCTGGAGTATATAGCCAGTTCAAGTCCAACCTGGGCTATAGACGTCCTGGCTCATAACAAAACAAGACCATTTTACATGATGAAAATCCATTTATATCTTTTTTTCCCTTTGGGCTTAATGTGCCTTACATTGTATTCTTCCTGTTGATTTCCAGGAGCTGTTTAAGATGAATTATTTGTGTTGCATTTATTTTTAGCTTGTCATTTGTCGGTGCTATTTTTTCCTCCTCCTAAGTTTTTGATCACATCTAGTGAAACTTATAAATATCGTCTTCTATAAATTCTGGGTCATACTTAGAAAGATCTTTCTTACTCAAAGTTTATAAATAACCAATCTATGTTTTCTCCTAGCATCTTTAAGATTTCATTTTATACATTAAATCTTTGATCAATTTAGAATATTTATATATAATGTATTTGCCCAGTTCCATTTTTTTCCAGGTGACTACTGCACTGTCTCAGCTTTATCTATTTGACATTTGCAATTAAATTTATATTACCATGATTAAAAATGGTAGAGAATTCCCCCTGATAGCCTGAGGTGAAGAGGGAAGGAAGTGGGAAGTCACCTCCTTTCTCCCAGCTGCTGCTCCTCATATCACTTTTGGGTCATCTTCATAGAGGTGCTATGCACCGGGGCTGCTTTGTCAGGCTACATCAATTTCTAAGTGACTCTGGATGACTTAAGCTAATAAGGGGCTCATAAAGTGGGGGACAGGGTGTACTGGCCCCACTCAGTCACTGGGAAAAATGGGTTAGATCTCAGAGCCTGGGAGGTGGGAGGGATGACCGCAGAAGCGGCTCCAGGAACAGCTCAGCGTGGATTCCCCTGTCACAGGGTGACTCAGCCAGAACTAACTTCCGGTGTGTCTGTCTGTGTTTAGGGTTACCAATCCCTGGGAGAGTGGCCTTGGTCACTTGCCTATTTCTGGTCTGCAGCAGTTCAGGTCCTCAGATGATTCGGAGGCCCCTGTGAGTGGTGGGGCCAGTTTCTCCAAGGAAGAAATCGTGGGCCACAAAGCCTGGCAACAGCTGTCCACAGCATGTGCAAAAATAGCAACAATAAAAATAGCAGCCATTGGCTGTTTCCTAGAGGCCGGGCACTGTGTTAAGTCTTTCATCTTGATGACCTTCTTTTGGTCATTGTTGTTTTTTGTTTTTTGTTTTTCGAGGTAGGGTCTCGCACTAGCCCAGGCTGACCTAGAATTCACTATGTGGTCTCAGGGTGGTCGCAAACTCACAGTGATCCTTCTACCTCTGCCTCCCAAGTGCTGGGATTAAAGGCGTGCGCCACCACGCCCGGCTTCGATTACCTTCTTGCCAGGTCTGTGAGGTGCGTGTTATCTCTCCTTCGGCAGGTGAGGGGACTGAGGGTGAAAGACGTCTTCACGGGGCTGGGGAGATGGCTCAGTGGTTAAAAGCACTTTCTGTGCAAGCCCCATGACCACTTTGGATCACCAGAACTCATGTAAAGCCGGTCGCAAGTAGTGCATGCATCTGTGGCAATGGGAGACAGTCAAGACAGTCACAAAGTTCGTAGGCAAGCTAGTTTGGTGTGGGTGGTGACAAAAAGCAACAGAGATTCTGTTAAAACAAGATGAAAAGCAAGCACCAACACCCTGAGCTTGTCCTCTGACCTTCACAGGCATACTGTGGCATGTCCCTCACTGCCCAAGACTTCTTTCATAACTAGTCAATGGCATAACCAGAACAGAAACCTGGACGTGTCCTCCCAACCTAGCCTCTGCTTTGTACATCAGGGGATGTTGCCCTCTGCGATGGTTAAGTTTCATTGTCAACTTGATCTGTTCAGGAATCCACAGACATTCCTCTTGGGTGGGTTTCTGGGTTTGCTTCCAGGAAGGATTAAACTGAAGGAGGAAGTCCTTCCCCCAGAGTGAGCCCTTCCCCCGAGTGGGCCATCCCTTGTTGGAGGGGGGGCTTTATCTAAGGAAGCTCTGGGAGAAAAGAATCCCTTTCTCCTACCTGGCTGCCGGTGCTGCTGGCTGCCTTCCAGTGTGGACTGAAGACCAGCATGGACTGAAGATCAGCATGGACTGAAGACTAGTGGCTCTCCAGGACGCCTCAGGCCTTCAATGCTGAATTGGAACTGCTGAGGCATCCAGCCTCATGGACTGAGCAGCTATCGGGGTTCCTTGACTCTCAGGCCTGCAAACTGCACTCACTCTGGTCCAAGCTGACCTGGAATTAACTATGTCGTCTCAGGGTGGCCTCGAACTCATGGCGATCCTCCTACCTCTGCCTCCCAAGTGCTGGGATTAAAGGTGTGTGCCACCACATCCAGCTAATAAATTTCCTTTTAAAAATATTTTATTTTTAGTTTAGAGAGAGAGAGAGAGAGAAAATTGGTGCGCCAGGGCCTCAGCCACTGAAATCAAACTCCAGACACTTGCACCACCTAGTGGGCGTGTACAACCTTGTGCTTGTCTCACCTCTTGTGTGTCTGGCTTACATTGGATCTGGAGAGTTGAACATGATTCCTTAGGCTTTGCAGGCAAGTGCCTTAACCAATAAGCCATTTTTCTAGCCCAAATTCCCTTGTAACACAACTTATTCTGTTGGTTCTGTTCCTCTAGAAAACCCTGACTTATACACCCTCTGAGGAAGAAATTGGGCTTTGAGTGCTGGGCCACAGACGTGTGGGCTCCATGAATATCAAACACAGCTGTAGCTCTTGTGCTGGTACTCAGTGTGCTCTTCCACACCTCCACCAGCCAGCCTGGCTATTGTTGCCCGCTCTTGTAGTAGACTTTCGATACCCCTTGCTCTTCCAAAGGTCAAGCTCCTCATGCAATTCCCTCATCACTGCCATCTTTGGCAAAGATCCGTAGAGCTGAACTGACAACAGCAGTAGAGCATCACCTCTTGCTGGACGCCCTTCCTCCATCTCTAGATAGTGACTGGGCAGCCTGGGCACCTCTGCTAACGTTTGCCTGGAATGAGGCCTCTCTTTGTGCGGTACTCGGATTGCATGGTGGACAGAGGGATGGCCTTTGCCCAGGTGCTCTTAGTCACCACATTTTGTAGAGATTAGAAAGGCAAGTATGCCATCCTTCTTCAACCTGGACAGATCAATTAGAACTGAGTACCACATTCATTCTTCACCCTGGAATCTACACTATACTGTTACTTCTTCATCCCTGGGTCCTTAGCTCCAGTCAGTGTTAGCAAAGAGCTCCTGATAGATTCTGTGTCTGTAGGCCATGCCCAAGCTTATAAAATCTTTTTTTTTTTATTTGGAGAGAGTCAGAGAGAGATGGAGAGAGAGAGAGAGAGAGAGAGAATGGCCTTTCAGCCTCTGTGAATGAACTCCAGACACATGCACCCCATTGTGGGCAAGTGCGGCATTGCACCCTTGCGCCACTTTGCATCTGGCTAAACGTGGGACCTGGAGATTGGAACCGCTGGAGACTGGAACCAGCCTTAACCGCTAAGCCATCTCTCCAGCCTTAAAATCTTCTTCTTCTATCTCCTTTCTTTTCTTGATTGAGAGCTCTGCAAATTCTACCATTCTCTGGGCTGGAGAGCTCCAGCTGGGGTGTGGTCAGAAGGCTCATGTCCTATTGTAGATATGTCATGATTGAAGTGAAATACCAAACTATCCAGTCAGCATTTCAAAAATTCTTCTGCTCCAAATGTGATCTTGTTAGGGGTGTGTGAGTTGCCTGGCCTTGTGCCTTGTATACCCTGCATTGTAGGTACAGGGCCCCTGCAGCTGTCTGGGGTATGCCCAACAGCTCCCTTTCAGCAGGCCGGGGGTCATCAGACCATCATAAATGGACTGGCCACAGGGACCAACTGTTTTCCCTGGCAGGGAATCTGGAGGCAGTCGGGGAGGTAGGTAGAGAGAGGCTTCTCTTTCCATCTGCATTCCAGCAAGGAGCAGGGAACAATGACCAGAGTTCAGATGGAGTCACTAGGCTCTATGGCCATTCATGGCATGCTCAGAGAGGCCAGTCAGTGCACACAATGGTTCCATTAATGCTCCAAACCATCCCCTACTACTCTCCTGCCTTCTTCAGTAAAGACAGGTCTGACAACCCTATTTAAAATGTGACCTGAGGGCTGGAGAGATGGCTTACGGTTAAGGCACTTGCTTGAGAAGCCTAAGGACTCAGGTTCAATTCCCTAGTACCCACATAAGCCAGATACACAAGGTGGCACATGTACCTGGACTTCATTTGCAGTGGCTAGAGACCCTGGCATGCTCATTATCTCTCTCTCTCTCAAAATGAAATAAATAAAATTTTTAAAATGTGACCTGACTCCAGGATTCCCGAGGGCTTTTCCTGATCCTCTGTCCCCCAGAGCTCTTAAACCTGCAACCCAACAAATATTTGTTAAATAAATAAATGCACCCCTAAACATCTGTGTTGGTTTTAAAATATGTTCCCAAGTTCTATGATGTTTTTTCTTTAAAAGTGGAACTGTACCAGCAACAGATTCTGCTTCTAATGAAATAGAGTGGGATGGAAGGGATACTATGTGACTCCTGAGGCTGGGTCATAAGCAGGACAGCTTTCCCAAGCCAGTGACTTCATGAATTGCTCAGGTTGGTAACTTGTGATGAGATCCACAACATGGACACCATTGCCTTCCCATTGTGTGAGTTAGCCATTTTAGCCAGGCTGGGGAGATGGCTTAGCAGTTAAGGTGTTTGCCTGCAAAGCCTAAGGACCCTGGTTCAATTCCCCAGGACCCATGTAAGCCAGATGCACAAGGTGGCACATGTGTCTGGAGTTCGTTTGCAGTGGCTGGAGGCCCTGGCACGCCCATTCTCTCTCTCTCTACCTCTTCCTCTTTCTCTCAAATAAATAAATAAAATATTTTTTAAAAAGAAGTAGATGCCCCAAACAACATAGCCCTAGATGACTGCGTGACTATGACCCCATGAGGGCCCCTGTATTAGTTACTTTAGTTATTATTGTGATAAAATATCTGACAAGAAGCAAGGGAAGGGTGGGGGAGTTCATTCTGGCTCAGGGTTCGAAGTATAGTTCATCACGGCACGGCAGATGGTGTAATAAGAGTGAGTTTTGGCTGTGGCAGCCAGAGTGCAAACTGGTTGGTCACGTTGCTTCTGGAGTCAGGAAGCAGAGAAAGATGAATGCTGGTTCCCAGCTGGCTTCCTCCTTCTCCCCTTCCTAGTCAGCCCATGAGATGGCATCACTCACATTTGGGGTGGGCATTCCGTGTGCCTCTGTGCAAACACCTTCACAGACATGGCTAGCAGTGTGTCTCCCAGGTGACTCCAAATCCAGTCAGGTTCTCAGTGAAGAGTGACCATCATAGTCCCCCAACCTGAGGTGCTCAGCTAAGGACCCTGAGTCCTGATCCACAGACGTGTGGGGGTAATAAATATTTCACATTGAGGTAATCCACCATGGGTTGGGACTAATTGGTTACATGGTGACGCTGAACTAGCTTAACTTCAAAGCCACCTAGTGCACTTACCATATGACTTGCTTCATAACACATCTGTTATACACCCAGCTCTGTAGGAAAACACATCATATTAAGTACAACTGCTGATACACACACACACACACACACACACACACACACACACACATATAAAATTTATTTATTTATTTATTTATTTTGGTTTTTCAAGGCAGGGTTTCACTCTGGCCTCAAACTCATGGTGATCCTCCTACTTCTGCCTCCCAAGAGCTGGGATTAAAGGCATGCACCACCATGCCTGATATTTATATTCTTATTTATTTGACAGAGAAACAGGGGGAGAGAGAGAGAGAGAGAGGGAGAGAATGGGCATGCCAGGGCCTCCAGCCACTGCAAATGATCTCCAAATGCGTGCTCCTCTTTGTGCATCTGGCTAATGTGAGTCCTGGGAATCTAACCTGGGTCCTTTGGCTTTGCAGGCAGTCCAACTGCTGATATTTGAATGGAAGGTCCAAAACTTCAATGGAGACCTAAACAATTAAAATTTGTCATTTTGGGCTGGAGAGATAAATGACTTAGCAATTAAGGCACTTGCCTTTGAGGCCTAAGGACCCAGGTTCAATTCCCCAGTACCCAAGTAAGCCAGATGCACAAGATGGTGCATGCGTCTGGAGTTTATTTGTAGTAGCTAGAGGCCTTGGTACACCCATGCTCTCTCACTCTGTCTGCTTTTCTCTCCCTTTTAAATAAAATAAATATATAATTTAAAATTTTTTGTCATCTTCCCCAATTGAGCACTCATCTTGGGACTTGGGAATATTATTTTGGAAGCAGCCAGCTCTTGGGAGAAGTGTGCCTTGACCATGAAGATGGGGCTTGCGCCCCACCACATGGCATGTGCTCCCAGCAGAAGCCCTCATCGGCTAATTCAAGTGCCCATTACTGGTTTATTAAGGGTGCTTGCACATAATGAAGTGCGGCGGGAACTGTTGTGCGGCTCAGCTCCCTACAACAAAGGCTGCAGCTGCTGTCTTCACTTAACTTCGGAGTGACCTTAAATTACATCCCCTAGTGGTGCTGCAGCCAGAATAGTATCTCATTGAGGATGTTAATTAACCCCTACAGGATACGCATAATCGAAAATAACCACTTGGAGAGCTGCACAGCCTCCTGTCCTCATCAGGTCAGCAGGGCCGCCAGCACTCTGTGGCACGTTTCTATTTACTGCTGTGAATGGTGGCAGAAGAGAGACTCTGGGCACTTCCAGCTCCTTCCTTTCTGCCACCATGAATTCCTGGCCAAGGCCTAAAGATCTGGTGCAGGTACTTGGTCCCTGGAACCCTCTCTTACTCTTTGCATCTCTGCTTGCTTGTGGCTTCTGGAGGGGCAGGTGTGGCTGGCCTAGATAGCCGTCTGGGCTGTATAATGAACCTAACCCTCATAAGGGTGAGGAGCTTGGCTTTTAGCAAAGTTATCCCAAGTTCTCATTTGGCCCAAATTTTTAAATTATTTTTAAAAACATTTTATTTTTATGTATTTATTTGAGAGAGAGAAAGAGGCAGAGAGAGGGAAATGGGGGGGCGGGGAGAAAGAAAGAGAGAGGGAGTGAAGGGGCATGCCAAAGCCTCCAGCCAGGGCAAATGAACTCCAGACACATGCGCCACCTTGTGCATCTGCCTTATGTGGGGCCTTGAGGAATCGAACCTTTACAGGCAAGCACCTTAACCGCTAAGCCATCTCTCCAGCCCCTGGCCCAATTTTTTTTTCTCTGAGAGTCCATATTATGGAAGGAAAAGTACAGAAGGCATTCCATTAGCTTTATTTAGCCAATTTTGGAAGTAAAAAACCTAAAATGAGTATCATCATGAGGAAGTCAAAGTTTCTTGGGGACCTGTTTATGAGTGCTGATAATAATAATAATATCAGGTGATGTTTGCTGGGCATTTATACATGCTGTGCACTTGACATCTGTGTATTTTCCCATTTGAAACTTAAGACTCCTCCATAAGCCAGGCATTGTCTTATCTACATGGAGCCAGTGAGGACGGCATTGTGGTACAATAATCTGCTCATGGTTATATGGCTGAAATAGAGGCTCATTCCAAGCCAGCCCACCAACAAACCCACATCCTCTATCTACCATGTGGTCACAGTCATGACCTCGGTGGTTTGAGATGGCTGTTTCCAAGGGTGGTGAGTGTGTTGCTTCTTCAGATGGTCATTTATTGACACCAGAAAGGAGAAAGCAGAAATCCCAGGAGGTGGTCTAGCCTGGTCTACCCCTCCAGACTACAAAGTTCATATGCAGAATGCTGGGTTATAAGGAAAAAGTTCAATCATGTAAAGTACAGAGCATTTTCACACCCTGGCCATCTTGATAGCCACCCTGGGGGATGTCTTATATCAGAAGATGAAAAGGTCTCTGAACCTGTTCAACAATAAGCCCCAATTTATTATGAGAAGTGGAAAATACATGTGAGGTACAAGCAGAGTAAATTTGACCAGACAGGACAAAGCAAACTTCGTCATTCTTGCCAACAAATGGCCCAGCTTTGAGGGAATCTGAAATAAAATACTATGTTATGTTGGACAAAATTGGTGCCCATCCTTCTGGTGGCAGTACTACTAAACTGGACACAGCGTACGGAAAATACTGCAGAGTGTGCACACCGGCCATCATGGGGTCCAGTGATTCTGATATTGTCAGACACAAATCAGGGTGAACAGCAAAGCATAAAACATTTTTCTTTAATAAAACTTGCCAAAGATTGTTTTAAAGTTAAGAAAATAAAAGTAGGGAGGGGATGCGTGGTGGATAATATGTTTGAGGGTTGAGAGTGACGCCCTACCCCCACAGGATGAGCGTTTTGGGGAACAGGTGTTCATTCTCGAAGGGAAAACTTCTGTTATCTGGGATATGCAACACACTGTGCTTCCCAGTGCTGTTCACACACCAGTGAAGTTGAGCAATGATGCATTTCATAATGCATCCCATTGTTAAGTGAAGCATGACCGTGGTGTGTATTCTACTCATTATACAGATAAGAAACCAAGCCCATGAACAATTTCCTCATCATTAGGAGAGAGCAAGCCGTTGAAGCAGAGATTACATATCAATATTTTCCCCAAACTTATGCCTTTTAAAGGCAATGATGATTCAGAAAAGGTTTTAATGTGGGTTTAAAGAAAGAGAGAGAGGGAGAGAGAGGCCAAATGCATGTCTTCTTCAGACAGTCTCATTCCCTCTGGTCATGACAGGCAGGGGAACATTCTGGGCAGGTCTTCATTTGTGGAGAATGAATTGAGAACAATTCCTGTGAATATACTATAATGAAGTTACGTTGACTTAAAAAAACCCACACAGACATATGATCTATTCACTCAGGTTGAACATGTTTCTTTCAAATAGTCATGATGAGAGACTGTAATGCATTCCAAACAGTATCGAAATGTCTGGAATTTCTCTTTGAAAATTGCATGGCAGTGAGTTCCCTCCTAGTCTCTGCTGACTGCAGTCACTCGATCCCACCATGGTGTTTCCCAGCCTTATCACATTCTTGGTCCTCGGACTTATTTTCAAATATTTTATTTTTATTTATCTATTTATTTATTTGACAAAGAGGGAGGGATGGAGAGAGGGAGAGAGAGAGAGAGAGAAAGAATGGACATGCCAGGACCTCCAGCCACTGCAAACGAACTCCAGACACACGCGCCACCTTGTGCATCTGGCGTTCGTGGGTACTGGGGAATCAAACCTAGGTCCTTTGGCTTTGCAGGCAAATGCCTTAACCGCTAATCCATCTCTCCGGCCCATCGGACTTATTTTCAAATGACATCAGCATTCACAAAGGAAGATTTGAGACCATGGAGGATGTTTTTGAAAATCTCCAATGGCTCTAGGGATGACGTCTCAGAATGTTACGAGGCAAAGCAGCATGACTCAGCATGTAAGCTCTGGCTTATTTGTTCAAGTAACAGATAGCTTCAGTGTTACATATTTTGCCCACCCAGAGGTTATCATAATGTCTCCCAGGCTCCCCCTTCTTCTTTACACGCCCCTGACTGCCACAGGGTTCTCAGTGGAAACAGCATTCAGAAGCTCACCAGGGAGACTATGGAGTGGTCATCGCGGAGGCCAGGGTTTCATCCTAGCCTAGTCCAAAGACTCCTGCAGCATTCACGGCTCTTTGCATGCAGCTGGTTTGGAACTAGAAGCATTGATCCAGGGGGAGGGGAAGGGAGAGAAACCTGGGCTAGAAGGACCGATATTGTTAGGGGTCTGAGGTCAGAAAGGGTAAGTTTAGAAGGCATTTCCTCAGTGTCGAGAAGAACAGGAAGGAGAGAGGGAAGGGTGGTCAAGAGAACAAGCAGTGATAAATGCGGACATCACCTTTCTTAAATATATTTCTTATTTATTTTTATTTATTTATTTGAAAGAAAGAGGCATCTATCTATCTATCTATCTATCTATCTATCTATCTATCTATCTATCAATCAATCATCTATCTATCTATCTACAGAGAGAGAATGGGCATGCCAGGGCCTCTAGCCACTGCAAAAGAACTCCATGTGCATGTGCCACCTTGTGCACCTTGTACTAGGGAATTGAACTTGGGTCCTTTGACTTTTCAGGCAAGCACCCTACCCGCTGTGCCGACTCTCCAGCCTGACATTCCTTTTTGTCTTCTCTTCAGCGCTCCCATTTATGAGGCTTGAATATCCTCCAGGGTCACACAGGCATTAGCGTTTGGGAAGCTAATTTTCCTTGACGCGTTCTTCAGTATCTGCCACATACCATCCATGGAGTCTGCTCCACCTCTTACGTCTGGAATGGAGCCATGTAGGTTCATGGCAGGAAACCAGCTCAAAGTTGGTCTGCAGTTGAAATCATTGCAATAAGGGGATAATCAACTGGTAATTAACATCATGACCAAACCCTTATTGTGCTACCAATAAGCAAGCCATACTGTATCGCCTGGGAGGTGTTAAGAAATCATGCTCCTGAATGTTAATGCAGACCAGAGACTGTCAGACTCTAGCACTAATAACAGTTACCTGGAGAACTTATTCAAAATGCATCCAAGTGTTCTCCCTGGAAATTAAGGTCTTTAGTGAACTTGAGCTTCAGTGTCTTTGAGGATTTCATAGCTGATTCTGTCTCATCCATACCTAAGTCTGAGAGCTAGTTGTCTTGGAATACTGGGAGCTTATAGAGAAAATGCAAGAGTTCTGAAAGGAAATAACTTGTAGGAAATAAAATTAAATCTATCTTTGCTCTAATTACATATTCTTTTCCAACACAGCAGAGTGGAATCACCGAGGGAAGAACTAATATTTGTTGGGTAGGTTAAGTGTATATAGCATGTTGTATATTTATCATGCAAAATCTGGTCAGAAAAGCTGAATTACAATGGGAGAGATGTCTCAGTAGTTAAAGGCACACTTGATTGCAAACCCTAACAGCCTGAGTTCAATCCCCCCAGCACCCACGTAAAGCCAGATGCACAAAGTGGTGCATGCATCTGGAGCTCATTTGCAGTCGTAAGAAGATCTGGCATGCTCATTCTCATCCTCTCTCTCCACTTACAAATTATACATATTTTAAAAAAGAAAACCGAACTTGTGCTATATATTTCAATCTGAGGGTAATTAACACAGTATATGAATTTCACTGGAACATTCCAAAGAGATCTGTAAGATTTTGCATACAGAAGGAAATCTTAGGGCTTGAGCAACAGAGAGAAGAGGAATAATTAGAACTAAGGGATGCAGAAGAAGGGACAACACCTTAGGAGCTGGGCTGATGCACTGCCAGCAGGGAGATGATTCTAGGGCTAGCAAGAGGGCACTGAGTGGCACTGCACTGGTAGAGTGGCTTGACTCAGGCTAGGATGCAAGCGTAGCTCTTCCCCTCTCTTTGTGCCTTTCAGCCTCCCAGTTGTGCTTCCTGACTGCGGTCACTAACTGGAAACCAGCTTACAAGTGCATTTGGGGATGTAGTTTTCAGACTCCAAACCTCCAGAATTACAAATTGGAGTATAAAAGGGTATCCATGAAACTGAGAGGTAACAGATAATGACAAGAGTTCATTTCAGACTGTAAGTAGAAAAGCCCAAGTCCAAACCAGAAAGGCTAAGTCCAGAATCTTAACTCTTCTCCTTGCCATTATAAACTCCTTAGCCCGGTGTCCACATGCATTTTACCCAGGATAATTTTATCTTAACATTCAGCTAGCACCTGTGGGGTGACAGGTCCATGCTAAATGCTTAGCTGATGTTTGTCCTATTTCGTTCTTGAAACAATGCAATGATATTGATACAAAATTGTCCGGTAAATATTGAAGGGGGAAAACAAAAACACCTAAAGAATAAAATCTGTTTCTTGAATTGTGAAATAGGGAAGAAATCTGTTTCTTGAATTGTGCCTTTAATCCCAATCGGGAGGCAGAGGTAGAAGGATTAAAGGCCATTCAGTTAATTCCAGGTCAGCCTGGACCAGAGTGAGACCCTACCTCGAAAAACCAAAAGAAAAAAAAAAGCTACCGTAATTAAAGGAAAAAAAGAATGTCGTCCTACCTAAATTATTCAGCATACTGTTCTAATCAAATTCAGTTCAAATATAATTGCTAACCATGTATTTGCATATAGCAGTAGATTAAAGACCATAGGGCATACCAGAAAAAAAAAATGCAGTAAGGGTCTTGTTCCTTCTTTTTGGAATGTGATGTGTGTGTGTGTGTGTGTGTGTGCGTACGCGCGCGTGCATGTGTGCACATGTAGATGTGTGCACTTTGTGTGCAGGCATGCAGAGGGCAGGGGAGGATTTTGGCCGCCTCTTCTATTGTTCTTCCACTGTGTTTCCCTAACAGAATTTCTCACTGAACCTGGAGCTTACTTTTTTTTTTTTTTTTTTTTACTAGACTGGCTGACCAGAAAGCCAGTGATCCTCCTCTCTCTGCCCCCTTTAGCAGCTGTGCCTGGCCTTTGGGGGGCTAGGGATTGAACTCGGGCCCTCATGGGCACTCTTGCCCATGGAACCTTCTCCCCAGCTTCAAGGGTCCTGTTCTTAAGAAGTCTACTGTTTAGGTTTAAGATTAAGACTTAGCTATGTGTAATGTGATAGTATGATGAAAATACGAAGGTCAAGGAATACGATGCAATGTCTTTGTGACCAGGAAGGTTTAGGGGAAGACATGAGACCTGAGGGGATGGTAAAAGCAGTGAGTGTGTGCAGAAGTGAATAGAACATTCCATGATGAGAAGAGGTGAAGCATTCAACTGCCGTCATGAGGAGAGTTGGCCAGCAGAGCTAAAAGTTTAATATATATTTCCAAATATCCATTCTCCTCTTTAAAAAAAATTATTGTATTTGTTTATTTGAGAGAGAGCGCACAAGAGACAGAGACAGACAGAGTGGCGGCACCAGGGCCTCCACAGTCACTGCAGACAAACTCCAGATGCATGTACCACCTAGTGCATCTGGCCTTAAGTGGTGCTGGGGAATCAAACTCAGGTCCTTAGGCTTTAAAGGCAAGCACATTAATTGCTGAGCCCTCTCTCCAGTCCATTCTCCTTTTTCTTTTCTTTTCTTTTCTTTTCTTTTCTTTTCTTTTCTTTTCTTTTCTTTTCTTTTCTTTTCTTTTCCTTTCCTTTCCTTTCCTTTCCTTTCCTTTCCTTTCCTTTCCTTTCCTTCCCTTCCCTTCCCCTCCCTTCCTTTCCTTTCCTTTCCTTTCTTTCTTTTCTTTCTTTCTTTTTCTTTTCTTTTTTTTTTTTTTTTTGAGCTGGGCACACAGCCAGTCTCTCTTGCAGATAGGTGTGACAAGTGTAATTACTGTCTGGCTATTAGGATATTGGCAGAAGTGGGGTGTGAAATCCCTAGATCTGTTTTCAAGAGGAAATGGTTTTGTCCTCTCCTGCTTGACTGTCGTGGGGTGCGCTATGTGAGTAAGGCTTGTATTCTAGGGTCAACTGAAAAACAATTCAGGAGGCATGTGGTGGTGCACGTCTTTAATCCCAGCACTCGGGAAGCAGAGATGATAGGAGGATCACCATGAGTTTGAGGCCACCCTGAGAATACATAGTGAATTCCAGGTCTGCCTGGGCTAGAGTGAGACCCTACCTCAAAAAAAATAAATAAAATAAAATGAAAAAACAACAACAACAAAAAAAAAACAAACACAAACAAGTCAGAAAAGTTCTAGATTCTCAAAGTTGACAAAGTGCCCTATTAAACATGGACTTATTACTGTGAGAGAAGATTCCATGTGAGCACAGGGGAAACATTGCTTCTAGACACCCTAGCACTGAACAAGGAAGTCGAGCCTTTGTTCTATCTTGATTAGAAAGAGTTCCTTCAAGTGTGATTTTACCTCATCCACACATAATTGCTACTTTGAGTGTCATTTGGGAAGACCTTTTAAGAGAGTGGGGACAGTAGTGGGAGAAGTGATTTTCTCTCCATATGCCAGGCTGCTGGGACGGGCGACCATGTTCTGAAGGAATCGGGGGCTTACTGCAAATCCAGAAAGCTGCTGTGACATCTTACAGTTGGTGTGGAGGAGGTTTTCAAAACACTAATATTTCTGGAGTGAAAGTTTTAATTGAATGCAAGAAAGATACCGTAACATCGAACAAATTGCTTTTGGAAATCAAATACATCTTTTTCAGATGGCTTGACCTGGCTTTTTAGTTGGATCTTTTCAAAATAACCCTCATTAAAGCATGAGTCATTGCACTGGCTTCAAATTTAGTCTATTTCTTTCCCTTGGATAATAAAAAAAAAAAAAAAAAAAAAAAATCTTAGAGCTTGACTTGAAGGGGAAAAGGTGAAAATATTTGAAAAAATAAATAAAAAGTTAATAGTGATGGTTTTCAAGCTCTGAATTCATTTGTAAAAGTGTATCATTTTTTTTAAGAAATTGACATAAAATACACCTTTTTTTTTTTTTTTTTTTGAGACAGGATCTCTCACTCTGTAGCTCGAACTGGCCTTGAAATTGTGGTAATCTTCTTGCTACAGCTTCTTAAGTACTGGGATTCCAAGTATGCACCATCATGCTGAGCTAAAATTAATCATTAAAAAATATAGATTTGAGAGAGAGAGAGGCAGAGAGAGAGAGGGAGAGAATGGGTGAGCTAGGGCATCCAGCTGCTGCAAATGAACTCCAGACACATGCGCCACCTTGTGCATCTGGCTTATATGGGTCCTGGGGAATCGAACCTGGCTCTTTTGGCTTTGCAGGCAAGTGCCTTAACCACTAAGCCACCCCTCCAGCCCAAATTCATTTTTAAAAATAATTTTAAAGTGAACAATTCAGTAGCATTTAGTACCTTCGCATCGTTATATAACTACCACCTTAATCTAGCTCTAAAATCCTGCCATCTTTTGAAATGGAAACTGTATCTATTAATCAGTCCCTCCTCATTGTTCCTTCCCCGTAGCCCTTGGCAGTCAGCAGTCTGCTTTCCAACACTATGTATTTGCTTATTTTGGTTATTTTCATGTATATGGAATCATACAAAATGTGATCTTAAATTTGTGAACTTTAAAAAAACTTAGAATAAGTTCCAACTTGTAACATGAATTGGTCACTCATTCTTTCTCATGGCTAACATTCCATTTTGTGGATATGCCACAGTTCATTTATCCATCCATGTGTTGATGGAGTCTGGCTTGTGTCTACCTTAAGGCTATTGTGAGTTATGCTCCCAGTGAACATGCATGTACATGTATTTCTTTAAGCACAAAGAGTCTTTTGCTTGTTTGTTTGTTATTTTTGTTTTTGAGGTAGGGTCTCACTCCAGCTCAGGCTGACATGGAATTCACTATGTTGTCTCAGGGAGGCCTTGAACTCATGGCGATCTTCCTACCTCTGTCTCCCGAGTGCTGGGTTAAAGGCGTGCACCACCATGCTTGGCTTCATTTTATTTTTCTGAGTAGGGGCCCACTCTATCTCACATACTAACCTGCAACTCGCATTGTAGCCTAGGCCAGCCTGGAACTAATGATGACCCTCCTATCTCAGCCTTCAAAGTGCTGGGACTATAGGCATGAGCCACCACACCTGGCTAGTGTCATTTTTTAAAAAGTTTATTTATTTATTTATTTATGAGAGAGAGAGAGAGAGAGAGGCAGATAGAGAAAGAGAATGGGCGCACCAGAGCCTCTAGCCACTGCAAGTGAACTCCAGATACTTACACCCCCTTGTGCATCTGGCTTTACATGAGTACTGAGGACTTGAACCTGGGTCCTTAGGATCTTTGAGCTTTGCAGGCAAGTGCCATAACCACTGAACCATCTCTCCTAGCCCCTGGCTAGTGTCATTTAAAAATATTTTATTTTTATTTATGTATCTATCAGAGAGAGACAGAGAGAGAGAGAGAGAGAGGAGAGAGAGAATGGGCACACCAGGGCTTCCATCCACTGCAAAAAATCTCCAGACCCCTGTGCTACCATGTACATCTGGCTTACATTGGTTCTGGGGAATTGAACCTGGGTCCTTAGACTTTGCAGGCAAGGGCCTTAACTGCTGACCCATCTCTCCACGCCCTGGCTCATGTCATTTTTAAAGTGATGAGTAGATGTGTGACTGCATGCATGTGTGTAGAGGTCAGAGGACAACTTTTGGGTGCTAAGTTTCTGCCTTCCACCTTGGTTGAGTCAGGGTCTCTCATTCTTGTTCACCAGGCTTGCTGGCCCATGAGCTTCTGCAGTCCCCCTTCCTCTCTACCACATTGTTCCTTGTGATGCTGTTTGATTCAGTTGGCTCAAAGTCACCTGTACTCACCCTTCTGCAAGACCTTTCCTGGCACACACTGGAAAATCACAACTCCCTGCTTAGGCTAGAAGGGATCCCAGGCCTGCTGATGGGAGTCAAAGGATAACTAAGAAAGGCACCAATTCTATAAAAATAGTAAAATTGGGCTGGAGAAATGCCTTAGTGGCTAAGACGCTTGTCTGCAAAGCCGAAGGACCCAGGCTTGATTCCCCAGTACCCACGTAAGCCAGATGCACAAGTGGGTGCACTCATCTGGAGTTCATTTGCAGGAGCTAGAGGCCCTGGTGTGTCCATTCTCTCACTCTCTGTCCCTGCCTAGTTCTCTCTCTATATCTCAAATAAATAAATAAAAATAAAATATTTTTAAAAAATGATCCTGGGCCTGGGGTGTGGTGGCACACACCTTCAATCCCAGCACTCAGGAGGCAGAGGTAGGAGGATCACTCTGATTTTGAGGCCACCCTGAGACTACATAATGAATTCCAGGTCAGCCTGGGGGAGACCCTACCTCGAAAAATAAAGGTCCTGTATCACACTGGCTGGGGAATGGAGCTCTGTGTGCACCGCGGCTGCTCCAGTCATTGAAGAGCAATACCTGAACAAAAGGCTATCGGGGCCATTGCCTCTGAGACTCCATCTCCTCTGGGATGCTTGGTTCAACATCGTCTAACCAGCACTCAACCCGATGACAGGCAGTGAAGACCATTTTAGCGGATGCATGGACACACAGCCTCTGTATGTCCCCTAGCTCTGTAGATCTTCTGCAGACAGATAACTGCTCTCGACCAGAAGCTTCTATCTAGCAACACACTCCGTTTGCCTCCCCTCAAGCCTGGTCTGATGATACTTTTTATTTGCCACTCTCTTTTCTGTTGTGTGTTTTTCATACCTTTTGGTGCTGAGGATCCCATGCTCGGCAAACGCTTCATCAGACACTGAGTTGTATCCTCAGCCCTTATTCGTTACTCATAGCCTGATCATTTCAAAGGCCCACTAACAGTAGGTACCATGGTCCTGGGGCTGCTACAACACACTATCACAAATGTGGTCTTTAAAAGCACAGACATACAGTGTTTTCTCCCAGTTGTGAGACCAGAAGTCTGAACTCAAGACACCTGAGATTTTCTCTCTCTCTCTCTCTGTCTTTAATAAATAAATTTTAAAAAACAAGATTAAAAAAAGAATGGGTGGAAGAGCAATGGAATGGGACAGTTGGGATTCTGCTTTGGCCAGTGCAGGCAAGCAAACCCCACCTCAGGTGAGCCCATGGAGTGCAGCATGGGCATATACATATGCATACACCACACACACTCTCTCTCTCTTTCTCTCTCTCTCTCTCTCTCTCTCTCTCTCAATAAAAAGAAACTCATTTGGGGTTGCTCAGCTCTTCCCTTTCTTTCAAACAGCTGATTACAGTGTTCCCCATCATACCATCAGCTTAATAGTACTCGTAGAGGGATAGGAAACATCGTGGGGACGGAGCCAGGCCCACACTCAGGAGTGCAGAGGCATGGGCAGGCTGGTGTAAGTGAAGATGGAGACAGGCTGAGAACCCTAGCTATGTTAGGTGGCCAGCAGGGACATATTCAGGAGTGACTCAAGATTGGCCTGTCTGTAACAGAGAGAAGTCATGAAGTGTGTGAGTGTGTGTGTGTGTGTGTGTGTGTGTGTGTGTTGGGCAGAGGGAGATGAAAAATTTGACTGACCCAGGGAATTGGGCCAGTTGCCTTGGAACCCCATTTCTGCCATCCGACAATGGGAGATGTAAGCCGAAGTTTCCGAAGAGAAATTTACAACGAAGATTCTAGTTGACTTTTATTTTGTTCTCTTGTGTGTGTACGTGTGTGGGCTATGCACGCATTTATGTAATTCATGCTTGGACGTGTGCAGGGTGTGTGGAAGCCAGAGGTCAACCTCAGTCACTCTCTAAGATCTTGTACCGAGCCTGGAGCTCACTGAGTTGGCTCTGCTACCTAGCCATCAAGTCCTAGCAATGCTCCTGTGTCAGCCATGTTACTATTTGGACTACAGTTATGGCTGCCATGTCTGGGTGCCTGAGGATTGAACTCAGCTCCTCCGGCTTGTGAGGCAATGCTCTAGCCACTGAGCCATCCCTCCAGCCTGTAGTTGGTAAATAGGATGGGTGTTCCCAAGAGCCTGTTTGATGAGCAGAGCTGAAGCAAAGGAGGCAGGGAAAGTAGAAATACAGAGCCAACAGCAGTGGGATGGTGCAAAGTTACTCTACTCCCTGCAGTGGCTCCAGCGGCTAACACTGACTCGTCTGGGAGTTGTTTCCACTTCTTCTCTCCTGATCTTGGTGGTCGGATAAGCAGCTCATTTTGGGCTCGGTGACATGGGACTTCATTGTGAATGACTCCATTTGGTTTGGTCTGCTAGGCCTAGTGCAGGAACTCCGCCCAAACAATGGCTGCCTATCCAATCCATTTTACCAGAAGTCACCATTGGGTGTAGGAAACCTTGTCATCATTGCTGGGAGGAAAGCCATCTGAGTCCCAGCACACGTGAGAACCATCGTTTATTTACTAATTTATGTATGGAGTGCATGCGTGTGTCTATCATGTCCATGTGTCTGAGGGTACACGTTGTATAGGTGCATGTGTACGTGTGTGTGTGTGTGTGTGTGTGTGTGCGAGAGAGAGGGAGAGAGAGAGGTTGATGCCATCTTCCTCCACCATGCTCCACCTTATTTTGATTGTAACAGGGTCTCTCATGGAGTCTCAGGGATCCTCCTATCTCCACCTCCCCAAGTGCTATGATTACAGGTACATACCAGCACAGCTTTTACATGGGTGCTGGGGAGCTGAACTTGGGTCCTCATGCTTGTGCACCAAGCACTTTATTGACTGGGGCATCTCCTCAACCTTGAGTCTCATCTTTCTAGCCCGTAGGATGACCCACAGCTGTTCCTCGATGACCCTGGAAGACCACTGCCCCGTCCTGCAGGGCTGGACGGAGACCATAGTCAATACAGCCATGGCTCATGCCTGACATTTATCGTTCACCCAGACTTTAGAAGGGTTGGAAAAAAAATGTGACTGATTTTGAAATTCAGTAGGTGTCCTGGCTGGCTCAACCATCTGCCTTTATCTTTGACTGGGCTATTAACAAGCCTGGGGAGAAAGAGGTTTGCTGATAGAAAATGCAAGGCATGAATCCCTCTCACAGGGACATGGGCTGTGTCCAGTGGGATGACACGGATTATCACTCTGTGGATATTGAGCAGTTTTGCCAGCTTTGCATCCAGGAGTCAATTCACCTCTATCTTCCTCATCTGATTACAAATGTATGCAAATTTGGTGTTTTTTGTTGTTGTTGTTGCTTTTTGAGATAGGTCTCCTTCTAGCCCAGGTTGATCTGGAATTCACTATGTAGTCTCACACTGGCCTTGACCTCACAGCGATCCTCCTACCTCAGCCTCCCGAGTGGTGGAATTAAAGGTGTGCACCACCACACCTGGATCCACCTTCTTTTTGAGACAGGGTCTCTCGTTGTTTTGCCATGCACGTGTCATCTAGCTGGCCTACAAGCACTGGATTCTCCTGACGACATCTCCCATTGCCATAGGTGTGTGGGGATTATAAACATGTGTGCCACTTTATGTCTGGATTTACATGGGTCTGGGGAAGATCAAACCAAGACTAACAGGTTTTTGGGGTAAATGCGTTTAACAGCTGAGCCATCTCCTCAGCCCCCTAAACCAACTAAGACTGCTTCATCTCCTTAAACATCTTCTACTATAAACAAATTCATGGACATGCATTAAGATTGGGTAATAGGGGCTAGAGAGATGCCTTAGCAGTTAAGACACTTGCCTGCAAAGCCTAACAACCCAGATTTGATTCCCCAGTACCCACGTAAAGCCAGATGCACAAAGTGGCGCATGCCTCTGGAGTTCATTTGCAGTGGCTAGAAGCCTTGGAGCACACATTCTCTCTCTCTCTGTGTGTGTGTCTATCTCTCTTCTCTCTGTCTCTCTCTGCTTGCAAATAAATAAATCAAAATAATTAAAAATATTTTTAAAAGATTATATAACAGCTGTCCCTCTGGATCACCTGAGCTGGAAGGTAGGGCCCACCACCATAAGGTCATAAACATGTTTGCGAGAGGAGGACAAGGTCTCTGAGCTGCCTGACCACTTCTCAGTCTTATTTTATTCAATTCTTTGGTTAAAAATAGACATGAGAAGCCAGGCGTGGTGGCGCACACCTTTAATCTCAGCACTTGGGAGGCAGAGGTAGGAGGATTGCTGTGAGTTCAAGGCCACCCTGAGACTACACAGTGACTTCCAGGTCAGCCTGGGCCAGAGTGAAACCCTACCTCAAAAAAAAAAAAAAATAGACATGAGGGGGCTGGAGAGATGGCTTAGCGGTTAACGCACATGCCTGCGAAGCCTAAGGACCCCGGTTCGATTCTCCAGGTCCCACGTAAATCAGATGCACATGGTGGTGCATGTGTCTGGAGTTCATTTGCAGTGGCTGGAGGCCCTGGTGCGCCCATTCTGTCTTTCCCTCTCTCTCTTTCTCTCTGTTAAATAAATAAATAAATAAACATTAAAAAAAATAGACACGAACCTAGGGTTTGGGGTTCAAGGACTTTCCTGAACCCCTAGCACCCCATTTCACAGTGACTGCTGTCCACTGAGGGGTCTCAGCAATAGTGACTCGAACACACCCAGCAAGGAGAGGCCTGGGGATGTATGCACACGGTCACCAAATGCACAAGTACCCTGCCATGGAAGCCACAGACAAATGACCAGGCTAGAGTCCCTGGGCTGAAGAGGAGTGAGGCCTGGAAGCTTGTTACATAAACCAGCTGGATTTCAGCTCAAGCAGGAGCGTGCTGAGCACCTTCCCCAGGGAGGGGCTTGGTTCCTGTGGTCACGCTGGTCACTGCCAGCGATGAGTCTGAGGCTGGCAGGCCCACGGTAAAGCAGGCCTGCTTCTAAATTTGTCCCCAGCTCCTTAATTGTGGAGCACTTTATTCTAGCCCTCTGTGGGCCTGCTTGGCACTCTAATCCCTGGTTTTGCATATGAAGATACTGAAGCCAAGGCCTTTCCCAATGTTTTCCTCCCTGCTTTCACTTCTGGCAATTATTAAAAAGTGCACTCATTATCTTTACAATGGCTTGGAGATTAAAGCTTAACTCAGGTTGTTATTTCTGTGGCTCTGCTTAATAACATTTGTACCTGTACCAACCCCGTCAGGCTGGGAAGCCAACCGCTGCTGAAATCACCACGGGCTGCAGTCCTCCCCTTTGTTCTTATTGGTCCGGCAGAGGTAGTTTTCAGGAGAACATTTTAATGGACCCCGCTAGGGTTTTCGGTAATAGGCACAATGGGACTTTCTTAAGAGAAAAGCTGTGCTACCGAAAAAAAAAAAACTGATCAGGCTTGAAGTCTAAAATGCAGTAGTTGAATAGTTTATACCTTTTGTTGAAAGCAAGCGCAAGTGAAGCCCATGAGGCACCCAGTGTCCTGTTAGAAAGTAGTTAGGCCTGGGTTCGAGTTCTTTTTCTATTGGCATTCTTTCTGTCACACATCTTCTAATCTCTCTGAACTTCAGTGTGCCCAGCTATGAAGTGGGCCGTCAAAGCAGCTTCGTCCATTCCACTGAGACAACCCATGAAGAGCCCGACATACTGCCCCTGTTCAAGGATGACAGCATTATTGTATTTTCAATATATGAAGGTATTGGTTTACTCATTTGCATGTATTCGCACACATGCACCATAGTCTTTTGCTTCTGCAAAATGCATGCCCATCTGACTTTGTGTGAGTGGCTGGGGAATGGACCTTGGTTCAGGAGGCTTTGTAAATAAACATCTTTAACCACTGAGCCATCTCCCCAGCCTTGACACTACTAATTTTTATTTAATGCTAATAGCTACCTTCAATCTGTGTTTGACCAAAGAGGATCAGGTACTTGGGGGGCGGTGTTGTTTTTAGTCTTAGAAAAGTGTACTTTGGTGCTTGGGAGCTGATATTTTCAGACCTCAACTTGACTCTGGTCTGGGGTTCTCGCCCATAATGCTAAAGCCCTCCACTCATCAGGTGTGTAGACTATTTAAGCATTTTCAGACTTAGCTAAGTTTAAAAAAATTTTTTAAAATTAATTAATTTATTTGACAGAGAAATGGGCGGGGGGGAGAGAATAGGTGCACCAGGGCCTCCAGCCATTGCAAACAAACTCCAGACATGTGTGCCCCCTTGTGCATCTGGCTAACGTGGGTCCTGGGGAATCAAACTTGGGTCCTTTGGCTTTGCAGGCAAGCGCCTTAATCACTAAGCCATCCCTCCAGCCCCAGACTTAGCTAAGGTTTAACAGTAATTTTAGATTCATATGCTGGGAGGCAGTGTCCAGAGAAGCCAGAGGGAAGACAGGCTGGGGTGGAAAGAACAAGCAATCTGTGTTTTTCTACATTGCGTTCAAACTCCTTTGATTCTGTGAGCATAAGTCAGACACTCTTCTATCAGTTATTCAACTGTGCACCTGCTCCGGGACCAGCTACCATTCCACAGGCTCCTTCCCCATGTATTCATGTCTCTTCTCTGTTTCCACCATGGCAGGGTCACTATGATATGATGCCCTATTTTCCTTAAGAAGGGGAGAGCCAAGGGGGAACTCGGAGGGCAAAGTGCAAGGAGAGCTGAGCTGAGGCAGAAAAATAGGCTCAGAAAGAGGGCCGGCATCTGTTGAAAACAATGCCTGCCACCAGAGGCTTTCAGTGCTGAAAATACCCATGGTGGCAGCTTTGCTGTGCAGGTGAAAATAATGAAGGGAGTCTATCTTTCAAAATGTTCCAAAGCCTAGAAACTCACAGGGTGTGTGTGTGTGTGTGTGTGTGTGTGTGTGGTAACTTTTGTGTGTATGTGTGTGTTCATATGTTTGTGCACATGTACATGTGCTTGAGTGTAGAAATCAGAGGACAACCTTAGGTGTCATTTCTCAGGGTACAATCACCTTTCAATTTTTTTTTTTTTTACATTTTATTTATTTATTTGAGAAAGAGAGAGAAAGAGGAAGAGAATGAGAATCGGCATGCCAGGGCCTCCAGCCACTGCGAATGAACTCCAGATGCATGTGCCACCTTGTGCATCTGGCTTAATGTGGGTCCTGGGGAATCAAACCTGGGTCCTTTAGTTTTGCAGACAAGTGCCTTAACCGCTAAGCCATCTCTCCAACCCCTACAATCACCTTTTTTTTTTAAAAATGTATTTTTATTGTATTTATTTGAGATAGACAGACAGACAGAGAAAGAGGCAGATAGACAGCAAGAGAGAATGGGTGCGCCAGGGTCTCCAGCCACTGCAAACAAACTCCAAATGCATGCACCTCCTTGTGCATCTGGCTTACGTGGGTTCTGGGGAATGGAGCCTCAAACTAGGGTCCTTAGACTTCACAGGCAAGTGCTTAACCACTAAGCCATCTCTCCAACCCCTACAATCACCTTTTTTGAGACAAGGTCTCTTGTGTGCTTGGAACTTGCCAAGTAGGCTAGACTGGCTGGCCAGCAAGCCCCAGCGACCTGCCTGTCTCCATATTTCCATTGCTAGGATTACAAGCTTGTGCCACCATTCCTGGCATCCTTTTTACATAGGGTCTGAAGCTCAATCTCGGGTCTTCATGACTGCAAAGTAAACATTTTACCAAGGGAGCCCTCTCCATGGCCCGTGTAATATCTCTCTTATAGAAGAAACGCTTCTATTTAGCATGCCCACACTCCAGCTTCCTTTCTCCCAGGGTCAGACTCAAGGGACTCTGAAGAGTGGTGCACTTTCACAGCACTGAGAGGCAGCTGCAGAGGAAAAGACTGAGCCAAGGAGAGAACGGAGCTGGTTCCTTGCTGCCTGGCTTGCTCACCACATGGGTTAGGAAGAAGCAATGTGAAAACCACTCTGTATGGCTGGTCAGCTTAAGGTTGTGCCTTTCTCTTCAGTCTTCCTTTGTCTTGATTTCCCAACAGCCCCAGACAAATTCTGTCTACCAACTCATCCTTATAGTTTGAGAAAAGACCCACTGATACCCTCTGCATGATAATTAAAGTTCAGGCTATATGTCAGCTCCCGTCTAGGTGGGTCATGAAAGAAAATGAGAGGATGAGTGAATCCATTACCCACAGCCATATCCGGAAACTCTTGTGATTTCTCACGCCCTGTGTTAGCCAATGACAGGAGCAACATGAAGAGTAGAGGCTAGATGACTAGTTCTGTTTAGTAGCATGAGCTAGGAATTCCAGCCTGCACAAGTCATGCGTTCCTTGTGGTGTGGATGCCCTGGTAAGAATATATATTAATAGCTGGGTGTGGAGCATGCACACTTTTAATCCCAGCATGGGGGAAGCAGAGGTTGGAGGATCGCCGTGATTTCGAGGCCACCCTGAGACCACATAGTGAATTCCAGGTCAGACTGGGCTAGAGTAAAACTTTACCTTAAAAAAAGAAAATAGAGTAAATATTTTATAGGGGGCTTCCTAGTTCATTAAAGTGGCCATTTCTTTTATACTGCTTTTGTTGCTTTTGCAGCTTAATCAGACCTGTGGCCTTGTTGCATCGGCCACTGGAAAATAAGCTTCTGAGTCTGTGGAAGCTGGTCCTGCTGTTATGTGGTGGTTATTTGTGGAGCAGCACCACTTAAAGGAAAGGCAGTGGTGATCCAGTATTTAGTAATGTAATGTGTTTATGATTGCTCATCTGTGTCTTCAAACACTCAAGGGAAGTGGTTGTGCAAAGCAGCTCCATGTGCCCAGGGATTCCCCTCACATCACTCTGCGCCAAGGAAACCTAGAATCGGCATGTTGGACATTTCTGATCATTCACTGGATTGGTTGTGATAGTTTTTAAAATTAGCCATTTATTTTCAAGAGACTGTGAGCATACCAGGGCCTCTTGCCATTGCAAACAAACTCCAAACTTATGTGCCACTTTGTGTTTGGCTTTACATAAGTACGGGAGGATTGGACCTAGGTCAGCAGGCTTTGCAAGCAAGCACCCTTAACCACTGCTCCATCTCCCCACCTGTGATAGTTTCATAAAAAAATTCAAGGTTGGAAATGTTTGGTCATGTGATTACTTATGGTACTGTTTAGTTTATGAACACATACCATAAAGCCTTCATTTTCTTATTCATTTCATGTACATCAAAGCCTGTTACAAGCAGATATTTGGTGCAAGAGATCTGGTGACTTCCTTCTGGAATGGCTCCTGGCCCTCAGCTTTAGCCAGCGAGCCTCTGGAGGCACCTGGACATGCACTATATTAAATAGGATTCTTAGCTGCAGACAAGTGTCCCATTAACTAGTTTAAGCAGAATGAGTTTTATTATTCTGAAAAATGAATAGTTCACCATGGCTGGCCTTGGTCCTTCCTAAGATTCTGTGAACTGCTCATTTTCAGAATAATAAAGTCCATTCTGCTTAATCTGCAGCTAAGCATCCTAATTCCTATAGATCACGTTCAGTACGTGTGTGTTTCCAGTGTCCAGCATAGTGGCTGGCCCAGAACAGTCTGTACATGTCTGCTGAGTACGTGTTTGAATGAATGGACGCTATCATTTTCACTGTATGATGAGGGAAGTTCATGAGAATATTTCAAGGCAATCATTATAAGAGTTATATACAAAAGTTAGGAAAATGCAAAGAATAGAGTGCTAGGGACAGCCTAGAGATGGGAACACTGGAGGTGGGCTTTTAAGTATGACTAACATGAGGCCAGGCTGGAGTCTTTGCCTCATGTGTGTGTGTGAGGCTATGCATTCAATCCCCAGCACTGCAAAAAGAAAAAAGAAAACAAAAGATGTGGTATGCATAGGACACATGGGCATGTTTTGAGAATGTGTGTTCATTCCACAGGGTATTCAGGGAGTCAAAAAATGAAGATGGCTGCCAAGTATGGTGATATACACCGGTAATCTCAGCCTTCGGGAGGCTGGGGCTGGTGGATGGTGAGTTCAAGGCCAGCCTGGGACTTTGAGTCAATAACAACAAACCCACAAAGTTGGAAGGCAGAGATGCCAGGGTTTGGTTAGCAGTAATAACTATAAAGGTGAACATTTTCTGGTACTGTCTGGATACCTGATATTGGACCAAGTCACTTTCCTATATTATCCTTATTAATTCTCATTGTTTCTCCTCTCGGAATAACAAGGTTGTACAGCTAACTGAAAGTGGCAGAGCACTTATTCCAATTGAGTCTACTGTGAGTAACACGTGAAACAGATCTTATTCTCAAATTAATACAAAAGCAATGAATGGGGCTAGAGAGATGGCTTAGCGGTTAAGGCGCATGCCTGAGAAGCCTAAGGACCCTGGTTTGATTCTCTAGATCTCATGTAGGCCAGATGCACATGGTGGTGCATGTGTCTGGAGTTCGTTTGCAGTGGCTAGAGGCCCTGGTGCACCCATTCTCTCTCTCTCTCTCTCTCTCTCTCTCTCTGTCTCTAATAAATAAAAAGAAAATCTTTTTTCAAAAAGCAATGAATGTTGGACAATAATATGTTGAGATTATGTCCAGAGGGTTGAAGGAGGGAGCCTGATTGGAAGCACTGTTAAGAACCAAGAGGAGGGGCTGGAAAGGTGGTTCACCTGGCTGGGGTTCAATTTTCTAGCACCCAAGGAAAGCCGGGCACAAAGTGCTGAGTGCTGGTGTTTCTTTGCAGACGCAAGAGATGCTGGAGTCCTCCCCCCCCCCCTCACATACAAACAAGTAAATAAAAATAAAATTTATGAAAAAGAACCTAGAGGAGAGGCTGGGGATGTAGCTTAGTGATACAGTATTTACTTAGCATGCACTAGGCCCTGGGTTCGAAGCCCCAGCATACAAAAGGAAGAAAGGAAGGAAAATGGAGGGAGGGAGGAAGGGAAGGAGGATAGCAATAACCCCAATAAGTCAGGAGCAGTGAGAATAGGGAAAGCTGACTGTATTTGGGAAATATTTTAGAAGCACCAGAGCCAAACTTGGAGACTGTTCACCTGTTGAGGGCTAAGGGTGCAGTCAAAGCAGGGGTCTGGGGCAGCTAGCTAGGCATCATTAAAAAAAAAAAAAAAAAAAAAAAAAAAAAAAAAAAGGAAAGCAGGTGAGGAAGCTGGGGGGTGGGTATTATTGGTATGGTTTTAAATGCCTTCTGATCTGATCCTTTCAGAACAATAACTGGGAAGTCATGAAGCTATCCAGGACCCCTAAAGTTGTGGTCCCCGTGACCCTTGGATCCAGGCCTGGTGCCCCGGTGCCTTGGCAGCTGTTCAAGGATGACTGGAATCCAGCTCAGCACGAGGCCGGGTGTGCACAGAGCCGCATGCACTGCTGTGGATTTAAAATGACTTGCCAAGCTGTGACCAGGAAGGCAAACATCCGAGCTGTTCAATAATTCAGCGCAGAGCCTGGCCAGCTGCAGAGCTACTGTCGCAAGGAGCGTTTTTTAAAAAGTCAAACCCAATTTCTGTACTAAGTCATGCCTGGTCAAGCTGGAGAGTTGCCAAAAGCCAAGAGAAGACTCCAGAGCTCTTTATAAACAGGTCCTGAGAGATACAGGGTGTTGTGCAATAAAGCTGTCAGTCTGGTCTCAGGAGGCAGGCACGTGACTCATTTGCATATGTCACTTGCTTCAGCTTCATTCGGGTCCATGGTGCCCTACCATCAAATCCTGTGGGCAAATAAAGCTGTCCAGTGCAAGCTGCTACTATCTGATCCAGGCTGTGCTTGTGGGGTGGGGGGTGGGGGTCTGGATCATTGCTAACTGGGATGAAGCTTCTGTAAGAGAGAGGCTTTAAGAGGAAGAATCTGAGGCTGGGGGGGAGTGTGTGTGTGTGTGTGTGTGTGTGTGTGTGTGTGTGTGTGTGTGGCGGGAGTGACTTCCAGGGTGGGGGTAAAAGGAACTGCTGCCAACAGCTCACTGCCAAAGGCCCCAGCTCTGGAGGGAGTTTCTTATTCCTTCGATCTTGATTCTTGCCTCCTTGGAGCCCAGCCTACTCAACTTGAGGTCTGGTAACCAGCAGAGGACCTCCACCGAGTGCTTACTAACCCTGCCCAGGTAGGGTCCTGACGTTTGTGGAGAAGAAAACTGCTTGGATTCAGGCCTTTTCCGAGTTGGACACCAGGCAAGGCTGCTTCCCGCAGGAGTCTGGCCTCCTTGTTTCAGCTGCCCTGGTGTCTCCGCTTCAGAGGGAAAAAGGCTCCAATACCAAACTCATCTATAACTCATTGGCAGAGCTAGCAGCTAGCAGACAGTGAGGACAATAAAAATATGTCCCTCTTTTGTGAGTCGGTGCAGCTCTAAGTCTGATACCAGGCTTGGTGGGCAGGGCAGAGACTAGATTTTTAGCTCTTACCTGCCTGTGCCCCTTCCACTGGTTTCTTTGGAAAACCAGCAGTTTAAGCTATGGATGGGTACTGTAAGGTTCAGGAGTGACCACGACCACTCAGACCACTCTGAGGCAAAGATGAAGGCTTTAATTTGGGAAAAGCACGAGCTGCCAGGGCTGGCTCACAAGAGAGGAGCACAGCCCATCTGAGTTCCTCAGGTAGTGGGCTTTATAGGGCTTTCAGTTGGGGGAAGGTGAGGAAAAGAGCTGCTTGAATAGGCTTCCTTTAGGGGAGATCTAAGAAAGCCAGAGTGTGACATTAGAACAGAGACCAGGAGACTTTCCAGAAAAGGGGGCAGGAAACCATGGCCTGGGGGCATTGTAGGCAAGGAGGGGATAATGGCTGGGCGGTTTCTTGAGGAATGTGGATAATCCACTTCCTTATGTCTCTGTCGCCATCCTGCTATCCTTGGTGACTCCATATTGGGACCTGTCAGACCCAACAGGTACCCTGCCCGTGAACTGCACACCAGTATGCTGTGATGCGCTAGCTGCTAAATTCAGCTTTTGCGAGACTTTTGCAATCTCCCCCATCCCTCTGCCACCATCATGTTATTCAAAATAAGAATGATATTGACTCTTAAAACATGAAAATTAACACAGCTGCTGATCTTACTTGGGGTGTTCAGGTTGCAAAATTTTGGTGCATAGTTGGACATTTTGCATCTGCTACGCTTGCTAGGCTAGGTCTCAAGTTCAGTCTTTAGGTGTCCGTGTCCCAGGTCCCAGCCTCAGTGTATACTAGAGTTTGTGGATGCTGCATATCACCTCACTGTCCCGGTCATACCACTTGGATTTTCGCATCCCGTTTAAGCAGTTTGATCAGACCTTGGCTGTCAGAATGGCTTCTACATTCTTCTCATGCTGGGAACTTTCTAGACTCTGGCACACCTCATTTCAAGAGTGATGCAATCTTGCCTGCGCTGTGTGTATGTATGAGTAAACTTCTAATCTTTCCCAGCTCTATCTGAATCCCACTTCCAGCCTTGTTGGGCAGGCGTCCTAATGCTACTGCAACTGGATCCACAATAACTCATCCCATTTGCAGGGTCAGGAGGTTAGTCAGGAAATCATCTGGCTTTCCTCAGGCCCCAAGTAAATCTACACAGTATGATAGTCCTCCCTTTAAGAGGCAGAGCTTAATGCTTCTTTCTGTGGTATGGGCTGGATTAGTAAGTTGCTTCTTTGTTAAAATATTTTATTTATTTGAGAAAGAGAGAGAGAGAGAGAGAGAGAGTGAGGCAGATATATAGAGAGAATGGGAGCGCCAGGGCCTCCAGCCACTGCAAATGAACTCCAGATGCATGTGCCACCTTGTTCACCCTGCTTAGCTGCTTTCTAAACTTCGACTTCATGAGATAATATATATGAAAGACCCAGGCCAGAGTAGCACCATGACAGGCCTCAGTCACTCTGTAGGCCACAGGGGCGAGTTCCCGGAATCAAGGGAAGAACAAGCAGTACCAGGAAAAACCATAAACTTGCTGTGTGAGCATGACTCAACATTCTTGCGGTCCTGGGCTGGATCGCCCAATAAGATCCACCATCTCAGAGTTTTGTAAATGTCAACCAATCAAATGAATGTAACCGCGTGCACCAACCTGTTCAAATGTAACCGCCGCTTGCTGAGCCAATTAAGTTTGAAATTCCCTAGACCTAGCCCACCAAAATCCTAAGACCAATCAAGAACCCCCAAGTACAGTTAATGTTCAAATTAGCCAGTCATGTAGTTGCATAGGTGATAGTCCTCTCCCCCTTGCTCAAACCTTAATAAAAAGCCTGCTTTTCTGCTTCTCCTGGCTCTTGCTCGAATCCACTGCGTTGGTGAAGGCAAGAGACCGAGCTTAAGCCCTAGTAAAAAGCTCTTTGCGTTTGCATACGTGTTTGGTCTTCCTTGGTGGTCACTGGGGGCGCCGTGAACTGGGCATAGCAATATATATATTTGTTTTTTCGAGGCAGGGTCTTGCTCTAGCCCAGGCTGACCTGGAATTTACTACGTAGTCTCAGGGTGGCCTAGAACTCACGGCCATCCTCCTACCTCCGCCTCCCAAGTGCTGGGATTAAAGGCGTGTACCACTATGCCTGGCTAGAGTTTTTAAGCTGCTGAATTTTGGGTTAATTTGTTACTCAGCCACAGATAACTGATACATGTCTCAAAAATCATATGAGAGGGCTGGAGAGATGGTTTAGCGGTTAAGGCATTTGCCTGCAAAGCCAAAGGATCCGGTTCAATTCTCCAGGACCCACGTAAGCCAGATGCACAAGGAGGTACATGCATCTGGAGTTCATTTGCAGTGGCTGGAAGCCCTGGCATGTCCATTCTCTCTCTCTCACTCTGCCTCTTTCCCTTTCTCAAATATATATATATAGTCATGAGAGAGAGAGAGAGAGAGCTAGGAGGCATGATCTTTAATCTTGATTGGATTGAGAAACTCCTAGGAGATTAGTCAAGTGTGCGTCTGCATATGTTGAAGACAGTTCTAGCTCATGAGAGCTCTGACTAGAACAACGGTTTAGCCCATTGCTAGATTCAAAATTTGAATAGACCCTTGGGAGGTGGAGGATCAGTGGGAGGTGGAGGATCAGTGGGAGGCGGGCCTGGTTGAAGAAAGTAGGTCCAGAAGGTGGGGGCATGTCTTTGAAGGGTGTATCTCTTCTCCCTACCCCCTGAAGTGATTCTTCTGTTTCTGGCTGCCACGAGACAGGTAGTGTTGCTCCTCCATGCCCTTCCCAGGATGTTCTGCTTCACCACGGCCCAGAAAGAATGGAGCTGGCCAGTCATCCAGAGGTTTCAATCACTGAGACCTCTGAAACCAGGGACCAAAGCAAGCCTTTCCTCCCTTAGGTTGTTTTCTTTTTTCCTCTTTTTTTTTTTTTTTTTGTCTTTTGTTTTTTGAGGTAAGATCTCACCCTAGCCCAGGCTAACCTGGAATTCACTATGTATTCTCAGGGTGGCCTCCAACCATTGGCGATCCTTCTACCTCTGCCTCCAGAGTGCTGGGATTAAAGGTGTGCGCCACCATGCCTGGCAAATTGTTTTCTTATGTATTGTGTCACAGTGAGACAAAAACTGACTAACAAAGGGGCAGATCTCACAAAAGTGTACTGTGCACAAGGAATTTCCCTATCATTGTCCTGCTTTAACCTGAGGAGACCACATTCTAATGGCTTCTGTCTCCTAAGAACAGATTCTTCTTATCTTTTTTTAAAAATTATTTGTTTATTTATTTGAGAGAGCAAGAGAAAATGAGGGGGAAAGAGAAAGAGAGAGAAGGAGAAAAAGAATGGTTGCGTCAGGGCCTTCAGCGATTGCAAACGAACTCCAGATGCATGGGCCACCTTGTGTGTATGGCTTACGTGGGTCCTGGGGAATTGAATCGAGGTCCTTTGACTTTGCAGGGAAACGCCTTAACCTCTAAGCCATCTCTCCATCCCTCTCTTATCTTTAGTTTAGCCAAGTTCTAAGAATACAAGCAGACAACATACTATTCTATATATATTTTTTTATTCCTCACCCTCATACAGGTATCTAAAAATGGCAAAAATAACCATTTTGGGGCCTTCCACCTCTTAGATCCGGCTTCTCTCGGCTTCTTCTGTGCCTTGGATCACGGGAAACATTTGGCTGCTTTTGCAGTCTGCAGGATGGGCCTAATTCTACCAGGTATTCTCAGGTCTATGGGGATGCTCTAACATGTACCACTTCCTTTTTCCTGGAAAGGAAGGTCCAATCGCCTCACCCACTGAGACTTTTGGAGGTCAGTTCACTTACTATCATCTTTACCTTTAGTTACTTGACTCTTGTAGCAGACGGCTTCAGGTTCACTGAGATGAACTTCCAGACCAGGCACAGTTATGGAGGAAGGGATATTTATTGGAGCTTACAGATCCAGGGGAAATTCCATAATGGCAGAAGAAGCTGGCCTGCCTTCACAGGACCACAGAGAGCAAAGCTAAAACCCAAAAGCCACATAGCACAGCACACTTCAGGAACTCCAGCTAGGCACACTTTGCATATCTTTAGATTGAAATCTCAAACCCACCACCACACCTTCAAGATCTGTCCAGTGACATTGCCTCCAGCCAGGTGGCTGCAGATGCAAATTACAAATTAATAAAACACTGAATATATTGGGGCCATCTATTCAAACTACCACAACTCTTAACTTCCAAATAATTTAGGAGCAGAGGCACTTAGGGGCTTAAAGAAAGTGTGTGTGTGTGTGTGTGTGTGTGTGTGTGTGTGTGTGTGTGTGTATGGGAGAGAGAAAAAGAGAGGTGGGTTTTAAAACTTTTAAAAAAAAATTATGAAACAGGGCTGGAGAGATGGCTTAGCAGTTAAGGCATTTGCCTGTGAAGTCTAAGGATCCAGGTTCGATTCTCCAGGTCCCATGTAAGCCAGATACACAAAGTGGTGCATGCATCTGGAGTTCATTTGCAGTGGCTGGAGACCCTGGCGCGCCCACTCTCTCTCTCTCTCTCCCTCTCTATTTCTCTATCTCATAAATAAATAAATAAAAAGAAATCTTAAAAAAAAATTATGGGACATTTTAGGATGCAGAAAAATAAAAAAATAATACAACACCATTGTACCCACTTTCAAGAAGAAACAGATATTAACATTTTACCATATTTGTGTTAGGTTCCTCATATTTTAAAAATAAAATAAATTAATTACTACAGATAGTGCCAAACACTCCCACTGCCTTCCACTCCCTGGAAGTAATGACTGTGTGGAACCCGATATTCATCTGTCCTCTGAAGAGCCTTGTTCTATTGTTATTGTTTATACATTTTAAAAAGATCATATTCTTTGCATGCATTTGAAACTTTTACATAAGGGCATCACATTGTTCATATTAACTGATTACTTTTTTCCATTCCAAATTATGCTTACCTTCTTCATTTTTGAAGGCAATAACATATAGTCAACAAAATATAATGAACACAGAGAACAGATCCATAATCCCAAAAAGACATCATTAGGACCTTGATTTTAAAAATATTCTATTTATTTATTTGCTAGCAGAGAGAGAGAGAGAGAGAGAGAGAGAGAGAGAGAATGGGTGTACCCTGGCCTCTAGCCACTACAAAAGAACTCCAGACACATCTGATTTTACATGGGTCCTGGGCAATCGAACCCTGGTTATTAGGCTTTGCAGGCAAGCACCTTAACTGCTGAGCCATCTCTCCAGCCCAGGACCTTGATTTTTGATGCCCATATACTAGATTGCAGCAAATAGGAAGCCTGGTCTGGCTTTGGCGTCGTGAGAGTGTTTCTGTTACATCCATTCTTCCATGCAAAGCAGCCAGGGCCCGAGGGAAGACTGTTAGGGATAGCTAGGAAATTCTCACATAGGCATCTTTGTTCATTTCCACACATTCAAGTTCCAGAGGGGCTGGAGGGATGGTTTAGTGGTTAAGGTCTAGCTTGCTGGCAAAGCCAAAGGACCGAGGTTTGATTCCCCAGGACCCACTTAAAGCCAGATGCACGAGGTGGTCCATGCATCTGGAGTTCATTTGCCATGGCTATATACAAATAAAATAATAAAAAAAATAAAGACATTAGCTGGGCATGGTGGTGCATGCCTTCAATCCCAGCACTCGGGAGGCAGAGATAGGAGGATTGCTGTGAATTTGAGGTCACCCTGAGACTACATACTGAATTCCAGGTCAGTCTGGGACAGAACGAGATCCTACCTGTAAAAACTATAAATAAATAAATAAATAAAGGTAAATAAAAATAATAAAGACTTTAAAGTTCAAATGGCTAGCCAGTGACGGATTCACAAGAACTATTGAGTAATGAGTGAATAAGTGAAAACACAAGTGAGAACGTAACGAGAGGGCTGTTCTGTTCCCTGTTCCTTCTGAGAATCAGGAATCACCAAAGAGACTCCAGGGCTGGGCAAATGCTCCTCCATGCCCTTCCTGCTCCTGAGGTTTCTGGCTGCTGGGGGAGAGGCAAGGCCTGCCTCCCGCATTCCCACCTCCACGTTGCTCAGCACAGACCTGTAAGAACTAACTCTCTGACATTATCTCCCCCTGGGCCCATCCCTGCTCTTGCCTGCCACCATTCACTCAGTCAGCCAGCGGCTCACTGTGCTTCTTCCCAGTGAGCAGAAATGAATTCACTCAGGCTCCTAAGCACAAAGCTATCAGTGAGAGGACTCTTTTTATTAACTTTGTCAACCATGAGTCTTGACCGTTTTAGTGGCCCAGAGACCTTTATCAGCAACAGTGGCTCCCGGGATGGTACCTATTTTCAGAGGAAAAAAAAAAAAAAAAAAAAGATCTGATGAGTTCTGTCTGGATGAAGGATGGGTAGAAGCTGGGAAGCTGGCTCAGCAGTTAAAGATGCTTGCTTGAAGAATGGGTAGAGAGTCTGAATGTAAACATAGCCCTGTGTACTTACCAACCCCAACCTATGCTTTTGGTGTCCCCATATTACTTACTTCTCCAAGACATTAGATGAACAAGCCTCTATGTGGCAAAAAAGTCTCTCTGCCCATCCAGGAGATACATTTTTCTGCTGGTGTCCCACAGCTAGCTGACCTTGCAAGACCGGACACAGCTGCGGCGGTAGCATTTTCCTTGTAGCTGGGGGTGCAGAAAGTAGCTTACAGCAGTGTTGGCTTAGTACTTCGACAGACCCTCGGCGGTAGAGGCAAATCAATGCAGATGTCTGAACTGGCCTTCACTTGTCATTGAAAGTCTTGGCAGGAAGTCTAAGGTTGTTTTCATTATTTAGCATCTTGATTGAGGTGTGCGCTTGTGTGAGCGAATGAGCCACTCGGGTCCTGCCATCTCATTGCTTTTCTGATAAAAGGAGACAGGCAGCCTGGACTTGGGAATTCTAAATGGCAATGAGAAAAAAAAAAAAAGGAGCAATCCAACTCATATCCACTTGCCTGTTTCATATGCTGGCCTGGACGGGTCGGGCTGTCTGCTGAGGGCTTGTTGACATCTTCCTGCTGCTAACCGGTCACAATAAACACACACACACACACACACACACACACACACACAGGCTGAATCTATGGGGTTGAGAAAAGAATTTGCTCAAACATGCAGCAGAGACGGGGGCTTGGCAGGTCTCTACCAGTGCCCAGTAGAAATGAAGCCACTGCATCAAGGGGTGTGCCTTCACCCCACAGGATACCCCTGGGCCCGGGAGTGGGGTGGGGTATAGCTTTGGATGATATCCAGCCCTTACTGAAGATCACAGTAGCTTTACTGAATAAGGTTGCTGGGAAGAACAGAAACCTTTGAAAGAGTTGGGGACAGGAGAAGGAAGAACTGTATGCAAAAAAAAAAAAAAAAAAAAAAGCTTAACACCAGCAAAGAACTAATAGGACAGTCATCCACAAAAGAATGAGAGTGGATCCTATCTGACATGGCTTCTATTCCCAACTTGGAATTTGCACAGGCTTTGCTGTAAAGGTATATGTTATGCAAGAATTTGACTGCCTGGGCCGGAATAGCCAGCAACAATAAAGTACTCATTTCTTGGTTTGGCCTCCTGAAATCTCCTTTATATATATTTAGAGATATTTATTTATTTATTTATTTATGAGAGAAAGAGGCAGAGAGAGAGAGAGAATGGGCATGCCAGGGCCTCTAGCCACTGCAAACTCTAGATGCATGTGCCATCTTGTGCATCCGGTTTACATAGGTACTGGGGATTTGAATGGGGGTCCTTTAGGCTTGGCAGGCAAGTGCCTTAACTGCTAAAGCCATCTCTCCAGCCCCTGAAGTCTCCTTTTATTTTAAAATCTGGAAGCATAGCAGATTAACTTGAGCCCAGGGGTCTTGCCTTGAGCCTCCCATACTGCACAACAGTCCTCCAGCCCCTTCTTGGGACAAATGCTCCCAGGGGCTTTTCACGGGTCAGCTGTTCTCGAAGGGACTGCAGCTGACCCTTTTGTTTGTTTGCTTTTGCTAAGAAGCATCACCCAACATCTCAATCTGGGCTGAGTTTTCTCTCTGCATCCTTCCAAACTCGGGGTTCTCTTCCATCCAAACCCCCGTACCACTGGCTTGGATGTGTGGCCAACACTCCTTTGCATTCGAATGGCTAGGGCAGGCTCAACGCCTTCCTCACCACTACATCTTCATTCAGCCCCTTGCATGGTGCCTAGGAAGTGGGTGGTGATCAGAAAACATGTACTGAATGAATGTAGGGGAAATCATTATACAGTAATGATACAGCCTCCAGAAGGTTCCTCTGAGCCCTCCCCCCTTCTTTTGGAGCTGAGAATGGAACCCAGGTGCATGCTTTGGCCACTGAACCATACTCGGTAGCCCCTCCTCTGAGCTGAGCTCTTCCTCACTTCTCCCAGTTAATTGCGGGCATCACCCAGGAAATTAGATAAGGATGTGTCTCATGGAGAGACTGGGTTTTCCCATGACCACTTTCCTTTCCTTGAGGTGCTCACTGAGCCATGTCTGAGTCGAGCTCTTCTCTGTGGGTTCTCAGAAAAGCGAGGCCGCTCGGTTTTATTTCCATTTGAGATTCCTCAGTTAGAGCCCGTCTTAAGCCCCCGTGTACATGCCGTCTTCCTCAGCATTCTGTTCCGTGTTCTTTCCTTCTTGAAGCTCAGCCCACAGAACACATGAGGCCAGGCCTCATCTCCTCCCCCTCCCAGGCCCATCCTCTACAACCCCTGGCCTGCAGAGGGTTCCCCACTTGGCTATATCCCTATCTGGGCCTCACATCAGCTGGGTCTCTCACGATGACAGCATGTCTCCAACCCCCTCCGCCCGACCGCACCTCCCCTCAACTTAGAGGGCCTTGCAGTCATTTGCTTAGCTGGGATCCCCCTCCAGTTCTCTCACTTGGGAAAGGGCCTCATGGTTTGAAATTGTCACATTCCACACTTGCTCTTTCTAATGAGAAAGTGAACAGGAACTTACCAGGAAGACAAAAGGAAAACCTTTTTCCAGGAAAAGGAAACAGTTAATACAAGGGCCCCAAGGAAACAAAGGAAGTAAAAGAAAAAGAGTGACAGAAACCTGGTGTGCCCTGGGGTCATGATGAGGTGGGGACACGGGGGATGGGGATGGCTTTGTCATGGAAAGAATTTTATGGTAAATGATTTACAGGGAGCAAGAGAGTTGCTCATTAGCTCTCTGTTAATAGTAATTGTTTCTCAGATCATAGACAAACAGCTAATCTTGAAATTGATTAGAACCTTGTAGAAAAATTAATAAGAAATTGATTTTTAAAAATAATTGCTCCTATAGAAAAATGGACAAAAGACACAATTAGTTCACAAGAAAGGAATTCAACCTGGCTATTAAATATATGCTAAATATTTTAAAAATATATTTTATTTATTTATTTACTTGGAGAGGAAGAGAAAGAGGTAGAGAGAGAGTGAGAGTGAGAGAGAGTGAGAATGGGTACGCCAGGGCCTCCAGCCACTGCAAACGAATTCCAGATGCATGCACCCCCTTGTGCATCTGGCTTATGTGGGTCCTGGAGAGTCGAACCAGGATCATTTGGCTTTGCAGGCAAACGCCTTAACTGCTAAGCCATATTCTCCAGTCCAAATATATGCTAAATGTTTGACTTCACTCAGTAAGAGAAATGCAAAGTAATTGTTTATTGAGATATCATTTTGCCATAATATATTTGTCTCAATAAAGAATGTGTGTGCATGTGCATAGAGTGTACATGTGGTGTGTATAATGAAAAATCTAAGAAAGTGATAGCATATTTTGTTGGCATTCTCAAACATTGCCTTTAGACGTATAAATTAGCATAACTTCATTGGGGGTGGGGCAATTAGGCAGTATTTACCTAAATTACAAGTGCTTTTAAAAATATTTTTTTATTTATGAGAGAGAGAGAAAGACAGAGGAAGAGACAATGGGTGCACCCAAGCTTCTAGCCACTGAAAGAACTCCAGATGCATGTGCCACCTTGTGCATCTGGTTTACATGGGTACTGGGGACTTAGAATGTGAGCCCGTTGCTTTGTACGCAAGTGCCTTAACCATTGGGCCACCTCTCCAGCCCGTTGTAGGGGCTTTGATCAGCAATCTAACAATCTGGCCCTTCCCAAGTCGTGAGTCCACAAACCAATCAGGTCTCTCTCCCTTACACACCTGAATCTGCTGATGAGGCTCACCCTAGTGGATGTTTGATCCATGTGATTCTTCCTCCAGGTCCCTCTTGACACACGTGTGTAAGGCTTTCCCAGTCTCTTCTCCCTCTTCTTAGCCTGGCTGGGAAGCAGGAAGGATTTCTCTACCTCTGGGTGCCATGTGTTTTTGGGTACTTTCCTGCTGTGCTACATGTATGGTCTCTCTTTAAACTGAGTCCTTTTCTTCTTGGACCCATCTGTGAGGGGGATCTTTGGTTTGGGCTTGTCTGATTTGCTTTCCGTGTGTCTGTCCTTGTCCAGAGTTTTCTTTTTGTGAGGGAGATTTTCTCTGGCTCCCCTCCTCCTTCCCAGGCAGGCTGGGGATGGGGAAAAACTTTTCTGGCTTGGGCCTTTTTGCTAGCCTCCCCTCTGGATATAACTGTCCCTAAAATAAACCTGATAATTTTTAACTTACCCCCCTCCCCTGGCCACATTTTTAAAAAACTTTTTAATTATTTTATTTATTTTTGGAGAGAGACACAGAGAAAGACAGACAGAGAGGGAGAAGGAGACAGAGAATGGGCGCACCAGCAGTCTCAGTTACTATGAACAAAATCCAGATGTGTGTGCCCGGCCACATTTTTAACTCTTTATTAACTTGGACAATAATCCAAGAGTTAGGGACCGTGGGCCTAGGATTTCCTTTAAATTATGAAATTTAATCCCTCCCTGGACTCAAGATCCTGCACCACTGTGAATATGTATGCCTCATTCTAAGCATCACACAACAATAGTCCTTGTTCCCTGCAAGCTTTAAATTTGGCCAGCCAGGCCCAATGAGCCAACGGCTGCAATAGTGGCATGTCTGTTATAGGGGAAACCAACCGCTCTCTAATCAGATTGGAGGTCCACTCCATGGGAGGGAATACATCCCTGATGCTGAAAACCCATGACAGGGGTAGTCATGAGCTCTAGGGGTGTAATGTCTGCTGACGTCTGGCTAAATGTATATACTATGCTTACCAAACTGTCCGGTAAGCACTTCTCTTAATGTTCATACCCATATATTAATGCTACTCTCACTTAGGTTAGAGAAGCTTGTCTTTTCAGATGGTGGTAACCTTGGGATGACTCAGAAGGCACCATGGTGCTGAGAAGAAGTGACAGAGGAGTGCTCAGCATTAAAACATCTCAAACCCACCTTCCAAGGCTCAGTGTCCATTGAAGAAGAGGTGATGGAAAGAATGTAAGAGCCGAAGGAAGAGTAGGACTCTTTACAACATGCTCCTCCAGACGGCCTGGATATCCATGACCTCACAGTGCCTGTAACTACCTATACAAGACCATAATAGGAGGAAAAGATCATGACATCAAACTGAAAAGAGAGACTGATTGAGAGGGGGAGGGGATATGACGGAGAGTGGAGTTTCAAAGGGAAAGTGGGGGGAGGAAAGGAAGTACCATGGGATATTGTCTACAATTAAGGAAGTTGTCAATAATAAATAAATAAATTAAAAAATATTCCTTGTTCCTGTAGTATTCTTCCGAATAGCTTCCCTGTAGCCTGACTGCCCAGAAGAGCCCCAAACCTTGTCTTATGACTCACAAACCAACTCAGCAATCCTCAAAAGTGAAGGAAAAAAAATCCCTCCAAGCCAACTCGTGAGTGTCTTTGGAGGCAGCTTACAACTCCCACAAGGTTGACAAGACCTCCCCCTCTCTGAGGGGCTTTCATTTAGCTTTCCCCGCGTGCTTCTTTCCCACGTGAGTCATCATTTGTAGGGGTGTCTCCGTTGAATAAAGCCAGCACTTGTCCTTTATTCTGGTGTCTTTACTCACTAGCCATTTCTTCCCTGAGGTGACCTGGCAGAGAAGTCTGTATAAACCAGTCACTCTGTGTTCTGCAATCACTTTTCCAGACTCTATGCATATCAAATGTCCTTGCCCAGTTTGAACACCCTGTGAAAACACTTCACATGAATGTTTGGGGAAAATGCTTCAAACAAGGAGCAGCTGTGCTGGACAATGAGCCAGCTGGGTGCTCACCACTTTCTCAGAAGTGTGGTAGGAAGCGGAGTTCTCAGTATTCCAGGAGGTGAGTGGCAGCGCTCACCTCCACATGCCCTTTGGTTAGATATGATTGGCGGAGACAATGGCCCTGTCCTCTGCCAGATGTGTGCATCAATTGCTCTCTTTAGAAGGCATCAGTAAGCTGGGCCTGGTGGTATAAGCCTGTAATCCTAGCTATTTGGAGCTCTGAGGCAAGAGGAGTATTGCAAGTTCCAGGGTGCCTGGGCCATTTAGTGATACTCTGTCTTAAAAGTAAAGTTTTCCTTTTCTTAAAAAAAAAGTTTATTATTATTATTTATTTTAGAGAGTGACACAGAGAGACAATTGGCATGCAAGGACCTCAGCCACTGAAATCAAACTCCAAATTCTTGTGCCACCTAATGGACACGTGTGACCTTGCACTTGCCTCACCTTTGTGCATCTGGCTAATGTGGGATCTGGAGAGTAGAACATGGGTCCTTAGGCTTCCAAGGCAAGCATCTTAAGTGCTAAGCCATCTCTCCAGCCCTGATGTTCTTCTTTTGACCTCAGTGCTCAGTGGGTGACAACTACCACTCAGGTCTATGTTCCTTTATCATTCTTGAAGCAGATTCCGAGTGGAAGAGTGATAAGCTTACCTCCAATCAGATGGATTCACTCACAGCTGACCTGTGGTGAGATTCTGTTCAGCTTTTCACAGCTTGCTTCATTCCCAGGGTGAAAGATGTCTGTCTATATCTTTGATTACACAAATGTGCTCCAGCCAACTAATTATAAACTCCTCACACACAGGAACCACCTTCTTGCCATCTTTGTTCATGCTAGTCACTAATACGCAGCTGGTCTTTTACTTAGTAAATGAATGAATGAGTAAATGAATGAATGAATGAATATGTGGTTGAGTGAATCTCTAACACTTGCCATATGTTTAGGTCATCTCCATCCAATGGAAACTTCTACAATGACAGAGAGGGTCTATTATTCATACAGCAGATTTTTCAATATAGCAGTCATCCAACTCCACAGCCACTGGATACACGTGTCTCCTAAGCACTTGAAAGGTGGCTTGTGAGACTGAGGAACCACATCTTGCACTGATTTCACTAAATAGTTACATATAGCGAGTGGCTAGCATGGTTAGTGGTAACAGGGTTTGATTATCAGTTTTCTTTTCTTTTCTTCTTCTTCTTTTTTTTTTCGAGGTAGGGTCTCACTCTAGCTCAGGCTGACCTGGAATTCACTCTGTAGTCTCAGGGTGGCCTTGAACTCACGGTGCTTCTCCTACCTCTGCCTCCTGAGTGCTGGGATTATAGGCATGTGCTGGCTGATTATCAGTTTTCTTATTAGATTATTTGCACTGATAGATATTATAACCTTCCCAAGATAATAATTCTTTTAAAATTATTTTTATTTTTATTTATTTATTTGACAAAGAAAGAGACAGAGAGAGAGAGAGAGAGAGAAAGAAAGAGAATGGGTGCGCCAGGACCTCTATCCACTGCAAACGAATTCCTGATGCGTACACCCCCTTGTGCATCTGGCTAATGTGGGTCCTGAGGAATCGAAATGTGGGTCCTCTGGCTCTGCAGGCAAATGCCTTAACTGCTAAGCCATCTCTCCAGCCCAGATAATAATTCTTGTTTCATGGTCGAGAAACTTCTAGCAATAGTTTTAGAAGCAGTGAAAAGGCCCATTAGCACATTCCATGATCATGGAGGGAGGCTGAAGGAAAGGAGGGTGAATAGAAGTTGGTTCACTTGCTTTAGTCTGAGAAAGCCTCTCGTTGTCCCCCGCCCCGGAAGTGAGAATCTTCAGCTTCTTGGTGGCTGACTCACCTGAGCCACCTCCTGCAGGCCCTCCTAGCCCCCGCCAGCAGGCAGGCAGGGAATCGAGGCTGAGTAGTTGAGTCATTGTCACTATTTCTCAGAGCAGGTGTCTCTGACAAAACTCTGAGGAGGGTGCCCCACCCGACCTGCTTAGGAACACATGAAGTGTGGAGTTGCCCAGTTTCGGTTCCGAGTCCCTGCAAGGACTTTGATCCAGGGGTGGGTTTTGTGTGCCAACTGCTCAGGCCACAGATAGAATTTCCCCGACTGTGCAACAGTGGCAACTTCATAACCAAATGGTCCCACTTTCCCCAGAAGTTGCTCTATCTGCTTATACCCATCTTAGCTATTGGTAGAAAGCAGATGACTTTTGCACAGCTAGGCTCCACACGCAGGAGGGCAGCTAGAGGGGACGCACCTATGTGTATCCACGTGCCTGGGTGAGATCCCATAGGTGCCATTGTCCTCGACTGTGTGCTTCAGGCAAAATCTCCACACCCATGGTGAGTGTGCATTGTTTGCACCTACGTGCTGACTGAAGCTTGCTCCCCTTTGTTTTCTGAATTAGAACATGCACACACGAGCAAATCATTAAACCTCCCATGATGCCCCGCCACCAAGGCAGAGCTCACAAAGTTCTCATTCCTTGCAAGCAAGAATCTTTAATCTCTGAGCTGTCTCTCCAGCCCTTTAAAAATAGTTATGGGATGAAAAGATGGCTCAGTGGTTAAAAGGATTCAGCCTAGATGATCCAATCCCACACTGTGCTGCTGCTCGTGGGAGCCCAGCCTGCTTTTGCCCCTTCTCATCTGGAAGACAGACTGCAGCGTCGGCTCCCTGACGCAGCAGAACTCTGAAGGTGCCCGAGGCCCAGGGCAGTGTCTGGTGAGCCATCTTCTGGAGCCTCGAGTAGTTTCGACACATCTAACCCACCCCACAGGCCCAGCAGGCAGGGTGGGTGAAGCCCATACTGTACACAACATACTGGAGAAGCTCTGATTCGCTAAGTTGCACAAACAGTGCTTCATTCAGGGCTCAGGTATGAGCAGAGTTTGCTTGTCACTTGATACCCATGCCTTCATTCTGAGTCTACCCCCAACCATATTCTCCAATGCTCAGAGGCAGAGGAAAGCCCAGGTTTGAAGAATAACTGGTGTCCAAGAAAGCAGTCCTTGCAAAAAGAGTGCGGATAGCATGGGAATCTCACGTCACTGGTCATCCCAGCCTTTGCTTGGTGAAATTCCATCCAGCTGAGTCTAACAGTCCTGTGGCTTTCGTTGCCCTATTTTTCAGAGCTACTCACCCTGCAGATGGGACTATTTCTGTGTTCCATGTGTCTGAAAGGCTGGGATGAGCAGATCACCTTGGTTGTCTGGATGACTCCTTCCAGGTTTCCTGGAGAAAGAGACCCTCCCAGCTTGCAGAGTGTGGCTCTGGGTATTCTTGGGCTGTTGAAGGTTAATTCCTGCAGGAATTCTTTCCTAAATAAAGAGCATCTTTTTTTAGCTCTTTTTTTTCTTTTTGGTTTTTCAAGGTAGGGTCTCACTCTGGCCCAAGCTGACCTGGAATTCACTATGTAGTCTCAGGGTGGCCTTGAACTCACAGCGATCCTCCTACCTCTGCCTCCCGAGTGCTGGGATTAAAGGCGTGTGCCACCCCACCAGCGTTTTTGTTTTTAATGAGAGAGAATGAGGACAGAGTGTGTGGGGGGGAATTGGCATGCTAAGGCCTCCAGCCACTACAACCGAACTCCAGACACATATGTCACCTTCTGCGCATGTGTGACCTTGCATGACCTTTTGCGTTGAGTTTACATGGCACCTGGAGAGTTGAACATGGGTCCTTAGGCTTTGCAGGCACTTTAAAAAATTATTTATTTATTTGAGAGAGCTAGAGAGGCAGAGAGAGAAAGAAAAAAAGAAATAAAGGAAGGAAGGAAGGAAGGAAGGAAGGAAGGAAGGAAGGAAGGAAGAAAAGAAAGAAAGTGGATGCACCAGGACCTCTTGCCCCTGCAAACAAATTCCAGATGCATGTGCTGCTTTGTGCATCTGGCTTTACGTGGATACTGGGGAATCAAACCCAGGCCGTCAGGCTTTGCAAGCAAGAACCTTTAACCTCTGAACCATCTCTCCAGCCCTTTAAGAAATAGTTATGGGATCAAAAGATGGCTCAGGGATGGATAGATGGCTTAGTGGTTAAGGCACTTGCCTGCAAAGCCAAAGGACCCAGGTTCAACTCCCCAGGACCCACATAAGCCAGATGTACAAGGGAGTGCATGCATCTGGAGTTCATTTGCAGTGGCTAGAGGCCCTGGTGCTCCCATTCTCTCTCTCTCTCTCTCTCTCTCTCTACCTGCCTATTTCTGTATCTTTCTCTCTCAAATAAACAAACAAAATAAAATATATTTTTTAAAAAAGATGGCTCAGCAGTTAAAAAGTTATCTATTTGAGAGGAAAGACAGATAGAAAGGGGCAGACACACAAACAGGTTCTCTCCATTTAAAGGCTATTTCTGTGTAGTAAAGCTCAAAATTATAGATTTTGATGGTTGCAAGAGAATCTAAAGATTGTGGCTTTATTTTAAAGGTGAAGGAAACAACACCAACATAGAATTTGACCCAAATCACTCAGTTTATTACGTAGATCCACTAGTTACCTTAAATTGACTTTTGACCAAGACAACGAACGAACCATTAGGTGAGGCTGGATTTCAATGGAAACCAGAACCTCCTCTGGATTTCTCACTTAGAAGAGGAGGTATGGGTTCAAATCCTCTCAGGTATCATTGCCCTTTCTCCTCCAGCATCAGATACTTTACATTGTACGTCTATTGAGCAGGCAGATAACCCGTCCTCACTGTTAGTCTAAAATGCCTTGCTTCTTTCTTTTTCTCTAGATTAGACTGCACAGCTGGATTTATGGAATTGGAACTTTGCTGATTGATGATTGATTGATCTCCAAAGACCCAAGTGAAGTTCTTGCAGCCAAGGGCAGGTTAAGCCAGCCGTGATCTCTCTCTCTCCCTCTCTGGGGCTGTGGAAGACACCTTGGAAGACAACGTCGAAGGCTGAACTAGAGAAAAAGTTTACTCTCCTCCTTTTGCTCATAATGTGCAGGGCTCAAAGCTAGTGAAAGGTGAATGGGAGAGTGACACCTGATTTTTTTTAAGGTATTCTTTTTTAAAAAAGAAGTTATTTATTTATTTTATTTGAGAGAGAGAGAGAGCAGTAGATAGAGAATGGGCATGCCAGGGCCTTCAGCCACTGTAAACAAACTCCAGACACGTGTGCCACCTTGTGCATTTGGCTTAAGTGGGTCCTGGGGAATCGAATCTGGGTTCTCTGGCTTTGCAGGAAGACCCTTTAACCACTAAGCCATCTCTCCAGCCTGAGACGGACTCCTTATGGGACTTGTGCGAGCTTTGGTCATCTGGACTGATTTGGCCTGGTGGGAGATGTCTACTGTCTGGAGCATTTTGCCATGGAGTAGGATGCATCGGGAGATGAGTGAAGCTTGTGCATTCTGTGAGGCAGATGGGTTTCTTCTCTCAGCTTTATTCTGGAAACTCATGGGCCAGGATAGGGCCTCTCAGAGTAGGATCTGATGAAAGGGTTTGTTAATGTTTTCCACAAGCTTCTTTATAGAAGGCTTTTTTGGTGTGTGTTTGTCTCTCTAGGGATCATTCCAGTTCTGCTTATGAAATAATTGTTAGTTAAGAATCTGGTTGTCACCCATCCTGAGTGTTAAGCCAATTCTGTGGTGGGAAATGTGTCTGTCTAGATATCTTGGGGTAACAAACTTGTCCTTGAGCTGATTGATGCTCTATGCATAGCACTAACCTACACTATTCAGCAGTTTGGTAAAATCCTTTCAACAAGATTTTACATTCCTTAACTCAAAGTAATGTGGTCCATATCTTCTTTGAACTCTTTTCTGATACATAGCCTGGCCTAGTAAACAACTTGATCTGAATTTTCAAAAGCCTAAATTATACCAAAACATACATTTGTAATAAAATACATGTGTATTGTTTATTATAGAGAACAACCTTATAGTAAAAATATAATGTTACTTAGTTGAGTTGGCAATGAGAAACAGAATGTCTTCTTATAAAAATTATCTTGGGGCTGGAGAGATGACTTAGTAGTTAAAGTGTTTGCCTTCAAAGCCAAAGGATCCTGGTTCGATTCTCCAGGGCCCACATTGGCCAGATGCACAAGGGGATGCGTGCATCTGGAGTTCATTTGCAGTGTCTGGAGGCCCTTGCATGCCCCACCCTCTCTCTCTCTCCCTCTTTCTCTCTCTCAAATTAACTAAATGAATAAATATTTTTTAAAAATTATCTTGGTAAGAGACTTTGATCCAAAAGTTGGGCTGGGGACATAGTTTAGTGTGTGAAGTGCTTTCTCTTCAAGCACGAGGGCCTGAGTTTGATTCTCAGTATTCATGTTAAACGTACTGGAAGTGGAGGCATGTGCCTATAATCCTGGGACTGGAGAGGTAGAGATAGGAGGATCCTTGAGGTTCACTAGGCAGCCAGTCTAGCCTAATTGGTGAGCTCCAGGCCAATAAGAGACACTGTCTCAAAAAAAGGTGGGCATTGTCCCTGAGAATGGCACTTGCAGTTGTCCTCTGACCTCCATGCACACATGCATACACTTGCATGTCTATCTACACACATGTGTGTGTGCCTGCATATACATGGACACTCACATATGCATGGAAATTCCAAAAGTTTTAATAACATCCTTCAAAAACTGTGCTAGTGAAGGTTGCAGAGAGCAGTAAGTTAGCTTAGAAGGTGCAAACTTTGCATTCACATATGTGAGGAAGACAAATAGTACCTCTTAAAACCATCTTTAAAAAGCTGAGAACTGGGGCTGGAGAGATGGCTTAGCAGTTAAGGCGCCTGCCTCCTAAGCCTAAGAACACTGGTTCCAATCTCCAGGTCCCACGGTTAGCCAGATGCAGTGATGCAAGGGCGCAATGCCACACTTGACCACAAGGGGGCACATGCATCTGGATTTCATTGGCAGCAGCTGAGAGACTGCTGGCACGCCCATCTTTATCTGTCTTCCTCTCCCTCTCTGTCTCTCTCTCTGTGTCTCTCTCAAAAAAAAAAAAAAAGCTGAGAACTGGCCTGGAGAGATGGCTTAGCAGTTAAATGCTTGTCTGTGAAGCCTAAGGACTCCAGTTCGAGGCTCAATTCCCCAGGACTCACATAAGCCAGATGTACAAAGTGGTGCATGCATCTGGAGTTCGTTTGCAGTGGCTGGAGGCCCTGGTACACCCATTTTCTCCCTATCTATCTGCCTCTTTCTCTTTCTGTCGGTCTGTTGCTCTCAAAAAAAAAAAAAAAAAAAAGTAGAGAACTGCCACAGATATCAGACACATCCCCAAGAGGACAAGCTTATCACCGTAGCATGTGTTGGGAGGATAAACTGAATGCAAGTGTCAGGTATGCAGACAGACGAGGGCACAGCACGACTGGAGCGAAGGCCTTCTCCAGTGCTGATGTGTGACCCACAGCCACAATGCCGCATCCTCTGAAGCAGTTTTTCACCTACCTGAGACCTGACACGGCATGGCGGCGGGGGACAGGGAGCTCAGTCACCTAGAGGTGTTGGAGGGGACAGCCTCAAACTGTAGAGCACTGACTTCAGTTCTCCAGGGTGAGTGAAAGGCAGGACGGCACCTGGTCATTTTATATTAACTTCTTCCTCGTTTTTTAACACGAGAGACTCCTCTGGTCTCTGTTGCACCAACGTGACTTGCAGTGGACGGGACAGAGGGTGAGACGCAGGGACTCCGGCTCTGGAAAATGACACTTTCTGGGAGACAAGGACGAGAGCAGTTGTCATTTTTGAAGTTGAAATCTCTCAGTTCTGGAAGTTCCAGGCAGGGCAGGAAGCTCAGGATGAAAGGAGGAATTGTTTTGCTCTCTTGGGACCTGAAAGCAAATTGAATATCAACAATAACACATGTGCTTCAATCATTCCTAGGCTGAGATGTTAGTCTAAGGTCACTTTCTTCCAGTTTGAGGTAAAAAGATCTTAGTTATTGCCTTACATTTTTTTTCAGAGGTATTTTTGTGTTGGCAGGCACTTGGGAAGGACCTTGTTCGTTTTGGAAACTGCTCCTTCATCAAAGACCCTCGTGGCCGGTAGATATTAACCCAGTCCACAGGATCCTCAGTGTCCCTCTGACCTGATTTTGTCCTGGTTTCTAACTGAAGCCTATAAAAAAGTCTCCATCCTCATTTTTTTTTTTAAATGAGAATCTCCCAATTCTGGTAAGAATAACAAATAAAAACACATGGGAAGCTAGGCATGGTGGTGCATACCTTTAATCCCAGCATTCCGGAGGCTGAGGTAGGAGGATCGCCGTGAGTTCAAGGCCAGACTAAGAATACAGAATGAATTCCAGGTCAGCCTAGGCTAGAATGAGACCCTACCTCCACACACCCCTCAAAAAAAAAAAAAAACATGGACTTAGATTTCATACATCATGCTGCATTGAGTACAGTAATGTCTGTTCCTCAAAAATGTGTCTGTAAGTTGGGGCGATGGTTCACTAGGTAAGGGCACTTGCGGTGTTAGCAGAGCCTGCGAGAATTTAATTCACCCTGAATTCCGTACCCATGTAACTTAACACCCACGTACACAGCCGGGCGTGGCCACACTCCTGTATCCCCAGTCCTGTGGGCAGCATCACTGGGGCTTGCTGGTCGGTCTGAAAGCAGCAGCTCCAGTCCTGTGAGAGACCCGTCTCAAGGAAACACATGGATGGTGGGAAAGAGGACATCCAGTGGTGTCCTCTGGCCTCTGCATGTGTGCACATGAGCCACATACATCTGCGTGCACACATGCGCAATCACACATGCTATGCACATGCACATGTGTGTGCACAAAAGACATGTGCCCTCGGGTTGGGAGATGGCTCAGTGGTAGACTGCATGTGAGAAGCCATGGATGTTCAGTCTCCAGCATCACACACACACACACACACACACACACACACACACACACACACACAGAGGAGGGTGAACATTCATGCACATGCACACACGTGCACAATTAAATAAAAGATAAAAGAAGGCTGGGAGATGGCACCATTGAGATCTGACTTTGGATCCCCACACCCGCATAAAAACTGGGTGATGTTTCTTTTTCTTTCCTTGCTAATGTTGGTTTGAAGTCTATCCTGTTAGATATTAGGATAGCAATCCCTGCTTGTTTTCTAAGCCCATTTGCTTGAAATACCGTTTTCCACCCTTTCACCCTAAGAAGGTGTCTATCTTTTATTGAGAGATGAGTTTCCTGAACCAAAGGAAGGGTATGACTCCTTACAATGCAACTGTCCAGACAGAAATTGGCCTTGATATCCATGACCTCGCAGTGCCTAACAATACCTTCACAAGACCCTCATAATAGGAGAAAAAGATGGTGACATCAAATTAAAAGAGAGACTAATGGAGAGAGGGAGGGGATATGATGGAGAGTGGAGTTCTGAAGCGGAGTGGGGGGAGGGGAGGAAAATATCATGGATTATTGTCTGCAAGTATAGAATTTGTCAATAAAAAACATGTTTAGGGCTGGAGAGATGGCTTAGCGGTTAAGGCGCCTGCCTGTTAAGCCTAATAACCCAGTTCCAATCTCCAGGTCCCACGTTTAGCCAGATGCAAAGTGATGCAAGGGCGCAATGCCGCACTTGCCCACAAGGGGGCGCACACATCTGGATTTCGTTCACAGCAGCTGAGAGACTGCTGGCGCGCCCATCTCTATCTGTCTCCCTCTCCCTCTCCCTCTCTGTCTCTCTCCAAAAATAAATAAAATAATAAAAAAATATATGTTTAAAAAAACTGGATGTTGTGGTGCATGCTTGTATTCCCAGCGCTAAGAAGGCTGAGAAAAGAGGACCCCTAGGGCCTGTTGGCTGGCTGGTCTAGCAGAATTTGTGAAATCTGGGTTCAGTGCAAGATGCCGTCTCAAAAAATAAGGTGACGAGTAGCTGAGAAAGACATCCAATGTCAACTTACCTCTGGCCTCTGTATGGACTCGTACCCACACATGCACTGCATGAGGTGTGCCCATCCACATGTACACACATACACACATGCTTAAAAAAGAAATGTGCTTCTCTCTGATTTTATTTCTCAATTTTTAAAAATTATATTTATTTATTTGAGACAGAGAGAAAAAGGCAGAGAGAGAGAGAGAGAGAGAGAGAAGAGAGAGAGAATGGGAGTGCCAGGCCCTCCAGCCACTGCAAATGAACTCCAGACATGTGCCCCAACTTGTGCATCTGGCTTTACATGGGTACTGGGGAATTGATGGATACTAGCAAATCGAGCTTTGGTCCTTAGGCTTCGCAGGCAAACACCTTGTCCACTGAGCCATTTCTCCAGCCCCTCTCTGACTTTTATTTTCAGTGGTCTCAGCCAACTTTAACATGAGGAGATCTGATGTCTGACATTCTGGATGTTTGCAAGCTGTGTGGTTGCTTCTGCCCCAGAGTCAGGGGGACAGACCCAGAGGAAGGTATGCCCATGGACAGACCCCATCCCACAAGATTCCCACCCTGTGTTTTTCATGGGAGACTCCACAAGCAAATGAAGGTAACAGGGCTTCAGCACCTCCCTAAAGCCCTTCTTTGCTTTCCCAGATGGAGCAGGCTTGTCAAGAGGATGCGCTCCGTGGCTCAGGCAGGCTGTACACACCAGCTGCGGCTGCGGCTGCGTCTTGGGCTGAGCTGACCTGGATAGAAGATGAAAGGCAGAGGACTTTGTTGTTTCCGCAGGGAGCTCAGAGAGGAGCTGCGGAAGCCTGATGCAGGCAGAAAAAGGCTCAACTGGAGGCTCTGACTTTTCAAGGCCATCTCTTGCCAGTTTTAGACATTTGATGGGCACTGAACAAGAACGGTTCTGAGAATGTCTCCTTTTGACCCAACTTTGAACTTTGGAGATAAAACTCTAAAATGTATGTGCCAAATATTTAACAACTAGCTCTCTGGGTTGTTTCTCTTTCTCTGGGAAGGGAAGGTCTGATTTTTATATTCTTCATCAGTTTCTGTGGTGTAAACACTCCTGACCTAAGTAAACGCCATGACACGACAACTGGCTTGCAAAATTCCTGAAAATTACTGATGGACTCTAGTAAGCAAAATCGAGCTCCAGCCTACCACTGGCTGTAGCTCCACCCAGCATGACTGAAACTGACCTGAAGACAGGAAGCACTGGCTCTGGAGTCAGCTGGGTCTGGAGAGGATGCCTGGCACATTCTGATTGCCCTCTGTGTCTCTTAGATTGAAATAAAACCCACTTGCACATGGGAGCCCTTCCAAGAGAGGGGCGGTCTTCTGTCACTGAGGGTTAATTACCTCTTTTTGGTCCAGTAGGAGAAAAGGAGGTGGAGATTCTGTTCTATACGTCTTTGTTAAGTATTTTGCGCCTCTCAGAGTCTGTCCTGGGAGCTGGGAAGGACTCATAAGGACTATGACAGGCCCTCAAAGGGCCTCCAGCCTCAGCAAGGAAGAACACATCGATCACCCACTAACTTCAGGACATTGCAATGTGAAAAAAAATGCCTTGGTTTATTTGATCCAACAAAATTCTGAAGAAAGGGAGTGGAGAGGTGACCAGTTCAGACTCAAAAGACTGGAAAAGCATCAGTGCATTTGTCAATGGTTGTGTAGCAGACAGCTTTTCAGGTTTGCTGAGATGAACTTCCAGATCAGGCACAGTTATGGAGGAAGGGATTTATTGAAGCTTACAGATCCAGGGGAAGTTCCATAATGGCAAAAGAAGCTGACCTGCTTTCACAAGACCAAACACAGAGAGAAGCCACAAGCCACAAGCCACACAGCACAGCACACCTCAGGAATCCAGCTAGGCACACTTTGCATATCTTCAGATTGAAATCCTAAACCCACCACCACACCTTAAGATCTGCCCAGTGACATTGCCTCCAGCCAGGTGGCTGCAGATGCAAACTATAAACTAATAAAACACTGAATATATTGGGGGCCATCAATTCAAACTACCACAGGACGTAAATCAAATAGAAGATCAGACATACACGAAGAGTCCAATATACACCCTGACTCATGTCTTGGGTCCTTTCTACACTATGAGCTTGGCTTCTAAGCACAGAGGCACAGAGAAAATCTAGTAGATGCTTAATGAGTTAGGTCTACAATTACCTGCAAAGTAGAAGATAAAAGGCCTTCGCAATGAAGGCCAGCAGGGCCTGGTTGGCTGTCTGTACTGTGTGGAAGTGGTGCACGGTTTCCTCCTATCCATCTTACTCAAGTGGTGGCCCAGGCATCCCAGGCACTAAGGGGAGGGAGATAGAGAGGGAGGACCCAGCAGGAATTCTCGGTGTTGGAGGAAAGATGCAGAACAAGGGTATTTCAGCAGTGGCCTGTGTGCCTTTGTCTACTGCGTGCCAGTGCGCTCCAATAGGGACGTGTTGGAAGATGGGCTCACACAGGAAGACAAAGACTACACAAATTGGCAAGTCCCTCTCTGCTGCGCTGGGGAGCAAAGGGGAGGGAAGGACTTAAAGATGGTTAGTGGAGGCCATATTCAGGACCACTGAGTGAAACCCCTACAAGGTAACCTCCATTCTCACCCTCATGTGGGGGGTTAAGAGATCAAATGCCTGAAGCTCTCGCTCTGGGAACTCTTCCCAAGCCCTCGCACACTGCAAGAAGTGTTCTCAGCAAATGCATGATCACCTGCCTGTCAGCTGCCTGGGAGAAGGTGTCGGCAGCCCTGTTGAGTGTAGAGCCCTGCCTAGGTGCATGGGAGTGGGCAACAGCAAGGGCCTTTGGGGTTCTGTTTGGGTGGGATGTGGAGGAAGCTGTTTGGGGTTGAGAGGCAAGGCCAAAGGATGCTATAGAGAGAGCACAAGGGCAGCTGGTAGCTGGTTCATTGAGCTAGTTCATTCTGAGGAAGCCAGGAAGCAATGGTTTGTAAGTTCTGGTGTGTCCACACACACACAGAAACAACTTGAAAACAAAAATACAAACAATACTTATCTTCGGTAGTTGTGGTAGTTTGAATGTATGTCCCCCATAGACTCAGGTGTTTTATTAAAATTGACTTTTCAATTTTAGCCCCTATCCTACTGCTACAGGGTGGGGGTATCACTGGGGGGCAGATCTGAATTCCAGCCTAAAGGTGTGCAGAGAGGTTTTGTGCTCTTTCTGTGTTTGCTTGTGGTGCTGGCTGCCTGGTGGGGTCTCTCTGCTTGGATTTATGAATGGGAGCCAGCTTCGTCTGCCATTTGATGGAACTTCCCCTGGATCTGTGAGCTTGAAATAAATCCCTTCCTCCCATCAACTGTGTCTGGTCTGGATGCTCATCCTGGCAATGTGAAGCTGACTACAACAAAAAAAATTGGTACCAAGAGTGGGTTCATGCTGAGATGAATCTGAACATGTGGATTCACACTAATCACATGTAATTTGCTTCACTTAACAAATAGATTTATTTATCAACTCTGATTTACTTGTAAATTGGATTGTCAAATTGTGGCTGTTGTTTGTTGGTTTGTTGAAGAGATATTAAGGAAATGAAGGTATTTGATGGAATATTTAGGACCTTTCCCCGTTTTCTTTCCCCAAGCAAAAATAAATACCATTAGAGAAAAATGATTTATTTCCCCCACCTTCCTACTACTCCACAATCTGAAATTACTTCCTCTCCTTCATTTTTTCCTTTTGCCAACTTACTATGCTCATTCATTCATTCAACCAGGCAGCCAATTGTTTAGTCAACATACATATAGGAACACAAGTCTGATGTACATATCTGTGAGTACAACACCCTTAAACTCTTTTTTTTGGGGGGGGGAACTAAGGTCTTACTATAGTAGCTCAGGCTATCCTGAGCCATATACTGTAGCCCATGATGGCCTCTAACTCATAGCGATCCTTTTACTTCAGGGTCCTAAATACTGGCATTACAGATGTGAGCAACTGTGTCCAGTTCAAGGATAAGAACACTTATAATTACACTTGACTCATAGGATAGGTAAGGTTCTTTGCAATACTGAGATTTCATGATCTTATTATATATATATTTTGATGTAATCAAATAAACATCCAGGAAGGTTTGCGATGCCTGACTTATATTTTGTCCCCTCAACCACCAGGTGACCAGCCCCATCAAAGGATATGTCAGACTGGCTGTGGGTCCACTCTGAGCTCCGCCTTCTCCTCACCATTCCCTTGGTTTCTTGAAAGCTGGCTAGACAGCACTGAAGGAATCAAGAGAGAGGCCATATGAAATCTCCAGCATGAGGACACAGGTTTGTGGAGAAGAGTCAAGGTCTGTGGTGTGCTGCTTGTACCATTTGCGGGAGGTGGCATCCTTTCTCCTTAACAAGGGGGTGGCTCCTCCCTCAGCACTGAAGATAATGATTGAAGATTAAGGACGGGGCACTGAGGAACTGAGGGTAGATAGAGCTCCACTGGTAGAATGTTTGCCTAGTATGCAGGATGCCTTGGGTTTCATCCTGGCACCTCATCCAGCCGGGTGTGGTAGCCCATGCCTGCGAGCAATCTCAGCCCTCCAGAGGTGAAGGCAGAAGAATCAGATTTTCAAGGCCATCTTCAACTACATAGTGAGTTTGAGGCCAGCCTGGGCTCCATGAGATATTGTTTCCAAAAGCCCCCCCCTAAAAAAAAGGAATATTAGGGGCTGGAGAGATGGCTTACTGGTTAAGGTGTTTGCCTGCAAAGCCAAAGGATCCTGGTTTGACTCTCCAGGACCCACGTAAACCAGATGCACAAGGGGGCTCGTGCATCTGGAGTTCATTTCCAGTGGCTGGAGGCCCTGGCATGCTCATTCTCTCTCTCCCTCCCTCTTTTTCTCTATCAAATAAATAAATAAAATGTAAAAAAAGGAATATTAAATACATGACAAACAGGTAGAAAACTAAGTGCAAGGCAGTTTTCTGATTTGAGATCTGCCAAAAGCGAGTAGAAGTTTCATTTGGGGTCAATTCAATGTGCTCTAAAGAGCAACACACATGCATCTGTGTTCTGGGGACACAGGCAAGCTTGTGCTATCTAGTCCAATGACAGAAGCCCCCTGACTTTCCCAGTTCCACATAGGCTCTGGGTAATCTCAGGTATGCAGGAACCTCTGCCTGGAAGGCTCCGGTCTACAGCCCCACCGGCTTTGCCTGCAGCTGCTGTTTGCAATAGAAAAAGGCAATGTCTTGCTTGAAGTCCCCATGATGAATAGAGAGAGTAATAAGTTTTATGAAGAAATTCTCTGTGGAGCCTGCCCTCCTCTTGATTCTATTCACAAATTAAGTATAAATTGCAATCTCTTCCCTTCCCTTCCCAGCCTGAGGCTGAGCTATAGAGCTGCATGAATCAGGAACAACTGGTGATGGAGTGTCTGTCACAGGCCTGGTCTTTACAGTTGGGATCTGCCTGCTGTGGGCAATGAGGTAATTTCTTCTTAAGATTCTGGTATCCAAGGAGGAAAAAGCAGAGCCAAACGAGGTGTGTTAATAGTGTTGTGAGTCTCTGGGTGTTTGCTGTTATTAAAGAGATCTTCAGGAAGGCTGCTGCAGGCCTGAAAGTGAACCTGTGTCAAGGGCTTCATTCTAGAAGATTCAGAAGACTCCAGGGTGTGAGAGAGCAAGAGGCAGGCACAGAGCAGGGGACAAGATGAAGAGAGGCAGGTGGCGGGAGAGATGCCACAGAGAGTCACAAATACAGACTCTAGCAGCTTGATGGCTAGAAAAGGGTTTCCTGTTAGGGGTTGGTGTGAGGCAAGAGATGCTTTCTCTCCTATTCTTTTTCTCAGGATGTGTCTTTGCTCCTGCAGCTCTGTTTGCCTAGAATGCCCTCTTCTGCCCATCTACAGCCCCTCTGTTCTACAGGGCTCAATCAAAGGCCCCTTTTCTTTGTGAAGCCATCTTTGGTATCCACAATTAGAATATAATTACTACATACTTTCATTTTTAAAAAATTATTTTATTTATTAGAGAGAGAGAGAGGCAGATAGATAGAGAGAATGGGTGCACCACAGCCTCTAGCCACTACAAATGAACGCTACATGCATTTACTACTTTGTGCATCTGGCTTACATGGGTACTAGGGAATCAAGCCTGGGTCCTTAGGCTTTGCAGGGAATCACCTTAACTGCTTTCTAATCATCTTTCCAGCCCTCTATAGGATTTAAAAAATTGTGATAAAGTACACATGACAAAATATACTGTCTGAATCATTTAATTTTGTTCATAGCTCAGTAGTGTTCGGCATGATTACATCCTTTGGTAATCAAGCTCCAGAGCTTCTTCATGTTGGACTCTGAACCTCTCAATTATTAAAGCAGCCATTTCCCCCACACCACTCCATGAGAGAATGAATGCCATGCTGTTTTCTATCTCTGTAAGTTTGGCTGACCAGCCAACCTAGCCTAATTGGGGAGCTCCAGGCCAATGAGAAATCCTATCTCAGAAAATGTGGACAAAGCCTGAGGGACTGGGGCTTTCATCTGGGCTCAACGTGTGCATACATATACCACACACGAGTCAGATCTTCACATCTCATGTAGAGCCGGATGCTGGAGCAGGCACCTGTGTGTCTACAGCAAGACCGGAGGCAGGGGCAGGAGAATTCCCAGAAGCTCTTGGGCCAGCGAACCTGGCAAAAACAGTGATGAACAAAGAGAGCCCTTGCCTCAGACAAGGTAGAAGGTGAAGACAGACACCTCAGGTTGTTCTTTGACCTTCACATGCAAGCCATGGTGTGTGTGTGTGTGTGTGTGTGTGTGTGTGTGTATGCTTACACACCCCCCACACACACACAGCTCTTGACAGATGCAAAGCCCTTGGCTTTTTTATGGTCTAGAACTATAAGAAATACATCTCTGTTCTTTATCGATTACCTAGTCTGGGATATTTTGTTATAGATGGCAAAACCAACCAATATTACTCATTTTTAAAAAGAATATTTTTATTTGTTGATTTACCAGCAGAGAAATAGAAGAGAGGCAGACAGAGACAATGGGTATGCCAGGGCATCTGGCTGCAAATGAACTCCAGATGCATTTGCCACTTTGTGCATCTGGCTTTACGTGGATACCAGGGAACCAAACCTCCATGCAGGCAAGTGCCTTAATTTCTGCGCCATCTCTCCAGCCCCACATTACCCATTTTTAACAGCTAACAAAATCCTTTCTCATCCTCTCCCCTAAATTGTATCTCTAGAAGCTTAGCTTATTATACAATGCGGGGACGGTAAGAGAAAGCTTACTAACATTTGGCTTAGGAGAGTCTTGGAGAACTAAAAGTAACGACATGCTTGGTCTATACTAGCTATTTTTGGAGTTTATTTTACTTAGCTTAGCTCCTCACCAGCATTTTCCTTTGTTCTCCCACAGTGTCTGCGCGAGGGGTGATGAAAAGAACATGGGCATTGATTGAGTCAAGCAGTTCCGCGTTCTGCTGCTGGTGTGATCTGGGGCAGCCATTTCTTCCCGCTGAAGCTGGGAAAGGTCACCTTCCTCCTGAGGCCCCATTTTGAGTTTCCCCCACTGTGGGTGAACAATGCCGTGGGCTTTTCTGCCTTCTGCTAAGTTGACTTTGCTGCCCCCTGTGCAAAAGAGTGTGGCAAATTGGCTTTGTTTGGATCTAATCTCCCACGTCTACATTTGCTGCCCTGGCTTGTCCTCCACCAAAAGCAAGCAAGCACACTTCAGGAAGCCAGGCAGAACTCGGGCATTTGGCATATCTTTAGCTGGAAATCTGAACACATCCCCAGTAACAAACACCTTAGGACTGGACCTAGGATCTACCCACAGTGACACCAAGTTGCAAGCTTGAATGAAAGTCCTTAATTAATTGGTGGGGCGTGGGGGGTGGGGTGGGGGCAATCCATTCAAACCATGTAATCTTTTGGGAACAACTAGACTCAGTAGAGAATAATATTCTGATGCGGAATAAGGCCCTTTTCAGGACCAAGGGAGCCTCATTGGAAGATGAAGATTTCAAACCCACAAGAGATCTCATAGAAAAATGAACTTAGAGCTGGAGAGATGGCTTAGCAGTTAAGGTGCTTGCCTGAGAAGCCTAAGGACTCAGGTTCTGTTCCCCAGAACCCACATAGGCCAGATGCACAAGGTGGTGCATGCATCTGGAGTTTATTTGCAGTGGCTAGAGGTCCTGACACTCCCATTCTCTCTATATATCTGCCTCTTCTCTTTCCCTCTCTCTCATAAATAAATAGATGAATATTAAAAAAGAAAAAGAAAAATGAACTTAGATTTCTTTCCAGCATTGTCAGTGTCTGTGTTGGGAGCTGGCTCTTGTCTGCATATGTTATCTGGGCGGTTGGAGCTCAGTCATCCGAGGAGCCCTCATGGCATCCTGCTTTGATCTGTATCATTTTTATTAGGGAAGTCCCATCCCAAGGATGGGTACACAGGTAGGTGCTCACCCTAGGTCAACACAAGTAGAGCTGGGAGAGCAATTTCTGCTGGGGCCTCTTTGATTCCAGACACACTTGTTTGTTAGCTCTTCCTTCACAGACACCCAAGAAGGAAACGACTTCTCCTTGCAAAGGGCTGATTTGCGAAGGCTTAATGGAAGGGGTTTGCATCTGGCCTTAGAGGATGCATAAGAGGGGAGTGTAAATGTCCAGAGGAGGACATTGTCCCAGCGGAAGGAGCTGCAAACACAGAAGTGGCACCAATGGAGAATATCATGAGGAACAAGACACTTAAAAGGGGGATTTCATAACAACAGGTGGCAGGAATTAAACGCTGTCGTGAGCGTTCTCTAAGATGCTCACCAATGATCTGCCTCCTGCCTCACACTCAGCATGAAGGTCTGCCACAGCCACCACATGAGTGAACAGGGTTGTGTCCCTCCCCGGTTTCAGCCAAGTTTTTAGATGAGACCATGTGGCCAATTGCTTGACTACGCTCTTGGGAAAGAGAGCTGACTGGAAGCATCCAGCTAAGCTGACTCACAGAAACTGGGAGATAATTCCTTGGGGGTACCTTGTTACCCAGTAATAGATACAAGTACTTACTCGTAGGTGTGTGGTTTGAATGTGAAATTTCCTCCATAGGTTTGCACACTTTGAACCTGGGCTGTGGCACTGTTTTGGGAGGTTGTGAAAACTTTTGCACGTGTGGCCTAGCTGGAAGACAGAGGGCCACAGAGCCATAGGAATGGGCTTTAAGGGTTATGGACCCATGTAGGTCAGGCCAAGTCTCTACTTCCTGGTTGGCACTATGTAATAAGCCGCTGCCATAAGCTTCTGCCACTGTGCATTTCCCACCATGATGGTCTATATACCCCCTTCATCATGAGCCAAAAATAAATCCTTCCTAGATTAAGTTGTTTCTTCTCAGGTAGTTGGTCACAGTGACAAGGAAGATAACCAATACCATATTACTATACTGATTACTTCAATCAAGAACACTAAGGGGCTGGAGAGATGGCTTAGCGGTTAAGGTGCTTGCCTGCATAGCCTAAGGACCCAGGTTTAATTCCCCAGTACCCACATAAGCCAGATACACATGGTTTGCACATGCATCTGGACTTTGCCTATAGTGGCTAGAGGCCCTGACATGCCCATTGTCTCTCTGTCTCTCTATCTGCCTCTTTCTCTCTCAAATAAGGAAGTAAATAAAAATAAATAAAATTACAAAGGAAATGCAAGATTGTCCAAGCCTTACTGTCCTGTGTAGCTTAGTTGGAGTAATTGGTTTCAGAGCATCCCTGGCGGGGAGGGGGTGGGCAGGGTAGAAGCTTGCCACCATTCTTTAGTTATATGAAACAGTCCCTCCTTGGGCCTTTGCCATGGAAAGGGGTGCATACATGGGGGATGCTTCACGTTCAGTCTGAGAAACCGGTGGCATTCTTTCCCTTCAGTCTCATCCAGACCTTTGACACAGTGGCTGGGTTGTAAAAGGTCTATTGATGACTGACGATCTTTGATCAAGATTAAAAACAAAGAAGTAAACTAATTAAACAGAAGCTGGAGTTATATGTGACCTTTACACCTCAGTTCTCTGTTAGCCTTTGGCAAGAATAAGCTGTGACCTCCAACCCAGAAAGCTTACAATGAGTGAGTCAAGTCCAAAGGCAGCTACTCCTTGGTGACAGGAGATCCTGTGCCTGCACTGACTGGCGGGGGATTCAGGAATGGCCATCTGACTTGGGGAGCCTGCGGCTTTGTATGTTAAATAATATATGTAAATCTTGACTCTGGGGTTTTACAGGGCTTTTTCTTGGTTTTAAGGGCTAGCTTTGGAGCAAGATACACTCCTTTCCACTTCCTTTTCCTCTGCTCCCACAGGCCCGCATTCTTCTGGTCTTCATGACTGGGATTGGTTAATGTGAACAGAGTATGGTACACAAGTGTTCTGTGGCTCTGAGACTAGTGTCCTTGGAGCCCAGCCCTGTTGGGAAGAGGAACAAGTTTCCTGGCTTCTTGGATCCGTCTGAACAAGCCAAGAGTTTCCTTCTAGAAGCATGGCGCAGTTGTCTCTAAACACTTGAAACAGCCAGGTGGGCAATGGGATAGGACAGTGACCAACATCTTCCCCCACTTCCAGGAACTGGGCTACTTGATACGCCTGTGTGTAAGCTCCACTTTATAGAAGTGTTAAAACCAAAACTCCAATCTCACCTCTCGGACCCAAACCCACATGTAAGGAACCATCTTATTTAATCAACCCGCAGCATTTGTTAGCGTTAAAAGGGCCTCAGCGAATCATCAGAGTGGGCTTTCAGGCGATTGACTAGGCAGAGGACAAAAATGATTCACTCAGGGCCGCAGCGAGAGGGAATGCATTCATTTGGCACTCTGCATTAGACACTTCTCAGCCCCTCACTGAGCTGGCTCAGAGGACCCACTCTGAGCTCTTAGAAAATCAGCACAGGAAAATGGAAGCCAGAAGGTCTGGCTGCTCTGCCTTGCCCTGGGTTTCTCACAGAGACTTCTCCTTTCCCAAGGATGGTCTTTGGTCGCCACACCAGAGGCCCCACCTGGTACTGAAGGGCCAGTGTGTGCTCAACATCCCTCCTATCTTATCCTGGCTGGTTTATCAGGCGTGACTCACTCCCTGAGGCCCATGCAAGGACCAGGGCTGGGCTGCAGGGCTGAGCAGGAATGGACTCCTTTCTCTCCACCCCCTGTAGGAACAAGCCTCCTTCACTTCCTCTGCTAGCTCTTCCTGCCCTACCTGGGGACACTCTTTCCAGGGCCCTTTTCCTGTCAGCGGCTTTTATGAGCAAGTGACTCTGAGGAAGTCAGACAGTTGGGGTGTGTGGGGGCTGGTGATTACAGGAAAAAAAACGAATGCTAGGAAACCAGAGCCATGGCTGGGCTTGAAGAACACTGCCTTTCACTATAGTATTAGCTGCTTTCTCATCTTCCAGAAGTACATGTGTGAGGGACAAGACAAATGATGGTTTGATCCTGGAGAGCACAGTGTCACTGGGAACTTCTGGGGTCAAAGCAGGCCTCTGGGAACCCTAACAAGCTAGGCTCCGTCACCCGACTTCCAAAGGCCAATTAAAGAGACAAGCAATAGTGAAGCAGAACATGAACATGTATTCAATGTGGTCACATTGAGAAGAACAAATGAGATCCAGTGGAACTCCCCTGACCTCCCACCACCCACGACTGTCTATGGGGCACTGACGTGAGATCTGGGTTTAAGTAGAGGGCAGAGGGTATTCATAACCAAGCAGTCCTCATCAAAGAGATAATTCTGGGGCTGGAGAGATGGATCAGTGGTTGAAGCATTTGCCTGCAAAGCCTAAGGACCTGGGTTCTGTACCATACAAAACCAGATGCACAAAATGGTGCATGCACCTGAAGTTAGTTTGCAGTGGTTGGAGGCCCTGGTGTGCCCATCACTCTCTCTCTCTCTCTCTCTCTCTCTCTCTCTCTCTGTCTGTCTTTCTCTCTCGGCATGCAAACAAATTATGTGTGTGTGTGTGTGTGTGTGTGTGTGTGTGTGTTCTTTCTGCAAGGTGATCTGACAAGTTGTCAGAAGGCAGGACAGGATGGAAATCTCTTCCCTGGGAGGCAAGTTCCTTCTCTGCTGGCAACTGGCTTCATCTTTTCATGCTGGGGGAAAAGTCCAATTCCTTGGGATCCATTCTTTCAATATATTCTGATGGCCAACGGGAGGGGCACAAGAGCCTCTCTGGGATATGTGAGTTCCCGACAGGAAGGTCACCCTCACAGCATTCCACAGTCATGCTAGCCTTGGGTCAGATATAGACATAGCAGGCAGGGGAAAGTCACATTGGGGTTTTTGACTATATGGGCTACTTTCCTAAGCAGGGCAAATAGACCGGACCTTCCTTCCTTCCTTCCTTCCTTCCTTCCTTCCTTCCTTCCTTCCTTCCTTCCTTCTTTCTTCTTTCCTCTTTCCTTTCTCCTTTCCTCCCTCCCTCCCTCCTTCTGTCCCTCCCTTCCTCTCTCCCTGCTTGCCTGCCTTCCTGTTGAGCAAGCCAGACATTGTACAAAGTGAAGGGGATCTGAGGAAGGCAGAGACAAGGCTGGGATCTTCCCTTCTTGAACCTTCAGTGGAGGAGACACCCTACCTAGACACGGCAGCCGTGAGGAACGCTACCATGCAGAGGGTCGCTGGTTGTGAAGCATCTGGGCAGAGGGAAGGACGCCCACATTGGCCCTCTGAGAATGCTGCACATTCTCATAGTGTGGCCTAGAGCAGAGAGGGAAGGAGGCCGAGGCAAGAACAAGATGGATACATGGGGCATAGAAATTGCTGCCTCTGTGCTGTAAGTGATGGGAAACCTGCAATGGGGCAGGAGCAGGAGTGACCTTTAGGGCACCCCAAATCATGTCAGTGATGGGTCGGGGCTTCCTCGCCCTCCCTGTCAAGCTGTGTCCATAGATAGGGTTCTTAGGCTCAGCCCACAAGTGAGGATGTGGAAGAGTAAATGGAATAAATGGTGAAGATGGGAACGGGGCAGGGACAGAGACAGAAGACGAGAGATGTGCACACTCTCCTTGCGCATACCCCCTGAAACCTGCCTTCCCGGATGCTACATGACCCCTCCCCCAGAGTCTGCCAAGGCAGGGCATACCAGCAGGAGGCTTCCCTCTGCCACCTCTGCCCCGTGACACGTCAGGTGAGGTGAGTCACCCACCTGCGCGGTGAGTCAGGGAGGAAGGTTGGGCAGGCAGGTGGGTGGCCCAGCCGGGTACCCAGCTCGCTGGGGGATGGGAGAGCCATTCCTTTTCCAGGCACCCCTCCCCAGAGGTTTCTTGGCAGAGACCTGATTGCCCATCCCATGGGGGTGCCTCGACTGGTTCTCTCTCCCTTTTCCCTCTCCCCCACTCTTTCTCCCTGGCTGTCAGCAGACCGCTGCTATCACCATGGCTACACTTGCTCTTGCCTCTCCTCGCTCTGCAGGAGTCAGAGCAGGGGGAGGGAGGCTGGTCTCATTAGTCTTCCGAGTGAGCTGCATTCTCTGACAGTCAGCTTGGCAGCTGAACACTGCACGTTCCAGATCCTTCCTTGAAGGCTCACCTTCCACAGACATGATGGGAGGACTACACAGAATAGCACAACACCAACGGGCCTTATTCATACCTTTATTTATTTATTTACTTATGTATTTTGAGAGAGAGAGGAAGAGAGAGAGAGAGAATGGGCATGCCAGGGCCTCCAGCCACTGTAAACAAACTCCAGATGCATATGCCCCCCCCCCGTGCATCTGGTTTACTGGGTACTGGAGAATTGAACTGGGGTCCTTAGGCTTTGCAGGCAAGTGCCTTAACTGCTAAACCATCTCTCCATTTCCCCCCTTTTAAAAATATATTTTATTCATTTGATTATTTATTTGAGAGACAGAAAAAGAGAGAGAATGGGTGCGCTAGGGCCTCCAACCACTGCAAACGAACACCAGATGCATGTGCCCCTTGTGCATCTGGCTTATGTGGTCCTGGGGAATTGAACTGGAATCCTTTGGCTTTGCTGGCAAACACCTTAACTGCTAAGCCATCTCTCCAGCCCGCCCCCCCCCCTTTTTTTTGAGACAGGGATCCACATAGCCCAGGTTGACTTGAATTTGCTGTACTTGCTACATTGCTGAGGATGGATGACCTTGAATTTCTGATCCTCCTGTCTCCAGGCCTGTTTTTGCAGTGCTGGGTATAGAACCCAGGGCTTTGTACAGCTAGCCGAGAACTACATCCCAAGTTTCCTGTCATCCTTTTACAAGTTTGATGGTTGTTACCGATTAACTAAGGTTTGTTTAAGGCCTGAGGCAGGAAAGAAGGGGAAAAAAAAAAGACAGGAAAATTATGGGGACATGAGAAGGAAAAGGAACCCCTCACCCAGGAGTCTGGTGGAAGCCTCCCACCAGCAGTGAGGCAAGAATTTCAACACAATGACAACTGCTTAAGGCCTTTCTCCCTTCCCAGCTATAACCTGCAATTTTCTAGGAATCTCACCAGAAATCCCATTTACAGGGAAAGGACATGTTCTAAACTCCTGGTGATGCCCTAGTGGTTTCTGGTTTTACCTTATCAGATTATAAACCCATCCATGACACCTCCAGAGCCACCTTATAATTTCGCTTATCAAAAGAGAAAGTGGGGGAGAGGTTTTAAAGCAACCGTTTGAGATATAACTTGAAACTCACCAAACCAGTACATATGGCTAAGACTAAGATACTTAATTGTGACTCTCTCGGAGAAGCCTGCACTGGTGCGCTCTTTCTAAGCACAGTCCTTTCTCTTTTTTTAAATTATTTATTTATTTGAGAGAAAGAGAGAGAGAGAGAGAGAGAGAGAGAAAAGAAAGGCAGATATGAGAGAGACTGGGCATTCCAGGGCCTCCAGCCACTGCAAACGAACTCCAGACACATGCACCACCTTGTGCATCTGGCTTACGTGGGTCCTGGGAAACTGAACCTGGTTCCTTTGGCTTTGCAAGCAAGAGCCTTAACTACTAAGCCATCTCTCCAGTGTACTATCATTTCTCTTAAGCCTATATTAAAAAATCTTGAATTAAACCTTCAGCTGTGCTTCCTATTGGCTCCTCTGGAAGTGCCTTTTAGCACTGAAACCACAAATCTGTGGTCGGGCCTGAATTGAGGTCCCTAAAAGTAGGGGGGCATCTCAGGCTGTTGAGGGTGACGGTATGAAGCCATGTCTCAGTCTCTTCACCGCTGACACACCCACTGAGTCATTTGAGGCAGACTTGTAAAGCTTTGTCATGGTTGACTTGGGGCCACACAGAGTCCTGAGTTGGAATCCTATGCTTTGCACTTAGCAGAGGAAAGAACGAGAAGAAAGCAGGTGTTTAATCTTGCTGAACCTTGGTTGCCTTGCCTATAAAGTGAGGATAAGAATACCTGTTTGGGGGCTGGAGAGATGGCTCAGTGGTTAGGTGCACTTCCTGTGCAAGCATGTGAGCCTGAGGGGACCTAAGACTTCCGCTAGTTCAAAGTTCCAGCTCCCATATAGAACAAGCTATGCCCATCTGAAACCCCAGGCCCACAGGGAGCAGAAACTCAAGAATTTCAGAGCCCTGTAAGCTCTGGAAATAGTAAAAAGAGACTCCCACTCAAAAACAAGACCAGGCGGAAGAGCAAAAGAGACCTGACTTCCGGAGTTCCACTCCAGCCACCACAGGTAAGTGGACCTCTGCACCAGGGGAGAGCATACGAGGCCGTGCAGGGCACATGCATGTGCACACACCACACACACCACATTACACACACACACACACACACACACAACACACAAACAAATTAAAACAAAACAAAAAAAGAAACACCTGTGTTGCAGATTGTGGTGAAAAATCAAAGAAAACTTCTGCAAAGCGTTTGGCACATAGTAATTACTGTTCCAGAGGCTGGGACCTTGCATGTGCCCCACACACATGTGCTAATTTGAGGGTGGCACAAGGGGCAGTATCTCCTGATGCTGACCACAAGGTTGCTGGGAGAGAGCAACTTGCACGTTCTTGTTGAGTGTCCACTAGGATCAATGGGACCTCAAGCCTCAGTGTATGAAGATGGTGAGAAGGACAAGAAATTAGCACAGAGGAGGAAAACCTACACTGAGTGCTTGCATTAGGTTCTAAGGCCAAGTCTTTGGAATTGGAGCCCAGGTGCTATGAAGGGGAGCAGATGGGGCCTGAAACAGAGAGGGTTTTCTCTTTTCTTTTCTTTCTTTTTCTTTTTTAGAAAGAGCAAGAGTTACACACACAGAGAGAGAGAGAGAGAGAGAATTGGCATGCTGGGGCCTCAGCCACTGAAATTGAATTCTAGATGCTTGCACCACCTAGTGGGCATGTGCAACCTTGTGCTTGCCTCACCTTTGTGTATCTGGCTCTTGTGGAATCTGGAGAGTCAAACATGGGTCTTTAGGTTTCGCAGGCAAATGCCTTAACCGCTAAGCCATCTCTCCAGCCCCAGAGAGGTTATTTAGAAGTAATTATAGCCAGGTCAGTATTTGGGAGGCAGAGGTAGGAGAATCACTGTGAGTTTGAGGTCATCCCGGAACTCCAGAGTGAATTCCCAGATCAGCCTGGGCTCAAGTGAGACCCTGCCTCGAAAAAACAAAACCAGCAACAACAGAAAGAAGATGTAGAAGTACTTACAACAGACAGGTAAACTTGCAGGGCCCCAAACTCTGCTCCCTTCTGAACCTGGACCAGAGACGCTTTGTGCTAGTGACATCAAGTGCAGAGGGAGGCTGGGGCGGGTGAGTTTATACCCCAGGTGAGTCTTCTTCTGCCACTCCCCACCGGCTGGTCACAGAACAACAGGAGAAGGGGCCTGAGAACATCTTTCTGCAGAAACTGACTCACTCCAACCCCTCCCACCCCCAAGTGAAACAAATCAAGATTTATATGTGTGTGTCGACATTGGGAGGTTTCTGATGACCCTGGAATAAATCGCAGAACTGAACTTCCAAGCTCATCTGGCTGGCACCTCTACCACAGACTCCTCTTCCTCCTGTTCTCCCTCATCTCCTCTTCTCCTTCTTCCTTGTTCTACTTTTCCTCTTCCTCTTCTTCTTCCTCCTCCTCTTTTTTTCCTTCTCCTTTTTCTCCTCTTCCCCCTCCCTTTCATCTTTAAAAACTATTTATTTATTTATTTATTTATTTATTTATTTATTTATTTATTTATTTATGACAGACAGACAGAGAGAGAATGGGCATGCCAGCCACTGCAAACAAACTCCAGACACATGCACCACCTTGTGCTTACATGGGCCCAGGGAAATCGAACCTGAGCCTTTTGGCATTGTAGGCAAGTGCCTTAACCACTAAGCCAGCCCTCCAGCCCTCTTCTTTTACAAAATGTATTTATTTATTTATGGGTGGGTGGAGGGGCGCACCATGGTCTCTTGCTACTACTAACAAACACTAGATTCTTGTGCCACTTTTTGCATCTGGCTTGAGTAGGTGGCTTGGGAATTGAACCCTAGGCCAGCAGGCTTTGTAAGCAAATGCCTTTAACCTCCTGAGCCACTTGCCCAGCCCTCCTTTTCTTCCTCCTTCCCTTGCTCTTCCTCCTCCTCCTAAGACGGGCTATTTCTATGTAGCCTGGGCTAGCCTTGAACCGAATGGAGCAAGTTTGGGTTGGCTTTGAGCTTTCCACCTTCCTGCCTCAGCCTCCCAAGGGCTGGGATTCCAGGCATGTGCCACCATGCCTGGCTTCAGGGTCTCTGTTCTGTTAGAGAGACAGCCTGCACTGAGGAAAATGTCCAACATGACAGAATAAAATCAAGTGGGAAAACAAAAGAACCTGTGAAGGCAACAAACAAAATGAACAGCAGAAGAAACTGAAAATATGGTAAGGTTAGTATCTTCAGAAGTAGTGAGACACGTTGTCGCTACAGGATAGGGTGAAAAAGGAACAAGTGGAGTGAGAAAGAGTTCCTGAAGTTAAAAAGATGGAGCTGAAATGTCAGAAATTACAGCTGCATAGAAAGATAAAGTTAAGGAAACATCCCTGAAATGAAAAATAAAAGGAAAAACATAAAATTCACAAAGAGCAATCCAGAAGGTTCAGTATCTAATAGGCAGTTCTGCTAAGAGAGTGATGGGAAAGGGATTATATACATTTAAAAAAAAAAATAGGGCTGGAGAGATGGCTCAGTGGCTAAGACACTTGCTTACAAAGCCCAAGGACCCAAGTTCGATTCCCCAGTACACATGTGACTTGAAATATACAAGGTGATGCATGCATCTGGAGCTCATTTACAGTGGCTAGAGACCTGGCACACCCATTCTCTTTCTATCAGTCTCTGTTAACTAATGAAATAAATATATATCTGTTGGAGTCAGAGAGAGAGAGAGAGAGAGAGAGAGAGAGAATGGGTGCACCAGTGGCCTCTCAGCCACTGTGAATGAACTCCAGACACGTGTGCCCCCTTGTGGGCAAGTGTGGCATTGCATGCTTGCGTCATTTTTGCATCTGGCTAAACGTGGGACCTGGAGAATCAAATGGGCGTTTTTTGGCATAGCAGGCAGGTGTCTTAACTGCTAAGTCATCTCTCCAGCCCAAATGTTTTTAATATAATGCAAGAATATGTTCTAGAATAGAAAGGCATAAATATGAAAATTAAAATGCTCCAAATATTCATGCTAATGCTTGACAACTGATTTAGACCAGGCACACCCTTGTGATGTTACAGAACTCCAAACAGAGACAAGGTCTTAAGAGTTTTCTAAGAGACAAAGGCTTTACATCTAGGACACTGGACTTCTTAGTAGCAACACGGAGAGTATAATATATTAGAAAAATGCCTGTAATATGCCAAGGGAGTAGAATAAAAAATTCTATTCTCGCCCACACTATTCACTGAGTGTTAGTATCAGTCATTATCAATCTGTAAAGACACTTTCAAACCTGCAAAGTGCACAAAAGTTTACACCGGTACATGCTTTCTTGGAGAGCAGTGGGAAGTTGTTCTATCACGTGACAGGAGGGTATGTCATCTATCTACTTACGGGGAGGCCGAAGGAAGTTGCAGATGACAGCATGGGGAAGGCCCAGGGACCAGCCTGTGTAAGGCACAGCAGCATGGGGACTTCGGGAGACATCACTCTAGGAAAACAATAGAACATTCATCAATAGGTTTGAGATGTCAACAATTGTGCAAAGTTCCATCAGCCGTGTTGCACATTCCCGTCTTCTCCGACGCCTGATCTGCCCACCATAGCTTGTCCCCAGGGGCAGCAGGAGGGAATGAGACCCTTGGGAAGGCCCTCCTAAAGGGCTTGTGGCCCTAAAGTCATTAGGCCTTTGGAATGGGAGGCAGCCCCTCACCACTACCTGCAAGCCAGTTTGGCCTGCCCTGCCCTGCTCCCAGCATTGCTCCCACCCTGGGCACTTACCCACGATGGCTAGGGCAGTGGCCTCTCCCAGCTGGCTCCACATGGTATGTATGATTTCAAGCCCACTACCCTTGGAGCTGATCCAGTAGTTTGCTTTCAGAAAAGTCAATAGCCAAGCCTGGAAGAGGAGGAGTCAGAGGCAGGGAGCCTGGCACCACGGCTGGATCCAGTGCTGGAAACTCATACTTTGTGAAGGATGTGTAATTCCAGGGCAGAGTGAGGTGAGGACAGACACTACTAAGCTGGGAGCTGGGAGGGACTCACAGGGATCCTGGGAGCATCTCCTAGTGGAGAAACTAGAGACCTTCAGGCAGGGTCAACTCATTCCTACAGGGCCCTTCTGCCACTGAAGAACAGAGCGCAATTGCTGCCATCATCCATATTAGTCTAGTGAGAGGGGAGGAGTCAGTCTTTCCTTCCCAGCTCCACACTGGTGATCCCCAGTCCCGAGTTGTAGACTGACCCACGCAGGAGGTGGAAGAACAGGCCATGGGGCTGCTCCAAGCCCTGTATCACGGCATTCTTGGAGGAGCCGTCCAGCTGGGCCACGTTGACCTGCCTCTTGTGGATGTCATAGCTTGTCCAGAACAGATTTTTGGGACACCCAGTCCACAGCCAGACCATGGGCATGCTTCAAGTCTGGAGGCACAAGTGTGAAGTCAGTGGTTCATGTTGGTGGGACATAAATTGGGAGAAGCCATCATGGTTTCTGGGGTTCAGGGATCAGGGAACCCAGGGTAGAGTCCTTAGAGGGGACAGGGTTTGGAGAAGGATTATTAGTGCCCCTGGGGAGCATGATCAGGAGTGAGCCCTGGAGCTGAGGACAGGGCATCTACACCCACAGGACAGAGGGCAAGGCCAGGCCAGAAACTGCAAAGACGACTGTGTCCACTCATGTGCCATTGATGAAGATCCCCCTGAGGCCTGTGTCCACACATCAGATCAGTAAACATGCTGCACGTGGGCGCTGTAAAAAACAAACAACAAAATTGTACAAAGTTGATTTACAGAGTTGGAAATATGGAAAGATTCAGATGTTTAGAGAAAACAAAGCAAAAAGCAAAATACGGAGGAATTATCAACTGGAAGAACAAGAGTATGTTGAGGGAAAAAAAAAGAAATCTGCTGTTAGTTTATGACTTGAGTAAACAATGAATAATGTTTATTTTGTAAAACAACGATGAAAATGCTATGCGTGGATTTAGCTGAAAACTCATAGCAATTATGTTGGGGGATAGGAAGCCCAGAAAGAGGAGGCAAAATGATCTGCAGTGTTCGTTCACAGCCAGTGTGGTGAGTCACGCTTGCATCCCTGTACTCAGGAGATGGAGGCAGAAGGATGGAGAGTCCAACAATTGCTTGAGCTACATACAGACTTCCAGGCCAATCTGGGTTATATAATATAATATGATATGACCCTGTTTCAAATAAATGAATAAAATTTATGAATAAATATAAAAATAATCATGTACTATAGTGGGAAGAATTTAAAATTAATGAATCAAGAGAGAATCATGTAGAAATATGCCTGGAAACTTCAACATTTATGCATGTTATAAGTAGTAGATGTTGAGGAACAGAAGAAAGATGAGGTACAGATATGGTCAAGGGGATTTTCCAATGTAAAAACAAGCTGGGGTACAGCTCTTTGGGGGACTACATGATTACCATGTCCATAGCCATGGGTTCAGTCTCCAGCACACACACACACACACACACACACACACACACATTCGTATACACATACAATTAAAATCCAAAAAAGTAAGAAGGTCGAGTCTGCGCACTGGTTAAACGATAGCTTTACCTCGGGGATGCTTTCAAAGCCCTCAGCATCAAGTGAGCACATGTGAAGTGGAGCCACGAGCATAGTACTAATAGAATTTCTGGAATTGCGATGGCCTTCTCTGCCTATAGGAAAACACCACAGCTAACAACCAGCAATGACCATGTATGTCTGCGTGGGGGAACTATGACGCGTATTCATATGGGTATGTAGTGCAGATTTTTAGTCACCCCAGAAAGTGAGGCATCACACCATTCCCTGCTTTCAAAGATGAACACCAAGACCCAGAGAACTAGCAAATGTCTCTGATGTAACTGCCTTCCATGTGTGGGAGCCACCATCTTGGACACCCACCCAAGCTGAGCCTTTAATTGACTGCAACCACATCACTATCAGATTAAAGTTACACAAGAGACCTCACTCACCTGTAGCATTGACCTATGGAACTGTGAGAGATAATACACTGTTGTTTAAATGCGCCAAGTTTTAAGACTATATATATATGTGATGATAAAAATAAGCTGAGTACGATGGTACACACCTGTAATCCCAGCACTTGGGATATCATACTAAGTGAGGTCATGCAGTCTGAGAAAGTCAAATACCCTGCATGTTTTCTCACATATGTGGCTCCTAAAATGGGCTAGCTGAAGAAGAGGGCAAAGGTAGTAAGCATTAGGACTGTGGGTGTATAAGTAGAATGAGATCAGGAAAAAGTGAAAACAGGGAGGAAGGAGAGGAGGGGATACCAGACAGACTAATAGAGGAAAACAATATTGGGGTTAGAAGGTGGGTGGGAGGTCCGGGAGAAGAGGGTGGAGAGGGGAACTATACAAAACTAAAGACTAACCAGGTGTGGTGGGGCACACCTTTAATCCCAGCGCTCAGGAGGCAGAAGTAGGAGGATTGCCATGAGTTCAAGGCCACCCTGAGATGACATGGTGAATTCCAGGTCAGCCTGGACTAGAACGAGATCCTATCTTGAAAAACCAAAAAAATAAAAAAAATTTAAAAAAAGAAAGAGAGAGAGAGAGAGAAATAAAAAAGAGACTAAAGTACATTAAGAACCTTCCTCTGAGGTACCAGTATACAAGATATAACCCCCAATTATGGGAGGTGGATGGTCCAGACTGATGTGTCTGATGTGATTAAGAAAGCTTAATCCTAAAACCATAGGCTCTGGCTTGGAAATCTCAGGACTGGAACTGTTTTACCCCCTCAAGTGAGCAGTTGGCCAGGGAGACTCATAAGGTCCCCAAAACAATGCAAGCCATTGCCAAGCACCTGGTTACCTGGCAGAGCTAAAAGGTAAGACCCTATTGCTGAAGACACCACAGGCTGCCATCTGAGGATACTGAGAGACCACATGGGAACTGAGAGGAAATCCAGTCCTCTCCTGGCAGATCCTCCTGGCATTGGAAAGTGCTATGGGAGGTGCTGTGTGATAATAGTCACCAACGGGATTGAGCAGGAGACCTTACAAATGACACAACCCACCAGCTAGGCAAGAAGCACACACTTGTGCAATAGTGGCACACAGCCTTTGTGGGTAACCAATTAACTTCTTTTTAAAATATTTTATTTTTATTTATTTATTATTTGAGAGAGAGAGAGAGAGAGAAATAGGCAGAGAAAGAGAGAGAGAGAGAGAGAGAGAGAATGGGCATTCCAGGGCCTCCAGCCACTGCAAATGAACTCCAGATGCATGTGCTCCCTTGTGCATCTGGCTTACTTGGGTCCTGGGGAATTGAACCTGGGTCCTCTGGCTTTGCTGGCAAGCGCCTTAACTGCCAAGCCATCCCTCCAGACCCCCAATTAACTTCTGATTGGACATGAGGCTTGCTCAATGGGAGACAACTCATAGCTGGTGCTAGGAACCAAGTCAGCATCCCATAGACAAGAAACTCATACCCCCCGCCGCCCGAGAAGAAGCCCTCACTATTTTTGGGACAAGCTGAGTGAGTATCCCCATCAAAACATCTCTCAGACTTCTATGCATAGCCCCATTAATCAAAGCTGCTCACCCGTGGTTGGGGAATCTGTTTTATTTAACAGATGGCAGAGGCTACTGGGGAGGTCCAAGATCCACCAGTATGACAAGAAAAGGCAGCCAACTGCTCTCCATGAGATGTGCCACCTCTATCACATTCCCCAGGTCCAGAAGAAACCATAGAGGAAAGCAGTGGTGAGTACTGCTCCCAGTGCTAGCCTGACAACCACCTCCAGGGACATAGCAACAAACACAGTGGTGAACTGACTCGCATCATAATAGAAATACACAGGCTACAGGGACCTCAACCTTAAAAACAAACTGCTTACATTCCTGCCAGGGCTCAGAGATTGCTGCAGAAAGGGAGTTGGAAGACTATTAGAGCCACAGAGTGGGTAGAAATATCCTGAGGCACAGTGCCCCCCACCAGGCTGACCGAGGTTCTAATTACTCCACAGTGGACACCAAAGGACCCTACTGAGGAGGCCCCTCAGAGAAATGGGGGTGGGGGTGAGGAGATACAAGACCATAACCTAGCCGGGCATGGTGGCACATGCCTTTAATCCCAGCACTTGGGAGGCAGAGGTAGGAGGATTGCCGTGATTCGAGGCCACCCTGAGACTACATAGTGAATTCTAGGTCAGCCTGGGCCAGAGTGAAACCTTACCTTGAAAAACAAAAAAAATAAAAAAAATAAAAAAAGACTATAACCTATGAGATAGATGGATGGATGGATGGATAGATGTCAGATAGATAGATAGATAGATAGATAGATAGATAGATAGATAGATGATAGATAGATAGATAGATAGAAGATAGATAGAAGATAGATAGATAATAGATAGATATCCTGATAGTCGGGTGTGGTGGCACATGTCTTTAGGAGGCTAAGGAAGGAAGATTGTCATGAGTTCAAGGGCCAGCCTGAGGCTACAGAGATTCAGGTCAGCCTGGGCTAGAGTGAGACCCTCCCTCAAAAAAGCAACAACAAAAAACCAACTAAACAAATAAATAACTGATAGAGAATGACTGAGAAAGGCATCCAGTGTCGAACTCTGACCTCCATAGACACGTGAGCCCACATTCATATGAACACACACACACACACACACACACACACACACACACACACACAAAACCACCCTAAATAAATAAGCAAAACTAAACAGAACATCATCGGATCCCAAAGTCCATATTCTTTCCTCAACACCACCTGTAGGTGTTTCTCAGCAGGTGCATTATTGGAATGTGACTGGGACAATTTTCAGTTTGTAGGACCTGCCTACACATCACAGGACTTGTAGCATCTACGGCCCTTATCAATGATAGCCCTCTTCCATGCCACTGTGATAACTAAAAATATCCATATATATTTTCCCAAATGAGATCTCCTTCAATATGCTAAGCCACCTTAAAATGGCTTCAAACTGAATACCAACCTTTGTGGAAGAGGTGGCAGAAAGAATGTAAGGGCCACAGGGAGGGGCGGGGTGCTTTGTAATACTGTCTTTCAGACTCCAAGCGGCCCTGGCATTCCTGACCTCACAGTGGCTGACTCTACCTACACAAGACCTGCATAAGATGAGGGGGAAACAATGCTGACATCAAAATAAACAGGGACTTGTTGGAAAGAAAGGAGTCAGTGGAGGAGGGATTCAGGAGGGGGGAAGGGAAGGTGGTGGGAGGGGATTATGATGGTGATAATATTGTCTGTATATACAGAGGTTGTGGATGAAAACGTTAAGGAAAAAAAAACTGAATTCTGAACATACCAATAGAAGAGACAAAGAGATCCCGTTAGCAGAAAGGGACAGTGTGCAAAGTGGTGCAAGTTCAACTGAAAGGCGCCTCTGCCGAGGTACCTCTGCCACCTGATGGGTTAGACTTTTTTGGTGCTGGCTTGGGAGGCCTTCAGTGAGTGTAGAGTGGAAACTATGCCCGCAGCAGGAAAAGGTTGTGGGAATGACGCAGCCATGGTGGTGGCATGGGACAAGCTAAGAGATCACCTCTCCCAGACACTTTTACACTCCACCGAAGCCGGAGAGCGGGGAATGAGGCAGACCTGCAACCCACGGCCTCCCAATCTGAGTGCTCCGTGCTTCCCGCCTGCCTACCAAGGAAATGGTTGTGATGTGGTTATTTAAATGGCCAAATTCACCTTTGGCATACAGAGCCCAGTTCTTCAAGGTGGCCTCACATGATTGAAGTTTTTATTAGTTTGCTAAGATTGCTGTAACCAAGGACCATAAACCGAGTGGCTTGAACAGAGAGGCTTGTTGTCTCACCGTTTTGGCGACTAGAAGTTCATTAAAAGGGAGACCGTAAAGTTGGTTCTTTTCTAGAACAAGGAAACCTTTCCATGCTGTCCGCTGCTGCTCGCCGTGTGCTGGTGATGTGCAGGCATTCCCTGGCCTGTAGACTGTTTACCCTCCATCCTTCTGTAATGTCCTTCCTGTGTATCTAGGTTCATTCCTGTTAATATAAAGTTATTAGTTGCATTGAATTCGAGCCCCACTGTACCTCAGCATGCCCATCTTAACTAATTCCATCTGCAAGGACTGCATTGGCAAACCAAGCCACGTTCTGAGGTCTTGGGTGTTAGGACCTCAGCGTATGAATCTGAAGAAGGGACGTAATTCAACTCTGACGTAACAAACCGTCACGTCCTGTGTTTCCCACATGAACCTTCACCTCAGATTTCCTCAGTTTGCATCTTGCTGTATTATTCTTGGCTTAAAACTCAGTACAATAGGCCGGGCGTGGTGGCTCACGCCTTTAATCCCAGCACTTGGGAGGCAGAGGTAGGAGGATCGCTATGAGTTCAAGGCCACCCTGAGACTATATAGTGAATTTCAGGTCAGCCTGGGCCAGAGTGAAACTCTACCTTGAAAAAACAAAAACAAAAACAAAAACAAACAACAACAATAAAAAAAGAAAACAGCAGTACAATAGAATGGAGCCATTTGAGGAAAAAAAAAAAAAAAAAAAAAAAAAACCACGAATACTTACAGTCCAGATGAGAGGGAAGATCTGAGTCTCTTCCTGAGGCAGCGTGTTGTAGCCTGAGATTCACTATGGCAACAACCGAAAATGTTTGATGGGCCTCTCACCTGTTCCAGTGGACACACCTGTGGCAGGTGTGATTCATCTGTGAGTCACATTTTGCCACGTCAGAGGATCTTAAGTAGATGAGCTGACTACAAACACCTGGGAAATATACACAGGGGACAGGGGATAACGTGCTGTTCAGCTTTAGAATACAGGGAAGGTATTCACTGACAGGCAATGGGGCTGGAGAAAAGATGGCAAAAGTCTAATGTGGTAGGTACCCTGCAACTTAAAATCTAGTGGAGAAGAGAAGTAAAATAGAATTGTGTTTATGGGGATGAACGCTCTCAGGACAACAGTGTGTGACAATGGAGGACAGTGAGAAGATGGAACCCTTTCTTTTTTGAGAGAGAGAGATATGAGAGAGAGATAGAGAGAGAATGGGTGCGCCAGCAGCCTCTCAGCCGCTGTGAACAAACTCCAGACACGTGCGCCCCCTTGTGCACATGTGCGACATTATATGCTTGTATCACTTTTGAATCTGGCTGAATGTGGGTCCTGCAGATTCGAACAGGCGTTCTTAGGCTTTGCAGGCAAGTGCCTTAACCGCTAAACCATCTCTCCAGCCCCAATGGAACCCTTTCTAATGAGGTGACACTGGAACCAAGAACTCAGACAAGGCCAGTCCAAGTGGCAGGAGCAGCTTGTGCCAAAGCCCTGAGCTGAAGATGGCCTTGGTGTGTTCTAAAGGTTCCATGGAGGAGGCAAGGAAAGAGGCTACAGGGTCAGATAATACAGGGTGTTCTGGGCCAGCCTGTGACAGCAGGATTGTCAACAGACACGTGGAGAAACCACTAAGGAACTGTAAGAGGAGACTGGCATGACTTGATTTCTGCTTTAAAATTAGTTAATTAAAGAGAGGCTGACTGAGAGGGGGAGGGGATATGATGGAGAGTGAAGTTTCAAAGGGAAAAGTGGGGGGGGAGGGAAGTACCATGGGATAATGTCTACAATTAAAGAAGATGTCAATAAAAAAATTAAATTAAAAAAATTAGTTAATAATCAGTTTTGTTTCTTTGGGGACAGAGTCTTACTATGTTACCCAGGCTGGCCTCCAACCTGCAATCCCCCTTCCTCAGCCTCCCGAGTGCTCGGAGGACAAGCATGCACCACCACACCCAGCACAGTTATGCTGTTCAGAGTTCAGAGTGGCAAAGATGTGTGATGGTGCATGACTGTCATCCCAGCACTTCCGGGACACACAGGTAGGATGATCCCAAGCTCAAGGTCATCTTGGGATACACAGTGAGTCCCAGGCCAGCTCTGACTATATAGAGAGATCTTGTCTTAAAACAAACAAACAAACAAACAAACAAACAAACAAACAAACAAGATTGAAAGCATGCTGTTGGCCAAAATGTAGGAAGCAAAAGACTTGTTTTTTTTTTTGGTGGAAATAAGAATTAACATAGACCTTAAGGGGAGATGTGACAATATTTATTAGAATGAAAAATGCACAATCTTTTTACCTCAGTACTAGTCTTTTGTGAATGTGGCCTACAGGAATGTTTCAAAATCAATAAGTATGTAGCAAGCTGTTCCTATATCCATTGCATGTAAACTGCAAAGGATTGAAAATGATCTAAATGTCAATAAGGGAATACATTCAGCAATTTGAAACATTGATCATCTATACAATGTGCTACTATGTAGCGGAGAAAGTTCATTAGGTCTTGGCATAAGCTCCTGAAATATACAGATGCTATTTTTGTTGTTGATATTAGTTGAGACAGGATGTCACCTCGCCTGAAAAAAAAGTCACTGTGTTGCTCAGGCTGTTCTCAAACACACGGCAGGTCTCCTGTCTCAGCTTTCCAAGTGCTAGGATTACAGGTAGGAGCCACCATGTTTGACTGTACACATGCCATTTTCTTTATTTTTTTTGTACAAGTATAATGTATGCATGGATGTGTGCAGACGCATGCTCTATGTGCGTGTGTGCAGAGGCCAGAGGAGAATGTCGGTGCTTTCCTGTATCACTCTCGCTCCTTGTCTCCTTGAGACAGTCTCATGGAACCCGGAGCTGCCATTTTCAGTCAGATTGGCTGACCAGTGAGCCCCAGCTATTCTTTTTCTTTTTTGATTCGCGCTGCAGCCCAGGATGACCTGAATTCACTGTGAAGTCTCAGGTTGGCTTTGAACTCACAGCAATCCTCCTATCTCTGCCTCCCGAGTGCTGGGATTACAGGCATGTGCCACCTGTGTAAGCAGCGTGTGTATGCGCCAGAAAAGACTGCTGCCTCAGATGTGTGGTGTGGCATGTCACCGTGTCACGGAGGGATGCAAAGGATAGCCCTGTGCACTCTACCCTGGGGAGAGGAAGTGGAGGCACAGCATGATCTTGGGAGGCAGATCTTTCATGTTATGTTCTTTTGCACCATTTCAGTATGTTTTACTTTAAATCCAGTGGCATTTGTTGCATTCACAGTAACATACAACTGCCAACTGACACCTCAACACTTTCAAAACATTTTCGACACCCAAAAGGAAATCCTGTACCCATCAGACAACTATCCCCTTGTCACTCTCCCTCCTCCCTCCCCAACCCATGGAAACTACTAGTTTTTTTTTTCTTCATGTCCTATTAATGTAATCATATGTATGTGACCTTTTGTGTCTGACTTATTTCACCTAGCAAACCGCTTTCAAGGTTTATCCATATTAATGAATGTATTGGCTTTTCATTACTTTTTAAAATATTTTATTTATTTGAGGGGGGGGCAGAGAAAGAGAAAGAGAAAAAGAAAGAGAAAGAGAAAGAAGAGGTGCACCAGGGCCTCCAGCCACCGTAAAGGTACTCCAGGGGATGCACCACTTTGTACATCTGGCTTACGTGGGTATTAAACTTACTGGAGAATCGAACCTGGGTCCTTAGGCTTTGCAGGCAAGCGCCTTAACTGCTAAGCCATCTCTTCAGTCCCATTTCATTACTTTTTACGGATGAATAATATTCCACTGCATGAATGTGTCACACTTAATTTACCCACTTTGCAGGTGGTGGACACTTGGGTTACATCTGCCCTTTTGGCTGCTACTTTAGCTCTATGATGCATTCATCATCATAATAAAATTTAAAATGCAGGGGAATAAGGAGATCTTTAATCAGGACACTGATGAGAGGTAACAGCAGATGCCACCTCAGTGTCCATGCTGGACGTGATGGAGATGTGGACTCCAGTGGCGGCAATAGAGAGAAAGGAAATTGGGCAAGCATAGGATGGCAAGATGGTTGGATGTGAGGGTGCGAAGAGCTCAAAGGAGGAAGCAAGAATCTTGCTTGACTTCCTGGGAGGGGTACCATTTACCCAGAGGAAGGGCAGTTTCAGGACCGTGTGTGGGAGGTAAGGAAGTAAGGGTTTGGGTTTGGATATGCTGAGTCTGAAGTTCCCGTGAGTCATGAGGTCCAGTGGGGAGTGTGATCTGTGTGTCTGGAGTTTTGAATTCTGTCTTACCTCTCCTTCTCAGAATGCTGCCAGTATCCGGCCATCTTCAGGTGAGGAGAGGAGAAAAGTCCCCAGGACAGGAGAAATGAGGCCTGGCAGGTAGCTGTACAGTGAGAAGCCCGGAGAGCTTTAGCTCGAGATTGGCATGGTATAAATTCCCTCTAGAAGGTCTCTTGTGCTGGCATCACAGACAGATCCTATAAGGAGGTCAAGTGGAGGTAGCCCTGGTCTATTTTCTGCTGTGTGGATTGGATGATTCACAAGTAATCAAGGTTTTATTCAGCTCACTGTTCTGAATCTGGGAGCTCCAACATTGCAAGGACATAGCTAATGAGAGCCTTCTGCACATAGGGACACCTGGAAGAGACTTGATGTGGCGTAGGACAACCCATGGCATTAGGGATACATACATGCCAGGCTCACCATGGACATAACCCATTACCCACGAGTTAGTGACTGGACAGACCCATTGGCGAGGGTAGAACTCTAGGATCAAATTACCTCCTAAAGGCTCAGTGCCTCACAGTGGGATAACATTTTACCATGACTAGCAGTGGAGACAGGCAAGCTTTAACAGAGGCAGAAGATGCAGTAAAGAGGCTGAGAAAACATAGGGCTGATGGGGGTGGAGAGAGTTTGCCTTGGGTGTTGGTGGAGCGAGGTGTGTGGCTAAGCTGAGAAGAACTCCCATCTTTCTCGGATGAATGACTACGTAGGCAGTAGGCCATGTCACCAAGGCCCAGGTGGAAGGAGGAGCACGGCTGTGTTGGAGGAGGAAGCCAATTCTCAGCTGACTTAAACTTGACTTTGTTCCCCAGACAGACCCTGTGTGGTGAGAATCTTTTGTCACATCCTGTCGTGGGGCATACCATATAGGAGTCTTGGGCTGGAGCCTACTGCTGTCCATCTTGACTCTTTTCCCCCTTGGCCCCCAACCTTAGACCACCACCAAAGCCTCGATGTGTGACTACCAAGCTGCTCCTCCTCTGTCCCCACTGTTCTGCTCTTACAGTGGGGACCTGTGCTGTTTTTTTTGAATTAGCTCATGGACTTCAGCTGTTCCCCAAACCTGTCCTTGGCACAGCTGCCAATCCACTTCCCCTGAGTCCCATCATGCTCCTGTCTTCTCGCCATGCTTGTCAAAAGTGCCCATGGCTTCCTGCTGCCTGAAACTTGACATTCACTGTCCCATCAAGACTTTCAGGGCTCCGTTTCTTGATCTCTCCCGGTGGCCGCTGGCCTTTGTCTGCGCTGGCACTGCCCACTGTGGGCTGGGAGCCTGCTTCACTTGCCTTCCCGACCTGCTGTCTGAATGGACAGCAGGACTAGTGTTGCAGTCAGGTTCGCATTGCTGGCAGAAATCACCCGACCAAGAGCAGCTTGTGGAAGAAAAGGGTTTATTTTGGCTTACGGACTCGGGGGATGGAGATGCTCCATGATGGCAGGGGAAAACGATGGCATGAACAGAGGGTGGGCATCACCCCCCGGCCAACATCAGATGGACAACTGCAACAGGAGAGTGTGCCAAACACTAGCAAGGGGAAACTGGCTATAATACCCATAATACAACCAACAATGCGCTGCCTCCAGGAGGCTTTAATTCCCAAATCGCCGTCAGCTGGGAACCTAGCATTCAGAACACTTAAGTTTATGGGGGACACCTGAATCAAACCAGCACAACTGGTATCTAGGGCATCCTTCATGGAGAAACGGGCCGGCTACCTGCACTATTCTTGAACTTCAGTTCTGTTTCCCAGGCTTCCCAACCAATCCTCCTTCACTTGTTGGTTTGATGAACAAAGACAGTCCATGCCCAAGACTATGGCATATCTCTGCTACTCCACAGGCCCCAGAGGGTCTCTCTGAACAGCTCTGGCTGTGTGAGGTTGGGCCTCTGGTGGAAGCTTCTAGACCTTAGCCTGGAGAGTGGGCATGGTAGTGTGGAGCTGCTCAAAAGGGAACGTGGTGGACTCACTCTGCCCCTTCGCCTTCCCACTCCCCCTTCCACACAGCTCAAGATTGGCTATGAATGACAAGGAGGCCAAGAGTTGTTTGCTTCTTTGTTTTAAATATAAGATGGGGCTAGAGAGATGGCTAAGCAGATAAGATGCTTACCTTCGAAGCCTGAGGACCCAGGTTCAATTCCCCAGAAACCACATAAGCCAGATGCACATGGTGGCACATGTGTCTGGAGTTTGTTTGCAGTGGCTAGAGGCCCTTATCCATCCATTCTCTCTCAATCTGCTTCTCTCTCTCTCAAAATAAATAAATAAAAATTTAAATATAAGATGGAGGGACTGGAGAGATTGCTCAGTGGTGCAAGCACTCACCTGCAAAGCCTAATGACCAGGGTTCGATTCCCCAGTACCCACGTAAAGCCAAATGCACAAGGTGGTGCATGCATCTAGAATTTGTTTGCAGAGGCCCCGGCATACCCATATTCTCTCTCTCTCTCTCTGCTTGTAAATAAAAATATTGTAAATATCAGCTGGAAGAGTTTAGGCCCAAGAGTAGCAAGAAAACTGTCATTTCTTTGAATAAACAAAAGTTCTTCCAAAGTTAGCTACAAGGAAATACTATATTCTGGGTCATAAATGTCCCCCAAAGGCCCAAGTGTTAAAGAATTATTCCCTAGGGTAGGCTACTGTGCACAGGTAGAAACTTCAAGAAGTGAAGTCTTATGGGAGAACCTGAGGTCCAGGAATGTACCCTTGATGTTCACTGTGGGAACTTAGCCCCCTTTTGCTCCCTTTGCTCTGTGGGTTATAAGGTCTGTGGTTTTGCCTTACCATATGCTCTCATCCTGACGCCTTGCCTCACCACAGGCTCGAAGCAACAAGGCCAATGAATCATGGTCTCAAGCCCTTCAAAACTGTGAGCCAAAATCCATCTTTTCTCTTTGTAAGTTGACTGTTGTCAGGTATTTTGTTATAGTGAGGAAAGCTGAAACCCATCTGTTTTAAGAGAAGAGCATTTTCACCATGAATCTGTCATTCTTTTATTTTTATTTGTTTTAGAGAGACACAGAGAGAGAAAGAATTGGTGGTCCAGGGCCTCAGCCACAGCAATCGTAGAACTCCAGATGCTTGCTCCACCTAGTGGGCACGTGTGATCTTGCGCTTGCCTCCTCTTTGTGCATCTGGCTTATGTGGGATCTAGAGAGTCAAACATAGGTCCTTAGGCTTTGCAGGCAAGCACCTTAAGTGCTAAGCCATCTCTCCAGCCCCATGAATCTGTCATTCTTACCTTCAGGGAGCAATTCTCACTGGGGTCCCTGCCTAAATTGAACATGGCCACACAAGAAGAGTGTTTAACTAGAAAGTGGCCAAGGCTCAGGGATGACTGAAGGGTACCTGGGTCTACACAGGTCAGATGGCCCAGCTGATTAGAAAGTATCTGCTCACTGGAGTTTCCCAAGACGCCAAAAAACTTTGGCTCTCTCCTCAGCTCCAAAGTCAATGTGGAGCACATAGTAGGCTTTCAAGACATGTCTGTTAACTTGATGGATAAGCAAAGTTTTGAAAAAATGTTTCTTCCATAATATTTGCACAAGAAAATCTCAAGCAGCTCTTGGATTTGTCATGCTTTGTTTTGTTGGACAGCTCGTCATTGAAAAATAGCTTTATTTTCATGGTTGAGGGCTACCATGGCTAGAGATGGCTTGGACTGTGCTGAACCTCTGGGAGTTGTCAATGGTCGCACTGAATCTTCCTTGCAGGTCTTCCTAGAGGCATCTTGTCCATACTGGAGGCTGTTGTGTTAGAGATATCACCACAGAGAGCACGTCACATCCATGACCATTATTACTTTTTCCCCTAACTGTGTGATGACAAGCCAGTGTGCTCCTCTCACAGATAATTCCGGGAAATCAGAGGGCAGAATTCAGTGAAAGGGCCTGTGACGCTTTGGAACAGTGAAGGTCCTTTGATAAGTATCTGACAGCTGATCACTGTCCACATAGCTGTCCCCCCCCCAGAATGTTTCCTGACCACACAACATAGGCTTTCTGACATGGCAATGCCTTCTTGACTCTGAGACCTGACCTTTCTGAAGGTCACAGAAAGCTAAACCATTCCTTAGCTCCCTCCTTTGCAGTCAGAGAGATTTGTGCTGAGATGGCCCAGGTTTTCCATTTCACAAGCTCAGCTAGGAGAAGTGAGGTGTGTGTGTGTGTGTGTGTGTGTGTGTGTGTGTGTGTCCACATGCTGTGTGGTCGGGTGACACTGACACTGAAAGAACAGGCTGCTTTAGGGGTTCGGAGCCCAGGAGAACTGGCTCAGTTGCAGGCTGTGTTCATGATGCACTGTCATGGCCAGGGGTTTGACCCAAGGCTTTTAAAAAATATTTTTGTTTATTTTTATTTATTTATTTGAGGGTGACAGAGAGGGAGAGAGAGAGAATGGGCATACCAGGGCCTCCAGCCATTGCAAATGAACTCCAGATGCATGTGCCACCTTGTGCATCTGGCTTCCTTGGATCCTGGGGAATCGAGCCTCGAACCAGGGTCCTTGGGCTTCACAGGCAAGCGCTTAATCACTAAGCCATCTCTCCAGCCCCAGACCCACGGCTTTCTAGATTAAAACAAGAACAAAGCACAAGCATTCTAGAGTCTTGATTGTAGGCTCCCCTCGGATCACTGAGTGTTATCCATTAAGCATCCTTAGCGCATCTTCAGCCACGTTAAGCTGAGTGTTTCTACTGTCTCTGGAATGAAGGTTGCAGCTTGGGAATACAGGGATTGAAAGGGGATCCTGTCCCTTCCAGATTGTATTAGTTATCTTTGGCATTGCTGTGACCAAAATCCCTTCCAAGATGCAGTGAAGGAGGAAAGGGTTCAAGAACAGGAGGCCTCATTGTGTCCATGCTGGTTGGGAAACAGAGAAAGGGGGACACTGGTGCTCAGCTCACTTTCTCCTTTCTATTCAGTCCTGAACCCCACCCTATGGCATGATGCTGCCCACATTTAGGGTGAGCCTTCTCCACTTAAGCCTTTCTGGAAACACCCTCAGAGACTAGAGATAGATTTCCTTCCTTCCTTCCTTCCTTCCTTCCTTCCTTCCTTCCTTCCTTCCTTCCTTCCTTCCTTCCTTCTTCCCTCCCTCCATTTCTTTCTTCTCCTCCTCCTCCTTTCCTTCATTTTTTTTCAAGGTTAAGATCTCACTCTAGCCCAGGCTGACTTGGAACTCACTCTGAAGCCCTTGGCAGGCCTCGAACTCACAGTGATTCTCCTACCTCGGCCTCCTGATTGCTGGCATTAAAGGAGTGCGCCACCTCGACTAGCTCCAGAGATGCATTTCTATAATGCTTCTAAATCTAATCAAGTTGACAATGAAGGTTAAGCATTACATAGCTCATCCTGTTGGTGTGCATTTAGCCCCCAGATTATGTAGTCAAAGGCATGAGTGTGAATGTCTGTGAGAAACAATGGCACCTGGCAGGATGTCAAGCTTGTCACCAGTGGCCGGATGGACAGAGCGTGAAGGAAAGAGGATGGCCCGACATGGCCGTGCTGGGTGGGGAGATAGCCTATGTTCTCCTCTCTGCCAGCCACAGGTGGATGCCAGCGAGGGTGGTCGGGAAGGTGAGGGGGAGGAGGGAGGTAGTTTGCCTCTTCCCAGGTTTGACTCATAGCTGTAACTTGTCAGTGTGCTGATGGATTCTTTTGTTTTTCGGTCAGATGAAGCTTTTGTTGGATGTTAGAGTGAAAAGTATGATGCACTCACATAATCAAAATCCTACCATGAAGAAAAAAAAACCTACTGTGGGGGGTAAAAAAAAATAATGAATCTTTATTGTGTGAGCAATTGTGTATTCCTGAAAGGCAGAGAATGTCATTTAAAGCACAGAATCTAAAATCTAGATAGACTCTGTGTGGGGCAGGAAGGGTAACTAAGTGGTGTGTGCAAGAGACATCCCTTCCAGACAGAATTTTTAAAATTAAAAAACATTTTTTATTGATAGCTTCCATACTTACAGATAATAAATCATGATAAATCCTTCTCCTTCCCCTCTTTCCCCTTTACAAATCCACTTTCCATCATATCCCCTCCCTCTCTCCATTAGTCTCTCTTTTATTTTGATGTCATTGTCTTTTTCTCCTATCATGAGGGTCTTGTGAAGGTATTGCTAGGCACTACGAGGACATGGATATCGAGGCCAATTTCTGTCTGGACAGTTGCATTGTAAACAGTCCTACCCTTCCTTTGGCTTTTACATTCTTTCTGCCACCTCTTCTGCAATGGACCCTGAGACTTGGCAGGTGTGATAGCGATATATCAGTGCTGAAGGCTCCTCTATCACATCTTCTCAGCTATGGTGCCTTTTGGGTTACCTGGTGGTCACTGCCATATGAAAAGAGAAGCTTCTTTAACAAAAAGTGAGAGTAGCATTAATATATATGGGTATGAACATTAAGCAAAGTGCTTACAGGGCAGTTTGGTGGGTATAACATATGCATTTAGCCAGCACCAGCAGGTATTACACCCCTAGGGCTCATGACCTCCCCTACCATAGGCTGTTGATTAGGTTTTCAGTACCAGACATGTATTCCCTCCCATTGAGCAGGTCTCCAGTCCAATTAGAGAGCAGCTGGTTTCCCTCATAACAGACACGCCACTATTGCACCTGTTTGGTCATTAAGCTTTGCAGTGTCCACTGTTTTCACCACTGATGACTTCTGTCTCCCATAAGGCTGCATGCAGTGCAGCTTTTACCAGCTTTCTCTCAGCTGGTCCACAGGGAGGATGTTTTCAGCTCAACCCCAGTTCGATTTCTTGGCGACCCTGCAGCCCAGGCATGTGGAGTCTTTAGCAATAGGGTCTTGCCATCTATTTCTGGTGGAAACCAAGAACCTTGACAATGGCTTACAATGTTTTGGGGGCATCAGGGACCTCCCTAGCCTACAACTCACTGGAAGGTATCCCATCCCTGGCACTAAAATTTTTTACTGACGGTCTATGGCTTCTGGTGTCTTCACTTCTGACCTTCAGCATGTCCAGCACCATGCAGGGCCCATCCTGAGCACATTGAAGTGTTGATGAAGAGATAACCCAGAAAATGCTGGGCCAACAATAAGCATGTGCCTATGTGGGACCACAGCAAGCTTTGGGGGAGGGAATGTGACTTTAGTGTGTTACAGTGAGCTTCCTGCCAGTCACCTACAAGAATTGTTGACCTTGAACTCCTAATGTAGAGCTCGTGCCCTTAACCACACCTTTTTCAGGCATCCACCAACCCCAGGACTGCACTATCATTTCCTCAGGATTGAGCACGTGCCTCTCTGCCACCCATTCAGCCTTGATGCTGTTGGTACCCACAGAAATAGTGCTAGGGGCTCAAGAGATAGCTCAGTGGCTAAAGGCACTTGCTCGCAAAGCCTGATGGTCCTGGTTCGATTCCCCAGTACCCACATAAAGCCAAATGCACAAAGTGGCGCATGCATCTGGAGTTCATTTGCAGTGACAATAGGCCCTGGCGCTCTCTCTCTCTCTCTCTCTCTCTTTCTGTGGTTGAAAATAAATAATAAATAAAATTTAAAAAGGAAGAAATGGCCCTCTCACACCTTGCCCTCTTGCCCTTTGATAGCCTGTCCCTGCACAGAGAGCCCACACCTTTCTGCCAGAAAGAATTACAAAGCCTCTCTAACTCCTTCCTGTCTTCCGGACTTCTCGGCTCTGTTCATTCCTTTCAGAACCCAACCACTAGACTTCAGCTGGATACTTATGTAAAAATCACCGCTCCTCCCGCATTCTTAGTGTCCCTCAAGCGCCCTCGTGTAATATATTTCTTTCTTATTCAACATAAGTTTCCTCATCGGACGTTATTCACATTAACTCTCCTATCCTCTTCTTGCTATGTAACTCTCAGTTTCCAGCCTGGTTGATTCCAGTGTGTCTACTCCACACCTGTCATGGCCCCTACATCAGCATCCCACTCCTGCAGGTCAACATGGATGGAGAAAAAGCAAACTTACGGTGGGTTGGTGAGCTTTACTTGTGTGTGTGTATAGGTATATGTCAATGGGAACGCAGCTCCCCATGTGCTCGCCTGCTCTTTCCACGCAAAGCCTGATGGTCCTGGTTCGATTCCCCAGTACCCACATAAATCCAAATGCACAAAGTGGTTTGTTTTTTGTTTTTCAAAGTAGCCCAGGCTGACCTGGAATTCACTATGCAATCTCAGCGTGGCCTCGAACTCATGGCAATCCTCCTCCCTCTGCCTCCCGAGTGCTGGGATTAAAGGCGTGCCCCACCATGCCCAGCTCTCCACACATTCTTATTTGAGCCTGAGTCTATTCTTATTTGATCCAAGAGCTCGCCTTTGTTGTTGTTGCTTTTACTCCAACTCCTGCAATTCTTTGCTACCCGGTGGGGCAGGGGTTCCAGGTGCATGTGGCCACCCCCAGATGTTTGGGTGGGTCTTGGGATTCGAACTCAAGAAGTCTTTCAGGCCTCCTCTGTGCCCCCCCACCATCACCTACTTGCACAGGAAGGGCTCATAACTGCTGAGCCATATTTTCGGGTTTTACATTTTAAATTTATTTATTCATTTTCAAGCTGAAAGAGAGGGAGGGAGGGGGAGAGAAAGAATTGGCACACCAGGGCCTCGCATCACTGCAAACGAACTCAAGTGAGTTTTCAGTGCTTGCTAAAAATCTAGCCACATTCTCCCATCTACTCTCTCTCTCTCTCTCTCTCTCTCTCTCTCTCTCTCTTTCTCTGTCTCTTCTACTTTTGACTATTTTCTGTCCCCAACATCTCCATCTGCACACTCTCAGCTGGTGACATTGCTCTTGATTTCATTAAGGAAATAAGAAACTTGGAAGAGGGTTTCAGCAGATCCCTGTGATCATATTTACTCCTCTAACCCACACCTTCTCTCTTTCCTTCCTTCCTTCCTTCCTTCCTTCCTTTCTTTTTTTCTTTCATTCTTTCTTCCTGGGGCCATGAGTAGACATCCCTGTTCCCTGCTAATGGCAGGTCTGCATCTTAAGGCCCAGCATGTGTTAGGTATATTGCAAAAGGGACTTTATAGCCATGAATGAGCTGAAGGTCTTGAGGTGGGAAGATTCCCATGGACCATCTGGGTGGCCCAATATATCAGAAGGATCCTTATAAGAGGGAAATAGATAGTCGTAGTCAAAAAAAGGTGATATGGGCCGGGCGTGGTGGCGCACGCCTTTAATCCCAGCACTGGGGAGGGGATAGGAGGATCACCGTGAGTTCAAGGCCACCCTGAGACTACATAGTTAATTCCAGGTCAGCCTGGGCCAGAGTGAGACCCTACCTCGAAAAACAAAACAAAACAAAACAAAAAGGTGATATGGGTAGGGAAGCAGAAAGGTTACCTATGTGCAACGGGATGGCTTTTAAGATGAAGAAAGGGGCCAGCCAGGAGGCAAGAGTGGGATCACTTACAGATGCAGCAAAAGGCAAGCAAAAAATTTAGTCCCACTGATTACTGAATCTGAGGACTTGTAACAGAACTACAAGGTGATAAATGTGTACTATTAATTAATTAACTGTGAGACAGGGTCTAACTACATAACTCAGCTTGGATTGGACCTTCTATGTAGTTCACCTGGCCTATAATTTGAGACCCCTACCAAGTGCTGGGGTCACAGGCATACACTGCTGCACCTGGTTTGTATTTGTTTTAAGCCACTACACTAGCATTAATCTGTTCTAGCGGCAGTCATAAAAAAATTAATGACTCCTCTTGTACTCTAGCCACCAATTTTCCCCTTTCTTTTACATGACCAACTTGTCCTTCTATCCAACATATGCTCATCAACACATAAACAAGCTATCTTTTCTCTTGTCTTTAGAAGAACCAGCACAGGGCTGGAGAGATGGCTTAGCGGTTAAGGGGCTTGCCTGTGAAGCCTAAGGATCCCGGTTCGATTCTCTAGGTACCACGTAAGCCAGATGCACAAGGGGGTGCACGTGTCTGGAGTTCGTTTGCAGTGGCTGGAGGCCCATTCTCACTCTCCCTCTCTCTCTTTCCATCTCTCTGTCACAAATAAATAAATAAATAAATAAATAAATAAATAAATAAACAAATAAATAAAAATAAAATCTTTTAAAAATGCCATCAACAAGCCAGTGACTCCTGGAATGGTTAATCTTCATCATCAGCTTGACTGGGTTTAGGATCATCATGCAGACACCTCCCTCTCTCTCTCTCTCTTTCTCTCTCTCTCCCCGTGTCCAGAGTGGTTTAATTGAGGCAACATCTACCCTGACTGTGGGTCCCAGAGTGAGTAAAAAGAAAAGGGAGAAAGTGAGTTGAACACCAGCATTCATTTCTCTGATTCGCGACTGTAGCTGCAATGTGACGCGCTGCCTCATGCTCCTGTGCCCTGCCTCCTGCTGCGATGGACTGTATCCCCTCAACCTGTAAACCAGAATAAACCCTTCCTTCCTTAAGCTGCCCTTCTCAGGCATTTTGTCACAACAAGGAGAAAAAGTAACCAATACAACTCCCAACTTTGTCTCCAGCCAGTACCTTCAACTCAGCAAATCTTTTTGGCTCTTCAAAACACATGCAGAATCTGACCTTCTCGTTCCTTGTATCCCTGTCACTGTATTTCTAGTCACCTTTTTCTTTCACCTGAACTGAAGCTCAGATCATGGCATTCTATTTATTGCCATGGGTTTCCCATTTGACTTTGAGCAAAGGCCAAAACCCTCTCAAGGCCCTCTCACCCTCTGACTTTCTCTTCCAGTACCTGACCTTGGTTTACTCCGCTGCAACCCTTCTGCTTATCCCTCCAGTATGCCAAGTGTGCTTCCTCCTCAGGACTGACATACTTGCTGACCCCTTGTATTCAAATAACATGCCTAATATAACACAAATTTATTATCTTACTGTTCTGGAGGCCAGAAGCCCTTAAATAAAGGTATAGGAAGGCTGAAGGGATGGCTTAGCGGTTAAGGCGTTTGCCTGCAAAGCCAAAGGATCCAGGTTCGAATCCCCAGGACCGACATTAGCTGGATGCACAAGGGGGCACAAGCGTCTAGAGCTTGTTTGCAGTGGCTGGAGGCCCTGGCGTGCCCATTCTCTCTCTCTCTTTGTCAAATAAATATAAAATATTTTAAAAAAAAATAAATAAAGGTGTGGGAGTGTGTTTTCTCTGGAGACTGGTGGAGGGTCCATCCTCTCACCTTTCCTAGCTCTGCAGGAGCTGCTTGTAATCCTGGCTCCTGGCCACTTCCTCCATCATCCAAGCCAGGGACACAGCATTTCCCAGTCTTTCTCTAATGCCATCATCGCTCCACTTTTCTCCCAGCAACCAGACTATGCCTGGTACATGGTGGGTACTGGATGTATACTTACAGAAGGAACAAGTGGACATAGCGATGTCCATTTCCCAGCATTAGATATGGGCTAGTCACTGCCTCTCCAAGAAACCAGCAAACATCAAGAGACTCTACTGATGGGCTATTCCAGCACAAGCCTGCAGAAGCAGAGCTGTGCAACTATCACATGATAGGCACTTACTCCACGTACATCCTTGAGCCAAGCCCTGGGCTTGTGTCCTCTCACCCATCTGCCTACCACCAAGTGTGGGAGGGGCAAGAATGCCCAACTTCCAGAGAAGGTCCCTGGAAATCTGAGCTGCAAAGAACTTGCCCCAAGTTCATTATCCACCTCCGCTGAGGCCAAAGCTCACTTTTAAAATTAAAAAAAATATATTGTATTTCATTTATTTGCAAGGAGAGAGAGGGAGAGAGAGATTGAGAAAACAGGTGCACCAGGGCCTCTAGCCACTGCAGACAAACTTCAGATGCATGCACCACTTTGTGCATCTGGCTTTACGTGAGTACTGGGGAATTGAACCTGGGTCACTCATTCAGTTTTGCAGGCAAGTGCCTTAACCGCTTGCCTGTGAAGCCTAAGGACCCCGGTTCGAGGCTCGATTCCCCAGTACCCATGTACAACAGATGCACAAGGTGGCGCATGCATCTGGAGTTCATTTGCAGTGGCTGGAGGCCTTGCTGTGCCCATTCTCTCTCTCTCTCTGCCTATACAAAATAAAATAAAATAAACAAAAAACAAAAGGGGCCGGGCGTGGTGGCTCATGCCTTTAATTCCAGCACTCGGGAGGCAGAGGTAGGAGGATCACGAGAGTTCGAGGCCACCCTGAGACTACATAGTGAATTCCAGGTCAGCCTGGACCAGAGTGAGACCCTACCTTGCAAAACCAAAAAAAAAAAAAAAAAAAAAAAAAAAGGGGTCCAGACGTATGGTACTATCTTAACAAAGTCCTTCCAGCTGGGATGGGGAGACCACTCAGTCAGTGAGGTGCTTGCCACCTGTGGTGCTTTGATTCAGGTGTCCCCCATAAACTTAGGTGTTCTGAATGCTAGGTTCTCAGCTAATGGAGATTTGGGAGTTAATGCCTCCTGGAGGCAGTGTATTGTTGGGGGCAGGCCCATGGATGGTATAGCCAGTTCCCCCTTGCTAGTGTTTGGTACACTCTTCTGTTCCTGTTGTCCACCTGATGTTGGCCAGGGGGTGATGTCCACCCTTTGCTCATACCATCATTTCCCCTGCCATCATGGAGCTTCCCCTTGAGTCTGTAAGTCAAAATAAACCTTTTTCCAAAAAGCTGTTCTTGGTTGGATGATTTCTGCCAACAATGCAAACCTGACTGCAACAGTAATGCTGGTACCGAGGAGTGGTGTCATTTGCTGCTAGACACCTGACTATGTGGCTTTGGCTTTTTGGAGCTGATTTTCAAGAGGAATGTGGATGAATTTGAAATGCTGGCCTAAGAGACACCTTGCAGTGCTGTAAGTACAGCTTGATGGACTATTCTGGTCAGAGTTGCAAGACCTGAATGCAGTAAGAACTATGGACTGTGAGGTTTGGCTTATGAGGATGAAAAGGAGCTTTGTCTAGACTGGGCTAGAAGCAGTTTGTGTGAGAGACTTGCTCTTATGCCCGTGTCCTGAGAACTTCTGCAGTGTTGCAGTGCATAGAAACGGACTGGTGTGAGCAGAGGGATATGGTACAGAAAGAAATCTTTGGGATGAAACTACTGCCCATTCAGCTGCAATTATATGAGAGACTACAACCTTTTAGATTGGGCCAGTTGTCTGTATTGGGGCAACAGGAAGAATGTAGACTCTTTTGAAGGGGCCTGAGTACTCAGAGTGTCCTATGCTTCGATGTTTGTTTACTCCCCTCCTGGATTAACAAATTAGCACCCTACCTGGTATTATTGAGCATAAGAAATGCAGGAAAGAGAGGGTCATTGAATTTGCAACACGGTCTTGTGTTTTGGAAATGGTCATGGGCAGTGTGAAGCAGGTTTGCTGGAAGCCTGCATGGAGACCCGATGGAGCCATGAGGATGAACTGTAAATTGCAGTAGAGACTCAGTGGAGATGCCAGGACCACGAGATGGCTGCTAAGGAAAGCTGCCGGCCTTGGATGAAGTTTTCCAGGACTGTGAGTAGCTTAGACAGAGGGGCAGAGTTGGAACTCCAGAGACTTGTTGCTGGTTAGAATTATCAGACTTAGAGATTTGACACTGACTAGAGTTGTTGGACTTGAAGCTACAGAGTTTGATGTTTGCCCTATTTAAATTTTGTGTTGATTGAATGTTTCTTTGCTATGCCCAATGCAATCTTTTCCAGTGTGAATGTTTATTCTGAGTCATTATGGGGTTTGGGGAGATTTTTTTTTTTTTTTTTTTGGTATTATGGCTCAGTTAAAAGACCTTGGATTATGGGGATGTTTGAACATCTTTAGGATTGAAAACAACTATGGGGACTTTTAAAGTTGGACTAAATGCATGATATTTTATATCATGGATGGATATCAGTTTATGAGGGCCAGGGGCAGAGTGTGGTGGTGTGATTCAGGTGTCCCCCATAAACTTACATGTTCTGAATGCTAGGTTCCTAGCTGATGGCGATTTGGGAATTAATGCCTCCTAGAGGCAATGTATTAATGGGTGAGGGCTTATGGGTATTATAGCCAGTGTCCCCTTGCTAGTGTTTGGCACACTCTCCTGTTCCTGTTGTCCACCTGATGTTGGCCAGGGGGTGATGTCCACCCTCTGCTCATGCCGTCATTTTTCCCTGCCATAGTGGAGCTTCCTCTTGAGTCTATAAGCCAAAATAAACCCTTTTCCCCCAGAATCTGCTCTTGATCGGGTGATTTCTTCCAGCAATGTGAACACCACCCAAGCACAAGGACCTGAGGTTGGATCTCAGCACCCACATAAGAGCTGGCCCTGGTGCTGGACAGCCATGATCCCAGCACTAAGGAGGTGGAGACAGGCGGATTCCTGGGGCTTGCTGGCTAAGTAGACTAGCTGAATAGGTGATCTCCTGGTTTGGAGAGAAATCCTGACTCAAAAATAAAGTGGGAAATTGGGCTGGAGAGATGGCTTAGTGGTTAAGGCACCTGCCTCCTAAGCCTAAGAACCCAGTTCCAATCTCCAGGTCCCACGTTTAGCCAGATGCAAAGTGATGCAAGGGTGCAATGCTGCACTTGACCACAAGGGGGAACACGTATCTGGATTTTGTTCACAGCAGCTGAGAGACTGCTGGCGCGCCCATTCACTATCTGTCTCCCTCTCCCCTCTGTCTGTCTCTCTCTAAAAATAAAAAATAATAAAGTGGGAAATGATTGAGGAGACACTTGAAATGTCAACCTGTGACCTATATGCATGTGCATGCAAACACACACACGAAAAAAAAAACCCTCAAGTTGCTGCTTTAGCCCCCTTCTGCCTTTCTTAGTTAGGTTTTGATGGTTTTCCTCCTATTTTTTCTACTTTATCACCATAAGCCTTTTACCCATTTTCCTTCCCTCTCTGTTTTCTTATTTTATTTTATTTGGAAGCAGAGAGAGAGAGAGGGAGAGAGAGAGAGGGAGAGAGAGAATATGGGCATGCCAGGGACTCTATCCACTGCAAATGAACTCCAGATGCATGTGCCACCTTGTGCACTTGGTTTTACATGGGTACTGGGGAATCAAACCCCAGCAGTGAGGCTTCACAAGCACGCGCCTTAATGGCTGAGCCATTGCTCCAGCCCTGTTTTCTCTTTTTTTTCTAATCCTTTTACTTCATAGAGCACCAGATGTCCTGTGGACAGTACTGTTCCATGTTAGTAAGTGTTACACACATGTCCTGTTGTTTTGTGACAGCTCCTGTCTATAGAACATTTATTATGTGCCTATTCGGTGTCACAAGCTTACAATGCATTTTCCTGCAGAATACTCAAAGATACTGTGTGAGGTTGTTAGTGGGCTAGAGTACAGGGAACCCCAGAAGACACCTGGGGTGGCACATCTAGCTAGTCACCCTATGGTCATGCAAGTGTAACCTCAGCATCTGAGAATGCCACCCTTGCTCCTGGACCTTCTTGTACTCTGAGCTCCAGCTCTGTCTAACACAAGGGAACAGGCTTGCAAATGGCAGGTGGCTCACCCAGACTCACAGTGCGAAAGGATAAAGAAATTGTGAACCCAGGGCCTGGAGGAATGGCTTAGCAGTTAAGGTGTTTGCCTGCAGAGCCAAAGGACCCAGGTTAGATTCCCCAGAATCCATGTTAGCCAGATGCACAAGGAGGTGTATGCATCTGGAGTTTGTTTGCAGTGGCTGGAGGCCCTGGCATGCCCATTCTCTCTCTCTTCCCCTCTCTCTCTGAAAATAAATAAGTAAATAAACATAAAATATTTTTTTAAAGAGATTGTGAACCCAGGACTCGTTGACTCCAGAGCCCAGGCTCATGAGAATGATGCAAAGACATACCCAGAGCATCTGCGCAGACTTCAGGCACTGTTGTGACATAGGGACAGTCAGGGGTTTTCAAACGTTTGAGGACAGCCTTTAACACAAGGCAGGGATCCAACTAAGGCAACAGAAAAACTTAGCATATCTCAAAACTGAATGAATGCAAGAAGCTGAAGAAAACTCGAAACAAACTAAAAGCAATATCCTTAAGAATCAGAAGCTGCACTCAGGAGGCAGGCATAGGAGGATCGCTGTGAGTTCAAGGCCACCCTGAGACTACATGGTGAATTCTAGGTCAGTCTGGGCTAGAGTGAGACCCTACCTCGAAAAAACAAACAAACAAACAAACAAACAAACAAACAAACAAACAAACATAAAGAATTAGAAGCTACTGCATCCATGAAACAAGGACAGGATAAAGTATGGGTATTCGGAAAACAAGACATTTGTAGAAATAAAGAGCTTCATAACAGAAATTAACATGGGATCCTGCCTTACCCATGGGGGTTACATTTCAAGACTCCCTGGGAATACCTAGAAATGAAGATAGTGTCAACCTTTACACATCTATGTTTGCCCTTGTAGGTATCATAGTTTAAATTTGTAAATGAAGCACAGGACGATATTAGCAACAACTAATAATAAAATAGAACAATTTTTTAAAATATTTTTATTTATTTATTTGCAAGCAGAGAGAGAGAGAGAGAGAGAGACGACAGAGAGAATGGGCATGCCAGGGCCTCTAGCCACTGCAAACAAACTCCAGATGCACGTTCCACTGTGCACCTGGCTTTACGTGGGTACTGGGGAATTGAACCCAGGTCATTGGGCTTTGCAGGCCAGTGCCTTAACCACTGAGCTATCTCTCCAGCCCCCAAACAGAACAATTTTAAGGCTATACTGTGATAAAAATCATATGGGAATATGTTGTGTCTCTGAAAATATTTATTTTACTATAGTCCCCTTTTTGTGATGATGTGAGATGATAGCATGTCTACACGATGAGATGAAGAGAGGAAAGTGAACTTAATATTGCCATGTGGTCCTAGGCTAGTATGTAAGGGTTACTTAAAGACAGGCACTACGGTAACCTAATAGTCAATCTGATAAGTGAGACAGCTAAGTGATTGAAGATCAGGTAGCATGTGCAGCATGGATACTCTGGACAAAGGAATGATCCACATCTGGAACAGAACAGAGCTGGCCAGGGTGTGATTTTATCACCCTACTTAAGAGCAGTATATGCCATTCAAAACTCAATACGCTGTTTACATCTGGAATTTCCCAGTAAGAAATTTCAGGCCAGGCTTACCACAGATGACTGAGCTGATGAAAACCAAAACTACAGATGAGAGGGCTGGAGAGATGGCTTAGTGGTTAAGGTGCATGCCTGTGAAGCCTAAGGACCCAGGTTCGATTCTCCAGTTCCCATGTAAGCCAGATGCATATGGTGGCCCATGCATCTGGAATTCATTTGCAGTGGCTAGAGGCCCTGGCATGCCCATTCTCACTCTCTCTCTAATAAATAAATATCTTTAAAATAAACTTTAAAACAAAACTACAGATGAGGATGATACTGTATTTCAATGGAAGAACTGAATCGCAAGTCTGAAAAATAATCCCAGGAGATAGAGATAATCGATAGAGAAAAGAAAATCAGAGAATGAAGCTAAGAAGTTCAATGTTAAACTAAAGGCATGCCATAAAGAAAAGAGAGGACAGTGGGAGCAAACAATATCAAAGAACTGATACAACATAATTGTACCAAGTGCCCAGAGCACTGGATGAGTAAATAATGTAAAATCTTAGAACATGCAGGATAAAGAAATTGTCATAAAATTTTAGAGCAGGTGTGGTGGTACATGCCTTTTGTCCCAGAGCTCAGAAAACTGAGGTAGGAGGATCACCATGAATGAGTTCGAGGCCACCAAGAAAGAAGGAAGGAGAAAGAATGAGGGAAAGAAAGCAAAAGCAAAAAGAAAGAAAGAAAGAAAGAAAGAAAGAAAGAAAGAAAGAAAGAAAGAAATTGTCACAAAACTGCTAGAAGAAAGGCACTCTCAAAAGATCAAGTATCATAATGGTTTTTAGATTCCCATCGATACTATTTGACCCTAAAAGACAACGGAGCAATGCTTAGAAAATACTGAAGGAAAACAACTTCCAAATTACCAATTAAATTTTTCCTCACTAAACTAAAGACATTTTCAGACAAGCAGTCTCAAAAACCTCACTTTCTATGGATCCTTTCTGAAGAAACTATGAAAGGGTACGCTCTAGACAGATAAGGAAGAAGAATGAGCTACTAACAGCAGCAGCAGCAGCAAAAGGCCCAGGAAACAGCTGGTGCCACCCAGAAGAGAGTGGAAGGGAAGTCCTAGGGCAACATGGTACAATAATTTCAAATGACTCTCAGTCCAGAGTGGAGCCACACAGCCAGGCATGATGGCTCAGGCTTAATCCCAGCACTGGGGAGGCTGAGGTAAGAGGATCACTGTGAGTTTGAGGCTAGCCTAGGCTAGAGTGAGACCCTGCCTCAAAAAATTCTTTTGTAAGAACAGAGTAGAGGCACAGGCTGGAGAACATTAGCTACCTGGGATTTAAGCAATTACGAAAGCAGAAGATCTGATAGCTTACCTCACATGTGTCCCTTCACTAAAGCATTTTAGAAGCGATTGGGAGAATTCATGTGAGACAGCTAAAACTCTGAGCCTCCCTACCTGGGGTCCAGAGTGGTGATTCATCACTGGTGAGCAGTGTGCTCTGTCTCCTAATCCAGGCTCCAGAGACGCACCCTCCAGAACCCATCTTTCTTCCTTCACCTGCCTCCTGGATCATCTTGTCCTTCACCACATAGCTGCTGAATAGGAAACCTTTGATGCTGTTTCTTCTGACTCTCTCTAACTGTGGCCTGCGGTCACTGAGGGACACTAGATCATCACCTTGTAAGCGTTCTCTGTACCAATGGCATTTTTGTGACTTCTCAACACTAATATATATTTTCTCCCCCAAAATAACAGAGAGCTCTTGGTGTCCTCTAAACTTGACCTATCTCCTTCAGGGGACAGCTGCGAAACTTTCACAGATTGCATCCCAGGCCATCCCCTTTCTCCCCGTGCTGGTTTTTTCTAGGTCTGACAGGAACCTATGATGGTCTATAAGGCCTCGGGCAGGTCCCTCTACCCATACCTTGCCTGGCCCGTTTTAGCTAGGTTCTATCACCGTGAGGCCCTTTGGTTCGAATTCAGTGAATCTCCCCCTGGCCTGACTTTGTGGAACCTGGACAGTACTGCTACCCTCTACCCAACCTCTTCCCTCACATCCCCGGCACTGCTGGTTTTCTGAGAAAATGGTAGTAAACAAGTTGGGGTTTGAGCTGGCCCTGGGGCAATGGGCCAGGAGTTGTGTGGGCAAGAGGAAGGGAAGAGGTCTATTGGAGAACAGGCAATGAAAATTCTTTTGTGCATGAATGAATGTGTGTGCCTGCATGTTCGTGTGTGCATGTGCACAAGTGTGTGTGTGTGTGTAGACCAGAGAACAACTTCGGGTGTTGTTCCTCTCCGTTGTCATCTCTCTTTTCTGTAAGGCTCTCTCACGGACCTGGAGCTCATCAGTTAGGCTAGACTTGCTGGCCAGTGGGCACTAAGGACCCTCCTGTCTCAGCTTCCCCAGTGCTGGGATCACAAGCTTGCCTCACCATATCTGGTATTTAAAAAAAATATATTTTATTTTTGTTTATTTATCTATTTGAGAGAGAGGGAAAGAGAAAGAGAGAGAAGGAAGGAGAATGGACATGCCAGGGCCTCCAGCTGCTGCAAATGAGCACCAGATGCATACGTCTTTTGTATTTGGCTTACGTGGGTCCTGGGGAATTGAACCTGAGTCCTTTGGCTTTGCAGGCAAGAACCTTAACTGCTAAGCCATTTCTCCAATCCTTGTGTCTAGTATCTTTATGTGGGTTCTGGGAATCTAATTCAGATCCTCATGCTTGCAAAGCAAGAACTGTACTGGCTGAGTTATCCCCCAACCCCAACTTTTAACATTTTTTTTTTTGAGGTAGGGTCTCACTCTAGCCCAGGCTGACCTGGAATTCACTATGTAGTCTCAGGGTGGCCTCAAGCTCACGGCAATCCTCCTACCTCTGCCTCCCGAGTGGGATTAAAGGTGTGTGCAACCACGCTGGGCGAACATTTTTATATAAGTAAAAAAAAAAAAAAAAAAAGCAATTGAAACCAAATAAATCGATCCTTCCTCTCCTGAGTTTCTTGTGTCAGGTATTTTGTCACAGCTACGAGAAAAGTAACAGCCTGAAAGGAAATGTAATGATAGTAAAGTCTAAAGTTTAGTTATGAACAACAGCTAATGGTACGTACAGTGGAATAGTGACATAAATTATGGATATTAATTTCTCCAAAATATGAAATATCATAAAAATGACTGTATATATGCATGTTTTACATAACATAAAAGTTAAATTTTCTTCTATAGTAGTAAGTTATATATGTTTAAAATTAAATGCATCAAGAATTATATTACCTGAACTATGGAGGAAAATGCCAGAAATATGTTTAAAAGAGTTGATAGTAGTTTTCTCTGAAAAGTAGGATTCCAGTGTGGTAAGAAAGTTGGGTAAGGGATTTCTGCATTTCATTATAATCCTTATAGTACCTACTGATGTATTTCTTACCACAATCAAAAATGAACCTTACTTGTTTGTTTGTTTTTCCCCTCATAAAACTGGAATCTAGGGATGGAGAGATGGCTTAGCGGTTAAGGCACCTGCCTGCAAAACCTAAGAATGTCCCTTTGAATCTCCAGGTCCCACGTTTAGCCAGATGCAAAAGTGATGCAAGCACGCAATGTTGCACATGCACACAAGGGGGCAGACATGTCTGGAGTTCGTTCACAGTGGCTGAGAAGCCCTGGCGTGCCCATTCGCTCTCTGCCTCTTCCTCTCTTCCCCCTCTCTCTCTGTCTCTCTCTCAAATTAAAAAAAAAAAAACTAGACTCTAGAGAGGGAAATGTTCACCTTTTGGGGCATTTTTGCTTTTGAATAGAATGTGATCTATGATCCCTTACTCTTCCCTTTTATTGTAACAGAGTAGTAGATATCTATTTGTCTATTATCTATCTATCTATGTCTGTCTCTGTGTGTGTGTGTGTGTGTGTGTGTGTGTGTGTGTGGTATGCACAGCACCTGTGAGGTCTGAGGATGACCTCGGGGAGTTTGTTCTCTTTTTCTACTTTCAGAAAGGATCTCTCACTTCTGCTGACACCTGGGTGTCAGTGTGGCTGGCCTGCAAGCTTCCAGAGTCTCCTGGCTCTGCCACCCATTGCTGTAGGAGTATTGGGATCACAGACTTTCATGCCACTTTTTCCAGCCTGCCTCCTATCTTACTCTTTCCAGAAAGTACCAACTGTAACAACTTGGTTCCCTCACTCTAATTCATCCTCATTTGAGTTCCCACACTTTGCAAGCAATCAGAGGTCCTAACCTCCGAATGAACCACCTTTCTATTGCAAACTCCATTTTTATTAAACTTTTTTTTTTAATTTGAGAGAGAGAGAGAGACAGAGAGGGAGAATGGACGTGCCAGCAGCCTCTCAGCTGCCATGAACAAATTCCAGACATGTGCGCCCCCTTGTGTGCATGTGTGACATTGCACACTTGTGTCACTTACATCTGGCTAAAAGTGGGACCTGAAGAATTGAATGGGTATTCTCAGGCTTCACAGGCAGATGTCTTAACCACTAAGCCATCTCTCCAGCCCCAAACTCCATTTTTTAATTTTGGTTTTGTTTTGAGACAAAGTCTTGCTATGTAGCCCCACATGACCTGGAAGATGCTATGTCACCTGGCTGGCATAAAACTCATAGAAATCCTCCTGCCTCAGCCTCCCAAGTGCTGGTATTACAGATGTATACCTCCACATCCAGCTTTCTGGAAGTGTTTATTAGATACCCTACTCATGGCACAATGCAGGTCTGGCCCTAGCCAGACCGCATGCTAAAAGAAACCAGGCCACACTCCTCAGGTTTTCTCACCAGGATGGTGGGTAGTCAATGGTGGGTAAGACTCCATGAGATGGGACAACCTAAGACAGGCACCGTCGCATGTGATGATCCCTTGGGGCCTGGGTTCAACAATGGCTTGGCAAAGAACCATGCCTCCCAGGGTTGCCAATAATAAAAACAAAAAGGAGGATATGTATGGCACAATGCAGGTCTGGCCCTAGCCAGACCACATGTCAGAAGAAACCGGGAAGAGGCTTCTGTGAACATGGCATCCTGTGCAGGCCTGGCGTGACAATAGCTAGTCCCATGCTCGTGAGAAACCTGCTATGAGATGATCTGTCTAGAGACAGGCTGTCATTGGTCACAAAAAGGGGACCACCTCCATACAATGACTGGCCAGCCAAACCCCTTAAAACCCCTACACTTCCTTAGCGGTTTGCAGCAGCTTGCCCTCTGCTGCTTCCACCCAACTCCTGGAGTCTGTGTCATGACTCTGTGCCTCTCACCCCCAACTTGGCAGAGACCCTGCCATCCCTCCTGGGCTGGCCCTAGGAGGGACCCCAACACCCTACCATGTTCAATACTGGCAGCCAATCCCCTGGGAGAAGGGGGGTGGGAAAGCAGAAATAGTCTCTGCTTTCAAGGAATTTAAATTCCATTTAAAACACTGGTTCCAATCTCCAGGTCCCATGTTTAGCCAGATGCAAAGGGCACAATGCCACACTTGACCACAAGGGGGTGCACACATCTGGATTTCATTCTTAGCTGCTGAGACGCTGCTGGCGTGCCCATCTCTATCTGTCTTTCTCTCCCTCTCTCTCTGTCTCTCTGTGTTTCTCTTCAAAAAAAAAAAAAAAAAAAAAAAAAAAAAAAAAAAAAAAAAGCCCTGAGTCAATAAAAACCCAAACCTTCCCCAAAACAACAGCAAAAAGCAAACCAAAAAGTCCTGGGTGAAGCATGCAAGATGGAGCTGTCAGCAGAAATAAGTGACCAAGTGTGAGGGATGGGAGGATTTGCTATTTGAATCCTGAGCACACAAGACCAGGGATGGAGGGAATGGTTATTGCAAGCTGCAAAGAGAAGGTGAGACTTAGCCATGTACCCAGATCTCATGTCCTATTTAAAATAGTATTTCTGGAATCCTCTGCCTGGCCACCTCCCTCTCTTCCCTGACTCTCACACCTGAAAGGTAGTTAAGCCTCTTGTGGATCAAGGCTGTGTTTGAGATGTGTGTCGGACACTGATCAACAATGACTTGATCATTTGCCATTTCCCCCACGAAACCCTGAGACCACCAGCTTGTGGGCTGTGTACTTAGGCAGCCTGGCCTCCAGCTCAGCTGGGGCTCATATCCCTGTGTTAAATCAAAGGGGGACTATGATTTAACACAGGGAGGAAAACTGTGGCACGGGAAGTGGGTGCGCCTGCCCCCATGCCCTGCCTCACCCTCTCTGTAAGTGGAGGAGGACTTGGACTGGCTCAGAAATGCAGGCAGGAGAGGGGACCCTTCCTCAGGGGTATCATTCGGGGAGGAGAGGCTGCGCTCTGATCAGATCTGGTGCATGACAGACACCCAGAGAATTCACTGGCCTTGTCTACTTCATGAAGGCCTAGCTAGGTGGACTAAGCCTCTCCTGCCTTCTCTAACCTATAGAACAGAGCAGCAGTGGAGACTGGCCTTCAGGGAACAAAGCTTTATCCAGAGTTTACAGTTGTCCCCAGACCTGGAGATCTCTGGTCATCTGAGTCCACTCTGAGAACTCCCGGGAGCTAGCCAAGCACATCCATTGTGAGGCTGTCCACGGCTGGGATGGGGCAAGCCAGGTGTTCCGTCTCACTTCGCACTTCCTGTGGGGACAGCTGTCACCAGTGCCTCGGCCTTCTTGTCTGTCAAGCTTCCCATTTGTGGCATCCGTGGAGCCAGGCTGAGCTATCCCCCTGTGCTGCTGTGCTGAAGAATCCTTGGGGATTCGGGGGTCACAGCTGCTGTCCCACCCCCCTCACAGGCCTCTGACTCCCTCCCACAGATTGAGAGCAAAAGTCAGCGGCATGTTTAAGAAAGGCAAGCACTCTACCATGACTTGCATTTTTTTAATATAATTTCATATTTCTCTTGACCCAATTTAAAACAACAATAAAAAAAAGATCATTGGTCCTTTTTCTCTTGGGCATAGAGGTTGTGCTAGTTTGCCTGTGTGCAATGCACTGTGTGAACCAGTGTGCAAGAGGGTCCTGTCAATGGTGGAACTGTACCAAGGTGTGTGGAGGGGGGATCGGCCTTCCTGGGCTCTGCTCAGCATCCTGGGGGAGGTACTGGAGGTGGAAAGAAGAGCAATAGGGACAGTCCCTCCCCCATGCAGTTTCCATGCCCCCCTGACCACGTGGGCTTGTCCTGACCACCTGAGATGTCTTCAGGAAACAAGCATGTTCAGACCCCTCTCCCAGCAAGACTCCAGATCCCTTGGCCTGGGAGAAACCCAGTCTTGGGTGTTTAAAAAAAAGTCTCCCTGGCTGGAGAGATGGGCTTAGCTGTTAAGGCGCCTGCCTACTAAGCCTAAGAAGCCAGGTTTGATTCCCCAGGACCCACGTAAGCCAGATGCACAGGTGGCGCATGGGTCTGGAGTTCGTTTGCAAGCGGCTGGAGGCCCTGGCACACCCATTCTCTCTCTCTACCTGCCTCTTTCTCTCTCTCCCATATCATAGATAAATAAAAATTAAAATTAAAAAATAAGTTCCCCTTTATGATCAGGAGCAGTCAGAGATGAGGTGCATGTGGGAGGCGCCTGTGCTCAGGGCCCTCGCCGGGGACTCAGGCGCGCTGCTGCCTTCGCCACTCCGGGCTGCGTGTGAGCTCACACTCGCGAGACTCACTCTCCATGTCTGTCAAGTGGAGAAGGTGATGGTTATCCCCTTTCTCGAAGCATGGCAGGGAGAACTACTGAGGTCGCACACTGCTGAGGGTCTTCAGAGCTGAGGGTCCGTTAGGGAGGTGCTTCAATGGAAAGACTAACCACCTGTGACCAAAATCCCTAACACACAACTTAAGGCAGAAAAGATTCATTTGGGTTCACAGGGTCGCAGGATTCAGTCCGTGGTCACCTGCCCCCATGTGCTTGGACAGAACAGGGCTGTGTGTGGCAGAGGAGAACTGTTAATTGCAATCATTGATACTGTTTATTGTCACTTGGAGAAATCACTCTTATTTATTTAATATTTAATATTGCAAATGGAGAAAACCCTAGAGCTATGCAAGGTGAGGATCTAGAGGATTCTGCAAACTACCACATGGACAGTACCACTCTGCATTTCTTTTCTTTTCTTTTTTAAATTAATTAACTTATTTATTTGCAAGCAAGGGAATCGAACCTGGGTCCTTTGGCTATGCAGGCAAATGCCTTAACTGCTAAGCCATTTCCCCGGCCCCCACTCTGCATTTCTTTTCCTCTCTATTCTACACCGAAGCCCCAGAAAATCCTTCCTGGCAGGCCTGTTTGTTACCTGTGGTGATGGGAATTTAGTCCCATGACATGTTTTTCCCAGGGAATTTTTCAGGGGTCCTCTTCAATATCACTGGCCCCCAACACCATGTCACTTCTCAGCCTGAGTGACAGCCTGAGTCCCTTCTCTGGGCACAGCCACAGGACAAGCCAGCAGAACAGAAACTCCCACCTTGAAGGTGGTAAATCTCAGACTCGTGTAACACCCTGCCTGCCACCTTGCACCTGCGCAGTCATCAGGCTTAAAAAAGCAACCTCTCATTTCCTGTCTGGAGAGGGTGCTGAGCATCAGCTGTTTGTGTGTCCCTTCCAGGCCCAGGCTGAGCATGTCCTGTGGCTGGGCCTCATGCCCACTAGCTGTCCCCCTGACACTGGGTCCTGTCATTGTGGGCACGGGGCTGAGGAGGTTCAATTTCAGACAGAACAGGAGCCAGTGGCCGGGGTGGTGCTCAGGCTGCAGGAAAGCACAGTGTCAGGAGCAGGTAGGCCACCTGGATCTCATGTCTCTGTGAAGCCTCAGCTGCTGACTTGCTCAGGGCCTCCTCCCCTTGGTGTCTCTACCAAGTGGAGAGGAGGACTCTTAGAGGAAGGTGTTGCTTAGGTGGCTCTCCCTGGGCTCTGGAGAGTTGAGGACGGAGAGGCAAGACTGGAAAAGGCCAGAGGTCACGGTCTCAGGAAGTGAACTATGACCTGTCATACAAAAGCGGATGAAGGACAATGGAGTGGGGAGCACATTACATATAGAGACGCTGAAGCAGGAAGAGGCCCCCTTGAAGACCTGAAGGAAACCTGGCACTGGCATGGAGAGCAAACGCAGAATGGAGGCCAGATGAATAGGGTCCCCTGTGTGCTTTGGAGCTAGGGGAAAGGGGGGGGTCTCCTATTTCCAAAGAGATGAGGAACCCCCCAAAGGCCCTGACAGTGGGATATGCTATGGCCAGATTTCTATTTCTTGTTTATTGTTTTAAAAAAAAAAAAAAAAAAAAAAAAAAAAAAAAAACCTTATCTGTATTTATTTATGTGAGAGAGAAAAAGAAGCAGATAGAGAGAACAGGTGTGCCAGGGCCTCCAGCCACTGCAAACAAACTTCAGATGCATGTGTTATCTTATGCATCTGGCTTATGTGGGTCCTGGAGAATCGAACCTGGATCCTTTGGTTTTGCAGTCAAGTGTCTTAACTACTAAGCCATCTCTCCAGCCCCTATTTCCTGCTTTTCATCCTTTATTCTTTCCAGGAAAAGCTACACTTCCTGACACAGTCAGCTTCACATGGCAGCAGGTACTGAGTGCTCACTGTGCACCTGGGAATGCACTCCACACTCCACCTGAGTTAGCAGTTCCTCTTCCAAGGCTGCCTGCATTTCCAGAAAGGCACCAGGGCTCTATTTTGTCCTGGTCCTTTCCAGGTCCCCTCCTGCTTCTTTGCCTGGACTATATTTAGCTCTCCAGATGTTAGAGTGGATGAGCCAGAGCTCACATTTAACATACACAGGATGCACTCTCAGAAGCAGAAATACCACTGGACGCCACTCCGGAGAGCTGGAGGCCAACAGAAAACTCCCCTTGGATGCAGCAGCTTGGAGAGCTTTCCTAATCTCTCCCACCCAGTGACCTGTCCCAAGCTGGAAGACCTCCCCTTCCCTTGTGAGGACTAAGACCCGTTAGACACAGCCCCTGGGGATGAGTGTCAAATATAGATGGCTTAGTGGTTAAGCGTTTGCCTGTGAAGCCTAAGGACCCTAGTTCAAGGCTCAATTCCCCAGGCCCCATGTAAGCCAGATGCATGAGGGGGCACATACATCTGGAGTTCGTTTGCAGTAGCTGGAGGCCCTGGCATGCCCATTCTCCCTCTCTCTCTCTCTATCTATCTATCTCTCTATCTCTACCTCTTCTCTGTCTGTTGCTCTCAAATAAATAAACAAACAAACTTTTTTTAAAGAAGTATGAAATATAGTGGGTGAGGAGGGATCTACCAGGGATGTGCAAACTCATTAGTCAAGTCAACACCCAGCCCTTGGGGAGTTCTTGATGAGCTGTCCTTGGAAGGGGCAAGACTGCTGTTCCCTTTGGCTCCTGAGATGCTCAAGTACCTCCAGTGAGCCAGGCAGGGAGGGATGCTAGAGGTAGAATTAGATCCCCTACAGCGTCATCCTGTTGAGAAACGACAGAGCACGTGGCACTTGATGGACATAGTTCTCCTAATGATGGTCCATTTTACATATGAGGAAACTGAGGCTCCAAGTGGTTATCTAGTCTCAGCCACTCACCACCCCCCACCAAGCGGCAGAGCTGAGATCAACCCTGCAGACACACATGTTCCTGAACCTACCCTGGAAGGACAATTTCATCCCGTCTGTGGGGGCAGAGGGCTTGCACTTCTCTGGGAAAAGGGACCCGAGAAGACACAGCCTCAATGAGTTTGGTTTGACAGTCTAGTGGTCAGCTCCATCTGGCTAGGTCCACCCCCGCTAGAGACTGCTGTGTGAGTGATGCAGCAGTGTCCAGTGCATCCTCTTGTCCAGACACACCGAAATCCGAGTGCTGAAGTTCCTGAGGCCTATGTAGACGGGCCACGTGAGGTACGCTCTGCTGTGCCACATAAAGGTTGTACATGACCCTTGCCTTCCACCTAGTTTGGAACAGGATCTCTCTTGTTGGATTGCTGCTATAAATACCAGACTCACTGGCCTGGGGAGCTTTGGGACTCTCCTAACTCCATCTCCCATTAGCTGTAGGCTTCTCGTGTCTGGCATTACATGGGCCGACTGTTAATTATCACAGCTTCGGGCAGCGGTGATCACAACTATCACTCTTAGCACCTAGTGTCCTTGGGCTTTGAAGCCCTCTGTTGGGTGAGGACCAGGAATACAGCTGAACATCCTGCAGGAAGCAGGACAGCCCCCCAGCAGAGGATCCTCTGGTACAAAATGGCAGTGCAGCTAAGGCCTGGATTCCCTTGAAAATGCTAAGCTGGGGCTGGAGAATGGAGCTCAGTGGAAGAGTGCTTGCTTAGCATGCACCGGGCCCTGGGTCCCATGCCCAGCAATGAAAAGAAGAAAGAGAAAGGTATGGGGGTGGGGGAGGAGGGAGATGTCGATACAGCAACTGCTGCAGGTTAGGCTGAATAGGAGCATAGTGAAAAGTGCAGGGGCAATGGAGGCAGGAGAGACATCAGCCTGGATCCTAGGCCATGGGGCCAGGACAGGGGGGTCACAGACACATGGAAGGATGGGTCATTGTTGTAAGCCCTGGAGAGCTCATTGAGAGGACCTTTCAAGCAGGAAGGATACCCGCAGTTGTACGATGGAAAAAGAGACAATGCTTTCTGTTGCTGCAACAAAATACCACAGTCTGGGGCTTGGAGAGATGGCTTAGTGGTTAAGCGCTTGCCTGTGAAGCCTAAGGACCCCAGTTCAAGGCTCAATTCCCCAGTACTCACGTAAGCCAGATGCACAAGGTGGTGCATGCATCTGGAGTCCGTTTGCAGTGGCTGGAGGCCCTGGTGCGCCCATTCTCTCTCTTTCTTTCTCTGACACTCTCAAATAAATAAATAAATAAATAAAAATAAACAACAAATTTTAAAACACTAAACAGTTTGGTTAACTTACAGACAAGTCTATTGGGCTTGCAGCTCTGGAGCTGAAAAACTCTCCAAGCATTGTGACAGCTTCTGGGGAGGGCTCTCCTGCTGCGTTGTCCCATGGTGGAGAAGCAGATGACAAATGTGTATGTGTGTGTAAAAAAAGCATCCTGGGTAGAGTAGTTCCTCACAGCCTAGTTCTGTGGTCGACCTACTCCTTGATAATTCAGGACGTTCACGCATTCGTGTGGACTCCCACTTTAGGGCTGCCCTTTACACTCCATGCATGTGAGAGGCACGCACCCCAGCGAGCAGAAGACACATACTCTCCTGCAGGAGCTCCATTGTCTCACATGATAGGAGGTGAGGTTACCCGTTCAGATGACCAGGAAGCAGGGAAAGGACCATACGGACCATGAAGTAAAGAGAATGAGGCAAAGGAACCCAAGTGGGGCCTGCTGAGCTTGGGGGCTAGGGGTCCCTATGGTGGCTGTGTGACTCTTTGCAAATGCATCTGTGTTCAGGCAGGGCAAGCTGCAGGGGAGGCACGGTGCCACCGATGCGGGGGAGAAGGGATGGCCACAACCAAGTGTGCCAAGTGAAAAAGAGCTGCCGGAAGCTATGGGGAAATCATTCCAGTGATCAGCGCTGCGGCCTCCCTGTGGCCTGGGCCCCGGGCAAGTCATTCAAACCCTCAAAACCTCGGTTTCTTCATCTGTGATATGAGACTGACGATAATGTCTACCTCACGGGATGGTTGTGAAGGCAGCCCAAGGCCAGTCATTATTATCCATCCTTGACCTTGGCAGTCATCTTTGTGGTCACAGCAGTGTGGTCAGGAAGGAGACTTGCTCTCCTGAGGGAACAGATGGACAAGCAGAATTCTCCCAGGACACACAAGCCCTCTCTGTAGCCTTAGCTACTTCTGCTACAAGTCTGCTGCTGCGCCTTGCCTGGGGACAGGCCACTTTTCATCCTGTCTTGGAGATTTTTGTGCACAGTGTTCCCATGGGGCTTGGGTGGAAGGAAATGTCTTCATTGCCACCTGCTGTATGATCCAACGGGAGCTTAACTAAAGCCAACAGCAGCCTGGCGTGGGGGAGGGGAGAAATGGGAGACAAAGACAAGGGAGGAAGAGAAGCGCCACTTCCTGGCTCATGGCCAATAAGTGTCACCGCTCCAATTTCTTAGGGGCACTTTTTCTTTGATGATAATAACGCCTTACACCACTCACAGGATACAGAACAGTAGCACATTCATAATTCCTAGGAGACTGCTAGTAGAATCCAGGCCTGTTGGGGCATACCTGTAACCCTAACACTGTAGAAGAGGAGGCAGGAGAAGTGTAAATTTAGAGTCATCCTCAACTACACAGTGAGTTCTGGGCCAGCATGGGCTATGTGTGACCCTGTCTCAAAAAAACAAAGCAAATGGGTTGGAAAGATGGCTTAGCAGTTAAGGCACCTGCTTGCCAAGCCTAAGAACATCCATTCGGTTCTCCAGGTCCCACATTTAGCCAGACACAAAAAAGGGATGCAAGCCCACAATGCTGCGCTTGCCCACAAGGGGGCACATGCGCCTGGAATTCGTTCACAGTGGCTGAAACAGCCCTGGCGCACCCATTCTTTCTCTTTCTGCCTCTTTCTCTCTCTCTGTTTCTCTCTGTCTCTCCCTCTCCAAAAAAAAAAAAAAAAAAAAAAAAAAAAAAAAGCAAAAACTGTGAATAGGAGAAGTAGTTTTGAACATAGGTCTTTTATATTCTCCATAAGCAATTGACTGTTTCATTCATCCCCTCATTCATTCATTCTCTCTTATGTTCATTTGTTATTTATTCGGTTAAGAACCTGGATTGAGCTGGGGAGATTGCTCGGCAGTTAAAAGTGCTTGCTTGCAAAACCTGCCAGCCTGGGTTTGATTCACCATTACTTATGTAAAGCCAGATGCACAGAGTGGCACATGGGTCTGTAATTCATTTGCAGCAGCAAGGGGCCCTGGTGTGCCCACACACTCTCTCAAATAAATAAAAATTAACAAGAAGAACCTGGACCCCAGAGCCCCATTCCCTGAATTCAGATCTGGACTTTACTACTTAGGGCCTTTATGAACCTGAACTTTCTTGTTTAGTTATTTATTTGCAAGCAGAGAGAGAGAATGAACGCACTAGGGCCTCTTGCCACTGCAAACAAACTCCATGTGCCATTTTGTGTGTCTGGCTTCATGTGGGTACTGGAGAATCAAACCCTGGCCATCACGCTTTGCAAGCAAGCGCCTTTAACCACTGAGCAATCCCTCCATCCCTGAACTTGACCTTTCTATGGGTCAGTTTCCCCATCTGAGAAATGGGAGTATCATCTCTGGAGCTGAGCCAAGGGTCATGTGGATAAATCTACTTTAAATGCCCCAAACAGTCCCTGGCTCCTTAAGGGCTGTCACGCGACAGGTCAAGTGCGAAGCATGAGGCCTGGTTTCCACCCTGGAAATGCTCGCCGGCTAGGTCAAGGTTGTTCTACCCATGCCACCCTCAGTCAGGACAAGGACAGGATTGGCAACATTGCCCTCCATCTCTCCTCCAGGGACTCCTCTTCCTCAGCAGGTCCCACAGTCCTGAGGTTGGAGTCCAGAGGGTCAACTAATGCATGTTGCTTTTTGTACAGGGGAGTGGGCTCAAATTCCCCCGGGGCACAAAGGCATTCTCCTCATTAGGAGTGGAAGACTATCAGCCAGTACACATGTGTCTAGCTGAGGCAGGAGGGACTTTTCAGGTGCTAGGGGCTAGCTTTAACAAGGGCATGCTCCCAGGAGGTTCAAGTGAAGATCTAGTCCTGGCGCTTGCCAAGCTGACCCCCGGGCCCCTCACAGCAGAAAGTGGAGCCCAATAAGAGAAGTCGCAGCTGTAAGTAGGGCAGCGGCCTGGCTTTGTTGTCAGCTAAAGACATCCGCTGCCCCCAGCGCTTTGTGCCTCGGATCCTGGCTGCCACTGCATGGAGGCAACGGCTTGTGATCTCTGCCTTTTGCAGAGCTGGGGCGGAACAAGGCTGGAGTCTCATTTGTGTCTGAGATGGAGACTTTCAGAGCCAGGCAGCTTGGGGAAACGATGTGACAAAAAAAGACGACCAGCAATTAGGTAATGCCAGCCTGCCTGCTGGGCAGCCCTGCTCCATCAGTTCCCCAGAATGCATTGGGGCGGCCAGGGGAGAGGGGCCCCGTGGAATCTGGGGCTGACAGCAAAGCCACACACTAGGGGTGTGGTCAGGGTGTGTTGGGATGGAGGGGGTCTTGAACTAGAGCTCGCTTCCTGGAAGGTATGAGACCCCACATGAATCCTCCTGCAATCACAGGTGATAGGGCAAGGTCAGCAGTGCCAACATCTCTCCTTCTTTAGTGTACACACAGAAGAACTAATGCCAGCCAAGGTGCTGGAAGCCCAGGACTTGGCCGCAGGCTCCCCTAACCCTTCCTCAGCATATCCTGTACCAGCACTGGACACGGAGAAATGGTTACACTTGTCTGAGCTACAGAGAGCTCAGTCTACAGGCCTTCTGGAAATGACTAAGCTCCACTCACCCTTCTGTTCTCTCTCCTCCTATTCCCTCTCGAGTTCTCTGCCATGGACAAAAGACTTTGTATATTCATGTATCTCTGAATTTTCTCCCAGCTTTGTCCTCATCAAAAAAGAGAATATATATCGTCTTTATTGTTGAGCATGGTCACGTACACCTCTAATCTCAGCATCAAGAGGCTGAGGCACAAATCGAGGCCAGCCTGGGCTACACAGTGAGACTATGACTCTAAAATCAAAAAGCACAAAATTTCAATTTTATAATTATTCTTGTTCATTTTATTTATTTGAGAGAGGGAGGGAGGGAGAGAGGAAGAGGCAGAGAGAGAGAGAGAATGGGCATATCAGGGCCTCTAGCCACTGCAAATGAATGCCAGACTCTTGTGCCACCTTGTGCATCTGGCTTATGTGGGTCCTGGGGAATTGAACTTGGGTCCTTTGACTTTACAGGCAAGGGCCTTAGCTGCTAAGCCATCTCTCCAGCCCAAAAGTTCTTTTTTTTTTTTTCTTTAACAAAGGCTTAGCTTTTTACTCATAAATTTTGACTCACAGCATCCCACTAAGGCGCACCTCAGTCTTCACTCTTGCTAAGCATTTATTTGGTGCTTGCTTGTTAAGGGTCTTTTGAATGTGGAATAGGAAAGGTTTGGAGGTTCTCTGCTCCTAGATTTCAATTCTGGCTTCACTATGTACTATTATGTGACTATGGTCAAGTCCCTTCACCTCTCTCAGTCTCAATTTCCTCATCAAATAATGGTTTACAGAACTGTTCCTCCCTCATATATTGTCTCAGCTGTCCTTCAGAGTAGCCCTGTGACATTGGAACCACTCAAAAGCCCAGTTTTACAGATGGAGACACAAAGGCTTGGAGAAGCCCTGTTGTTCTTTTGGAACACACAGCTAGACACAGACCCTTGCCTTGACTCCAAAGTTTCACTGTTTTCTTTTCCCCCGTGGGGGGAAGTGATCAGGAGAGATAAGAATCTCTTTTCTGGTCTGGAGAGAAATGGCTTAGTGGTTAAGGCATTTGCCTGTGAAGCCAAAGGATCCTAGTTTGATTATCCAGGACCCAGTAAGCCAGATGCACAAAGGGCACATGCATCTGGAGTTTGTTTGCAGTGGCTAGTGGCCCTGGCATGCCCATTCTCTGTCTCTCTCTCTTCTCTCTCTCTCTCTCTCTCTCTCTCTGCTTGCAAATAAATAAATAAAACTTTAAAAAAAAAAAAAAGAATCTCTTTTTGGTTGGCTGCTTTTGTGAAGTTGTGATCACTGGACATCATTCATTTAACAAACATCCGTGAGGCCCACGGTGTCCAGCCTGGATCTCATGGAGCTGAGGGTCCCTAAGCTGTGAGGAGCTGGGCCCATGGGAGCTGAGGATTGGACACCAGCCCCTGCTATGGATGTGTGTGTGGGGGGGTGCTGCCTATCTGCCAGTCCCTACAGAATGCACATAGCACTTGGCACATGGCCAGTGACAGTGACCATTCCTGTTTCCCAGGCCTGCATGCTAGGCCTCCTCTCAATTCACCCCCAGAAACACATGTTCAGAGAGGCCTCATGTCCCAATTGTCTCGATGAAGGGGCTTCGGATGCCTAGGGACAGGGGAGTTCTGTCTTTGCAGGTGAAACTAACCTGGGAAGCTTAAAAGGCCCAGCTTGCAGGCAGAGCGGTGTACGGAGTTGTTGAAGGCTTAGAGTGGTACAAGGCCTTTCCTCCTGCCTTCCTCTGATCTTTTATCACTGGGCAATGTGCTTGACTCCTCCTGGCCTATGTGCATAGGCATGTCTGGGCATCTCCTTGTGGTATTCTGCTAAAACAATTGGGGCCTATCAGAGGCTTCATAAATACTGTTAAACTCCCTTCCTCTTCCCAAATTTGGGCATTTTTCTGTTTATTCACATCTCCCGAAGAAGTGAAACTCAGTTCACCCTCTTATTGGCAGCACTGGCTGGGACCTGGGTGGATATGGGAATGGGCAGGGAGAGCCTTCAAGATGGCAGAGGAGGGCTGGAGAGATGGCTTAGTGGGTAAGTGCTCACCTATGAAGCCTAAGGACCCAGGTTCGAGGCTTAGTTCCCCAGGATCTACATAAGCCAGATGCACAAGGTGGCACATTCATCTGGAGTTCTTTTGCAGTGGCTGGAGACCCTGGTGCACCTGTTCTCTCTCTCTCTCAATCTCTATCTTTCTCTCTGCCTCTTTCTCTGTCTGATGCTAATAAATAAATAAAATTTTTTTTTAAAAAGATGGCAGAGGATCCCGCTGACCACCACTGGCAGCCTCCGAGGCTGGCAGGTTCTTGTCCCTATGTGATCCAAGCCTGAGTGTGAAGAGTCTCTCTCCGCTTGGATCTATGGAGGTAAACAGTCTCTTCCACCATTGACGGTTTCCCCTGGACTCTCCCTGTGTCAGAGAGAGGGGGGAAGCAGAGAGTGAGAAAGAGAGAGAAGGGGCCATGACTCTTAATATAAGGGCTTTAACTCCATCATGGGAGAGCCTCCTTCATCACCTCATCTAACCCAAACTGCCACCCAATGACCCTACTTGCAAATGCCTGGATATATAAAGCTGGAAAAAAAGGCACTTGCTTCCAAATACCAGAATACTGTACATTGGGGGGTTGGGTTTTGTCTTGGGCCATCTTGTATTGCTCTAGCAGCTTGCCAGAGATTGGGTGATATACAAAGAACAAAGACTTCTCTCTTATGGCTCTAGAGTCTGGGAAGTCCAAGGCCGCACCATCTCATGACGGAAGATAGACATGCACACACAAGTGCTCAAACTCCCAGCCTCAGGCCCTTTCATAATGGTCATTAACCCATTCCTGATGACACAGCCCTCTGGCCTGACTCACCCTCAAAAGGCCGCACCTCGTTAACATCGTTGCACTGAGGGTAATGTTTCCAACAGTGCTTTTGGGGGAACAGATTTAAACCAAAGCAGGCTTCAATATATGAATTTGGAAAAAGAGGGATACAATTCAGTCCACAGCAAGAATCAAAAGGGAAGATGTGAATACATGGGCCCGTAGACTCAGGCTTGAATATTGTATCTCCCATGGGTGGAACCTTACTAGGGAAGAGGCGTTACAGGGGGGATGGATCTTGGAGTCCAGCCTTAAGGTGTGTTTGGGGCAGATCTGAGTCCAGCCCTCCTAGTGTGTTCAGAGCATTTTGAGTTCTGGTGGTTCATGCTGCCTGGTACTGGTGTTTGCTTGCTGCGGCTGTTTCTTTCGATCTATGAGAGGGAGTCAGCTTCTTCACCATTGATGGTATTTCCTGCCCCCTCCCCTGTACTCTGTAAGCCTGAAATAAACCCCTTTCCTCCCATAAAAACTGTGTCTGGTTGGATGTTCATTCCAGCAACGAGAAGTTGACTGCAACAGAAGGCTTGAGGGATGTATGATACAGTCTTCAAACTTATGACAATAAACCAGAGTCAAGAGACTTCCTTCTCCACCTCCTTCCACCTCTGCTGCCACCACACTTGAGCCCCAAAGATAAAAATGGTGCCCTGAAGCCGGGCATGGTGGCACACGCCTTTAATCCCAGCACTCGGGAGGCAGAGGTAGGAGGATCACCCTGAGTTCAAGGCCACCCTGAGACGACATAGTGAATTCCAGGTCAGCCTGAGCTAGAATGAGACCTTACCTTGAAAAACCAAAAAAAAAAAAAAAATGGTGCCCTGGAGGTGCAAAGGAGAGTCTGGAATTTGAATTTGGAGCAGGCTAGTGACAGAAGACCAGACTGCAACGGAGAGTAAGGAAACATGAGTTGAGAAGGTACAAGTTAGTGTGAAAACTGTCGCTATATTTGCGGGGCTGGTACCAGTATGCCATGTAGAATACCAGGCAACCTGTGGAGGCTGAGCCAAAGGATGGAACTGAGCCAGTGCCTGAAAACCATTCTCCTGCCTGCTGGGGGCTCCGCTAAGACTATGTGAGAGAGCCACTTCGGAAGCCCCTGGCTCGCAAGGTACTTCATTGAAGGCTAACTGGGCCGTGGACTGGAAGCTTGCTGTACACAAAGCTTTCCAAAGCCCCTCTACATCGCCCCATATGGACACCAATTTTCAGAGGCTGGAAGGGGGTCTTGTTCTCAGAGGTAAGGTGCTGATGGAAGGAAGAATTGCAGTCTTGTTGCTCCTATGGGTCGGGAGAGTGATGAGCACTGTGTCATGTAACCCACGTGGCTATATGTGTCAGCACAGTCGCATCGGGTTGGTTCCTGGGCCTAGAAGCCAAGCTGCCACATCAAGCTCTGACTTTGTTGCTTTGTCCCTTTCTAGCAGTGCCATCTTGGGTAAGTTTCTTTTTTCTTTTCTTTTCTTTTTCTTCTTCTTTTTTTGTTTTTTTGTTTTTCGAGATAGGGTTTCACTCTAGCCCAGGCTGATCTGGAATTCACTATGTAGTCTCAGGGTGGCTTCCAACTCCCGGTGATCCTCCTACCTCTGCCTCCCAAGTGCGAGGATTAAAGGCGTGCACCACCACGCCAGGCTTGGGGAAGTTTCTTAATATCTTGTTCTCCTGTGCATCCCAAGAGATGAAAGTAAAATAGTAATGCCTAGTTTGTGAAGTGAGAGGAATAATCAGATGAATTAACTCAAGTAAAGTGTTCTGGTACACTGTAGACAGACAGACACACACACACACACACACCATGATCCTTCATGATTAATGTCTGACCGCCAATCAGAAGAGATGAGGTGTGGACAAGGGCAGGGGCTGGGAGCAAACAGGCCTGCTCTGAGTTGAGGCATTCCTTAGTAAGGAACCCCATCAGGTCAGTTACCTTTGTAAAATGGGAACTACATAAAACAACACTTGCAAGTCTGATCATGCAGTATGTGGCATATAGTCAATACAAGATAAAGACTGTTTTACTCTTTTTCAGATAGAGAAACTGAGGCACAGATGTTACAAACTAGCCCAAAGCTGTGTAAGTAAAAAAAGAGGAAAGACTGAGATTTGAACCAAAACCACCTACCCCCAGAGACATCTGTGTCCATACTTTAAATTGCTGAAAATGTAATTTATTTTTATTCATTTTTTTCATCATGGGCTGTTAACAGGATGACATTTGCCAAGCAAATGGATAAATTTGTTGTAAGCCTAATTTTCAGTGAATTTTTTTCTCTATCCTCTTTTGATAGATGTTAAACTAGAGATTATATAAAAATCTATTCAAGCTGACATCTAACTAGAAGTAACAGACTTCTGGGAGTTAATGTGTATTAGTCTCTAATAGGTTTAAGGTATAATATTCTCAAATCCACGTACCAATCTTACCATACCAACATCCCCAGAAAAATCAAAGGGCATGAAAGTGCCAGTGGATGCTTTTGATTTCAGGTGGCATTCATTGCCACCAAAGCTCAAAGAAGGAAATTGGAGGGGTAACACATTCCTGTGATCCCAGAATTTGGGAGGTTAACGCAGGAGGATCAGGAGTTCAAGGCCAGCTCCCCTATCCCCACAAAGAGGGAAGGAGAAAGGGGAGAGGGAGGAGGGAGAGAGACTAGAACTTTTTTTTTTTTTTCATTTTATTTGCAAGCAGAGAGAGGAGAGAGAGAATGGGCGCATCAAGGCATTAGCCACTTTGTGCGTCTGGCTTTACGGTGGGTACTGGGGAATCGAACTCTGCTCTTTAGGGTTTGCAGGCAAGCACCTTAATTGCTGAGCCATCTCTCCAGCCCCTAGAATATTCTTTATTCTTGGGAATTGCTTATAAACACATTACTAGTGCCCCTGATTTAACTCCCACTTCCGCCAACTGGTTGTGTCCCGCTGGGTGGACGCCTCAGTTCATCACTGTGAAGCATCCCTAGGCGGGGAAAGGCTTGTGTTCATGGGACTGTGTACATGGGGATGCTCAGAGGGGGCTCGGCCACCAGTGTGAAGACACCGCGGTAGTTGTGAAAATGCAGGCATTCTGGCTGTCCCCACGTTACTGAACCTCATCCTCTGGCCTCTGGGGAGGACATCTCCTCCACATGGCGCTAGGCCAGCGACTTGCTCATTGCTCAGGTTGGTGTAAGGAAGCTTTCTGGAACCAAACTACTCCAGGCTGTGCAGAAGCCGTGCCTCAAAAAGCCCCTCATTGCCCTTGGACTTGGCTTTCCAGTGCGCTCAGGCACGTGGCGGAGCCCTTAGGGCCTCGAACAGGCTGCAAGTGCTCTGACCTCTGGTACACCTCCGGGTGGGTGGGAGGGTGGCTGGAAGGCTTTCCTGGAGTTCGGTCCTTTCCGACAAGCCCAGCCTCAAGACTAGGGAACGCATCCTTCCGGATGGGGCCATCTGGCCATACACCGGGCCGCTGTGACTCAGCTCCAGCATGCAGGAGGGGGCACGGGCTCGAGGCCCGGGGGCGGTGCGGGGAACCAGACAAAGCCGCGCCGCACCTGCAGGCTTCCTCCCTCCCTTCCTCCATCCCTTCCCGTCCCGGAGGCGGCGCTGCCTGTTGCCAGGCAGGCTGGGCCCGCGGCCGCTGCAGTTGGCTCCCGCGCCGCCCTCGCCCGGTGAGTCAGCCCTCCCCGCCCGCCGCCGCCGCCGCCCTGCCGCTCTCAAGCCTCTGCGCCTGCGCGCCGCGCCCCTCCGCCCTGCGGGCGCCCAGCGCTGCGGGCACGCGGACAGGTCGCGGCGTCCCGCCTGCGCGCGTCCCGACGGCCGGGCTGGCTGCCCCCGAGCCCCGACACCCTCGCGGGCCGACCGTGGGAAGCACACGTCGATGGGCTGAGCTTGTCATCGACTCCCTCGGGACCTCCCTGATGCTGTCACACGCCCGGTTGTGTGTTTTTTTGCGGGGGTTGCATTGCTTTCAGCTTTCTTCTTTGTCCTGCCCAGTGGGCCTCGGAGGATGAAGTCAGCTGGACTAGCAGGGGAGAGTGGGAGTGCAGGAATCCTGATCCATCCTCCCCCCTCCCCCGAGCGGAGTGGAAATAAAATCCTCCCCCCCCCCCTTGATTCCACTGTGAGAGACCAGAGTTGGCAAACCACTCACCCAGCCCTGGGCCTCCCTCATTTGAACTGGGTAAAATGCAGGTTCCACTTCTGGAGGGCTGAGGAGGATCTGATGAATGCATTTTATTGTTCTTGTTCTTGTGTGTTTGTTTTTTTTGAGGTAGGGTCTCACTCTAGCCCAGGCTGACCTGGAATTCACTGTGTAGTCTCAGGGTAGCCTCAAACTCACTGTGATCCTCCTACCTCTGCCTCCCTTGTGCTGGGATTTAAAGGCGTGCGCCACCACACCCGGCTCAATACCCTTCTTAAATACACTCTTATGACGTTATCAAGGACTACCCAGGCATGTTAGTGGTGAGCTCCATCTTTGGTCTGCCTCTCTAGAGACTCTAGCCAGACAAGGTTGTTGGAAGGCAGAGGCTCTGGATTAAAGCTCACCACCTCCCTCGTGGCTGTGGTGAGGCCACATGCCCTGGGACTATGTGTGGCATGAGATATGCAGATGCTTGGTTTGGATTGGCTTAAATTCAAGACTCTGACGGACAGCTCAGTAGTCTGGATTTTTTTGTTGTTTGTTTTTGTTTTTGTTTTTGTTTTTCGAGGTAGGGTCTCACTCTGGTCCAGGCTGACCTGGAATTAACTATGTAGTCTCAGGGTGGCCTTGAACTCATGGCGATCCTCCCACCTCTGCCTCCCAGTGCTGGGATTGAAGGTGTGCGCCACCACGCCCGACTTTGGATTTTTTTTTTTTTAAGCAAGCTTTCTAACAACACATGCTCATCACACCAGGGACCTGGAGCTGACCCTACCCATCAGGTTTTCACAGTATACTCAAAAGAGCAACCCAGCCATGCTGCTTGCCCCTCATGTTCTTCTCCACACCCCACCTTGACAGTCAACTTCTTGATGGCAGGGGACTATGTCCTCCTCCACCTGGAATTCTCATCACCAAGGAAAATACCTAACACCTACTTGAAGCTCACTCAATCCTCATTTTCTTTTCTTTTTATTTATTTTTTTTATTTAGAGAGAGAGAGAGAATTGGTGCGCCAGGGCCTCAGCTACTGCAATGGAACTCCAGATGATTGCGCCACCTAGTGGGCATGTGCAACCTTGTTCCTACCTCACACTTTGTATGGTTAGCTTAGGTGGGATCTGGAGGGTCAAACATGGATGTTAGGTTTCACAGGCAAGTGCCTTAATCACTAAGCCATCTCTCCATCCCGTCATTTTATTTTTTAAAAATATTTTATTTATTTATTTGAGCCAGGCATGATGGTTCTTGCCTTTAATCCCAGCACTCAGGAGAGAGAGGTAGGAGGATTGCTGTGAGTTCAAGGCCAGCCTGGGCTAGAGTGAGACCTTATCTCGAAAAACCAATGTATATATTTGAGAAAGAGGCAGAGAGAGAGAGAGAGAGAGAGAGAGAGAGAGAGAGAATAGGTATGCCAGGGTCTCCAGCCACTGCAAATGAATTCCAGATGCATGTGCTACCTTGTGCATCTGGCTTATGTGGATGTTGGGGAATCAAACCTGGATCCTTAGGCTTCACAGGCAAGCACCTTAACCACTAGACCATCTCTCCAGCCCTCAATCATCATTTTCAATGTGAGAATACTTGAGGGCTGTAGAACCTGGAAACATGTCTCCCTTCTCTGGGCCTCTGTCTTCATGTGTGAAATGGGGTTTGAACTGAATTTGATTTCTTATGCCACCTCTGCCTCCAACAATCCCTAAATCACCATTATTTTCCATCTGGTGATAGACCACTTTATTTTTCTATCCCACGTATACATTCCTACATTTGACCTTGCATCTGTGGGTTTCTTTCTTTTCTTTTCTTTTTTTACTCAGGTGGGTGGATAAGTTTATAAAACGATTCTAAGTGCCCTGCTACTTAAGGCTGGGCACTCCATTATTTTCTCACTGAATTCAAACAGACAAGGCCATCAGTCTGGTTTTTGTTAGAGGCACATGGAACTGATTATGTTCGACGGACAGAACTTGTTTTGCCTTTCCCCACTTACCTTGGCAGTCACTGCAACATCCCTGGCACATTGCCTTTGTGTGCTCACAGCACTGGATACTCCCTGCTCCTCCCTATGCCCTTTGCAGTGTGTGCAGACTGCCTGGGTCAGGGGATTTAACTGTTCATAGACCCGTGAGGCCATCCCACCTGAATGAACAGTGATGCCAGTTTGACCCCCACACACACATATATACTTTTATATTTACTTAATAGGATGGGAATAAATCAGAGCAATAGAATTTCTAGAAGAGTCTTTTCCCTTCCAGGAAAGTGACCACTGTAGGATTTTCTATAGCATTTGCCGGATGCTTGGATATTTGCCATTACTAAGACACCATGTAGGGTAGATTACCTATAAACATGGTCACATGCAGGCCATTGTGTCATCCAAAGGTAGAATCTGTTTCACTCCGCTTGAATCGAGGCTGGTCCTCTGCAACGAGACAGAGTGGCATGATTCCAGTCTTGACCTCAGCACAGACAACAGCCAATGCCAAGGCTGTTGTCTGCCCAGCCTGGGTAACCCATGTGGAGCCGTCCTGACATGGCCTGGTTCTGCCCAAAGCCCTGGCTCATAGAACTGTGAGCAATGCATTAACAATGGCTTTTGGTTCAAGCCACCACATTTGAAGATGGTTTGCTACATAGCGCTAGGTAATAGAGCCTCCAGACTCAATAATTTCTTCAAATGGTGGTTCTTCTCCCCGCCCCTCATCTCCGAGTTCAAGCCAGCACTCCATCACTTGCGTCCAACTCTCCCTGCACAGGTGAGCCTCTTCGAGGAAGAATTTGAAATCAGGGCAAATGCCTGAAACCTGAGAGACTATGATGGCTCATCTACCTGGAGTTCATCAGGGAAGACATGTCTTCCTTCCTAGCCATGTGATCCTGGATAAGTTTCTTTCTCAATCTTATCATGGTGAAGGAGGCTGAGAACAGTACCTAATTACAGTATGAATTTGAGGGCTAAACAAGCTAGGGTTAGGGTATTGCTTACTATGATGCCCTATGTGGAGGGATTTAGTAAATTATAACTATTTGCTTTGTGGATGGACACACACACAGCATCTGTTCAGAGAAGGAGTAAAAATTAATCAAAGTATAATAATCTAGCTCTGCCCCAGGCAGTAAGAAAATAAAATCCCACATCACCTGGGTCCTCACAGTTCATGGTAGAGATTATTGCTGAAGTTCAGAGAAAATTAAAATGATTTCTTTGGTAATAAAATGTGAAAGTGGCTGGGTTGTGGTGTTGCATGCCTTTAATCCCAGCACTCGGGAGGCAGAGGTTGGAGGATCACTATGAGTTTGAGGCCATCCTGAGACTACATAGTAAATTTCAGGTCAGCCTGGGCTAGAGTGAGACCTTACCTCGAAAAGAAAGAAAGAAAGAAGGAAAGAAAGAAAGAAAGAAAGAAAGAAAGAAAGAAAGAAAGAAAGAAGGGAGGGAAGGAAGGAGGGAAGAAATAAGAAAGAAATGAAGGAAGGAAGGAAGGAAGGAAGGAAGGAGGAAAAAAGAAAAAAGAAAGAAAGAAGAAAAAGTAAAAGTGAGAGGCTGGAAATATGACTCAGTGGTTAAAGGCACTTGCTTGCAAGGCCTAATGACCTGTGTTTGATTCTCCAGTACCCATGTAAAATCAGATACACTTAGTGGTGCATGCATCTGGAGTTCATTTGCAGTGGCAGGAAGCCTGGTGTGCAAATACTTACACAAACTCTCTGTCTGCCTCTCTCTCTCTCTCTCAAAAAAAAAAAAATATTTTTTACAAAAAGGAAAAAAGTAAAAGTGGGGCCATTTGTGTGGTGGTGCATATCTTTATTCCCAGCATTGGGAGGCAGAGATAGGAGGGTCTCTGTGAATTCAAGGCCAACCTGAGATTACAAAGTGAGTTCCAGGCCAGCCTGAGCTTGAGTGAGATCCTACTTTAAAAACAACAACAAGGCTGAAGAGATGGCTTAGTGGTTAGGGTGCCAGCCTTTGAAGCCTAAGAATGCCCGTTCGAATCTCCAGGCCCCTCCAGACGCAAAAGTGACAAGCATGCAATGTCACACAAGCACACAGGGGGGCACACACATGTCTGGAGTTCATTTACAGCTGCTGAGAGGCCCTGGTGCGCCCATTCTCTCTCTGCCTCTTCCTTCTCTCTCTGTCTCTTTCTCTCTCTCCTCTGTCTCTCTCAAATAAAAACAACAACAACAAAAAAGTAAAAGTAGGGGCTAGAGAGATGGCTCAACACTTAACGTCACTTGCTTGCAAAGCCTACAGGCATAGGTTCCATACTCCAGTACCCACGCAAAGCCAGCCGCACCATGTGGCACATGTATCTGGAGTTCATTCACAGAGGCAGGAGGTCCTGGTGTGTTCACTCTCTTTCTATCCTCTCCTCTCCTCTTCCTCTCTCTCTCTGACAAATAAGTGTCAAATGCATAGGAAAGGGGACATGCTAAATAGTCTAGAACTTTTGGGTTCGAAAAGGATATTGCACTTTGAGTTTATAATCCAAGGAAGATCAGAGAAAAAGAGTTAAAAAATTAATGTTTGGCTTTTTAAAATCAAGCAGCACATTTTTTTTGAGAGGAGGAAAAAAAAAACAGTGGAAGAAGAAAAATCAAAAAAAAGAAAAGAAAAAAAAGAAAAATCAAACCTAACCTTCTCCCATCTGCACAGATGATTCGACAGCTCTGGAAAAGGCACTCATTAGCATCTTCCAGGAGGTTGATTGTAGCCGCCAGCACAGTGTGCTAGAGGGGCACACCCACCGTGCACCCTGAGAACTTGGGCCTGCCTGGTAGCTCCAGTCTGATTGGTTCTGCTCCGTTCCCTTCTTCAGAGGCCGGAGAATGTTACCCTTTAAAAAGGCCTGCTCCAGGCAGTGAGAACAAGGAGACTGTGGCCTAGCAAGCCCAGCGTGGCGTAGCATTTGCTGCAAGTTCAGGGCCTCCTGGGTCTGTGCTCCTCTGTCTTAATCAAAAACTCCACATTTTGTAGCTTTGAAAAGCTGGGCCTGGCAGGTCTGTGGTGTAGGTAGGGCGAACCCTCTCTTCTTCACTCGCAGGAGCACATGCGCACCCTCGATGGGATCCCACCTCTTAGGGCTGCTCAGAGGACCTAGAGCTTTGAGGTGAAAAGAAGGATTTGGGAAAGAAAGGGAGGCTGGGCTATGATTCAAAAAGAAGTTTTAAGAAATTTTCTAATTCTTTCTTGGAGAAGCCTGTGAATATGGAATGGGAGATATTTGAGAGAGAGAGAGATTTGAGAGAGAGAGGGATTTGAGAGAGTGTGTGTGTGTGTGTGTGTGTGTGTGCGTGCACACACATGTACACATATCTACATATAGTAGTATCCCCATTTCTATGGTTTTGCTTTCTGAGATTTCAGTTACTCAATCAGCCATAGTCCAAAACTATTAAGTGGAAAATTCCATATTTTGAGAGAGCACATTTCTATAACATTCGTGTAAATTTTTTTCGCGTGCATGTGCACTGGTATGTGCGTGCATGTGGAGGCCAGAGGTCGATGTCTTCCTTAATCTTTCTCAATTGTTTTTTTGAGGCAGGGTCTAAACCTCAGTTTGGAGCCCGCCAGTTTAGCTAGACTAGCTGGCCAGCCAGCTCCAAGGATCCCCTGTCTTCACGTCTTCAGCACCATGCTTGGCACCATGCCTGGCTTTTTCCGTGGGTACTGGAGAGCCTACCTCAGTCCTCATGTTTATGGAGCAAATATTTTTACCAACAGAGCTATCTCCTCAGCTCTCATTACCTTTTATTATAATATGTTATTATTAGTCTTACTTAGTTATTGTGGCTAATCTCTTTCCTATATGCATAGGAAAATATAGGATATATGGGGGTCAGTATTATCCATGATCTCAGGTATCCAGTGGAGGGGTCTTCAAGCACACCCTCTAAGAATAAAGGAAAGCCGGGCGTGGTGGCGCACGCCTTTAATCCCAGTACTTGGGAGGCAGAGGTAGGAGGATTGCCGTGAGTTCAAGGCCACCCTGAGACTACATAGTTAATTCCAGGTCAGCCTAGACCAAAGTGAAACCCTACCTTGGAAAACCAAAAAAAAAAAAAGAATAAAGGAGAACACAACACATACACACACATGCACACATACATGCACATACACACATGTATACACACGCACACATATGCACACATACACACAACCCAATGAAGTAGAGGCCACTCAGTTTTTCGTTGGAAGACTGGACTCTGTGAGATCATACAAATCCATTAAACCATCTCAGTCTTGCATGCTTCAACTGGAGCCTGTTATGGGGTCAGAACTGTAGACACCCCCAAGTCCAAAGGGTAGCTTTGATTTGCTCCAGTTTGAAGTGAACTCACAGTCTCTTGACTCCTTTCCTATGATCTTCCTAAGAGATGTTCTAGCTCCCCAAATGAAATATTGCCCACTGGGGATCCCCTGTTCTCCAAACATTGGCCACATTTCTTTGGTGGGGCTCCCCAAGGATCTTAGAAGCTACATGGGCACATAATCAGATAGACAGGGGCACTGGAGTGATAAAGTAAAAGTAAACCGCCAAATTCTGGTGGCCAAACACTTCAGTGCTATGAGACCCAAGCCTAGACCTTTTAACCTTCTAGGTTTATTCATGAAGCTCAGTGGTAAGATTGAATGCATCCCAAAAGAGTCTCAGCTAAGGGCTGGGGAGATGGCTTAGCAATTAAGGTGCTTTCCTGCGAAGCCAAAGGATCCAGGTTCAATTCCCCAGGATCCACATAAGCCAGAGCACTAGGTGGCACATGTGTCTGGAGTTCATTTGAAATGGCTGAAGGCCCTGGCATGCCCATTATCCTCTCTCTCTCTCTCTCTCTCTCTCTCTCTCTCTCTCTCTCTCTCCTCTTTCTGAAATTAATAAATTAAAATTTTTTAAACAGGAGTCTCAGTTATGGTTGTGAAATCATTACTAGTCTAACCTAACCCCCATCAGTCACACTCTAATGGCTGTGGGGACCCCAACACCAACCATCTTAAGCAAACAGCAGAGACCCACCTGCCTGACCCATCGCTGAGGAGAGCTCACGCACAAGAAAGCCTAGACCACAGAAGCCTCAGATGGAACCACCAGTTCCCCATTTCTTGGCTCAAACCCCATGACTTTGTTCTTTCCTGTGACCGATGGGCAAAGGATGCATAGGATTCTACGTTTATGTCAGCATAGTTTGGCTGTGCCTGCAGAAAGAAAGGTTGTTCCCCATGTCTGTCTGATCTAGAAAGGGGTGTTTGGGGGTGCCACTTGGACCATGCCTCCATCCCAGAGGCAACAGGGACTTGGCTCTGGATCACACAGGGTGGAAACTGCAAGGCAGATAGATGCCATCTCTAAAGTAGGGGCAAGGGGGCTGGAGAGATGGCTTAGCAGTTAAGGTGCATGCCTGTGAAACCTAAGGATCCCAGTTCGATTCTTCAGGTCCCACATAAGCCAGGTGCACATAGTGGCACAAGCTTCTGGAGTTTGTTTGCAATGGCTGAGGGCCCTCTGAGGGCCCTCTCTCTCTCTCTCTCTCTCTCCCCTCTCTGTTTCTAATAAATAAATAAATAAAATAATATAATAAAATCTCAAAGTAGGGGCAGGGGAAGCTGTGCTGCCCAGACACAGGTGTTTGTCACATGCACACAAACTACAGTCAGTGGTTCCTAGCTTCCTCTTCTCCTTCCAGCTTCTGGCTTGTGGCATCCAGATGCTACTTGAAGAATACTGAGGCCTGGCTGAACAGCACATGCCAATAAGGGCAGAACAGAACCACAGACAGGGCTTCTTAGTGTACTTCCTAGAAAGTCCAGCCTACCAGGCTGTGCCCCTGGTTTGAATAATGAGGCCCTCTTCACCCACTTTCTTTTTTAAAAAAAAATTTTACTTTTATTTATTTATTTGACGGGGGGTAGAGAGAGAGCATTCCAGGTCTTCCAGCCACTGCAAACGAACTCCAGATGCATGTGCCACCTTGTGCATCTGGCTTACGTGGGTCATTGGGAATTGAACCTGGGTCCTCTGGCTTCACAAACAAGTGCCTTAACTGCTAAGCCATCTCTCCAGCCCCTCTTTGCCCACTTTCTAACTGGATCTCAAATGCCACAGTTGCTTGGCTTGGTGGTCCACACCTATAATCCCAGCATTGGGAGACTGAGGCAGATGGATCATGAGTTCAAAGCCATCCTGGGATATCCAGTGAGCCCCTATCTTCAAAAACAAAATGCAGGGCTGGAGAGAGGGCACTTGCCTGCAAAGCCAAAGGACCCAGGTTCAATTCTCCAGGGCTCATGTAAGCCAGATGCACAAGGGGGTGCATGCATTTGGAGTTCTTTTGCAGTGCCTGGAAGCCCATTCTCTATCTTCTCTCTCTCTCTCTCTCAAATAAATAAGTAAAAATGTTTATTTAACAAAAAAAGCAAAATGAAAAAGCAAAGTGCCACAGTTCACTTGCATGGGGACAAGGCTAAGTCTATGGAGGACCTAAGGTTGCCCTGGTAACAGATATAAAGGTACTCCTCAATCGTGTGCATGTCCATGACAGATTCCTGACAGTGAAGCCGGATTACCCGGCTGTGGGCACCTGGAGCTTTTACCTCTTCTTAGCCTGAGGCCTGCAGGCTCCTCAACTCTGTGGCTTATATAACAGCATCAACTCCCACCACCATGAGCCAAGCTTTGTTTGAGCACCTCCATTCTATTCATTTATTTTATATCCACACTAACCTGTGTGGTATGATAATTGTTGTTACCCTCACTCCACAGACAAGGAAGTGAGGCGCCAAGAGGCTAATTTGCTTGCGATTACAGGGTCTAAGTGGAAGAGCCAAGAAACCACAGACACTCAAGTGAAATGGGTTAGCAAGCAGACCAGGGAGCGTGACAGGCTTTGTCATACTGTGTGACCTTTGGGCACTTTGCTTAGCTTCTCTGAGCCTCAGTTTCTTCATCTGTAAAAAGAAACGTCACATTCTCAGCCACTCTGAGACTTCTCTGTCCTTTTCTCAGCCTGCGTTCTCCTGCTAGGTGATTCTGGTCAGCTCTGCGGCTTTGAAACTTTACTTGCTGACAATTCTCAAAATCCTGTCTCTAGATCAGCTCTCGCCCTCAGAGCTCTGGCCTTCAGCTTAGCAAAATGGAGCTGTTTCTCCCTCACCCAATTCCTGCTTCCCTAGTCATTCCAGTGTCAGTGACCTGGGCCACCATCTACTCAGATACTCAGGACAAGCACCTACAATTTCAACTGGATACCTGCTTTTAGTCACCCCATAATGATGCTTTCACTATACCCATTAACTCATCTTCCAAAATAGGTCCTCGCTGCAGACCATCCTCGCTGATTCTGTAGCTTCAGCTGGCATTCTAGCTTGGGGTTTCAAGACTGAATCACTGAAAGGTCTCCCGGCCTTCCCAGCCGATGTTCATCATTTTTTGCCTCTGCTTAACACCCTCCGTGACTTCCCAGGGCTCCGAGGGAACCCCTAAATGCCTTCCCATGGCCTATGTGATCCTCAAGATCCTATTTGCCCTGGCCTCCCACCTGCTCCCTCCTTTTTGTCCTAGGACGGTAGCACGCGCTTTGTTTTGTTCCCCCAGAGCCTAGGATGGTGCCTGGCACTTACTGAAAGCCGAAGCTCAGTATCCATTCATTCGTGAACTGACTACATGAATGGCTGTGGGCCTGACTCACGGACCATTTCACCAGACTCACCCGGTTTTTGCTGCCCAGGGCTGGTACGCCTGCTGTTCTTGCATGCCCCCCAAGCTCTGCACAGCCTCTCCTTGCCCGTCTTTCAGCGATCAGTCCCTCAGGGAGACCTTCCTAACAGCTGTGGCAGAAGCAGCACGCAGTCCCCCACCGCGTGACTTCATGTGACTTCGTTAACTCTGTTTTCTACAGCACAGTCGGCTGGTTGTTGAGATTCCCTTCGTTATGCATTTTCAGGACTTGCTTTGCTCCTCCATGAGGACATGTCAAGGACATCTCATTGCAATATTTCACACTTAGCATGGAGCCAGGCTCAGAACCCCTGCTACCATGAGCCGATTGGCCAACACTTAAGGTCATCGTGAGAACTAAGCATATATTAAAGAAGGCATTCAGGCTTGTAATAAAGCTAAGCATATGAGAATGGTGATGGCACCGTCTCAAGGATGCCCTGGACAGGAATACACAGTCATCAGAACCAGGAAATAGCCCAGTTGGCCATCAACAAAGGAACAGATACACCAATTGCAGTCTGCACACATACTGTCCAGGTAGGAGTCCCATGCTGACACTCACAGCACAGATGACTCTCCCAGGTGATATGTTTATCAAAATCAGCCACTTACACAAAGAAAGGACATACTGTGTGAGCCTCTTTATATAGACGAAACTAGTCCTGGGTGTGCCCAGTAATAACCCCTAGAGCAACACACACATTTTGTTGTTGTTGAGGTTGCGATATAGGGTCATCGAAATCCCATTGTAGGCCAGGCTGACCTGGAATTCACTATGTAGTCTCAGGGTGGCCTTGAACTCATAGCAATCCTCTTGCCTCTTGCCTCCCGAGTGCTGTGATTAAAGGCGTGCACTACCACGCTTGGCTTGTTTTTTCTTTTTTTGGTTTTTCGAGGTAGGGTCTCACTCTAGTCCCGGCTGACCTGGAATTCACTATGTAGTCTCAGGGTGACCTCGAACTCAAGGCCATCCTCCTACCTCTGCCTTCCAGAGTGCTGGGATTAAAGGCGTGTGCCACCACACCCCGGCTTAGGTTTTTTGCTACATGGAAGTGAGACATATTGCTAAGAATGGGGAAGGATTTGCATTAACAAATGGTGCTGGGGTCAGGCCAGATGCTGTGGGTGGGAAGAATGTCTTGGCCTGGGTAATTTTGGAAAGCTATGTGCAGGGCTGGCTGCACGAGCCAGCAAAGGCTTGCAGAACAGCTGGGAAAACAGAACTTTCAAAGAACACCGAGGAGGCTTCCCGCAGGAACCAGATCTCAAAATGTAATGCACATGGACAGTGTGACCCCAGCAGTGACCAGTGCTGTGGCAGGTGGCTTCATGCCCTGCCAGGGAGGGGAAGTGGTGGCTACAGGGAAGGAAAGGGCTGTGAACCATTTTCCTTGGAGTTGCAGGGCCAAGAGTGTTCCTCCATCTAGCCCCTTTCCGCTTCACCTGAACCCATGAACAGAATACAACGAGATAGGAAGAGAACGGTAAGGTACATGCTTAATAACCCAAAGATCAATCAAAGCCCCAGAGGCAGCACACTAAACACCAAAGGCCTTCCTTCCATTCCTCTCCCAGTAGCAACCCCGGAGCCATTCTCCCTGTCGTTCATCTGGAGTGTTGTAGCAATGGCATTAGCTAGCTGGGAAACACAAAGATCAAAATGAACTACTCACTGTGTGTGGTAGTTTATATGGATATCCCCCAGTAAAGTCAGTTTTATTAAAGCTTCTTGGGAGCCAGGCATGGTGGCGCACACCTTTAATCCTAGCACTCGGGAGGAAGAGGTAGGAGGATTGCCATGAGTTCAAGGCCACCCTGAGACTACATAGTAAATTCCAGGTCGGCCTGGGCTAGAGTGAGATCCTACCTCAAAAAACAGAGAGAGAAAGAAAGAAAGAAAGAAAGAAAGAAAGAAAGAAAGAAAGAAAGAAAGAAAGAAAGAAAGAAAGAAAGAGAGGAAGGAAGAGAGGGAGAGAGAGAGAGAGAGAGGAAGGAAGGAAGGAAGGAAGGAAAAGAAAGAGAAAGAAAGAAAGAAAGAAAGAAAGAAAGAAAGAAAAAGGAAGGAAGAGAGAGGGAGAGGGAGAGAGAGGAAGGAAGGAAGGAATAAGAAAGAAAGAAAGAAAGAAAGAAAGAAAGAAAGAAAGAAAGAAAGAAAAAGGAAGGAAGGAAGAGAGAGGGAGAGGGAGAGAGAGGAAGGAAGGAAGGAATAAGGAAGAAAGAAAGAAAGAAAGAAAGAAAGAAAGAAAGAAAGAAAGAAAGAAAGAAAGAAAATGCTTCTTGGATTTCTAGCTGCCTTGATGGAAGAGGTGTCACTGTGGGCACATCCTGGGGTCCAGCCCTAAGGTGTTACTGGGGGCATATTGCAGTCAGGTTCACATTGCTGGCAGAAATCACCAGACCAAGAGCAGCTTGTGGGAAAAAAAAAGGTTTATTTTGGCTTACAGACTTGAGGGGACACTCCATGATGGCAGGGGAAAACAATGGCATGAGCAGAGGGTGGACATCACCCCCTGGCCAACATAAGATGGACAATAGCAACAGGAGAGTGTGCCAAACACTGACAAGGGGAAACTGGCTATAGTACCCATAAGCCCACCCCCAACAATACACTGCCTCCAGGAAGTGTTAATTCCCAAATCTCCATCAGCTGGGAAGCTGGCATTCAGAACAGCTAAGTGTGTGTGGGGGAGACACCTGAATCAAAGCGCCACCGGGCAGATCTGGAATTTCAGCCTGTGGTCTGCAGAGAGTAGTGGTTCTGCCCGGGTTCCCTGCAGCTTGGCTGCTGGTTTTTGCTCTTGGCTTTGGGTGGTGGGTTTTCTCTTGTTTGCCATTATGGAACATCCCCTGGATCTGTAAGCTTCAAATCAATCCCTTCCTCCTATAAACTGTGCCTGGTCTGGAGGTTCATCCGAGCAACGTGAAGCTGATTAGGACACAGTATAACCAGAACCTTGTGAACCCTAAAGCCAGCCAAATGCAGAAGCATATGTGATGACAGGGCCATGGGAGAAGGCCATGTGGAGGTTCCTTGGAGCTGCAGACAGGCACCTGAAGACATGCATGCTGCTTGGGGATGTTGGTGATTATGTTAAGTATGTGCAGCCTTGGGCTGGGGACATAGCCCAGCAGGTAAAGTGCTTGCCTCCCCAACATGAAGACTTGAGTTTGGGCCGTCAGAAGTGGCGGTGCACTGGTAATCCCAGTGCTTGGAGGATGGAAACAGGGTGGATCTCTGGAGTTTGCTGGTCAGCTATTCTAGCTTAATTGGGCAAGCTCGAGGCCAGTGAGAGACCCTGTCTTGAAAGTGGACAGTGTTCCTGAGGAAACAACACTCAAGTTGTCCTCTGACCTTCACATACACATGCGCTCAAATGCATATACACATGTGTTTTTTAAAATGTACAGGAAGGGCTGGAGAGATGGCTTAGTGGTTAAGGCTGTTGTTAGCAAAGCCAAAGGACCCAGGTTCGATTTCCCAGATCCCATGGAAAGCTAGATGCACAAGGTGGCAAATGAGTCTGGAGTTTGTCTGGAGGCCCTGGTATACCCGTTCTGTCTTGTCTCTCTATCTGCCTTTGCCTCTCTCTTTCTCCCCTTCCCTCAAATAAATAAATAATGTATGTGCAATTCCAATCATCTTTTGGTTAAAAAAAAAGAAAAGTACGTTCTGAGAAGCATTACTCAACTAGAGGATAACCAAGGAAAGGAGAGGAGAGAGGTCGAAAGTCCTTGAAAATGGCAACTTGGATTTCAGTTTGCATTGAAATGCTACGTGTACTCACACCCAAAGGTGACCGCATTGTTGAAGATTGTACCCAAGGGAAGTCAAGAGAATGAAGGGGGCAGCATCCGAGATGGGTTATCTGTGGGGTGACAGGAGTCAGTGAATAAGCTTCAGAGAATCAGGAGCTGGCCGGGCTGCTTAGAGACAGCCGGGGCATCATCCTTTTGAATCACCTCACCGCCTGCAGGGGTTGACGGACTGGAAGACAAGACTCCACAGAGCCCAAATCTGATAGGAGCCCAAATCTTAGCAGTTACGGGGAGATGGCTGAAGCAAATGATGCTAATGGTGAAGTGCATGGATCATGATGAAGTCTAACGTGACCTGGATGATGAGAATGGATTTCTCCTGTTCGATCCTCTTGGACCTTGGAAGGAATTGTATTGGTGATTTACAACAGTCATGACTATAGGACAGCCCCCAGCAACAGCAATGGGAATAAAAGGACCCATCAAGGCAGAGTTATGGATACACAGATGGCTGGAGGAGGAAGTTCTTTTTCTACTGACATGGTTATGCTGAGGGGACAGACATTGGAGGCTAAAGAGGAGCGCTCTATAGAATGAAAACTGCGGAAATGAGAAATGAGGAAGAGCGATCCCACAGTAGTGCCCCTCAGCTTTCATGAACACTTGATCACACGAGGAGCCGGAGGAAGTGCTGGGGCTTGTGGCCCAGTCAGGAAGCTCTCGTGGGAAGCATCAGCCGGGCAGGCTGGGCTTCACTCACCAGGTCTCTTAGAGGCAGCTGGCAACACGAACCACTTGAGTAGAAACTCTGGATCACATTCAGTCCTCAAGGCCTTAATTCCAGCAGCTCTTTGTGATTCTATTTTTATTTTATTTAGGTTTTTCAAGGTAGGGGTCTCACTTTAGCCCAGGAACTCACTATGTATTCTCGAACTCATGGCGATCCTCCTGCCTCTGCCTCCCGAGTGCTGGGATTAAAGGTGTGCGCCACCATGTCAGGCAGCTCTTTGTGATTCTATAACCCATCCTGGTGTCCAATCAAACACAAAAGCTCATCATTGCTAAGATTAATTCAGACTCTGTCATGTTCCTCCAGGTGCTGTTTGCAGTCCATATGACATTGCTAGAGTTGGGAAATCATTATGGCCCCCATTTTACAGATGAGAATAAGACATCAGAAGTGACTGCCCACGGTGTATACAGCCAAGACAAGCAAGAACCTGTTTCATTTCAAGGAGCAAGAGGAGGAAGAAAGGAAATTACTTGTGCAGGTAGATGATATTTTCTGTAAATTTCATTGCAGTGTAGTGAAGGGCAAGTTACCAAAGCATTTCTTATAGGACGAGGGAGGTAAACCTGTATGGCAGCTCATGTCTGTTGTTGCAGCTACTCAGGAAGATGAGATAGTGGAATCACTGAGCCCAGGAGTTCTAGGCCACTCTAAGGAATATAAAAAATAAATAAATAGGGCTGGAGAGATGGTTTAGTGGTTAAGGAACCTGCCTGCTAAGCCTAAGAACTCCCGTTCAATTCTCCCAATCCCACGTTTAGCCAGACACAAAGTGACGCAAGGGCGCAATGCCACACTTGCCCACGAGGAGGCGCACGTGTCTGGAGTTCATTCACAGCGGCTGAGAGGCTGCTGGCACGCCCATTCTCTATCTGTCTCTCTCTCTCTCAGAAAGAAAGAAAGAAAGAAAGAAAGAAAGAAAGAAAGAAAGAAAGAAAGAAAGAAAGAAAGAGAGAGAGAGAAAGAAAAAAAGAAAGAAAGAAAGAAAGAAAGAAAGAAAGAAAGAAAGAAAGAAAGGAAGGAAGGAAGGAATAACTACTGGGAGGGCAGTAAAAGGAGTGGGAACTCTGACATGGGTAAGAGCCATTGTTTGAACATGGAGTTCACTTCCTAAAGCCTAAACGTAGGTAGAGGAGGGCAGGTATCAGGTCACCATGTGTCACCATGTGTCACCATCCAAAAGAGGAAGAGAGGCCCTGCATTCGGAAAGTGCAGCTGTCTCAGCTGTCCTCTCAGCTCACCCCACAGTGCCCTCTGGTTGCGTCCTTTCTGCTTACCACGAACAGGATTTTCTCCGCTCCCCTCTTGGTATGTGCGGCACGCATATGTATATACGTTGTGTATATATGGAGATGCACACATCTTGTGTGGGTGCCGAGACCAGAGGAGAGTGTCATGGGTCCTCGTCCACCACTCGTCTGTCTTATGTCACTGAGACTCAGTGTCTGTCACTGAACCTGGAGCTCGCTCACTCTCTCTCTCTCTCTCTTTGTCTGGATAGACTGGCTGACCAGTGATCCCCAATGATTCCTCGCTGCCTTCCTTTCCCAGTGCTGGGTTACAGGCATGCATGACCATGCCTGTTTATTTTTATTTTTTCTGTGATCTCCGGGGATGGAACCCAAGTCCTCGTGCTTATGCAGTAAGCACTCTTACCTACCAAGCAGCTCCCCAGCTCTTTCCTTGGCAGCATAAATATGCAGAGTAAATAGACTCCAGTTCAAGCCTCAGTTACATGGGCATCTGGGACGGGCTCTGACAGGCCTCTACTGCTGTGGCTAAAATCAGCACCAAGATATTTAAAATGTGAAACTTTCACTGAAGTCAAGTGGTTGACAGGTTGGGCCACTAGATTTCCCTTCCTTTAAGGCAGAAGGGATGGTGGTTTTCTCACACGTGTATGCTTGTAACATGGGGAACTCCAGAGAAACCACATTCACATAGAGTCTGTGATCTCCACGGACCCGGGGCCTAGCAAAACCTTGTCTAATTAAAAGCAGACCTAAGCCTAGGACCCCCAAGTGCAGAAGAAATGTTTGACAGCCACAGAGGCCCAGGGGCACTGGCAGAACTCTGAGTAGCCATGGCACTAAGTTCCAGGGTCACACAGTCATGAAGGTGTGCCGTGGGTTGCAGCTCAGGGGCACCTGGTAAACTCATGCCATTGGCCCAGCAAGCATCCTGTGGCCATTTGTTTGACAAGTATTGATTATAAAGTGTGTGGTACATACCTCGTGTTTCCAAGAGCTCAAGGTGGGCCTGGCTATGATCAGAATAGACAGTCATCCCCCCATGCCTGGCATGGACTGGTGACCTCTACAAGTACTCTTTTAAAGAATGACAGCAATTCCTTTATACTTCTCTGTATACAGATGGGCTTGTGTTGCTTTTAAAATTTGGAGAAAAGCTATTACAGTAAGTTATTAGACATTGTTTTTGAATGCATATACATGAAGGAAATAAACACATGACAGGAAATACCAGGTAATCACACATCTGTAAGAAAATCAACAGCAGATGGTTCTAGAATGAGATGATTTTGAACTGTTGTTGTCCAAGAACCCTTTGCTGTTAGTCAGCCTGGTTTGTTCACTTGATTATATGTTTTAAGCAGTGGCTTCTGTATTGGACTCTAGGACAGATGGGAGCAAGTGAGCATCCTGTACTCTGGAACCCTACTTCCTTTTGAGGGGCACATACATGGTGACAGTTTGAGAACAGTGGAAGGTTACAGTTGCCATAGAGTTAGGTAAAGGGTGTTGAAAGGATCTCACAGAAAGGGCAGCCTCTGCATCCATTGGCCCTCTCATTTTTTTTTTTTTTTTGGAGAGAGACAGAGAGAGGGAGAGGAAGAGAGGGAGATGGGTGCACCAGCAGTCTCTCAGCTGCTGCGAACGAAATCCAGATGTGTGCGCCCCCTTGTGGTCAAGTGTGGCATTGCACCCTTGCGTCACTTTGCATCTGGCTAAACGTGGGACCTGGAGATTGGAACCCCTGGAGATTGGAACCAGCGTTCTTAGGCTTAGGAGGCAGGCGCCTTAACCGCTAAGCCATCTCTCCAGCCTTCCCATTTCATTTTGACCTATTCTACAGAGCCTGTTGGACAGCAGGCACTTAACATTTGCTGAACAACCAGACCACAGGCAAAGCTTATGGTGATCTGGTAATATGAAAGCTGATGTCTGGCTATTGCCTCTGTTCCAGCCTCCCTTGCCTCTTCCTCAGGGCCATCAGCACATCTTAAGTGCTCTCTGAGCCACTGCCAGCTTTGCCCTCACCATAATAATCGTAGTCCTTGTGTTTCTGATTGCCCCACAGTAACTCATTATTTCATTCTCTTTTCATTTCAACCTGTTCTTCATAAAGGCCATGCCCTCTTATCTTCTAATACAGATGTGAAACACTTTGTCTAGAAATCTTTTCGGGTTCTTTAAGTCTCTAATTTTCAGAAATACACTCTTCCTCTGGGCTTCCAGATGACATTCCATTTTCTTTCATCTGCAGGATTCTAGAATTTAGCTTGCCAAGGAAAAACAAAATCTGTTCCAACCTACTGGTTGTTAAAGGATACAGTGCGTGTGGCTTTCTGTTGATTCCCCCATTTGGATGTTGATGAGATCCACTCCTCCTCAGATATGCACCTAAAGACAGGTACGGAGCATAACGTGTACCAAGTACATATTCCTTTAGCGTGGGTTTATAGCATCAAGGCAGAGATTCTCCTACATCTGGTATTTGGCTACTTGACATTCCAAATAGATGAGATGTGAGCTTTCTATTTCTCATCCCTCAGCCTCTTTTTGTCTCCCCCTCCCTCCTTTCCCCTCCTTCCTTCCCTCCTTCTGTTGGAAAGCATACTGTTATCAGGATGCTTCCTGTGTCTTTTATCAGCAACATCAGTTTTGTCAGAACTATACTTCCCCCAACACTGACCACCCACCATCAGCCTACAGCCTGTGCCTAACCACCCTCCACCACCACCAGGCACATGTGTTCTCAACCTTCTGCATTGTTACTGGGGAATTTATTAAAAGATGACTGGAAGCTTCTAAATGGATACAGAAAGGGAGGAACTGTGGTTGAGGTGAAAGAGGAGAAAATAGGATGCTGCGTCATAAACAGAGCCAAGAAACAAGGGATGGATTCTTGAGTGCTTGGCTGATCGGGATCCTGGACCTCTGAGCCCGAGGTCAACATCCAGGGAGAAGAAGAGGTGTGTGCCTCTTTCCTTGGTACCCTAGGCCTATTGCATTAGAACTGAGTTTTATTCCCGACTTGGCCTGACAGGATTTTAAATGACTCTACATTCCTTCCAAATTTGTGCAGTGGATTTTCGAAGTGTTTTAACTTTGGGGCAAGGTCATGAGTTAACATTTTATTACATCCTAAGCAGGTATTTTAGTAGAAAGTTGACATGATTAGTATAGGTCCCGTAGAATAGGTTCCATTCAGAACCAGAATCTCTGACTCATTACATCTTCACTTAGTCCTTGTTTCAGCCATCTAGCATTTACTGGAAACAAATCAGGTGCCTAGGCTTGTGGTAGATATCGATAGAAAAGCCCAGCCCAGGAAGCTTCTATTTTAGTGGGTGTTTTGGAACCCAAAAAACTACAACACAATATAAGAAAAGCTTCATGATGAAGTACTAGGAGCTCTTTGAGCGACCACTGCGAGTCATGAACCAGAACCAGAGAAAACACTAGAATGATAGACAGTTTGGGGATTTGGGACTATGGGAGTTTAAATGTAAAATGTTCCCCATAGGCTCATGGGTTTGACCACTTGATCCCAGGCTGGCGGTGCTCTTTGGGAAGGTTGTGGAACCTTCAGGAAGTGGAGCCCTGCTGGAGGAAGTGGGTCACTGGGGGTGGGGCCCGAAGGTTAGGGTTAGCTCTGGTCCTGCTTGCTCTCCTTTCTCTGCATCCTGTTTTCCAGCGTGGCCATGTGATGCAGGCTTCCTGCTCTGGCCTGCCATGCCCTCCCTGCCACAGTGAACTCTTACCTTTTGGGACTATAAGCCAAGTTAGACTGTTTTCTTCCCTAAGCTGCTTCTGGTCAGTTATTTTGTTGCAGCAACGAGAGAGTAATAATGATATGGGTATTCAAAGCTCTCAAATTACATTTGGTTAAGTTTAGCCTTTGGGGGGTCACTGAGGAAGGAAATGAGTGACCTGTTTAAAGCTGTGATTTAGGAAATTATTCTAGTAGCCAAGCAAGAAGTAGATGGAAACAGAAAGAGTGTAGACACCGGAAGGTTAACAGCGATGCACAGAGAACTTAAGAGTAAGAACAGTGGATGGGGCTGGAGAGATGGCTCAGCAGGTACTTGCCTGCAAAGCCTAAAGACCTAGGTTTGAATGCCCAGTATCCATGTAAAGCCAGATGCACTAGGTGGTGCATGTGTCTGGAGTTCATTTGCAGTGGCTGGAGGCCCTAACATGCTTGTTCTCTCTCTCTCAAATAAATAAATAAAATTTTTAAAATAGAAAGAGCAGTGGAAACAGAAAGGTGCAAGTTGATCTGACAATTATCTGCATATGAGTGGCAAGAAGAAGGGACACTGGGGATGGCACCACATTTTAGGTGCCTGAGAAGATGCCCCCCAAAAGGAGAGTGGAAGTAGCAGCTTCACTGCGAGCAGATGACCTCTGTGACTCTGGGCTTGCTGAGAGAAATAGTCTGCACCCATCTTCCTCTTCGTTCACACTTCCTGTGAGTCACTTCTGCAGAGTAATCACTAAACACGGACACACTGCAGTGGAGGGAAGATCTGTATTGACTCATGGTTTCAGAGGGGTCACTCGACTACAGAAGGGAACATGTGACTGGTTGAGTTGTCTCTTCATCTCATGATAGACGGGAAGTAGAGGAAGGGGATATAGAAGGGGACAGAGCAAGAGAGTCCCAAGGATGTGGCCCCATGAAAACTAGGGCTCATCTACTTTCACCTCTTCCCGATAATGTCACCATATTATGACTCCATCAAGGGAGTTGATCAATTCATTGATTAGAATCCTCAAGATCCAGTCACTTCCCCAGAACCTATAAGCTAGCAACCAAGTCCCCAATACGTGCAGCTATCAGGGACATTTCAAATCCAGACCATAACACTTGTAGTCTGTGTAGTAATTCCAGTCTATACATGGAGTATTCAAATAGTCTACAAAGAGAAAGAGAAGTCCAAATTAGGCACTTAATGACGATACCAAGGTAGAAGCCACAATCGTTTGCTTTTATGTTTGTTCGTATTTATTTATTTATTTGAGAGCAACAGATAGAGAGAGGCAGAGAAAGAGAGAGTAAGAGAACGGGCACACCAGGGCTTCCAGCCACTACAAACGAACTCCAGATGCATGTGCCATCTTGTGCATCTGGCTTATTTGGATCCTGGGTAATTGAACCTGGTTTTTTGCTTTTCAGGCAAGGGCATTGACCATTAAGCTATCTCTCCTGCTCCTACTTTTATTTATCTATTTTTCTTTTTTAGAGAGAGTGAGAACGAGAGCGAGAGCGAGAGAGAGAGAGAGAGAGAGAGAGAATTAGCATGCCAGGGCCTCAGCCACTGCAATCAAACTTCAAATGCTTGTGCCACCTAATGCACTTCTGTTACCTTGCACTTGTGTCACCTTTGTGCGTCTGGCTTACATGGGATCTGGAGAGAGATAGAACATGGGTCCTTAGGCTTCACAAGTAAGCGTCTTAACTGTCAAGCCATCTCTCCAGCCCTACTTTTATTTTTTATTTATTAGAGAGAGAGACAGAAGGTATGCACCAGGGCCTCTAGCCACTTTTATTTTGTATTTATTTATTTATTTATTAGAGAGAGAGAGAGAATGGGTGCCCCGGGGCCTCTAGCCACTGCAAATGAACTCCAAAAGCATGTGCCACCATGTGCATCTGGCTTATGTGAGGTTCTGGGGAGTCGAACCTGGGTCTTTAGGCTTCACAGGCAACTGTTGCCTTCACTGCTAAGCCATCTCTCTAGCCTGAATTCACAATCTTAATGTTCATCATCACTTGACTGTATCACCTTTGGTGTCAAATGTGACTGCCACGATCCATATGGAGCCAATGGGGCAGAAAGGAAGGAATACTTCTCCAAAGCCCAGAGTGTCAACTGTCAGGCCAAAAATGGTGTTCCAGAAATCTAATCACTCAATCTTATTCAAAAACTGTCACTAATGTGAAGGGAGAGGTTGGGCTGGGGAGATGGCTCAGCGATTACAGGCACTTGCTTGAAAGGCAGGGCAAGAATCAATGTGGCTCCACTGAGAACTACCCAAACGTTTCTACACTTCGGTGTGTGGACTCCAGTAAAATTCCACTCTGATTCTCTACTTCCAGAGGCCTGTGGGCATGATAAGAAAGAAGTCATAGATGAGTTCTGATGAATTTCCATCAGGAGAGTCAACTTTTGCTTTTCAGGCAGCGAGTAGGGAAGAATGACATGAATAATTAAAATCCACAGATAGCGCAAACACCCGATTTAACCAGTGCTTTCAAATCCTCCTCCGCGAATTTTTTTTTTTTTATTAGAGGTGCCAAGTAACACGGCTCCACCCACCTTTTGGGTCTGGATCTAACAGAATCTGAATTCATTAGAAGGCGAGCAGGTGGGAGCAAGAACAATGCGAAGTCAGGGAGTGTTGGCCTTTCTGAGTGAACACCAGCCACTCTGGCCCACTCTCGCTTGGTTTCATTTGGGGGTGTCACAGCATCAGTTCATTTATGTTGTGGGCTGCCAGGCAACATTTTCTTTTTCTTTTTCTTTTTGTATTTATTTGCAAGCAGAGAGAAATGGAAGAGAGACAGACAGAGCGAATGGGCATGGCAGAGCCTCTAGCCAATGCAAATGAACTCTAGACATGTGGGCCACTCTGCGCATCTGGCTTTACGTGGGTACTAGGGAATCAAACCTGGGTCCTTTGGCTTTGCAGACAAGCACCCTAACTCCTCAGCCATCTCTCCAGCCCCGGGTGACATCCTCAGAAAGGCCAGCCTGCTCTGTGTTCAGCACCCATGAGAACCCCACCCGGTGACAGCTCTGTAGTGGCCATGGGCAGAGTGAGGACAGAGCCGAAGTTGGCCCCGGCAGGCACAGGGTTTCTCATCCACTCAAGCCTGTCAGTTGGAGTGTCTGATAAGATACAGACCTGAGCCAACTTACAGCTGATTCTGTCCTCGCCCCCCTTCCCAGTGACCTGTACATACAGCCTCCCATTTGCCTCTTCCTCAAGGCTGCACGTGACCTTGCCCAATTCAGTACTCGCCATACTCAAGCTCTGGCCAGGTGTACTCACAGGTACTTCCCACTACCTTATCTTTGTTCCTATCATAACATGAACCCCCACCCCCCACTCCCCATCTTCTTCCCTTGCTATAAATACAGATACTTTCCAGGTTTCCAGGTTTCTTCTTAAAACCTCCCCTGTTTCCCCAACTCAAAATGACCATCCCTTCCCAAGGAAACGTCACCATCATACTTTTGCTGCCATTTTATACTTTCTTTGATATCACAGGAGTTTATATCCACTGTTGCTTCTATAGTCTCTGAAATGTGGGTCATGACCCCATTAGTGAGCTTTGGAATCACTTCAATGGGTCATGACCTAAATTTTTTAAAAAATGAAATAGAACACTTTGGAATGCATTTCATATAAATCCTAAATTACACAGAGAGTAAACATATTTCTTGGTTTGGTTTATGACCAAAAAGCTTGACAGGCATTGCCCCATGTAGTAGTGTTTTCAGCATTTATGGAACAGCCTTGAGCCAACCAGCTTAAATGAAGAATTCCTCAATATACAGAATTTAGAAACAGGGCAGACCTAGCTTGGGTTTATCAGTACAACGGCAACACCACCAAGCCCTAGACTTTGGCCTTTTTTCCAGTGACCTCTCCTCATGCTTGCAAAGAAGGTGCAAGAGTACTTTGCATCATAACAGCATCTAGAGGCAGAAAATAAGGGAGCAATTTATTTCTGGGGTCTCTTTTAGCCAGCAAAATATATATTTTTTTTCATGAGAATGCTCCTTACCTCAGATCTCTTTCAACTGCTCTTCAAAATAGATTGAAATAAAGTGGATGATATGTTTAGCCAGAAGTCATAAGGAAACCAAAATTAGTTTAGATGAAAGTAAGAGTGCCCTCTATGAACACTTGACTCATTTTTATTGATCAAGAAAAAGGAAGAGGGGCTGGAAAGATAGTACATTGGCTAAAGGTGCTTGCTTAGGAAGCCTTACAGCTGGGGTTCAGTTCCCCAGTATCCACATAAAGCCAGATGTGCCAAGTGGACCATGTTCATTTGCAGTGGCAGGAGGCTCTGATGTACTCATCCCCCTGCCCCGTGTGTGTGTCTTTGTCTCTGTCTCTCTCCCAGAGAAATAAATAATACTTAAATAATAATAAAAAACAGGAAGGGATGGATGAATTGGGGGTAGGCAAAGCACAGCACTGGCCCATCCCATTACAGGTACATCACATTTGGGCCACATCCTGTCCATAGTCTCTGCAAACTTACCACATCATAGCAAGTCTAAACAGGCACCTCAACTTTCAGTGATCAAATTAAATCAATCGTTTTACCTCAAGGTATAAATATTCATGGGACACAGAGATCAAATATCCAATTTGGGATGCTGGAGACATTCTGCAGACACAGCGCACGAGTTGTGAATGCCTAACTCACCAGCCGCTAGGATTTCTTCCACGTCTTCCTTGCTGTATTGAATTATTAAATGTAAAGGGCTAAGATGAGCGCCACTGGACATGGGAATGCTATTTAAATGATAAAACACATACTCGTCACAGCGCAGACAGCAACTAACGGCTCCACAGATGGAATTGTGGCTTGGGGAGATGCACACTGCGCTGGTGGGTGTGGAGCAATGGCAGCATCTGAGCTGGAGAGACATGACGTCACCCCACATAGGGCTTTCTCTGGAATCCTGGCAGGACTACTGCTGAGTCATCTCTGGGGCAGATTATTGGCATGTTTGTTGGATAAAGGTCCCTGTAATTAAGACCTTGTTCTACCACTTGCCTCAGCATCTTGTTGCTTATGTTGCCATTTAAGGCCAGACTTGCTAACGTGAATACATAAAATTATCATATCTGCCAGAGAAGCCAGGGCCATTTGTCATCTCTCAGTGGCACAGACGTGTGAATGGGGACGTGTGTATCCACACACACACACACACACACACCTGATTAGAGAAATGCAGGTGCAGGACTTGGTCCCTGAGATTGAATATTTATTTGCTTGTGTTACAAAGTCAAGTCCCTCCTGCATGCCTAGCAGACAGAGGAAGCTGGACGTGAGCGCCACCCCATTCCTTGTTCCTCCAGAGACATTCTTTCCTATCCTCTCAGGCAGCACAGACTGTTCTCACCTGCCAGGCTGCAGACACACCTGGGGGTCCACTGGGGCCAGGACTGAATGGCAGCAGACTCGGATCCGACTTCATTTCATCTTACGGCTTCCTCTTCACCTCCTTGTCAGGCAGCATTGGGTCCGTGGTCTTGGGCCATTTCCAGTTGAGCTTGTTCTAGGTTCTGCCTTTAGTTGTAGGGGCCTCACTTTAGGAAGGCCCTTGGCAAACCTGCTGCTGGGCTGCTGGACAGCCAGTGTGGGAGATGTCAGAAAGTATGAAGAAGGCACAGGAGTTTAAGCATAGCTTCCCACCATAGTATCACACCTGATTTGCTTCCCGCCATTCTCATAAGGCTTTTACTCTCACTTTATTGTGATTGCAGGGGCCTGTAGACCAGGCACTCAGGACCATACTGGAATGGATTATTTAACAGGTGGCTTGGAGAACTTGGACTAGGATAGAGTGGTTACAGAGAGCTGGTACAACTCAGTCCTCATGTCCTTTCTCCATCACGTCTTGTGTTGCAGTCAGGTTCGCACTGCTGGCAGAAAACACCCAACCAAGAGCAGCTTGTGAGGAAAAAAGGGTTTATTTTGGCTTACAGACTCAAGGGGAAACTCCACGATGGCAGGGGGAAATGATGACATGAGCAGAGGGTGGACATCACCCCCTGGCCAATATCAGATGGACAACAGCAACAGGAGAGTGTGCCAAACACTGGCAAGGGGAAGCTGGCTATAATACCCATAAGCCCACCCCCAACAATACACTACCTCCAGGAAGCTTTAGTTTGCAAATCTCCATCAGCTGGGGACCTAGCTTTCAGAATGCCTAAGTGTATGGGGGACACCTAATCCAACCACCACAACTTGTAAGTGACATGAGCCCGTACGTGGCAGGTGCTTTCTCAGTGCCCTGCACCATGCTGAGTGTTTCGGTGCTTTTAGACCCCAGAGGAAGAGCTGGGCCTTTTGCTGTGTTTGTGCTCCCCCCATTCCTCAACCTGCTCTTCGGCTACTTCATTCCCATCCTGCTATAGTCTGGATCTTAAAGGTCACATCCTTCAAAGGCCCTTGTGCTAAAGGTTTGGTTGCCAGGGTGGCTCCAATGGAAGGTAGTGGAGACTTGGAGGGAGTCTAGGGGGTGTCTTTAGGTCACTGGGGTTATGGGTTCCCAGCGGCCCTTCTTCTTCCTCTCCTTTTGGCTTCTGGCTATGGGTGAGTGGCTTGGTTTCACCACACAGTCCCAGCAGAGTGTGCTGCCTCATCATAGGCTCAAGGCAGTCGGGCCAACAGATCTCAGACTGGAGTCGAAACCTTCACTAAGTTGATTGTCTCACATATAACCTTACACCATTTTAATGACAGAAAGCTGATAACACATGTCTCCAGTGAGGCTTTCCTTGACACCCATCTAAAGGAGCCCACGGCTGCCTCCAGCCCCTTGAGCATTTCCTTCATAGAACACCTTGGAATCTGCAGGTTTAGCTTGTTTACTTCTTTTTCATCATTTATGTGTATTCTCTGCTCTTTAGATGTGAGCTCTGTTTGTGAGGGCAGGGACCTTGTACATTTGGTTTGCCATTTGTCACCATCTAGCAGGTTGTCTAGAATATAACAGGAACTCAAAAAAAATTTTTAGAGAGAATGAGAAAGAGACAGAGAGAGAGAGAGAATTGGCATGCCAGGGCCTCAGCCACTGCAATTGAACTCCAGACACTTGTGCCACCTAGTGTGCATGTGCGACCTTGTGCTTGCCTCATCTCTGTGCGTCGGACTTAAGTGGGATCTGGAGAGAGATTGAACATGGGTCCTTAGACTTCGCAAGCAAATGCCTTAACCAAAGCTAAGCCATCTCTCCCTCCATGAGGAAGTCAAATTTTGAATAAAGGGATGAGTGCATGCTGGAGAAATGAATGGATGTAGTTAGGGGCTAAACACTTGCCAGAGACAAAGACTGGCAGTTACTCAATCAAACATTTATTAAATTATCAAGCAAGGCGTCTGAGTGGGGTAACTCACACTTGTAATCTCAGCCCTTGGGAAGTTGAGATCAGAGGATTGCTATGGGTTTGGGGTCAGCCTAGGCCCTGAGTGAGTTCCATCCAGGTCAACCTGAGCTAGAGTGAGACCCTACCTCAAAAAAAAAAAAAAAATGGGTGGGGGCGCTGAGGAGATGGCTCAGTGGATAAAGTACCTGCTGGGCAAGCATGAGAATCTGAGTCAGAATCACTAGAACCCACGTATAACCAGGTGCCGTGGTGAGCATCTATAATCCCAGCATGCCTATGGTAAGAAGAGAGACGGAGGAAGGATAACTACCCTGAAGCTTATGGGCCAGCTGGCTTACTGGAGAGGTGAATGAGAGGCACTGCCGCAAACAAAGTGGAAAGTGAGGACTGACACCTGGAGATGTCCTCTTGTCTCTATGCATGCACCATGGCGCACGTGTGTACACACACACACACACACACACATGAACACACACACACATACATACATGCATACAATTATACACGCCAAAGGGGAAAAAAACAGCCCACCAATGCCACACCCTGACAGATCTCTGCTCTTGAAAATCTCACCTGAGGAGTAGAGGTGGTAGTGGAGATGAAAGGCCCCAAAACCAAAGAAACACCATGATAGGCTTCAGCTGCCTTGCAGGCCTCAGGTTAAATTCAGGTCAGGTTCCCAGAATGTAAGTCAGAACAAACAGTTACTGAAAAGACCATACTAACCCCATAATGGGCCAATTAGACAAAACTAAGCAGGTAGTTATGCATTCCTGTGGCTTTGTATCTATAGATAAGTTTGCTTAATGGTCCTCAGCTGCTGTATAACCAATCAACTTGTAACATATAAATTCATGGTAAATGTCAACCAATCATATTAAAAATTTGCCTTCTCTTTGTTTGAACCCAATAAAAGCGTCTCCCAAATGCAACTCGAGGCTCTTGCATGAATCCACTGTGTTGGTGAAGTCAAGAGATGGAGCTTAAGCCCGAAATAAAGCTCTTTGCTTTTGCATACGTGTCTGGACTCCTTGGTGGTCTCTGGGGGGCACTGTGAACTGGGCACTACAGAGAGAGGTGAAGAGTTTCTAAACAGCACAAAGAGAAGGAATTCTGTTGACATGTCTCATGGAAGAGAGTGAAATTCAAAGGGACTTTTCAAATGGAAGCAGACTTCCCCGACAGAGCTGCCTTGCCAGACGAGGAAGCCTTCTGCAGAACAGATAGCTTTGAACTTGACCTCAACAGAGGACTCTGGACTGTGAAGAGGAAGCCAAGTGTGCAGAGGCAGGGAGGGGACACACAGGGTGTAGGGAACGGTTGGACTCCTCCCACCCTACACAGTGGAGACGTGTTTAGATCTGGGTGCTCAGTGATTAGTAGGGCCACTGACTGACCGCTAAGGCACAGAACTCGTGTCTGTGTGATCACTAAGGTGGCCTCCAGCTCTAAGACTGTCATAACCTGGAGTCCTGGCTCATGGGAAAACCAGAGTGTTGTTAAAGGACATCCTTGTCCTTTATTCAAACAGCTATATACATTTCTAAGATATGTGATACATTGTAATGATTTTCAAACTCCACTCCAAAACCCACATTTTTTTTATATTTTATTTTTATTTTGGAGAGAGACACAGAGATACACAGAGAGATAGGGAGAGGAAGACAGATAGAGATGGGTGCGCCAGCAGCCTCTCAGCCACTGCGAATGAAATCCAGATGTGTGTGCCCCCTTGTGGGCAAGTGCGGCATTGTGCCCTTGCGTCACTTTGCATCTGGCTAAACGTGGGACCTGGAGATTGGAACTGACGTTCTTAGGCTTAGTGGGCAGGCGCCTTTACCACTAAGCCATCTCTCCAGCCCCCAAACCCATATTTTTAAAAGATATTATTTTATTTGAGAGAGAGTGAGAGAGGCAGAGAGAGAGAGAGAGAGAGAGAGAGAGAGAAAATGTGTGTGCCAGGGCCTCTAGCCACTGCATACGAACTTCAGCTATATGTGCCCCCTTGCACATCTGGCTTTACCTGGGTACTGGAGAATCAAACTAGGGTCCTTAGGTTTTGCAGGCAAGTACCTTAACCACTGAGCAATCTCTCCAGCCCTTGTATATTTTTCTTTTCTTTTCTTTCCTTCCTTCCTTCTTTCTTTCTTTCTTTCTTTCTTTTTTTTTGAGGTAGAGTCTCGCTCTAGCCTAGGCTGACCTGGAATTCACTATGTAGTTTCAGGATGATGGCCTTGAACTCACAACGATCCTCCTACTCTTGCCTCCTGAGTGCTGGGACTAAAGGGTATATGTCACCATGCCTGGCCTTGTATATTCTTTTAATCCTAGCTAAATCTAGTACTACTTTATACAATTACATACATAGTGCATATACCAATATACATATAAAAGGGAAGAGATAAAATTCTAGTATTTTTTAAAATTTTTATTTGACAGCAACAGACAGAGAGAGAGAAAGAAGCAGAGAGAGAGAGAGAAAAAGAGAGAATGGGAACACCAGGGCCTCCAGCCACTGCAAACGAACTCTAGATGCATGTACCACCTTGTGCATTTTGCTTATGTGGGACCTGCAGAATTGAACCTGGGTCCTTGGGCTTTGCAGGCAAGTGCCTTAACTGCTAAGCCATCTCTACAGCCCCAATATTCTAGTATTTTTTTGTATTCCACTAGATAGGATCTTATACACCTCAGGGGTCTGAGGTTGCATTCTTCCTTCCTCCCTTTAGAGATCTTTAGTCTCCTAGGCCCTCGTTCTGTGGGGCCTCTTATGGTTAGCTACAGTTGGGAAGTCATTGATCACTGCTCCAGTGAATTCCTTGCTTTTTTGTTTTTATCATTTCTTCTTCTCCTTCTTCTCCTCTTCCTCTTCCTTCTTCTTCACTCCCCCCTCCTCTTCCTTCTTCTTCTTATGGATACATCATGTGTTGGTACCCTCTTTTCCCTCATCCCTGACCCCATTCCACTGGGGACGCTCCTCAGTGGAGTTGCAGGTATTTCCCATGGGGTTGTGGTTTATGTGTTGTGGGAGCAGGAGCAGTTATTTCTGGGGGTGGGGGGGAGGCAATGTCTCTGGGCATGATGTGTCAACCTATGGCTCTTATACAGTCTTTCCGTCCCCTCTTCAGCAAAATTCCCTGAGCCGTGGTGGGTGAGTTTTAAGTCTACTTCAGTGATGAGCTCTTAGGAGCCTCTGAATCTCAGCTTTTGGTAGGTGTTGAGTATCCTCAGGGTCTGTCTTCTCCACCCTGGTGCTGATTATCAGGTTCAGCATGGAAGTAGCACTCTTGCTCATCTCCTCAATTCCTCTGTGGTTTCAGCTGTGGCTTGGCTGAAGTGTGAGGGGTAGCTTATCTCCTCTGGTCTCATTACCTTCTAAAAAAGCAGAACAGATTCTCCAACGGAGAGTGAAGTCAGCATATTTTAAATAGGATAAGCATTATTAATTTAGGGAGGATTTGGGCTGGAGAGATGGCTTAGTGATTAAAGGACTTGTCTGCAAAGCCCAAGGACCCGGGTTCAATTCTCCAGGTCCCATATAAGCCAGATGCACAAGGTGGTGCTTGTGTCTGGAGTTCGTTTGTAGTGGCTAGAGGCCCTGACATGCCTATTCTCTCTCTCCATCTCAATAAAAAAATTAATTAATCAAAAACATAATAAAAATTAAAATATATTAAAAACTTGGGAGAATTTGAGCCGGGCGTGGTGGCACATGCCTTTAATCCCAGCACTTGGGAGGCAGAGGTAGGAGGATTGTCATGAGTTCGAGGCCACCCTGAGCCCTGAGACTACATAGTTAATTCCAGGTCAGCCTGGACCAGCCTGGACCCTACTTCAAAAAACCAAAAAAAAAAAAAAACTAGAGAGAATTTGATGTACATAACCCTTAAGCTCTCACTACTCTTTGGTTAAAAGAGGGGTTAAATTCTACGCTTTCTGAGGGAGGGGCTCCGAAGAAAGTTCTTTGAGCAACCTAGCAATGGCCAGGGCACAGTCTCTCTCACATCCTGTCTTTGCCAACTGTAGTCTGCTTCCATCCCCAAACCCTGCGTGTGCCACCAAGAAAATCCGATGGAACTGGAAAGATGCTGAAGGACCCGAACGCACAGAAGCGGGCAATTTGTAACTGTCAGCAACAGCTGTGCGGAGTCGGGGCTGCGCTTGCTCCCACTCACCAGCTTCTCCCAGCAGGAAGGCACATGACTGCTAACTGGGCCCAGGTCTGTAAGGAAGTCGGGAGTGGGGGGTGGGGGGGCACGAACGACAGAAGGCTTGTTGTTTGAAAGCTTTCTCCAGGCCTAGCCAGTCTCTTTGTGGGAAGGCCGTGCCTTTGGGGCCATACCCACAATTCCCCTCCAAAGATGGTCAGAGTGTGCACATCTCTGAGGCTGAGGGCCCACAGACTCCCATCCCACCCCACCCCCGCCCAGGCTGCTGCTGTCTTTAGGACCTGAGCGACGCATGGTCTCTCCTCCATCCCCAGAAGGCACCATGTCCTGACTGTATGGCCGCTTCAAAATTCCCCACCTCATGCCATCCTTGGAATTTAGAATAAGTAGTTCTTCAAATGGCGGAGGCTGCATGCTCCTCCCCCTCCCACTCCATTCAGCTATTTAATTACCACACTCCACTTGTGATGGGCAGAGGGCCCAGGGAAGGGAAGGGGCTGGGGGGACCAGGGAGAAGGAGCCTGAAACCAGCTGCTTTTCCAGGGGCATTTGGGATCATTTCATTATGAAAGATAAATGTATGCTGGTTGTTCACCCCAAGAGCGGGCAGGTGATAAATAGAGCAGACCTCTGAGGTTGGTTAAGGGAAAGTGTCGGAGCCGGGAAGGTAGGCAGCATCTACCCCCGTTGCAGTCTCATCTGTTCTCCTACACTTCTAAGTAGCCAGGCTATCATGTGATCCGCTGGTTACCATGGCAACAAACCCCGTTTCATGGAGTGTGCGGTGAGAAATCCCACAGAAAGATTCCAGCACTGGGCATGGTGCTTTTTTTTTTTTTTTTTTTTTGCCCAAGGACAGCTTGCCTCCACCTCAGTCTTCCTCCAGGGCTGCAGGGGTAGAGAGGATGGTAGTCAGGAAAGAGCAGTGATCTGCTCTCTTCTGAGCTCGAGACGACTCGGGCTAGTCTTTCTTCTCCTCCTGACACTTGTCTCCCCTATTTTGGAACACAGTCCCTTGAAGAAGAAAAGACAAAAATAGCTCTCTCCCAAGGAGCCAATGCTAATGCACATTCTGTGCTTCCATCACCTCCAGCAGCTTAGACCTGGTGAGAGAGAGAGAGAGAGAGAGAGAGAGAGAGAGAGAGAGAGAGGGCGAGCTTGGGAAAGCCAACGGGGTCAACAGGCTGCTCTCTGCCTTGAGAAGCTGTGCGGAAGTGGGCTGAAGGATGGGAGAGCCAGAGCAGTAAGCAGATCCCATGGGCCCAATAGCAGAAGCACCTAGCCCACTGGAGGAAATGGCTCCGCACTTCTTAGTTGTAAACGAAGGGCACGATTATAATCTGCTGAAACACACGTTCAAAAGGATTTAGCACCCCAGCAGCCAAGTGCCTGCTACAGAGTACTATGTGAGCACATGGTGGTTCTTCTGAGTGGCACCATTGTCGACAGCCCCACGGAGACAAGCTAGGCAGGCTGCCTTTTCAGTGGGGTGCCATGACTCCACCTGGTCTGACCTAGCATGAGTCACTTAGTCTCCTCGGGTGTCATCTCTCCAACTTTAAAGCTGGCAGTGTAATTAATCATTGTGTCGTCTCTCTCACTGAGCTTTGCAGCAATCATGTCTGATGACATGGGGGGGGGGTGCTCGAGTAGTACCAGTCTCCAAGGAAAATACTTCAGATCTATGGATCACTTCAAGGTCTTCCTCCTCTTCCTCCTCTCGTTCCCCTTCTCTAGGCCCTCCCTCCTCCTCCTTCATGGTGGAGGTATCCATTCTTAAAGGATTCAGAAAGTTGGATGAGTAAAAAAAAGCTAGGACAGGGCTGGGGAGATGGCTTAGCGGTTAAGGTGCTTGCCTGCAAAGTCAAAGGACCCAGGTTTGATTCCCCAGGACCCACATAAGCCAGATGCACAAAATGTCCGGAGTTCATTTGCAGTGGATGAAGGCCTTGGCGCACCCATTCTCTTGCTTTTCTCTCTCTCTCTCTCTCTCTCTCTCTCTCTCTGTGCCTCTCTCTCAAATAAATAATTTTTTAAAAAGCTACAGCAGGGCTAGTGAGATGGCTTAGTGGTTAAGGCATTTGCCTGCGAAGCCTAAGGATCCCAGTTCGATTCTCCAGGTCCCACGTAAGCCAGATGCACAAGGGGGTGGAGTTCATTTGCAGTGGCTAGAGGCCCTGGTGCACCCATTCTCCCTCTCCCTCTCTCTGTGTCTCAAACAAACAAACAAATAAATAAATAAATAAATAAATAAATAAATAAATAAACAAACTACATTTTTAAAAAAGCTACAACAATGCAAAGCTGTAGAAGTTACTGCAATATGGCTTTATCATGTAATGTATATAAAGCAATTTTGTTTCTTTTGTGTGTGTGTAGTATGTATGCAGCTATATATGTGTATATTCAGATGTGTGTGGGCACATGTGTGTGCCTTTGGAGGTCAGAGGTCAGGTGTCTTCCTTTGGAGAGAGGGTTTCTAGCTAACCCTAGATCTCCCTGATTGGACTGGATTAACTAGCTGGTAAGTCTCAGGGACCCTCCTGTGTCTGCCTCTCCAGTGCTAGATTACAGATGCACAGAACGGACGCTAGGGGTCCGAGCCCAGGGCCTCGGGTTCTCATAGCAAGTCCCTTACCCACTAAGCCATCTCCTCAGCTCTGCAAAGCATTTTCATATGCCATTTAATCCTGACAGTACTCTCACTGATGGCAGAACATCCATTTTGGAGATGAGGCCCAAACTTTCCTAGCCAGTGACAGCCAGGATCTAGTCCTGGCCAGTCTGCTTCTCAAGTCCAGGCTCCTGGGGCCAGTCCATTTGAAATGTCCCGTGTGCTACTGGAGTGAAGTTGCCAGATGGTTTCCTGGGAGCTCATAAAACACTATGGCTGTGTGTGTGTGTGTGCGCGCGCGTGCAGATGTATGTGTACCTGCTTCATTTTGGGGTTACCCATTTGACCCATGCTGACACAACCATCTCTTAGGGTCCACATGCAAAACTGCCTAAGCCCAGAATGCTGTAGCATGGCTTCAAGAGTGTGAAAAGGGGGCTGGAGAAATTGCTTAGCAGTTAAGGCATTTGCCTGTGAAGCCAAAGGACCCAGGTTCAATGCCCCAGGACCCACCTAAGCCAGATGCACAAGGGACACATGCATCTGGAGTTTGTTTGCAGTGGCTGGAGGCCCTGGCATGCCTATTCTCTCTCTGTCTCTCTTTTCTCTCTCTGAAAATAAATAAAATAAATAAAAATTTTTAAAAAAGAGTGTGAAAAGCTGGAGAAATAGAGAAACGTGACATGTAGCAGAGGCAGGAGAGGGCCTGGTTGGCTGGTTTCCATTGATTCATACTGTGTGATCTATCTATACTGGTTATGTCAGTTCCTTCAGAGCCATGCTCTGCTCAAAAGCTTGACTGTCAGGGCTGCAGTAAGTGGCTTCCTTGCCCTTTGTCTTCCAGGTCATCTGGCCAGCGGTGAGCACCGGCAGATTGAAGGAAGACTCTCCTCCCGGCTCCTCACCCCTGGCTTGGAGTCGACTGGCCCTCCTGCCTTTTGAGACGAGGGTTCACGGATGTCACTGGCTCTGTTCCTTGCACAGTCCCTTTCTTTGCTGATCCTTGTATAGACAGCTTTTACTAAACTGCCTCAGTTTCCTAGCTCGAGTGTGATCTGTCCCCTAATGGGACCCTGCCTGATACAGTTGGACACAATTCACTCCCTTGATTATCATAAGCATGAGAAGAACCAATGTGTGGCAAGCATGCACAGTGAGAGAAATGGGGGCTCCATGCACTTAACAGGTAAAAATGGTGCCAGTCTCCTTCCCAGCACATTTGCACCTGGCCCCTCCAGGGCTACGGTATGGTCAGCAGACACTCTGATTGCATGGCAAGGTGGCTGGTCCAGGAGCCCAACCTCCATCCACTCTTTCCCTAGCTTTGGCTGGTTTGTAAAGAGAACAAAGCATGTTAAATAAACTGAGTTTGTAATCTATATGTTGGGTACCAGAAAAAAAAAAAAAAAAAAAAAAACCTTGTGAAGTTCGCTGGAGATGCAAATGAAAGATCAAGTAATATCCAGTGAGTATTAATTTATCATATATATTAAGCATCTGCCATGAACAAAAGTTTAGTAGAATAATCCAGGCTTGGTCCTATTCCCTCAGAGTTTACACAGTCAAGCAAAGTGTCCTGAGAAAGCTTTGCCATTTTCATTAAATTGTTGCAGGAGGATACATGGCGTTGAGGGAAGTGACTTCTTTTTTTAAAAAAAATTATTTACTTGAAAGAGAGAGAGAAAGATGCAGGCAGAGAGCGAGAGAGAGAATGGGCATATCAGGGTCTCTAGCCACTGCAAACGAAGTCCAAACTCATGTACCACCCTGTGCATCGGGCTTATGTGGGTAGTGGGGAATTGAACCTGGTCCTTAGGCTTCATAAGCAGGTGCCTTAACCACTAAACCATCTCTCCAGCCTGGAAGTGATTTCTAATTGAGCCTTTACTCTGAGCTAGCCACCAAGCAAGGCATTTCATTTGCACATCAGGGAAGTAATTTACCTGGTTTTTTCAATAAGGGAGCTGAGAACCAGTTTATATGACTAACCTGGTCAGTATTCATCCAAAAACACTTATTAAGCATCTACTGTACTGCCTTTTCAGGGAATTTACACAGAGTTGAAGAGTTCAGGTGCAAAAACAGACATGTATCACAAGTGGGGTAAGGATAATGATGGTGAAGTGTTCAAGGCATTATGGGAACACTGAGGGGGTGTCCTCTATCCTGTCAGGAAAGACTTTAAGTGAAGGCAGTCCAGCCAGGGGAGGGGAGGGGAGGGGGAGGTCTCACTGAGTTTCAAGTAGGAGTTGCTAACAACCAGGTCTGAGATGAGGTGGTAGGGAGCAAGGGCCCTCTCAGGTAGAGAGAATGCCATAAAAAAAAAAAACAAAAGCAACAGGGCTGGAGAGATGGCTTAGCAGTTAGGCATTTGCCTGCAAAGCCTAAGGACCAATGTTTGACTCCCCAGATCCCATGTAAGCCAGATGCACATGGTGACACATGCGCAAGGTGGCACATGTGCACAAGGTGGCGCACACATCTGGAGTTCAATTACAGTGGTTGGAGGCCTTGGCATGTCAATTCTTTCTTGCGCGCGTGAGCTCTCACTCTCGTTGTTGCTCATAAAAAAAGGTCAGTCTGTTGGGCTTGACTCAAAAAAAGAAAGCATAAAGGAAAGAAAGAAGGAAGGAAGGAAGGAAGGAAGGAAGGAAGGAAAGGAAAGAAGGAAGGAAAGAAGAAAAGGGTAACATTATTATTTTTTTTTTTAAGAGCCAGGTGTGGTAGGTAACACATGGCCTTTATTCCCAGCACTCAAGAGGCAGAGGTAGGAGGATCGCTTTGACTTCAAGGCCACCCTGAGACTGCATAGTGATTCCAGGTCAGCCTGTGCTGGGAGACCCTATCTCAATAATAATAATAATAATAATAATAACAATAGTAATAATAATAATAATAATAATAATAAGAAGAAGAAGAAGAAGAAGAAGAAGAAGAAGAAGAAGAAGGGAGAAGAAATAGGGTCGTGATCTAAGTTTGGCTATGAAATTCATTCCTTGGAACTTAAGGCTCCAATGATCTGATTCTTTCTCCCTGCCCATACCAGGTTGCCCAGGGTTCCCCTTGATTCTAGGAACCACCTTCCATGCTTCCCAGAAGTATCTGTGCATGAGGATGAAGGGCCCCTAAAATACAATGGAGGGATGAGGACTTCCGCTCTGGATCTGGGGAGCTTCAGGCCTGTGTGACACCCGCATGATGACTAGCAGCTCCAGGAAATATGACTCAGGGAGAGTGAAGTCTCAGCTGGAGTCCTCAGCATGTGAATTTCAGTTGAATCAGACCATTAAGACAGTAAGGAACAAAAGCAAGGACACATGAGGGGCAGAAGCTGCAGGAAGGCCAGGAGTGTAAATGGCCAGAGCTGAGAAGAATGTTTCCTTGAAGACAGGGTGTGAAGAATGAATCATGGATAATGGTTGATCTCACACATAGCTGCAAGGGAAGCTGGGCCATATAGTTGTTAGTCCCAGTGGTCACTGACTACTGAGAAACTAGGAGTCTATTCTTATAGAAAAGGAAGATGGGGGCTGAGATGGCTTAACCGTGATGGCACCTGCCTGCTAAGCCTAAGACCGCCCGTTCGATTCTCCAGGTCCCACATTTAGCCAGATGCAGTGACACAAGGATGCAATGCCACACTTGCCCACAAGGGAGTGCACACATCCGGAGTTTGTTCACAGCCGCTGAGAGGCCACTGGTGCGCCCATTCTCTGTCTCTCCCCCCCCCCCCGACTCTCTCCAGAAAAAGAAAGAAAGAGAGAGAGAGAAAGAAAAGAAAGATGGGGCCTGGAGAGATGGCTCAGCAGTTAAGGTCCTTGCCTGCAAAGCCTAATGACTGGGGTTCAATTCCCCAGTATCCAGGTAAAGCCAGATGCACCAAGTGGAACATGAATCTGTAGTTCCTATGCAGTAGCTGGAGGCCCTGGAATGCCCATTCTCTCTCTCTCTCTCTGTCTTTCTTTTTCTGTGTGTGTATGTGTGTCTGTCTTCACTTGCAAATCAATAATTTGTTTTTTTTTAAAAAGGGGGGGGGGTAAAAGGAAGATGATAAAGGGAGTGAGGGCAGGATAAGTAACAACTTCTGCTTCAGATAAATTCCCTCAGACCTCAAAAGAACCCTGAGATAGGTGGCATAGTATGTTCCTGCTGCATAGGGGGAAACTGAGGCACCCAAAGGCCCACAGCTAGGCTGAGCTCAGATGCCCTGGCTCCAGAGCCAGTGCTCTTCACTCCCATATCACACGACTGCCATTTGCAGTGAAGCCCACAAACTGGGGGTCCAGGCTTGCCTGTGCTCCCTCAGCCTCAGCTTGGCCTCTCCCAGATTTCTCCAGGAAGCTTTGTCTTTTCGGCGGCCTCCGTCTTCCTTCAGGCTCTGGCGTGTGCTCTGCCTGCTCCTGCTCCACTGATCTCAAAGTCCTCCTGTGTGACATCATTTCTTGGCTTACAAGGCCTGAGGAGCAGAGTCTCCAGACTGCATCACATTATATAAGGTCTATGGTGCAGAGATTAAGAGTTTGGGCTCTGGGTTGGAGAGAAGGCTTGGTTGGTTAAGGCACTTGACTGCAAAGACAAAGGATCCAGGTTCAATTCCTCAGGCCTCACGCAAGCCAGATGCACAAGGTGCATCTCGAGTTCATTTGCAGACTGGAGGTCCTGGTGTCTCCATTCGTTCTCTCTCTCTCTCTCTCATAAATAAATAGTTTGGGCTCTGAAGGCCAACAGAGAGAGGCTCAAATCCTGGGCTGCCGTGCAGAGCCTCTTGAACACTGTGAATCTGGTTCCTGCATCTATAAAGTGGAAAAACAGGGAACTTGCCTCACACCCAACAGGGGCGCAAATGATACTGTGCACAAATCCTTGGACCAGAGTCTGGCATACCATGTACTCCAATGGAGGAGGAAGCAAATGAGAATGTGCCTTCCTTACAGGAGGGCCTTTAGTTACACGCTTGGAGTCATCACACCTTCCGTTCACACCTCACCTCCCTAGGAGAAACGCAGGGCTACTTGGTAAGAAAGTCCAGCTATAGACACAGCCCTGGTTGGTGGGTAGGAGGAGGAGTGGAGGCTTTATCTCTCCTGGCTTGGGATTTGCTTAGTGAGAGGAATGCTAGCATTTAACAGATGTGAAGTATCATTTTTGTACAAGACACAAAGCAACAGCAGCATCCTCCAAAGGGAATAATTTTCATTGTTATACAAAACACCTCCTGTCAGAGCACACATAAATCCAGAAAGCAGTTGCATTTTAAGAACAAACAGATTAAGTACGTTTGATGAACTGAGAACAGGGGAAAAATGGGCTGCGTGATTTTAAAATTTGGTAATGGTTTTTACTGAATTTGAGCAGAAACGAAAAGCAGGGCAGAGTGGGGAAAAAAAAATCGACTTGTGCAAGAACAAAAACGCCTTCTCTTGCGCAGTGCCTGCTGTGACGCTTGTGTTCAGGGAAAGAACAGGGCCTTGGAAGATGCATCAACACCCACTCTTGACCACGACAAGAAGGGCTCCTTGGACTTAGCTCCCAGAATATTCCAGGCTAGCCAAGTGAATGTGTTTCCTACATCTGCCTGCCTTGTCCCCGGCTGTCTGCTCAAAGGCACATAGACTGGGTGCCTTACCTGTTCCCACAGCACAGCATGAACTTAGCCACATCCTATTTATTCTCTTTTTCCTATTTCTTCCAGGCCGTTCTCTTAGCCTCCTTCAGAGCTGGTACTGTAGTCCTTTCCAGGCCTTTCCTCCCACCCTACCTGCATGGCTGACTGACACTGTCCTCTACCTTTCCTTTAAGTATACATTCTGACAGTTTTTCCCCATCATTTTTAGCAATGGAGAGGCCTGCCTCTTTTATGAGTTTGATATTTTTTTCTAGTATAGATCCAAATCTGTTTGCAGTGGTATCTACTCAGCTGAGACACAATCACCCTCTTCTGCAGTCTGGCTCCTCATGTGACAATCTTCTCTCCCTCCCTGTGGCAGGCTGCCAGTGGTCTTCCCAGTTGTCTTCCAGGGCAATAGGTTTAGCTAGGCAGGGAGCTATTAAGGTGACTCCATTTCCCAGACTCCTTTTGGGCTGGATGTGCCCATGTGACAAAGGTCAAGCCAGTGTGATAAGAGAAGACAGGGACAAAACTTCCTGGTTATATCCTTACAGTGATACACACCTTGGTCTCGCCCTTCCTTCTGACGGGGACATGGTGAGGACTGGAGTAGTCACTCGTGGGGACACGAGTGGAAAGCTGATATTGAGAGGGCAAAGCATGTGAACTTGGACTGGCCACCTACCTTGCCTGGAGAAAATGAACTGCCCCTGAGCTGTATCTCTGTACTTCAATGGCTGGGTGACGTGGTGCAGGTCTGTAATCCCAACCACTCCCAGCCACTCAGGAAGCTGAAGTTGGAGCCTGGTGAATTTCTAGCCCATCTGGGCAATGTAGTGGCCCGGCTGTAAATTCTGAGAATCACTTCACAGTAGGTGTGAAAGGAATGTGTGGGCGAGAAGAGAGCACTGTTGAACAGCCTGTCTCAAAACCAAACCAAGGTTCTGCATGTTGAGCAGGGCACAGCGTCGCACCCTTAGAATCCCAGCAGCTACGAGGTGAAGGCAGGAGGATTAAGAGTTCAAGGGCAACCTCAGCTACGTGAAGACCCTTGTTTCACAAAACCAAAACCAAAGCAAAACAACCAAAACCAACTTCTGGATGTTGGTGCCCAGGGAGCAAACCTGACTCACAGTTTCACATTATGTAATAACTGCATACTGCTCTGGACACGATGGGTTCTCAGAAAAGGAGATCATTCGTGGACAAGTCTTCGTTGTCTGTATATACAATAAATGCTGACAAAATGAGAGCTAGTCACGGATGGCTAAACAACTAGCCAAAGACTGCCAGACAAGAGATCACTGTGGGGGCTGGGGAGGAGGCCCCAGGGAGGGAGCATTTGCCTAGCATGGAGACAGGTTGTGGTCAAGGGACAGGATGAGGTGCTAAGCAGGCAAGCTACTGGGTTTGTCCGGTTCAAAATACACTCATTAGTCTCAAGGACTTCAGCCAGGTCACACCTGGGAAGAATCCATGGAAGCCAAAACACTAGGTAAGAGACCAGGAACCAAAGGAAAAAAAATCTGCCCAGACAAGAACAATGGATGAAAACGAAATTTTACCTAAAAATTTTTAAAATTTCTTTTAAAATTTATTTGAGAGAGAGAGATTGGGTATGCCAGAGCCTCTAGCCACTGCAAATGAACTCCAGATGCATGCGCCCTCTTGTGCCTCTGGCTTACGTGGGTCCTGGAGAGTCGAACTGGGATCCTTTGGCTTCACAGGCAAACACCTTAACCATTAAGCCATCCCTCCAACCCTTAAAAATGTTTTTTTTTCTTTTTAACTGAGGACCTGGAGAGATGGCTTAGCAGTTAAGCACTTGCCTGTGAAGCCTAAGGACCTGGTTTGAGGCTCCACTCCCCAGGACCCACGTAAGCCAGATGCACAAGGTGGTGTATGTATCTGGACTTCGTTTGCAGTGGCTAGAGGCCCTGGCACGCCCATTCTCTATCTATCTGGCTCTTTCTCTCTCTGTCTGTCACTCTCAGATAAATAAATAAATAAATTTTTTAAAAATGTTTTTTAATTGAGAGAGATTGAGTGGGAGTATGGATGCACCAGGGCCTCTTGTCTCTGCAAAAGAACTCCAGATAGATACACCACTTTGTTCATCTTGTTTTACGTGGGTACAGGGTAATTGAACTGGGCTTGCAGGCTGTACAAACAAGTCTCTTTAACCACTGAGTCATCTCTCTAGCTGGAAATTAACCAAGAAAGTTTGAGTATTGATTCAAAAGTAGGCAGGGAGGTCCGGAGAGATGGCTTAGCAGTTAAAACGCTTGCCTATAAAGCCTAAGGACTCAGGTTCAATTCCCCAGTACCCATGTCAGCCAGATGCCTTTAGGACATGAGTGAGTCTAAAATTAGGCAGGAGAGAAAGGAAGAGAACTAGTTTGGTCAAAGATTATGTAAAAGAAGACAAAGGATCTTATTTGTCTCTGTGTGGAGTCAAGAAGTGATGGCCAAAAAGCTCTTGTGTGATTCTGGGCTGGAAACATTTATCCACCAGCTAGTGGCTGCGTGCGTAGTAGTGCAAGGCGTCATGAGGGTGCAATTGAAGGCGTGGCCCATGCATGTAGGCAGCTTCCATAGATATGGTGTAGGCTTCACCCAGGGTACGAAGCTGTAAGACCAAAACCACGAGGCAGCTCAGCACAGCATGCTGAGGAGGGAGTCACTGGACTTGGCTTGAGAGCGGGCTATGGAGAGGAGCAAGGCAGGAGAAGCCAGGAACGGTTGCGAGTGTGTGTGTGTGTCGTGGGTTCTCCATGCTGGGCTGAGGAGACCACAATTCATGCACAAGGAAGAGTGATGAAAGGGTTTTGCAGCCAAAGAGTGTAAAAAACAAAAATTACAAAGAATGGTGAAGGAGTTCTCTGGCAGAATGGAGCGAGGAGAGACGCAGAGGCTTGGACGTAGACACACCTTCCTGGAGGTGGATGCACTTGTTCGCCACTTTCACTGTTGAGGTGGAGCGACTGAAGCTGAAGGGTCAAGTGACACATCAAAAGTCATGGAGCTAGGGGGGACACAGCAGAACCAGACTGCGGAATGGTGTTGCTTGGTCCGGGAACGATAAATCAACATGATGAGACCATCCACTGCCTCTAGAGTTAGGAAAGCAGGCTGCAGGGTCCTGATGCAAGGGTAGCGAGGAAGAGAGCATCTGACAGCCCCGCGGAGGACAGCAAGTGGCATGAAACAGAGGGTGGGCGAGGATGCTGGGGACTGCAGGACAGGAGGGACAACAGGGTGGGGGAGACGGTGAATCCAAGCATGAGGACATGAGGGTAGTAAAAATGAATGTGTGCAGAAGTAACTAGCAAGCACATCACAGGGCAAAATGAAGGATGTGCTAGGTCTACAGAGGCCTAAATTGATTGCAGAGTGGAGTTAAGAAAATCTGGGCACAAGACAGGCATGATAGTATGTCTGACTATAAATCCCAGCAGGCAAGAGGCTGAGGCGTGAGAATCACGGAGAGTTCAAAGCCAACAGGGGGCTACACAGCGAGCCCTTGTCTGATAAGCGTTAGCAGGACACCAGTGGAAGGCACTGCTGAGCACCAGCAGCACACAGCTGCGTAGCGCAAGGGCTGAATGACCCGGGGCAGCTCATCTCTCACGAAACAACTGGGTAGAAGGAGCACAAACTTGGAGTCATGTAGATCTGGGTTAGGCTCAGCCTGTCATTGCCAGGTGTGCGTCCTGGGGCAAGTTTCTGAATGCCGCTGCTGTACCTGTGTCCATCTGTACAAAATAAGGAGGCTCGTCTGAGAAACTTCAAGGATCTCATCTAGACTTACAATTCTTTTGTTTTAAAAAAGGGAAACAGAGGTTGTCAATAGAATTTTTAAAAATATTTTACTTTTATTTATTTATTTGAGGGAGGGAAAGAAGCAGAGAGAGAGAGAGAGAGAGAAAATGAGCACGCCAGGGCTTCCAGCCACTGCAAATGAACTCCAGATGCATGAGCCACCTTGTGCATCTGGCTTACATGGGTCCTGGGGAAATGAACTGAGGTCCTTTGGCTTTGCAGGCAAGTGCCTAAACTGCTAAGCCATCTCTCCAGCCCAGAAAAAAATTTTAAGGTGGATTATGTGCCTAAAATAAAAGAATAGAAATTTTAGGGTCATCTAATTGGGAGTTTGTTCTGTACTGTGCTGTGCAGGTGATCAGACATCAACAGCCAGTCTGCTTCTGTCACACCCCATGGTGACACGCCATGATGGAACAGAGCTGACATGTTCACAAAGACGCTTCTTCTCTGTGGGTAGGAGTAGAAAATAGTCCCACGTAGCTGATATCACTAATTTTTAAAGAAAACCATCTGAGCTAAAGAGAACTGAGGATGAATGTGGGAGCTCTGAGTCAACCCCTGCGTTCCAACTGCATTAATTTGACATTATAAATGACACGGTTTTAAAGTTTCTTAGCTTTTATAAAACTTGTAATTTGTCTTCAAAACCAGCTCATGCAGATTCACGTAGACACGTTTAAAAGACTCAGCATTTACTCTCATTCCAAAGCGTCCTCAGCACAGTGACTGTGCTATTTGCTATTCCAAGACAAAGTGTATCTTCTAGCAATAAGCTGGTGATCGTGCTTTTTGGGAAAACTGGCTACTTTTATAAAACACAGTTCTTGTTACCCATCGGATATTTCCCCCCTTTTCAAATTGTTCTGTAATGTATTATGTGGCTTAAAAATCATTTTAAAACCTGCATTTCCATTAGAAATGAAATATTCAGAAGGTTTCCTGACAAGCAATATTTATATAGAATTCTTTGGGATTTTTTTTTTTAAGTGCTGGAGCTGGAACTCAGTGCCCAGTGCATACTAGATAAATGCTCTATCCTGAGTCAGGTCCCCAACTGTGAAATATGACTCTTTGTTTGTTTTTTGGAGATAGGGTCTCACTCTAGCCCAGGCTGACCTGGAACTCACTCTGTAGTCCCAGACTGGCTTTGAACTTATAGGTATCCTCCTACCTCTGCCTCCTAAGTGCTGGCATTAAAGGTGTGTGCCACCATGCCCAGCTGATTCTTTTTTTAAAAAAATATTTTTTTTTATTCAATTGTTTGTGTGTGTGAGCATGGGTGTGCCAGGGCCTTTTGCCACTGCAAACTAATTTCAGATCCATGTATCACTCTCTGATTCTGGCTTTCTGTGGGTACTTGGGAATTGAGCCTGAGCCAGCAGACTTTATAAGCAGGCACCTTTAACCAGTGAGTAATATTCCAGACCCTAAATATGATTCTTAAATAGTATATATGAGGACTGGAGAGATGGCTTAGCAGTTAAGACATTTTGTCTGCAAAGCCAAAGGATCCCGGTTCAATTCTCCAGGACCCATGTAAGCCAGATGCACAAGGGGGCGAATGCATCTGGAGTTCATTTGCAGTGGCTGGAGGCCCTGACACAACCATTCTCTCTCTCTCTCTCTGTTTCTCTCTGCCTCTTTCTCTCTCTCAAATAAATAAATGAATAAATAAAATATATTTTTAAAAAGATTTAAGAAATAGTATATCAAAAACCCGACTTAGTGGATTGTGGGACACAACGCCATCAAATCAAAGTGTAGGAGAACCTTCGCTATGGCAAGATGTAGCAAAACACATGGATAATTTCATAACATTGATACACATTCTCTTTTAACCATAGGCACTCCTTGGACATCCTACATCAGCCCCAGGGAGACAGGCTGGACCCGTCCTCTCCCCCCTTAGCCATTCTGAGCCCTGGGGCTGGCCCAGAGGATGTGCGTAACATGCTTTGTCCAGCACACAGCACTGTCCCATGAGTCTGTGGGACACAGCCTGGAAAGGTACAGGTGGAAAAGAATGCAGGCTTGGGATGTGCCGTGTTCTCTCTGGCTACCTTCCTTTCTTTTTATTTGATTTTAACAGAAAGCAGCATTCTTTGTTTAAAAAAGACAAGTGAGGGAAGGGGAATGTATGTGGGCTTGTTCAAATGCTGGTGAAAACTGGTTTAGGAAGTTGGAAGACTATAAGGGAGGAGTGTGGCGGAAAGCTCGGCTAAGTTATCTCCAGGTATAAGGAAAATGCCCAGGAGTTGATTAGAAACGTTTGGGTGACAAATGACACATAGAATGACCAGAAAGCACAGTGTGTGCGTCGTGAAGAGCATATGTGCAAAACAGGATTCTTCCTTTAATTAGCTGTGCTGCAGCAGGCCCAGCTCCCTCCCTTGTTCAGACCAACCCAGAATCCCCAGCTCTGGGTTCTAATGAGGCCAAGGCCACTCTGAGTGGCAGGCAGAGAACTGGAGCTCAAGGCCACCTAAGGAGGCTCCATCCAAGACCGCTGTTCTGTAAGGGAAAGCCAGGCAAAGCACCAGCCTTCCTGCGAGTGGCTTAGCTGCCTGGGCCGATGTCAGCTTGGCATGATGTAATGATTCTTCCCTGCCTGGACCACCTATTACCCCTTGTGGAATTCTCTGCAGGAATATGTTAGAAAAGACTGCTTATCTTCCTCCCATGTCTGTGCTCCTCCGCTCTCTCAACAAAATCTGTTTGTACAGATTGCTCCAAAAAAAAAAAAAAGAAAGAAAGAAAGTCTCCTCGCGGCTGGTGTCTATAATGCGGAGTACCTGGGGGGAACATAAACTTCCTCTTGTTAACACTGAAGCTGGACTCTGCTGATGAAAGCCAACCCCCCAGAGATGATGCAGTAAGACAGGAGTGAGCCTCCAGCACCATGGGGCCACCGTACTAGTTCTGAGCTGTAACGACCTTTACCTAAGGGAAGTTAATATCCACATGTTGCTTAAACCATCTGCGCAAGAGGTCTCTGCTGCTCAGTGACCCTGCGGTCCAACAAATAGACCTTCTTGATTACATTTTACTGTCTTGCCTGAATGATTTATATTCAGAGCATAAACTTAACCAATGCACTTAAAGCAATTTATGGGATATTATCTAACATTATGGAAGTTGTCAATAAAAAAACTAAAAAAGGAAAGTAGAAAAAACCAATTTATGGGAATCAATGGCTTTCTAATAAATCTTGTTCTCTCCAAAAATATCCAACCCCCCAAATTTATGTGATTGGAAATTTAGACTGGTGAGTAGAAATCAAAATGTTCTCGGGCTGGAGAGATGGCTTAGCAGTTAAGAGCTTGCCTGTGAAGCCTAAGGACCCCGGTTCAAGGCTCAATTCCCCAGGACCCACATAAGCCAAATGCACAAGGTGGCACATGCATCTGGAGTTCGTTTGCAGGGGCTGGAGGCCCTGGTGCACCCATTCTCTGTGTGTCTCTTTCTCTCTCTGTCTCTCTCAAATAAATAAAAATAAACAATTAAGCTGGGCGTGGTGGCACATACCTTTAATCCCAGCACTTGGGAGGCAGAGGTAGGAGGATTGCTGTGAGTTCGAGGCCACCCTGAGACTACATTGTTAATTCCAGGTCAGCCTGGATCACAGTGGAAACCCTACCTCGAAAAACCAAACAAATAAACAACAAAAAATGACAGTTTGAGAAGCAAACATCTCCAAAATTTAGTCTTCAGCAACTTTAGTCTGCAGCATGCACTGGTCTCTTCCCAGCTGGAGAGCTGGGGTAGCTTGCTGAGCAGAGGTGGATGTACCTGGTGACCTTGTGACAGGGGTGGGCCTACAGTCTTGCTCTTACCAAAGCAGTTCTCTTTTGTCAGGATCAGAACTGAGCGTGCGTGAGTCACCAAAGTGAAAGCTGGAAAGCCACAGTGGGGGTGGACTGAGAAACCAGAAGGCCAAAGCTAGCGTGCTGCATCTTATCTCATGGTGGATCTGGATCGAGAGAGGGGAAGGTTTTGTTAGGAATCTCGTGGAAGGATCTATGGTGGCCATCCCAAGCCTGGGCAGGCATTCATCCCAAGACTGGAGTATGGCCTCACTCTGGGTGAGATCCTTGGATTAAAACTCACTTCCAGCTGAGTGTAGTGGTGCATGACTTTAATCCCAGCATTTGGGAGGCAGAGGTAGGAGGATCGCCATGAGTTCGAGGCCACCCTGAAACTAATTCCAGGTCAGCCTGGGCTAGAGTGAGACCCTACCTTGAAAAACCAAACCAAACAAACAAAAACCTCACTTCCACGAACAGAGGGAGTCCCAGCTGTCGCCTCAAAGCATCTTGGAACTAGACGGACTACTGGAGATCCCATTTCTAGACCAGTGTCATCCCGCTGTAGTGGGTTTGGGCAGTTTGTTCAAGCACCTGTTAAAGCACCTCCACTAACAACTTGGCCTGTGTTTCCCCATCAGGTGACGCAAAGCTATTGTGAGTGATTTGGTCAGGGGTTAGAATCTCCACCACCACGGCACCTGATGTAACCAGGTGGAATGGTTGCTCTTCCTCAGTGGCTCCTTTTTCAAGTCTCACAAAGTCCTGCCTGCCTTTGTTTCTGGTTTAGGTTTTTTTCCTTTTCCTTCTTTTTTCTTTTCTTTTCTTTTTTTCTTTTTTTTTTTTTTTCTTTTTTTTTTTTTTTTTTTTTTGAGAGAAGAGGAAGAATGAATTGGCATGCCAGGGCCTTCAGCCATGCGCCCCCTTGTGCACATGCACGACATTGCGTGCTTGCATCACTGTGAGTCTGGCTTACGTGGGACCTGGAGATTTGAACATGAGTTCTTGGGCTTCGCTGGTAAACGCCTTAACTGCGAAGCTATCTCTCCAGCCTAGAGTTTTTGTTTCTTGAGACAGTTTCTTACCATGTAGCCCAGGCAGGCCTGGAACTGTATATGTAACTTTGGCTGGCTTTGAACTTGCTATCCTCCTGCTTCAGTGTGCTGAGTACTGCGATTACAAATGTGTGCCACCATACCCAGTGAAAACTAGCATTTAAATTTATCATTCTGTAATGTTTTCAAGAAGACTCCATGAGTTGCCTGTTGGTCGCTATCATTTATCATAAGCTTTAAGACATACAGGTCTTTAGCTATATTTGCATTTTTTTTGTTGTGTTGTTCTGGGTCTAGAGGCAGAAATATATTATGCATGACTAGTATACACTACAGCTGTGGTTCGCAATTTTGAGAACATGGTCTTTGATGCAGAGAAAATGGGAAGAAGTTACTTATTCATATGAAAGGAAAATCAGTATCTCAAGTCTTTAAAAAGTGTTATACTTAAAAAACAGTGGTTCACACATTAGAACCACCTGTAAAGCTTAAAACAAAACAAAATGCAAAGCTGAGCGTGGTGGCGCACACCTTTAATCCCAGCACTCGGGAGGCAGAGGTAGGAGGACCGCCGAGAGTTCGAGGTCACCCTGAGACTACATAGTCAATTCCAGGTCAGCCTGGACCAGAGTGAGACCCTACCTCGCAAAACCAAAACAACAACAACAAAAAAATGCAGAGCAGAGAATCCTGTACCCCTAACCATTAGAGAAAGGTTTTTTGTTTGTTTGGTTGGTTTTCAGCAGCATTGGGTATTAACCCAGAGCCTCTCATATGCCAAGTAATTGCTTTACCAACTGTGTTATAACCCTAGCTCCTAGCAAAGTATTTTTTTTTTTAGAGACAGAGAAAGGGAGAGAGAAAATGGGCGTGCCAGGGCCTCTAGCTACTGCAAACAAACTCCAGACGCATGCGCCACCATGTGTATCTGGCTTACATGGGGCCTGGAGCATTGAACCAGGGTCCTTAGGCTTTGCAGGCATGCACCTTAACCACTAAGCCTTCTCGCCAGCCCGTGTGTGTGTGTGTGTGTGTTTTAAGGCTTGCTTCCATAGGCAATTATGTTTGCTATGCCACTAGGTTAGGCTGTGGTTAAGTGTAGACAGAAAGGATTGCTGCCTATATACTCATGGGCCCCTGAGCAATAAAAAGGGCTCTGGGGCTGGAGAGATGGCTTAGCGGTTAAGGTGCCTGCCTGCTAAGCCTAAGAACCCGGTTCCAATCTCCAGGTCCCACGTTTAGCCAGATGCAAAGTGATTCAAGGGCGCAATGCCGCACTTGACCACAAGGGGGTGCACAAATCTGGATTTTGTTCACAGCAGCTGAGACTGCTGGCGTGCCCATCTCTATCTGTCTCCCTCTCTGTCTGTCTCTCTGTCTGTCTCTCTCCAAAAATAAATAAAAATAATTTAAAAAATTATTTTAAAAAAGGACTGCAAAAAAAATTTTTTTTAAAAAAAAGGGCTGCAAGACCTAGCTCAGTGGTGAAGAACCGTATCTTTCTAATGTGCTTGCAATACAGGTTCCTGAAACCACTTCCCTCCTGGTAGTTTTCAAAATTTTTGGAACATAGGAAGCTGGTGAAAGGACCTGGAATCTTCATTCCTGACTTGCAGGCCCAGCCCTTCTGATACTGTCACTCACTAGAGTGCATATCCATTCGAGTTGTGTGCCCTGGACCAGGGCATCATCAAGGACTAGGGCTGCTTCCTTGGCCCGTTGGTCATGTGACTCCAATCCTCTTGAACCACAGTCCATTTTGCTAACTGGCCATGGAATCATACCTACATTAAAAAAAAAAAAAAAAAAAAACTTTTCATAATCTACAGCTCACTACAATGAGTGTGGTAGCTCTCAGTCTCTATCCCATGTCGGAGTGGGTTCCTCTAGGGTTTTCCTCTTGAACCTAGGTATGCCTCTTGTTCCGACAGTCTTCACACCATGCACTGAGAACTCTCCAGTGAGAATTACAAAAACACAAAACAAAACAAAACTGTACTGAGGGGCTGGAGAGATGGCTTAGTAGTTAAGAGCTTGCTTGTGAAGCCTAAGGACCCTGGTTCAAGGCTCCATTCCCCAGTATCCACGTAAGCCAAATGCACAAGGTGGCGCATGCATCTGGAGTTCCTTTGCAGTGGCCAGAGGCCCTGGTGCGCCCATTCTCTCTCTCTCCCTGTTTCTTTCTCTATCTGTCGTTCTCAAATAAATAATTAAAAATAAACAACAACAAAAAAAAAAGCACTGAGAATACTGAGCAGATGGATTCATCTAGTAAGGCCCACAGGGGGTCGACACTGTATTGCATTTTGTCTGTCTTGGTTTAGAAGGGTCATGAGGCACTCATGGCCTATAGCTGCTGGGAAGGAAGGCCTGTGGTTCCCTCAATGTTAAACTTCCTCATTCTGGTATCAACTTCTGACTCCTTCTCCCCCATCCAAATGTCCTCTATAGTGCTTCTTCAGGCAGGTCTCTCTCTCTCTCTCTCTCTCTCTCTCTCTCTCTCTCTCTCTGGACTCACTGCTCTGCCACCCTTCACACACTAGGGCTTCCAAGTTCTAGTCCCAGCCTGGGTTCAGGGACTGCAGACAGGGAAACGTGATTTCTTCCAGGAGCCAACCCCATGTTCCCTTAGTTTCACTCTCCTAACCTGAAATGGGCTAGCACATTGCTCACCCTTTCCTCCTGCACTCTTCGTGTGCACTAAAGGATTCTCCCCTCGCTCTATGTCTATACCACAGATTTCCTCACAGAGCCAAGGTTTACAGTTTCACCTGGGCTCTTTCTCCACTCTCTCAAGTTTCAGCTCAGTCTTCCTGGGGAAATAACTGAACAACTGACCAGCACATTCTTTCATCCTCCCAAGGTGAGCTTTGGCTCTTGCAAGCATTTCGGCATCCTGTCCTACTGTACTCTTCCAAGGTCAGCTGCTTGCAAGGGGCGATCGAGGGCTTGGGAAACCCTAACAGAATTAATGATGATTGATTTGTGGCCTCTGACTTTTTTGTGCTGTTAATACTCAGGAGGCTTTCTGCCCATAGCCAGGAAGCCTTACTTGGCAGTAAATTGTGCTGCTGTATCTCAGAAACAGCCCTTGTTCCCTGACTGAGTCAGTTTTCAGGTCCCTTAGGCCCTGAGGCTGACCTTGTCCTTTCTTAGCTGCTGTTGACCTTGGCTAAGGTAGCCTTTTCCTCCTCCTGTTCTCACTGCCTTTCCTGCTCCCACTCGGCCTGCCTACAGGAGCTTTGGCTTTACTCTGCAGGGCTAGGTCAGACATAGCCACGTGGGCCTCTCAGGACCATACGCTCAAGGATCCTGCCCCAGGGAAGCCTGTCTCTCCTGGTCACTCACCTGTCCTGACCAGAGACAGTCCCTGCTGACCTGGGAGATGAAAACGATTAATCTCAATGTTCTTCTATCTTTATTTTTATTTATTTATTTGAGAGAGGGAAAGAGGCAGAGAGAGAGAGAATGGGAGCACCTGGGCCTCCAGCCACTGCAAACGAACTCCAGATGAATGTGCCCCCTTGTGCATCTGGCTTACATGGGGGGTCCTGGGGAATCGAACCAAGGCCCTTTGGCTTTGCAGGCAAGCGCCTTAACCGCTAAGCCATCTCTCCAGCCCAGCCAGTTCTTCTATCTTAATGAACAAAACAAATAAACACAAACCCCCAACGACAAACAAACAGCTCCTATATGCCCTCACGTCTTCCCCCAGTAACGAACGATATCATAACGGAACTCTTGGGAAGAGGCCTGCACATGCTTGTGTGCCCTCTCCTATCCCATTCCTTCTCTAACCCAAACCTTAAGGTGGCTTTCATCCTTCCCTGCATTAGGCTGACCACTTCTCTCCCTACCTCAGTCTCCCTCTTCTCTGAGGTTCCCTCCCTGCATGACCTCCTTTCTGAGTTTATGCCCATCTTTCCCTGGTTCTCTCCTTTCTCTTCTTCTGCCTCTATTTATGAATGTTGGGGTTGATCCAGGCCTTGTCTCCACCTACCTACAATTCTTTCCTAAATGACCTTAGCAATCCTATAGGCTAAATACACGCTAGTGTTAACAACTGAAGTTTCTATCTCTAGCCAGTCTCTCTTACATGATCATGCATGCCTCAGGACGTGGGCTTCAAGTAGAATGTACTTGGCACTGCCATTGGGCCAATTTATGACCAGAAAATATATATATATCCAGGTAGGGTCTTGTTCTAGTCCAGGCTGACCTGGAATTCATTCACTATGTAGTCTCAGGCTGGCCTCCAACTCACAGTGTGATCCTCCTACCTCTGCCTTCCAAGTGCTGGGATTAAAGCTGTGCGTCACCACGCCTGGACAGAACAGAATTCTCAATTTCCTCACATACTATGCTGCACCTATTCCTTATTTCATCTCTCCCCACCCCCAAATCTCTATATAGGTCATTACCATCCACCAGTTGATCAAAGATAAGACACCTGAACAGCATCTTCAATACCTCCCTTTCTCTCCAGAAGCTATTAGCAGGTTAGGCCCTTAACTACCTCCAGGCAGGTCCCAGTCTCTACTGTCTTTTGCTGACATCGCTATAATTCCAAATTGCTCCTGATCTAGCTCCTGCACTCGCTCCTTTCAAAAGATCCTCCATGCAGCAGGAACACTTGTCACCAAATATAAAGCAGATCACCTCACCGCCCCCGGTTCACAGGGCTTCTCAGTCTTCCTGTGAGACACAAAGTCCAGGCACCTGGACACGGCACACAGAAGTCCCGCTGTGACCTTGCCCATCTCCTAACCCTCAGCCCACACCAACCTGTCCCCTGACTGGAGGGTTCCCTTCAGTCTGGCTCTTGGGTGTTCCTCCTCTACAACACATAAACAGCTCCTTCCTGTCTCAAGGCCTGCTCTGGTGGTCTGTAAAGCCCATGTTAGCTGGTTCCCACAACATATTTTGTTGAGTTTCCTATCTGGAGTGGTTTATGCCTGTTGTACTCTCATAGTAGACTTCAAATTACATGGAGGGTTTCCCCTATCACTCTGAGTCTGGCACCAAGGCGAACAATACTGAATAGTGACGTAGAAAGGGGTGCAAATGCATCCGCCTTCTAGGGTCCACGATGGAACCTTGACTTTCTTTTTGTAGGAGACGGGTGTGAATAACTCAAAATATGGCATTTTTGAAGCCAGGTGTGGTGGCGCACGCCTTAAATCCCAGCACTTGGGAGGCAGAGGTAGGAGGATTGCCATGAGTTAGAGGCCACCCTGAGAGTACATAGCTAATTCCAGGTCTGCCTGGACTGGACCAGAGTGAAACACTACCTCGAAAAACCAAAAAAAAAATATATATATATATATATATATTTTGAGAGCATTTGATAGCTCTCAGGTCTGGGTTAACCCAACTAGACCTCGGACCACAGCTGGTGCAGATTTGGCATGTCTGTACTCTGCCATGATTGGCTTCTGCTTGTTGGGTCACCAGGATGCTGAGGAATGAGGTGGGTAAGACAGCCAGCATCAAGGGAGGGCAGGCTGGGGACATTCTGGTAGGCTTAGCAGTATTTCAACATGGTCACCAGCAGGGTCCTTGCAGGTAGTAGACTGAAAATCAGCTCTGGACATAGATTTCCTGAATACTAATTGCAACCTTTTAAGTGGAAATGTTGAACACTGAGCTTTTTCTTTATTTTGCTTTACACAAATTGTTTGGATGAAGAACCAGCTAAGAATGTAAGACACAAATCTATACATGTAGACAGGCATCGGGACACGGCTTTGTCTTGATGTATTATTTTCTAATCCATCTGCTCCCTGGAATCAGACGGAAGTCACAGTTACCTCCTCAAAGGTAGACTTACTTTCTTAGACCTATAGTTGGACTTGCAAGGATTAATCAAGAAAATGCTAGCAAACCCCACTTTACATAATCATACGAGCCCATACTCCTTATATAAATGGCGCTGGAGAGTTGACTGTGACATCAGGCAGCGGGGCCTCCCTCACACAGGGAGCTTCTGCAGTACCAGTGGGCTGTGGCATTTCCTTCAGGAGGCAGACTCTATTATTAGAGCCTTTCATAACAGCTCGAACTGGTTTATACAGAGTTGGTGTGCTCTGCCGCTGGAGTTTTTAAGGTACTTTAAATGACAAAAGCCCATCTTAAGCCGGGCGTGGTGGCACACGCCTTTAATCCTAGCACTCAGGAGGCAGAGGTAGGAGGATCACTGAGAGTTCGAGGCTACCCTGAGACTACATAGTTAATTCCAGGTCAGCCTGGACCAGAGTGAAACCCTACCTTGAAAAACCAAAAAAAAAAAAAAAATAATAATAAAAATAAAATAAAATAAATAAATAAATAAAAAGCCCATCTTACTTCTGCAGCAGGCTGCCCACAGCATGATCACTGGTCAGAGGGATTTTTCCCTTTGGAGTGGGGCAGAGAGGGAACCGAGAGCATTTTGAATTTGAGAACGAAAACAGAATCTAATCAACACATCCATTGACAAATCAAGGCAACCCAAAAGGTGCTGTGAAGGCTGTGAAGTTGTAGACTGGATTATGTAAGTTCAAGTCAGACTCGGTTACATAGTGAGACCTTATCTCAAACAACAAGAACAACAACAAAAAAAATGGACCAAAAGAAAAAAAAAACTGTCATAGTATGGCTGGATCTTTCACTAATTTGATATTTGTCTATAGTTGTTATCTGCCATAAGGGATGTATTGAAAAATTACAAGACCAGTACAAAAAAATGATACTACAAAGAAAATTCCAGACCATTTGAGAGTGAAAATAGGCATTTCCCACTGTTGCTAATTTAAAATATTCTTCAAAAGCCGGGCATGGGGCCACAGGCTTTTAATCCTAGCGCTTTGGAGGCAGAGGTAGGAGGATTGTCATGAATTCAAACCAGTTTGAGACTACATAGTGAATTCCAGATAGTGAGACCCTACCTCAAAAAAACAAAAGCTTTAAAAACTCAAACTTTTAAAATGTGTGTTTTGAGGTAGAGCCTCGCTCTGGCCCAGACTGACGTGGAATTCACTATGTAGTCTCAAACTGGCCTTGAACTCACAGTTCCTCCTACTTCAGCCTCCCAAATGCTGGGATTAAAGGCATGGCTACCACGCCCAGCCCACAGTTTTGTTTGTTGGTTTGAGGTAGGGTCTCACTTGCTAGCCCAAGATGACCTGGAACTCACTGGCCTCAAATTCACAGCAATCCTCCTACCTCTGCCTCCCAAGTGCTGGCATTAGTGTATGCCATCACGCCTGGCTAAAAAACTCAAAACTTAATTTTTTTATTTTAGAGAGATTGAGAGAGAGACCAAAAGAATTGGAATGTCAGGGCCTCAGCCACTGCAACTGAACCCCAGATGCTTGCGCCACCTAGTGGCCATGTACGACCTTGCACTTGCCTCACCTTTGTGCATCTGGCTAATGTGGGATGCGGAGAGTCCAAACATGGGTCCTTAGGCTTCACAGGCAAGCACCCTAACCACTAAGCAATCTCTCCAGGCCCAAACGCAAACATCTTTTTAAAAATATTTTATTATTTATTTATTTGAGAGAGAGAGATACAGAAATAGAGAGAGAGAGAGAAAGAGAGAGAGAGAGAATGGGTGCGCCAGGGCCTCCAGCCACTGCAAACGAACTCCAGATACGTGCACCCCCTTGTGCATCTGGCTTACGTGGGTCCTGGAGAATCGAGCCTCGAACCGGGGTCCTTAGACTCCACAGGCAAGCATTTAACCACTAAGCCATCTCTCCAGCCCAAACGCAAACATTTTTAAACATGCATACCTATCCCAGCTGGACAGCCCAGTGCATCCATTTCCAGTCACTGTATCAGGGGAATGCTGCCTTTTAGAAGATGATTCATATCCCACCCTCAGAATGTCTTCCACGTTTAACTTTTCAGCTAAATGCTCACAGCTCAGTAAAGCAGGTAGTTGTCTTCATTTCACAGATAGACTCGGATGTGAAGTTCACTACTCAAGGTTGTATTATAAGAGGCAGCCATGGATTTGAACCTGAGTGGCTGAAAACGCTTTTGGTACATCTTATGCCTCAGTGATGCCATAACACTTTCTTCCTGCCATTTGATATATTACACGCAACACAGATAGATGTATCTAGGGTCAGACTTGCTGGATTTTTCTCTCAAGAAAGGTATCCTGAATTGCTACGGGGTGCTATTCTTAAGAGAATAACCCTGAATCCACTATGATCAAATTATCAGTAGTTAACAACTTGCTTTCCATAACTGGAAGCCACAAGCCAGTACACGGGACAACTGGAGAATCTGTGTACCACATTTTAAGGAGCTTCCTGTTTTACAAAAGCATTTTCCCATCTAAAAACAAACAACAACAAAAGCCCTCCTCCTAGCCCTGGGAGATGAGAGAAGAGATGCTTTCCCGCTCAGGAGGCTGGGTCTCAGAGCCACTGCACTCGGTCATTCGCCAACCCAAAGTAAAAGTTTCTCAGTATTCCCACCACCACTACCCATGTGCAACCTGGCCTTCTAACCTAGACCAAAGGAGAGCCAGTGTGAATGTGACTTTTCACTCCGGAATTTCACTTCCAGGAATCTTTACGAATCCTGTAAGAAATCCTGGATTTTCTTTTTTTTTAAACTAAAAACAAGAAAATGGGCATCAGGGCCATTGGGTGAAAAGGAAATCATAAAGTCAGTCATATTTCCCTGCTCAACCCGAACGAGTGAGTTCAAGGAGTTGAGATCAAGGAATTTTCTTGCTACACTGAAGTCTACTAGAGAACACTGTACATGTGACTTAGAATTTTATAATCAGACAGAAATGTACAAACCAATGTATTATGATTACTTTATAACTTTACATTATGAAAAGTCTTTTGGGCTAGACATAGCTTAGGGGTTAAGGCACTTGCCGGCAAAGCCAAAGGATCCAAGTTCAATTCCCCAGTACCCACTTAAAGCCAGATGCACAAAGTGACACATGTATCTGGAGTTCGTTTGCAGTGACTAGAGGCCCTGGTGCACCTGTTTTCTCTATCTGCCTTTCTCTCTCAAATAAACAGAACATTTTTTAAGTCTTATTAAATTTATATTTTTAATAATTTATATGAAAATTATACAAAAATACAGATCTAAAAAGTAATCAGGGCTAAAGTACTGAAGAACACATTTAAATATGGAAAAATCATTTTTAATTATTTTAAGTCAACATTTTAGGTATAAATTAAGCTCATTGTGCCTAAAAAAGGGAGCAGGCCATAGTATACTGTGCTCCTACCAGGTGACAGACAGGTTTAGTCAGCCACTACAGATACAGGCTCTTGGCAGGAAACCCTGCTCAATCATGTGTGCATGGGTAATCTGCTGTGTGGAACCACTTGCTGCTTCTCAAGGCAAGGATTGGCATTTGTTCCTGCCTTGCTACTCAGCTTCTACTGTTTCCCCTGAAGCCACACTTCCTTGACCTCAGAGCAGCTCCGGGACTACTAGCTACTGCTGTCAAGGGAGTATTTACCTTGCACCTTCAGTGCCTCTGTGCGTGAATGGTAGAGTGCGTGCTACTGTCTTTGCCCAAGCTCAGCGCATACCTCTTCTGAAAACAAGGATGTGTTCTCCTCCCTTTCTGACTGCTCTTTCAGCTACTTCCAGCTCTTTTTCTACCCATCCCTAAAAACAAGGGCTTTCTGAAGTTTGAATCTTGGCTCATTTGTGCTTTTGACTACATACTGCCTTAAAGATATCATCTGTTGCTAAGACTTCATCTTTATGCATGCTTATGTAAATCTTACTTCAGTCCTGATTTCAAGACCAGTATCATATTCCAAACTCCATTCTAAATGCTCAAAAATTGTTGCCACATACCCTTAGTCATGTACTTTTTCAAGTGTATACTATACACTGAAATTTTATATTCTCTGCAGCATGTTTTATGCACAGCATGAACCCTGATCACATTTTCTTTTCTTTTTACTGATTTATACACATCTATGGATCTGGGAATTGCTGCAAGTCTTCATATTAAAAACGAATGGGAAAACAGGATCCCAAGTTCTATGACAAAGAGCAGTGGTTCCAAAGTAGGGTGTGTGTGCTCCACATGGCGTTGTAAGGTAACCCACTGGTATGGAGAAAGAAAAGGTGAGCATGTTTTTTCAGTGCATCCTGTGACTGCTCTGTGATTACAACGGAAGCGTGTGTGTATAATTTAATGGGTAGTAGACCGTCAAGAATTTGTATTTACTGATAGCATTTTAAAATTTAGTTGTAAAGTTAACAAACTGAACAATGGTCTTCACCTAAGCTATTCTTATGTTACTACAATAGCACTTTCCAGATAAAATTTTCCTAAATCAAGTCTGACCTCTAGCAGCCTATTAAAATGTGGAACACAATACCTGTAGACAGAAGTGAATGTGAAGTCCAAGTGTGCCACTCTGGTTCCTATTATAACTGAATAATCTGAATAACTGAATAACATTTAAATTTATAAGCATCGGAGGAAAAGGAGGACAAATCAGGATCAAGTAGTTTGTCGTTAAGTCAGTATAAGTGTAGTTCTTCCCATGTGACAAAACTTTTCAAAACACTTACCTATTACTATGGGTTCCCAGCACTGTGAACTGTGCAGGGTCAGCCAAGTGTCAGCTGAGGGCCTACTGACTTCCCATAAGGACTAGAAAACCTTGCCAGACATAATGGGGTTACTGTTTTGCTAAGAACTTTAGGCAAAGTTGAAGGCCAGCCATTCTGATACTGGCTATCTCCGAGTATAATTACACCCATGGCTTTCAGATCTATCCGTAGAACAAAACATAGCAACTTTCCAAGTGCCTCGCTTAGAGCCAGTTTCCATCCTAGACCTCTTCCTCCGTTGCGTAGAATCCTGCCAGCCAGTGTTCCCCTTCAAACAGAAAAGACACCCAGAATTAAACTTCAGTGTCACAAGATAGCTGCCTGTCAGTGAGCAAGGATGACTTTGTGTGACTAAGATGTATGTTAAAAGCTGAAGAAATGGCTTATCGGTTAAGGTACTTGCCTGCAAAGCCTAACAACTTGGCTTCGATTCCCCGATACCTATGTAAAGCTAGATGCAAAGTGGCAGATGCATCTGGAGTTCATTTGCTGTGGCAAGAAGTCTGGCGTGCACCCGTTCTCTCTGCTTGCAAATCAACTAATTAATTAATTTTTTAAAAAAGGTGGTGCCAGGCATGGTGGTACACACCTTAAAAAAATTGTTTTATCTTCAGCTAAGGTAGCATTTCTCTTTTAAATCAGACGAGATCATGCTTGATCACAGCAAGCCTGCTAAAACCGAACACATTGGCTTTTACATTAAAAAAATTCCAGGACAGATTGCTGTCCATATTTGGATTTGCACAATGCAATTTTCATAAATCCTAAGTGGATTTATTTCATTTAAACAACTACTTACTGGTTTATTTCGGTGTCTCAGCTTGAAATTCTCTTACTAATCTAACCTGCATGCTTTGTGTTACCTAGAAAGTGATGAGACAGAGCTGTGTGGTGACACAAATTTCTTAAGCACCTTAGTATGGAAGTTTTAAAAAGTTTTTTTCTGTTCGAGTGTACTATCCCTATGTGCAACTCTATCGGGATAACCATCAATTATTCTACCTCACTAAGATGAGATTATAAAGCTGTACCTTGAGATCTTCAAGCTCATATTTACATACAAAGTTGAAAATAAAAATACCTTGTAAATTACAAAGTGTTCTCCGTGAATAGCATTTCTTCTATGGCTTAGTACTCTAAACACATTTTAAAATATTTTTAAAAGTAATCTAAAGGAGCTGGGCGTGGTGGCACCACCTTTAATCCCAGCACTCAGGAGGCAGAGGTAGGAGGATCGCCATGAGTTCTAGGTCGCCCTGAGACTACGAAGTAAATTCCTGGTCAGCCTGGGCTACAGCAAGACCTTACCTTTAAAATACCAAAAAAAAAAAAAAGTAATCTCAGGGTTGGGGAGATGGCTCAGCAGTTTAAGGCACCTGCTTACAAAGCCTGTCTGTCTGGGTTGAATTCTCCAGTATCCACCCAAAGCCAGATGCACAAGTGTCTGAAGTTTGCCTATACTGGCAGAAGCCCTGGTGTGCCCATTCTCTCTCAAATCAATCAATCACTCCATCCAAGCCAGGTGTGGTGGCACACACATTTAATCCCAGCCCCCAGCAGGCTGAAGTAGAAGGATCATCATGAGTCTGAGGTCAGGCTGGACTACAGAGCGTGAGTTCCAGATCAGCCTAGGCTAGAGTGAGACCCTGCTTCAAAAAACAAAACAGGGCTGGAGAGATGGCTTAGCGGTTAAGGACTGTGAAGACAAAGTACCCAGGTTCAATTCCCCAGTACCCAGGTAAGCCAGATGCACAAGATGGTGCATGCATCTGCATTTCCTTTGCAGTGGCTACAGGCCCTGGAACATCCATGCTATCTGCTTCTTCCTCTCTCTCTCCCCCATTCTCGCAAATAAATAAAATATTTAAAAATAAAGGGGTTGGAGAGATGGCTTAGCAGTTAAGGTGTTTGCCTTCAGAGACAAAGGATACCGGTTTGACTCTCTAGGAATCACATAAGCCAGATGCACAAGGGGGCACATGCATCTGGAGTTTGTTTGCATTGGCTAGAGGCCCTGGCATACCCATTCATTCTCTTTCTCTCTCTCTCAAATAAATAAATAAATAAAATATATTTTAAAAACAAAGGAAGTAATTCATAAAAGCAACTTATGGTTTGTTATGATTTTGGAAACACTAAATTTAAAGCTGCATGCTTAGGCATAAACTCTTGAGAAGGGACTAAAATAAGAGCATGCTTGCTCCAAAAGATCCTAGTGAACAGTACAGATGATTAAAAAAAAATAGAAATTTACTCCAAATGGCTATATAGGTTAAGAGGAGTGATCCTATTACACTGGACAGATTAAAGAAAGGCTCAAAGGGAGGGAGGAAAAAGAGAGCACCCCAATTAAGTGGCAGGAAGATGGCTCGGAGGCAAAAGTGGAGTCACAAGATGCACTCCAAGAATGCAAAGTAGTTCACCTTGGCAAGAGTACAGGGGCAAGAGTAGAAGATCAAACGTGACAGCTAAAGGGGCTGCAAGTACACGCCGCGGCCTGTCAAGCCCACTAACTGTTCATCTGCTGGATGCAAGCTCCTGGGCTTGGAGAACAGCAGCAGAGCTGGAAAACTGTGCTCTAGAAGGGCTTTGGGGGAAAAACACACACAGTGGTGGTGGCGGTGGCAGCAGCAGCATAAGAAATGAAACCACACATGAAATAGTCCAAGGTCTGAGAAAAATAAAGGTTTGCAGCAAAAATATTTACATTGAGACAAAAAGCAAATCGATACTATACTGTTTTCAGTATTTTTTTTGTGCTCTTTGAAAAGCAAATTCAATCTCTTCATACAACTTTAAAAAATATTTTATTCATTTATTTGTGAGATAGAGAGAGAGAATGGGCGCCCCAGGGCCTCCAGCCACTGCAAATGAGCTCCAGATGCATGTGCCCCTTGTACATCTGGCTTAAGCGGGGCCTAGAGAATAGAACCGGGATCCTTTGGCTTTGCAGGCAAAAGCCCTAACCGCTAAGCCATCTCTCCAGCCCCTCTTCATACAACTTTTAGTTTGCTATCTTGATTCATATTTATTATCATGTATCTCCTTCCTTCACACTTAGCACTTTTTTTCTTCAAAACACACTTTTATTTGAGAAAGAAAGACAGAAAGAGACAGATAGTGGCAATAAGTATGGGTGGGGCCAGGTCCTCCTGCCAACAAACTTCAGAAGCTTGTGCCACTTAGTACATCTGGCTTTATGTGGGAACTAGGGAATCGAACCCTGGCCATCAGGCTTTTGTAAGCAAGCATCTTAACTGCTCAGCCATCTCTCCAGCCCCCACACTTAGTACTTTTTAAAGTGCTAAACTTCATGAAAAAAAAAAAATCAGCATTGTAGGTGAGCCCTAAAGAACAGGTACATTTCCACCAGAAGAGACTACGGTTGAGCAGGGAGGAAGCATTCCAATCCTCAGAAAAGCACAGGCAGCCCTGGACAAAGATGAGAAGGATGTGTGTGAATATACACTATGCTAAGTTCTGGCCAAAGGATTAGGGGAAGAAAGACAGTGGGAAGAAAGCTAAGAGTTACTTGGCATTAACGACTGCACCCGTGCTTCTACTATCGCATTTATTCACTCAGCTGTGACAGCCCTATGACACAGGTATTCGTTTCTCAATTTGTAGCTTAGAAAGGAGATAACCTGTTCAAGCTCAGCTAGAAGAAATGGAACTAGATTTGGTCTTGGATATTATCCAGCTTCATTGGGAACATTCAACGAAAACTTTAAATTCTTAAGTTTTTAAGTCTTCTAATCTATTTAAGGAACTCTTATTTATTTATTTTTCAAGGTAAGGTCTCACTTTAGCCCAGGCTGGCCTCAAACTCGCAGCAGTCCTCCTACCTCTGCCTCCCAAGTGCTGGGATTAAAGGCGCGCACCACCACGCCTGGCATAAGGAACTTGTTCTTATCAGAAATATTTATGGCTCTTCAAAGCAAAGCTTAAATAGAGCCTATTTTGGTACTATGAAAATTTCCATGTATGTAAAAACAAGAAAAATAACACCTAACAGAAAACTGAATAGAAAGATCTAGAAACATGAAAGGCTGGGAAGATGGATACTTGCTTACAAACCCTGCTGGCCCAAGTTCAATTCCTCAGTAACCCATGTAAAGCCAGATATACAAAATGGTGCATGTGTCTGAAGTTCTTTTGCAGCAGCAAGAGGCCCTGATAAGGTCATACTTACTCTTTACCTCAAATAAAAATACATTTAAAAAAAAGAAACATGCTGGGCGTGGTGGCACACGCCTTTAATTTCAGCACTTGGGAGGCAGAGGTAGGAGGATCACTGTGAGTTCAAGGCCACCCTGAGACTACATAGTTAATTCCAGGTCAGCCTGGGCCAGAGTGAGACCCTACCTCGTAAAACAAACAAAAAAAAAAACCCCAAAAACATGAAAGCCTATTTTTATTATCTTTCCTATTCATAGCAGACAGGCATCAAATTTCACTAGTTTTGAAAAAAAATATGCTGTAAATGTAAATTGTAAGTTTGGGGGGGGATGTAAGTTGTAATTTTACACTTCAGTGCATTCCTAGTACTGGGAGGCTGAGGTGAGAAGATCTGAGTTAAAAAAGAACAACTTCTAACAAGCACAGCAGACAGAGCCTACAATTTTGCATTTGGTAAAGCAGGCTACAGGCCTGCTATCTGACATTCCCTGGCAACTTCTAGTTCTTGGTTTACTGTGGCTAGCATAGTAACAAGATGCCAAAAAAATGAGTGATGGACAAATCACCAACAGGAACTATATCTGGCTAATAAATGTAATCAAAACGTTCACCATCAATAGAAACAAAAAAATTACACATTTTAACCCCAGTTTATGAAAAAGTGGTAATACTCAAAGGAAACAGTGTGGAAAGCCTGCTCCTGTCCATCTAGCCAATCTGCAACTCTGGTTCGAGCACGTTCTTGACTTTAATAAAATACTCTAGACTTTTGTCTCACCACCTGCTTCTCATCAGTAAGAGATCGAAGCTTTTCTGATATTTAGTTTTCAATGTGGAAATAAAGCTTCCTGCGCACATTAGAGAAAACCTAAACATCCATCAACAAGAGAATGGCTCAAAACTATGGAAAGTCCCAGAATTACTTTAAAAATCAAGATAAAAATATGGACATTATAGTCTTTCACAGGGAAGGTACAAAAGTCTATCCAAGTAGTAGCAACAGTTCACTGATAAGTATAAATCTTCCTTACATACTCGCATAGTGTCCCAAGTGCCCAGTCAAACTGGGTATTTCTTGCAACATGCACACATTGCACAATCTGGTTCCATTCTCAAGGCTGCTCCCCACTCCCACCCATGGACTCAAAGGCTCTCATTCACAGCCCTAAGTTCTCACTGGCCCACTCACATTATGTACTAGCCCAAGCCATTGCTCACTCAGCCACCCCCACCTTGTTTTCCCAACTGGCTATTCCTCTCTTCATGCTCCTCGTTGCCTCTCCATCCTTCCAGGCAGGACTGACATCTTCAAGCCACAAGCCATCTCTTTCTTTTATCTTTTATGTCCTCATCCTTATTCCTACAGAAGCAATCTGTAAAATATACTAAGCACTTAACCATCTAGCCCAAATTTATTTATTTAAATGAATATAAGCAGTATCTCTACAAAGAATTGTTAATTTAAGATTTGGCTCTTTTTCTTTTCTCTCTTTTCTCTTGCTGTTGTTGTTTTTCAAAGTAGGGTCTTACTTTAGCCCAGGCTGACATGGAATTCACTATAGCCTCAGGGTGGCCTCAAACTCATGGCAATTCTATCTCTGCCTCCCTACTGCTGGGATTAAAGGTATGCACCACCATGCCCAGCTCTATTTCTTTACTCATTGCTTTTTTAAAAAAAAATATTTTTATTTATTTATGTGAGACTGAAAGCCAAGAGAGGGAGAGAGAGTGGGAGAGAATGGGCACGTCAGGGCCTCCAGCCTCTGCAAAGGAACTCCAGATGCATGCACTACTTTTTGCATCTGGCTTACGTGGGTTCTGGGGGATTGAATCTGGGTCCTTTGGCTTTGCAGGCAAATGCCTCATCCACTAAGCCACCTCTCCAGTCCCTCATTGGTATTTCACATTATTATGTCCAACCAGTGTCAGTGACTTAAAACTCTGGGGTGAAGGGCTGGAGAGATGGCTCAGCAATTAAGGCGTTCACCTGCCAAGTCTAACAGTCTAACAGTAGGTCTCATTCCCCAGTGCTCATGTGAAGCCAGATGCACAGAGTGACGCATGCAGCTGGAGATCATTTGTAGTGGCTTGAGGCCCTGGTGCCCCTATTCTGTATCTCCCCCTCTCTTGCACAAAATTTTTTTGTTAAATCTGGGTAAGGATAATATTCTGTGGATACCAAGCTAATTGACAAAAGGTTAATCTTTGCACAGGCTAAGCCCGAGGACATAGAAGACCTGGCCTTGTAAAGACAGGAAACTCAAAAGTTTCTCCAAAGATTTCCTGATAAACATAAACTACTCATGATTTGACTGACACAAACTCGTGATCTGTCTAATGGTCAAACTCTGCATAGTCTTGACTGCCTGAAACTGAATAAAGCTGGGAGTACAGTTACTTCCACGAGTGCGAGTGCTTCCTCCTGACCCTCCATTCAATCATATTTTGCCTGTTGTGTTCATTTCTGTAATTATCAGCTAAAGGTAGAAAGAGTTCAACGTTTCAAAATTAATAAAAAGCAAACACACCCCTGCCCATAAAATTCAACGGCAAATATACAGGGCTTCTAATTATCATTCTCTGACAAAAGGAACCAAGGAGCTGGCTCAGCAGTTGAAGGCATTTGCTTACAAATTTTGCCAGCCTGGGGCTTGATTCCCCAGTACCCATGTAAAGCAAGATGCCCAAAGTTGAGCATGTATCCTAGTTCATCTGCAGTAGCAAGAGGCCCTGGTGCACCCATATTTTCCTCCTTGCAAAATAAATAATTTAAAACAAAAAGGCATCCAGAGACTGGAGAATGGCTCACCAGTTAAAAGCCTTGCTTGCAAAACCAGATGGCCTGGGTTCAATTCCCCAGCACCCACATAAAAGCCAGACGTATACTAGTGGCACATGCACCTAGAGTTTGGTTGCAATGGCAGGAGGCCCTAGTGTGCCCATTCTCTCTCTCCCACTCTCTTTGCTTGCAAATAAATAATTAAAAAAATTTTAAAGGAAGCTGGGTGTGGTGGTGCATTTCTTTAATCCCAGCACTTGGGAGGCAAAGGTAGGAGGATCACCATGAGTTGAGGCCACCCTGAGACTACCTAGTGAATTCCAGGTCAGCCTGGGCTACAGCAAGACCTTATCTCCAAGGGCTGGAGGGATGGTTTAGCAGTTAAGGCATTTGCCTGCAAAGCCAAAAGACCCTGGGTTTGATTTCCCAGGACCCATGTAAGCATAAGATGCATGAGGGCACATGCGTCTGGAGTTCGTTTGCAGTGGCTATAAGCCCTGGTACTCCTCCTCAATCTCTCTCTGCCTTTCTCTCTCTCTCTCTCTCTAATAATTTTATTTTAAAAACCCACCAAAATAAATAAATAAATACATATATAAATAAATAAGGAATCAAGACTCCTTAGAGGAATAGCTCATTCTAGGGTTAGTGTAAGGAAAATACTAGATAAGCTTAGTTCCTTACAGTATTAAAAATAGGGCTGGAGGGATGGCTTAGCAGTTAAGGCATTTGCCTGCAAAGCCAAAGGACCGAGGTTTGATTCCCCAGGACCCATGTTAGCCAGATGCACAAGGGGGTGCACATGTCTGGAGTTCGTTTGCAGTGGCTGGAGGCCCTGGCACACCCATTCTCTCTCCCTCTTTTTCTGTAAAATAAATAAATAAATAAATAAATAAATAAATAAATAAATAAATATTTAAAATATATATATTAAAAAAAAAAAGAGCCAGGCTCAGTGGTACATGCCTTTAACCCCAGCATTTGGGAGGCAGAGGTAAGAAGATCACTTTGAGTTCAAGGCCAGCCTGAGATTACATAGTGAATTCAAGGCAACCTGGGCTAGAGCAAGACCCTACCTTGAAAAACCAAAACAAAAGAAAAAGGAAAGAAAGGGAAACTGAAAAACAGGAAACGGGATGGGGCATATTAAAAAGACACAGGAACAAATATGAAAGAGCTCCCAAGAGCCAAAGCTAAAATAATTTCAGTAACAAATATGGTACTGGATTATGAGTCTGTATGAATTTTAGTGATTGAACAAATAAATGGGGAGAAGAAACAAGATCTCTGAAGAAACAAAATCGTGTAAAAGAACTCTAAATAATATACCTAGTATCTCTCCCAACAGGTATAACTTAGATTACACTCCTTTTCAGCAGGAGCTGAAACTAGGTCCCCAGAACTGTCCATGGAAAAGCAAAAGTAACTTTCCACCAAAGAAACCTGGCACAGACCTCCTTAACTCAAAATGAAGGGTAACAACACTAGTGACATCATGTGGTGACACTGTATCTGTAAGATAATGTGCTGAAAAGAACACAACACCTCCATCTTCTTTCAAAACACCATTACCCAATGCCACGAGAAGGAAATCACCAAACAAATCCAAAGTGAGGGAAATTCAACATCAAAACTAATCCATGACTCAAAACAGTGGAGGAAGGCTGAGACAGTGTTGCAGACCAGACAAGAGTGGGAAGAGGTGACAGCTAAGAGCAGTGTGGTGTCCTGGATTGGATGCTGCAACAGAAAAGAACAGAAAAACAAGAGGAATCTATCAACGATGGTTTCTGAGTGACATACATACCACGGGAATGTAAGATATTAAGGCGAAGTCAAGATTGAGTGATGGTGTAACTACAAGTCTTTTCTGTAGAACTAAAGATATTCTCAAATTCAGATTTTCTCAAAATAGAACTGCACAGGTCTGTATTTAAAAATATGCAGAAGCTCTATTAAAAATCAGAAAACTATGGTTTTCAATACTTACAGTTCACAGATGTCTAATTTGCAGTTGGTTTCTCTTTCCTGCATTAGCAAATGCACTAACTGGACTTATCACAACTGCCCACTGTACAAGTCTTTTGCTTGAAAAGATTATGAGAAACAAATGCCTGAAATTGGTATAATATTCAATTTGAATGAGTGTCTATGAATAAACGATATCTTGAAATTTTAGGATCCAATTCATATTTCTAGATATTTGAGTCTCCGTATAATTTTAAAAGGTTTTATAGCAGGTTAAAAAAATAAACCTTGTAAGGGCATGGTGGTGAATTCCTGTAGTCTTCAGGTTGAGGCACAACTTTCAGTTCTGGAAGTTCAAGGTTAACCTGGGCTACATTTTGAGTTCCAGGTGAATCTGGGCTGCACCACAATATTACTTCATCAAACAACAAAAAATCCGACAAAAATAAAACAATGAAACCTTTTCACTTAACAAATAAAAATTTTTCATATTATAAGGAGCTTTTTATTAAAAAAAGTCTACCTAAAAAGTGCTTTAGCCCTTCGATAGAGGTGACCCAGAAACCAGTTAACATGTATGAGTAAGAGAAGGCATTAAGATACTTTATACTCAGACACCGTAGTATTAACAACAGAACCAATTTTGTATTTAATATTTAACTATATATGAGCCAAGAATGCCTTGGCAAAACAGGATATATAGTCACTCCAGTTAAACACTTAATTTGAGGTTACACTATTATAGAGGAGATACAATGATTCGTTCTGCCAATTAGAATTTTAACAGAATACAAAACGTAAGTCTCATCTACAATACAAATGGTAGTAATAAAGTGAGAAACTTATTTTGTATATAAAATCTAAGCCATCAGAAATAATGGTGCTGAGCTGAATGGGGTAGTGCATGCCTGCAGTCCTAGCATTTGGGAAGTAGAGGCTGGAGGATCAGGAGTTCAAAGTCATCCCTGGCCTTGAACAGTGAGTCTGGGCTACATGAAACCTTGCCCCAACAACAATCACAACCAAAGAAATAATGATGCTATGTGTAAGACTGATTATAAACAATGCCTTGTAACATAATTCATACTAAAGATACACCCATAAGATATGTAATAAAGGATTCTATTCTGTCTTTGTAGGTAACAAATTTTAAATTTAGATCTGCAAGATATGCAAAGAATAGCTGTAAATGAAGGATATTTTAGTTTAATATGATCCATAATGACAAAATGAACTTTTACTAATAAAACACCTATTTTCAGTCAGGTAGACAGATGTTTTATTAAATCTACACATTAAAAGTGTTTTTAGTTTTTTTCTTGCAAGTTTCACAGTACAGTTAAGTTTGCCTGATGTGTTTCAGAATGTAAGGTGGCGGTCAACTCTGTTGTTGACTATCACTGCCACACATACTAAACAAAAGCTACCACACACAAAACCGTCAACAACTAGAAAACTAGTTCAAATGAATTAGTCAGTTTAAGCATGGCATTTCAGTTATACTTTGGACTGTGCCTGATCACTGTATTATATAGAAAAAGGACTTAACATTAGCAACAACTTAAAGCAGGCACAGTATATTCTATGCTAATAAAAATGAAAAGTAAGGGAGGGGAACTGGGGAGTAAACGGTAATGCTAAGTTCTACCTTAACTCCTGCTACATCTCAGGCTTGAGTCATGTGACACCTATGACATATCTTTAATACAAAACCCAAAGTGTTATTTCAAATCTGAGTCAGTGTCATTAAGGTTTTAATTACCTCATTAATTGGCCTAAGCATTCTGTTTCAGTTTTTTTAAGTCAATTACTTCTTCTTTCCAACAACTCTTTTATCCTATACAGCAAGATTTCAGAATGACACTTTTCTGTTCATTCTTATGTATTCTACAGCCTCAAAATAGCCAAATGCAGGGAAATCAATGAAAAACACCACCCTTTAAACTATCAAGCTACATTCAAGAGACAATTCCAAGTTCAGAAATAGGTGAAGGGTGGGGAGAGGTAATATAAAAACCTCTTAAAATGTAGAAGAAATTAGACTAGTTTAGTTTTCTTTAACATCCTCTTTAATAAGACATTACAGCACACAACTGAGGCCCCAAGTGTGTCAGTTAAACATGGGGACATATACTCACATGAAGAGAATGGAAACAAGTTTAATCTTAACCCCATTCTTTTTGGCAACTAATGTAAATACAGAATACAAACAAACCAATTCTCTTTCCATGTACTTTATATCAAGTCTTTGAAGACACCATAACAGTTTTTAAACAAACTTGCTCTGATCTGTTAAAGAATCTTCAAATTAAATAAAGATGTTTAAACTTGTAATTTTCTCTTTATATCAGATTTAACTCAAACACAAAAAGGGGACTGTACTAATAATCCCCACATTACGAATGAATGTCTTACGTAAGATCAATTCAACTACTTCCCTTTCACTGAGATAGTTAAATATGGTGTCTTCAGCTGCTTATAAAATAGTTAAATCCAAGAACAAGAAACTTTTATTCTGAATTACAGTCAGTAAAACAAATGAAGGGAAAAAACAAAACTTGCAAATGGGCTTTAAATGATTTGTTACTAAAAATAAACATACATATGCTCAAAGCACTTTCAAAGACTTTTTAAAATTTAATGTAACCAGGATTCCTGTAAATTCCACAATCAGATAAAATTCTAATGTTTTAGTAATCAGCACATTAGAAAACAATGGATATTGAGACTGAAACTTAGGAAATTAAATACATCAAACAAAAGGACTATGCTTTAAAAGAAAGATCTAGGGATAAGAGTTGCTGAGAAACTATGAGCAATGAAGCATTTCCTTGCAAGCAGTTCACTTTAAACTTACGGTGGAGACAAACTAGGTGGACAGAATATGCGAAGCTACAAAAATACAGTTCTGAGTTTCAGCAGAGGGATGCATGTGTCCTCCACAGGAGCAGATACTCAGCTCAAAGCCGTGACCAGTGATGCGCTAAGTGTTCTTCCTAGTATGTGCATCTGAAAATGTCAATGAGCTACAGCACAAAAACACTAGTTGGGCAGAATTATCTTATCCAGCTGAACAAAACCATTTCCCCATCCTTAGAGCCCCCCAAAAAATGTGAATATTGGCCTACTTTAATCTTTGCTAATTCAGATGGAAGTCATACTACACACAGTCTTTGATTTTAGGAACTAACACTAAGTCAGTTCCCCAAATCCTAAAACCAAGGTTTCATTTGTTTCTAGGAATTACCAGCCACAAGTCATTCCAACCTTTCTGTTAAATGCAAAAATTCATTCATACAGCCAACTAAATAGTAGCTTTCAAAAATGATTCACTTTCAAATTAAAGAACATGAACAATTAGCAAAAAAAAAAACCCTAGTGTAATTTATAAAATATACATCTTTACCACTTCACATTTGTTCCATCATATTTTGTATAAAACAACAGACCAGTAACTATTTTATTATGGCATATCCTTCAGAACCTAATCTTCCATGAGGGCTACTGACAATCCAATTACTTTTATGAATTTCTCAGTTTCTCAGGTAGAGCCAGTTCATGGGGCAAGTTTACATATTCCAACTTCAAACATGGGAAGTGATCAGAGGTGGGTAATGACACGTAACTGTAATATGCTAAGGCAGCAGACACACCATTCTGCAACCTAGATCATCAGCTGCTAATAAAACCATGTGCACAGTTTTAATGAACGAGTCTGCTCTAGTTTAACAAACCTGCCACTGAGCTGAGAAAGGAGAGAAGACAGCTGCTCTTACAATTCTGACTGATGAACTCATTGGATTTTGATAATAGTAAGGCAAATAATAAGGAAAGTTAGAACAGAATTTTTAGAACCATTTGTCCTGTGATGTTGTAAAATCAAAGTACTACTTTATTAAATGAGTTATTTTACACAATATGAACATCAATATAATTACAATTGTAAAAAAATTTTTATAACAAGGATGGACTGATTTTTCAGATTTGCAAATCAGAGTCAACTGTACATTTACACAGAATTGTCTTTGCGTGAAGCCCAAAAGGGAACAGCATAAAAATGAGTGCTTCTGTAGCCCCTTGATTTTGCTGATCAACAGTTTGTTAAAAAAGCAGCTGCAGGTTTGTTACCTAAGGTCTGAGACAGTAGAAGAGTCAAAGGTGTCATGAATTCACCTGTGAATATAAGACACAATTTCAGTGAATTTAACCACTGACAAATCCAACTTATTACATGCATTTTAAATATCTAAACAAAAAACTACCAAGTTATTTTCTGATACTTGTGTCAACTGGATCTTACAGACACTGGCTATGATGAAGTTGTTTTAAAAAGTAATTCTGCCGGGCATGGTGGCGCATGCCTTTAATCCCAGCACTTGGGAGACAGAGGTAGGAGGATCACCATGAGTTTGAGGCTACCCTGAGACTAACTACATAGTTAATTCCAGGTCAGCCTGGACTAGAGCAAGACCCCACCTCAGAAAAGGGAAAAAAAAAAAAAAAAAAAACTCCCCAAAAGGAGTAATTCTCAAACACATATGCATACAAACCACTATCTAGAGGACAAATCCAACCCTACATAAAGTGCAAACCAATGATTTTCAAGCAGTTTATACAGTTATGCCTGCATTTTGCTCTGTACTTTCATGCACAGATGTTCTGTGAAGCACTATGTAGCACATACGCATGTGGAGGGCAGAGGACATACGCTACCCTCTTCTGCTGCTCTTCCACCTTGTTTCCTTGAGACAGGGTCTCCAACTGACCCTGCAGTTGCTTTTCAGTTAGACTGCCTGACTTGGGGGCCCTGGCAATCCTCCTGTTCCTGCCCCATCAGTGCTGGAGGTTACAGGTATGCAAGGCCACTCCCAGCCTTTTATGTGGGTGCTGGGGATTAAATTCAGATCCTCATGCTTACACAGGAAACCCTCTTATCTATTGAGCCATCTTCCCAACACCTCAAATACCATCATTTCTTATATCTAGTAAGTCTCTCATTCTCTATCCAAAACTGGCCAGCATCAACCATTACTCCCCATTTTTGGCTACAGCCATAAAAATCTGAGTGTTTCAAAAAGTCTTAAAAGCAGATGGTCTGGGAAAAATAACTTTCAACAATCATAAAGTACTCTAGTAAGTTTTAAGCAACAACTAAACTTCTAGTAAAAAAATTAAACATTAACACATAAAGGGAAAGGAATAGTACTCTCTCAGAAGACAAATTAAATTCAGTTACAGAACATAGTTTTGCTCTTATAGACAAACTGATACTAACAAGCCAACGGGGGTGGGGGGGAGTCATTTACCTGTAAACAACTTTATGCCTGGACATCAGCCAATTCTGGAGGAAGCGGAGTCTTGGGATGCTTGCTCTCAAAGTGCTGCTTGAAGGTCTTAGGGTCCGGCATTTGTGTCTAATTGAAAAAGTGGGCAAAAAGAGAAGAGCCAGACTTTATGTATGTACAAAACAAAAACGGGGAACATTTAAAAACTTTGAACTTGCTCACTCTAGACAATCATCACAAAGTATTTTTAAACTCTGGCAACTTGTGGCTAGCATATAAAGCATCTTGTGAAAAAAAATTGCTAACATTCCCCACATTTTAGACATGAAGAACATCACATAGAATATCGTTTACCTCATTAGAACCTTTACAGTAATCTTTATTGTGTGGCCCAAGATAATTCTTGGTCTAATGTAGCCCAGCAAAGGGTACCACCAACAGGGCTGGAGAGATGTCTTAGCGGTTAAGGCATTTGCCTGCAAAGCCAAAGGACTTCAGTTCGATTCCCCAGGACACACATAAGCCAGATGCACAAGGTGGTGCATACGTCTGGAGTTCATTTGCAGTGGCTGAAGGTCCTGGCACACCCATTCTCCCTCTCTGTCTCTTGCTCTCAAATAAATAAATAAAAATTTAAAAAAAAAAAAAAGGCTACCATTGCTTCAGCTTCTCTCATCCTCATATGATTAATAATCTAAAACCCAGAACATACTTTGCCTGAGATCTATATTTCAACTCAGTACTAAGTATTTGTTTTTAAATAACACACTATATAGTAATGGCCTCCTCCCTTGGCAAGGGCCTTGGTTAATTAATTCTTCAAAACACTCAGTTGCACAAAACATAAAACACAAATTTTGATTTTTAAAAATGTACTTTTAGGGCTGGAGACATGGCTTAGTATTTAAGGTGCTTGCCAGCAAAGCCAAAGGACCCAGGTTCTATTCCCCAGAACCCAAGTAAGCCACATGCACAAGGTGGCACATATATCTGGAGTTCATTTGCAGTGGCTAGAAGCCCTAGAATGCCCATTCTCTCCCTTCTCCCTCCCTCCTTGCAAATAAAAAATATATAATATTTAAAATGTACTTTTTTCCCCTTGAGATAGGGTCTCACACTAGCCCAGGCTGCCCTGGAATTCACTATGTAGTCTCAGGGTGGCCTCAAACTCACAGAGGTCCTCCCACCTCTGCCTCCCAAATGCTAAGGTGTGCGTCACCGCACCTGGCTTAAAATGTACTTTTAAATGTCAAGATATGTATTCATCACTAAGCTAGTGAAATTTACTTTCATCTTGCCTCTGTCCAAACAGAATGAGAAGCCATTCAATTTTATAAAGTATCTATTTTTTGTTGCTGCTGGTTTTTTTTTTTTTTTTTTTGAGGTAGGATCTCTCTCTAGTCCAGACTAACCTAGAATTCACTCTGTTCTACCAGGCTGGCCTCAAGCTCACAGCAATCCTTCCACCTCTGCCTCCTGAGTCTTTAAATGTATGTCACTCAGTTTCACTGAGTGTGGTCAAATCTCAAACTCAGTATGATTAAGATATTTCACAGGGGCTGGAGAGATGGCTAAGTGGTTAAAGTGCCTGCCTCCGAAGCCTAAGGACCCCATTTTGATTCTCCAGGTCCCACGTAAGCCAGATGCATAAGGTGGTACATGTGTCTGGAGTTCATTCGCATTGGCTAGAGGCCCTGGTGCACCCATTCTCTCTCACTCTCTCTGTCTCTCATAAATAAGTAAATAAAAATAAAAAATAAGATAAAGTGGATAAAGACCCTGCTGTACCCATTCTAACACTATCTGCCTCTCTCTCAAATAAAAATATTTTTTAAAAAAAGATATTTCATGGAATAGACTCCCTCTTTCTTAATGGGAACTTTATGTAGTTAGGAACTTCTATTTCATTGATAATGACTTCCATAAATGACAAACATTGGTCCAGTAACTAATTATGTCTTGTCACAATCTGTTGCCAACCACATAATCCGCCCTACATGGAACAGGAACTCGAAAACTTTATGCAGCAATGCACTGAGACTAATTCTGCTATGTTTTTCCCCTTAGGCATTTCCATTCACTAACTTCAAAGGTGATAAACTGACACAAATGAGGGGGAAAAAAGCTGACATGAGATTTCAGAAACACTCGAGAGGCAGAGTGGAACAGTACTCAGAGGGTGGCCTCTGAAGCTAGACTGCCTGATCCAGATCCCAGCTCTTCTTTCTTGCTGGATTACCCAAAAAGTGGCTTAGTTTGAGGCTGGAGAAATGGCTCAGTGGTTAGAGGTACTTTCTTGCAAACCCTGCTGGCCCAGGTTCTATTCCCCAGCCACTCATATATAAAGCCAGATGGGCATTCATTCACAGTAGCAAGAGACCTTGTGGCATGAGCACACATAAGCAAATAAATTGTTAAAAAGGCATTTCATTCACTTGACAATTTACTCTGTACAATGAGGCTGTAATGTGGATGAAATAAATTAATATATGTCAAACACACACCTGTGTTGGTGCCTGGTATATGGTCAGCACTCCATAGTAGCTGCTATTCATATGAATTCTATTAAGAGCCCTCCACATGATACAATCTACATAGCACGTTATATTAACATTGCAATCATAGGAAGGTGGAAGGTGTAGTCAGATCATTAAAACAATAAGAATGACTGAAAGCTGCAAACTCTTGAAAGAAAGAGGCACTGGTAAGCTGTCCATCCTTTAGTAAATAACATGAAAAATGCAACCCATGCTGAGGAAGGGCATGAAGACCTTGAAAGCAACCGTGGGTTGCATAACCTCATGCTAAACTCAAAAGGGCTTCCATGGACAGTGTTGGAAAACACACATACACAATTGGTAAAAAGAAAATGACATCCAAAGAGATTGAGTTTGCATTGTTTTAGGACAGTTAAAATGTTTATTTGCCTTTACATGGGAAAAGGAATAAAAAGCTATAGAGGTGAATATGATCAAAATATATCATACACATGTATAAAAATATCAAAAATAGCCAGGCATGGTGGCAATATATTAGTGCTAGTTTAATCCCAGCACTTTAGGGAAGTCAGATGTGATGGGTTTGAGATTCCATTGTAAAGATATGCAAATGTGTCTAGCAGGAGTTCAAGGCTGAGCTGGAGAGTTTTTGCTCTAGTGAATGGTCCAAGTCTGTCTTGGCAGGCCGCTTCTCTGCCTTTATGGAACCTTGGATCCTCAAAAACAAACAGGGCTGCAAGAGAGAAACCTGAAGCTGTCTGCAACACTGGATTACCCATGCTTAGTTTGAGGCTGGAGAAATGGCTCAGTGGTTAGAGGTACTTTCTTGCAAAGCCTGCTGGCCCAGGTTCTATTCCCCAGCCACTCATTCTCCAGGTCCCAGTAGCAAAGACCCAGATACAAATAAGGGGGTGCATTTCATGTCTGACAATTTACTCTGCTTGCAGTGGGTAGAGGAAATAAATTAATATATGTCAAACACACACACCTGGGTTGGTCTCTCTCCTTTCTGCTCATAAATAAATAAATAAATAAATAAATAAATAAATAAATAAATAAATAAATAAAATCTTTTTTTTTTAAATAAATAAAATCTTTAAAGAAGTGCAAACACACCCGGCAAGTTAGTTTAAAAATAAATAAATAAAAAACAAAAAACAAAAACAAGGGGCTGGAGAGATGGCTTAGTGGTTAAACACATTCCTATGAAGCCTAAGGACCCCAGTTCAAGGCTCAATTCCCCAGGACACACGTAAGCCAGATGCACAAGGTGGCACATACATCTGGAGTTTGTCTGCAGTGGCTGGAGGCCCATTCTCTATCTATCTGCCTCTTTCTGTCTGTTGCTCTCAAATAATTAAATATCTAAAAAGAAACAAAAAAAACAAAAAACAAGTTAGTTTTAAAAAATAAAAAATAAAAACAAAAACAAAAAAAGGCTGGAGAGATGGCTTTGCTTGCAAAGCTTGATAACCAGTGTTCAATTTTGCAGAACCCACGTAAAGCCAGATGCAGAAGGGCACATACATCTGTTTGTCTGCAGTGGCTGGAGGCCCATTGGCATCTAGGCCCTGGCAGGTCCATAAACAAAAAACAAAAACACTTGGGAGATAACTCATTCACTTCTCTCTGCCTGCCTCTTTCTCTGTCTCAAATACATAAAATTACACACACACTCTCTCTTTAGTTTTTAGAGGTAGGTTTTTGCTCTAGCCCAGGCTGACCTGGAATTTACTATGTAGTCTTAGGGTGGTCTCGAAAAAATATTTTAAAAATATATAAAAAATAAAACAATCCCATTTTCTCTCTCTCTGCTTCTTTGTCTGTCGCTCTCAAATAAATAAACAAAAAAAGAAATGGGCTGGAGAGATGGCTTAGCAGTTAAGTGCTTGCCTGTGAAGCCTAACGACCCCAATTCAAGGCTCAATTCCCTAGTACCCATGTAAGCCAGATGCACAAGGTGGCACATGCATCTGGAGTTCGTTTGCAGTGGCTGGAGACCCTGGTGTGCCCACTCTCTCTCTCTCTCTCTGTCTCTCTCTGTCACTCTCAAATAAATAAAAATTAACAAAAAATAAATATAAAAACAAAGAGCGGGTGTGGTGGCGCACACCTTTAATCCCAGCACTCGGGAAGGAGTGGTGGGAGGACTGCCGTGAGTTCAAGGCCACCCTGAGACTACTGAGTGAATTCCAGGTCAGCCTGGGCTACAGTGAGACCCTATCTTGAAAAATAAATAAATAAAATAAAAGTAAATAAATAAATAAAAACAAGACACACACATACACACACAAAAGAATGCACATGACTTTTGTACAAAGTTCAACATGTATTACATGCCCCTATGAAGATTCCTTTATTGTCCCTAAGGAAAAAGACTTTATTATTCCTTTTCCCCAACACCAAAAGAAATGTGCCTGGCCATAGGAGCCATGTAAAAATGTTTCTTAAATGGTGGCTGATGATGAATTCCTGAGAGACAGTTCTCAAATCTATAACTTCAAACCATCTTCTTTCACATGGTTAAAAAATGTAAACCTATGCATATTTGTAAGGAAAGAACTGCTTGTAAGAAAGCTGTCTTTTGCCCCCTTACCCTACAGACTGTGCAGGTATATATTAAGGCAGCTTTGGCAGCAGCCTTTTGGTCATGTCCTTGTTTCTTCTTTTGTCCAGCTTGCTTCTTGGCATTTTTCTGCTGAGACTGAATCTTCTGCTGTCCACGAGCCATATCTAAAACCAGAAGATGAGGCATTAGAGTGACTTATTTATTCTAATCCACAATCATCTAGGCTCAAAAATGTTCTCAGAATTGGCTGAAAATTTGATAAAAATGTTGCATAAGCAACATGAGTGGATCTTCAAACACATACAATGCTACAAGAATACAGAAAGGAACAGTTATGGAAATCTGGTTGGTAGCTGTCTATGCTAAGACCTAGCAAGTCCTTTCTTGGTATATGTTCAACAGAAATCATGTGTATATACAGCAAGGTACATACAAGAATGCTCAGAGTACCTGTTCTAAAACTAGAAAGTCTGAAACCCTTCAGTTGTAAAATGTGTACATATATACATATGGAATGCTAGGGGGCATTCAAAAAATTTATTTTTCTGCAAGTAACATGTTTTATCTCAACATCAAGAAAAAACACATTGGCAGAGGGGGAACCATTGTACCAAATTCAAAATAGGCAAAGCTACAGTGAAAGCAGTTAAGAGATGAAGGAAGAAGATTCATGGGGCACTAAAAATGCTCTGCATCTTGAACCAGTAATGGTTAAGGTATGTTTGTAAAATTTCATGGAACAGAGCCAGGAATGGAGAGGCAGAGGAAAGAGCATCTCAATTCCAGGCCAGCCTTGGCTACAAAGCAAGACCCTTCCCTCACCCACACAAACACCACAATTTATTGAGCTGTATACCTAATATCTGTTCTCTTTACTATGCGTAATCTTCAAAAGTCTGCACCTCCCATATTTAGTCTCCCCAAACCTATGACTTGACTACAAAGGTACTTTTCCCCTTCCAGTACCCACTGCTGCAATTCTTATAATCTTAAGAAAAACAAGAGCTGCCAAATAACCCTTCTAAAGGATATCACAGGGAAATTGTTCCTTTAAATATTTAGGTTCATAAAACTATGATGTTATTCCAAATGTTCCTAAGCAGTTGTTTTTGGGCTGCATGGTCACACAAACTATAAAATGAGATTGAATCTGTTCCCAGTTGAGCCAATGAACCTGCTAGGAGGGGCACCTTTACAAACTTGAAAGTTACTACTTTTACTGCTGGCCTCAAGTGAACAAAAGAACATTAAAAATAATTTTGTTACCAAAAAAGTTATTTTTTTCATTAAAATCAAAGACTTCTATTAGACAATACAAATTAAACCTGTTCATAAAGGGTCCACAGTGAGATGCTAGTGCTGTTTAAACATGTTAAAATTAGATTCTAAGCTGAATTTCTATATCATTATGACTAGTACTGTAATTACATTTTAAACTTTGAAATCACTGCAGAACATGAACATAAAAGGATCAACATCAAGTTTACCAGAAAAGAATGATGGCCTTTTCTGAATGGAATCCTAATTAATGGATATAAAGTCAAAAGTGCTTCACAGAAACAAATGAACTCCCTTTTCCATTCCTCCCCAAGAGGAACAGGAATAAATACCCTTATGGACAAGTTCCCACTAGCATTGCACAATGAGCTGAAAAGCTGATAGAATGTACAAGAAGATGGATGTTTTCCTACAAAGTGAGCTAGTATCACCCACTACAAACACGCTTCATGGGCTGGCCTAATGCAATATGTTCTGCAACATGCTTAATGTCTTGGTGTCTTAGTATCAGAACCATGTTAGAATGTTGAGAGTTCCTGTGCTCCCATCCATCTCTTTCATACAATGTATTTTATGTATGTGGAGGTATTACTTTTGTGGATGACCCCTTAGTGTTTTCACGTTGTGCAAAAACAAAAACAAAAGCCCTACAAAATGGCAGGCCACTAATTCTGGAAGTTTCATCCTGTTAAGTTAAATTATTTAGGTAACATTTTCATGCAGTGTACTGTAAAAGCGATGTCATAAGATGAACAAAATTAGCAGGGCATCGTGGCGCATGCCTTTAAGCAGAAGTAGGATGGCCATGAGTTTGAGGCCACCCTGAGACTACACAGTGACTTCCAGGTCAACATGAGCTGGAGTGAGACCCCTACCTCGAATTTAGGACTTGTCCTAAAATATAACAATACCCAATTTAACCCAATTTCCATATCACCTAAACAACAGAAGCAAAAAAAAAAAAAAAGACGAGTTTTAATAAAAGATAGTTATCATTCGTTCTTATTTTAAGGCAGAAAAAGTAACTAACACTAGACAAAAGAAACAATCTAACCCGTTAGGTGCGCGGGATGGGCCCCTAACTTCTGACAGAACACTGGCACTGATTTCCTATCTGAAAGCAGAAATGCAAACCAACCAACCACCTGCTTTTGGACAGTTCAACTTGGGACTTATTCTAAAGCCCACCGAATATTCTACAATATGTATAACGGCTCTTCGGTCAAAATGCGACAATCTAAAAGGCAAGAAGACGTTTGCAGACGATTACACGCTGATTTTTTTTTTTTTTTTTTTTTTTTTTTGCTGAAACTTTCTTTCACAGGAGGCTGCAAAAGGAGTAGAACGCATGACTTCTAAAAACGAGGAGCTCTATGTAGCAGGAGGCAGTAAGTAAAAGCCCTGGCCTAAAGATTCTTTTAAAACAAAACGGCTTACTAAAACCAAGAGGATTTTGGATCCAGGAAGTAGCCTCGGGCTCTCTTTAAACCATCAGAGAGGAAGAGGCCCAGGCAGAGCTCAACATCCTGACCCCAGCTTTTGAACACGACATTTATTTAGGGAGAGGGGCGCGTGAAAGCACCAGGGTTGGTGAAGATCTCCGAAACACACTGGGCTGCAGCTTGGCGCACGGTTCCCCAGCCCGACTTCTCCCGCGTCCGGGGAGGGGGTAGGTCCTCCTCCTTCCTGCCACCAAGTGCTACCCAAGCCCCGATCCTCCCGCCAATCGTCCTACACCTCGGGTCCAAGCATGCATCTCTCTCCTAGGGGGTCTGTGCTTACCCGAAACCCGCCGGGCCCTTGATCTCGGGGCAGCCCGGGCCTCCACCACCGATCGGCGGCCGTGGCCAAAAGAGCAAGGTGATCGCTCGGTTCCCGGAGGCAGGCCACCGGCGACCGGGCCACCTGCAGGGCCTGGCAGGCGCCCCAGCTTTCTTCCCTCCTTGCCGCGGCCCGCGCCACCATCGGGCCCCGCCGCCGCCGCCCCTCGCGCCCCGCCAAGCCTCCCTCCGTCCCCCACCCCAGTTCCCGGGCGTCCTGCGGCGTCAGCGCCGTCCCCCCCTTACTCCACCTCTCCACCGCCGCCGCCACTCACCCGGGCCGGGACAGTCTGGTCTCCGAGAGACCGCGCAGCACGACAGGGCCGGGCAAGTCGAGGTGGGAAGGAAGGAAAGAAGGGGAAGCGCGCCCAGCACCGCTTCGGCCTCCTCCACCCGCCAAGGAGGGCAAAGAGGAGAGCCGGGGAGCACAACAGCCCGCGCCTCGCACACCCGCCGCCGCCGCCGCCGCCGCCGCCGCCGCAGCGCGCGCCCGCCGCCGCCTGAGCCTCAGGCAGGCCAGTCTGCTCGTACCCGCGCACGCACGAACGCACTCACGCACGCACGGCTCGCCGCGCTCCCAGTCGCCTCAGCGCTGCCAGCCCCTCGAGGCCCCGCCTCTTCGCCTTCCAGCGGCGGCCTACTTCCTGCCTCGCTCCCCCCCCCACTCCGGCACGCCTGCGCCCTTCCGGTCGCGTGGGCCAATGGCAGCTTGGCCCTATTACGTAAGCGCGAAGGGGCGGGGCCTGGCCTGGCCGACGAGAACTGCAGGGGACATCGCCCTGCTTCTTGGCTTCCCTCCCTTCCTCGTGCTCTCTCGGGGCGGCTTCTATGGCCGGCCGGCGTCCGCGTGATCTCGGGCCTCACGGATGACCGGCCCAGAGGAAGGGTCTCTCTCGTTTCCCGCCCGCTTGCTCACCGGGCCGGCGGCCTGGCCTGGGCCCTCGCCGCCCCTCTCCCCGACCTCCGGAGTTCCCCTGCCTCGTGCTTCCTCCCAAGCAGCAGCCTAGGCGCCAGCCCGGGACTGAAGTTGGAGGTCAGCCGCCCAGCACCCCTGCCGGGGCCGTGGGCCGTGACCCCGTGGGAAGTCGGGCCGGGCCTACCAGGCACGCGCGGCCTTTATTATCTCACTAGCCGCTCTTTACCTCACTGCCCGGAAACCCCGCTGATTGCTTTTATATTTTGATCATCCTAGCAATCCCGCTAAGTTGACAGCCTTTTGGGGCTCTTCTATCAGAGTATAGAATGGCTAATGACTTGGGGAAAGTGAAAATTTATAGTTCTCCCCCCCCCTTTTTTTTTTATTTACAGGCAGTGCAACAAAAAGAAGTTTAAATACCTGATTAGGAGCCATTACGTTTGTAACAGTTGCTACATCTATTGACGATCAGACATAGCATTTTGAATATCATCTTGATTTTGCATCATTAGCCTTCTACTTCTGTATTGATTTCTAGTTAGATCAGTTAGCTCTGTTGGGCTGGAGAGATGGCTTAGGGGTTATGGCGCTTGCATGTGAAGCCTAAGGACCCAGATTCAATTCCCCAGTATTCATATAAGCCAGCTGCACAAGGTAGTACATGCATCTGGAGTTCCTTTGCAGTGGCTGGAAGCCCTGGCATGTCCATTCTCTCTGTCTCTTAGCAATAAATAAAATAGTTAGCTCTATTGATGATGGGGAGGGAACTTTTTTGTTGTTGTTGAGAATGGTTGTGTGTGCCAGGCTGCCTTTAAAGATCACTATGTTGAGCTGGAGAGATGGCTCAGTGGTTAAGAGCTCTTGTGTTTACCCGTGAGGACTTGGTCTGTGTGCTGAGACCACCTGAGTAGATTCCCCGGCACCCACGGAAGCAGTTATGTGAGATACATGGGGCCACTAACCACAGTCCTGTAGATGAGTGATGGGGGACAGTCGACGTTGTCCTCTAGCTTCTGCACCGGCAAGGGTGGATTGTGTGTATGTGCACACACACCACATGTGCACACAGGGGAATAATCGTGTTAATGCTGGGGAGCTGGCCTCAGGGCTTAAGCCCCGAGGACCACCAGTGCCAAGAGTTCAGATCTTAAGAACCCATGGAGTGGAAAATGGGTTCTGTCTGTAATCCCAGCTTGCCCATGGCAATAGGAGACAGAGTCAAGAGAATCCAGCTAGTCTGGCGCTCTCTGAGCAACAGCAAACCCTCTAACAGCGGGAGGCTGTTAGAATGTTCCCTGACCTCCACATACCTATACCCATACATACAACACCCCCCCCCCAACCACCAAAATAATTATGTAGCCCAGGCTGGCCTCAATCCCCTTCTCCTACCTCCACCTCCCAAGTATTAGGCATGGAGCACTTCATGCCCAGGAAATTTGCTGCATTTGATATTCTAAACTGGCCCATAGGCTTGATTGAATCTCCCAGTTTGCCTAGGGAATATTTATATGCACTGTGGTTTAGATGTCAGAGTCGTTTAAACTAGCCAGGAAGGGGTTTAGCTGCCTACTGCATTAGGGTGAAATAAAATTCTTAGTGCAGTTTAGCAGCAAGTGACCTAAGTGTGCTACATGTTTAAATCTTGTTAATATCTCTGGTACTGGGTTGTAAATGTGCTTTCATCACCATGTACCCAGTGACTAGCAGTGTTAAAAGAGAGATTGAATAAACGGAGATATTGATCAAATGGAGTGGTTGTGTCTAAAGAGAACAGAGTTTAAATTGACATGATGAATCTATAGCTTAACCATAGTTACAGTCAACGGTGAGATGAGGTATTTAGAGATGGGAAATTCAAAGAGCTTTTTGTGTAGCTGTGAGTGACAATGAACAATAAAAAGGGACATCACCATTTGGCCAAGATGTCTCATTCACTAAAGAGGTTACTTCTGTTGTGAAGTAGCATCACTGTGTTGCTTTTAATTTATTCATTTATTTATTTATTTATTGGAGAGAGAGAGAGTGGGCATGCCAGGGCCTCCAGCCACTGCAAACGAACTCCAAATGTGTGCGCCCCCTTGTGCATCTGGCTTACGTGGGTCCTGGGGAATTGACCCTGAGTCCTTTGGCTTTACAAGCAAGTGCCTTAAACACTAAGCCATCTCTCCAGTCCTTACTTTATTTCTTTTGTTTTTCAATAAAGGGTTTTGCTCTAGCCCAGGCTAACCTGGATGGAATTCACTATGTAGTCTCAGGGTGGCCTTGAACACAAGGCAATCCTCCCACCTCTGCCTCCCGAGTGCTGGGATTAAAGGTGTGTGCCACCATGCCCAGCTAAATGAAATTTTATAATAATTAGTGTTTTTTAGGTCTTTGAGTCATATCTCCTTTGAGAACTTGGTAAAATCTATACACTTGCCCCTAGAAAGTTCATATGCATGAAAATTTATCTCCATAGGTAAAGTTCTCAAGCTCAGCACCACTGATACTCATGGGGGGGGGAGGGGCAGGGGGTCTGTCCTAGAGATTGTAGGATGTTCAGGAATATCCCTGCCTGATGCCATTAACACTCTATTTTCACTTGTGACAGCTAAAAATCTTGGCAGATGTTCCCTGGGGATTGGACTCCCCTTCCCCCTCCCTGAGGTCAAACACTACTGCCTAGAAGGATATGGGGTAGTGGTGGCTTTATATGATGATTAGGGCATTTGAAATATGAAGGAAGAAATGAAAAGGGAGTGGATAAGATTCAACATCTGTGGAGTGACAAACAGTCAATGTAAGGCGGATGAATTAGCTTTGCAGCTAATGTCCAGCTGGTGTCCTGTTTATGTTAAGAGAATGTGACAGCGAATGGGATATGAACTCATTGGGAGATCACCATACACTGTTCTGGTTTTCATTTTGAATTCTCCAGTACTTCTACAGACTGTTTTTCCTTTTCTTCCTTTAGACAATTACTGTCGGTTGATATCCAATAAACACTTGTTGATTTTCTATCCAAAACCACACTCAGATGAAAATGCCTCTGTGAAGATGTGGAAGGCTTTTTTATTTGTTTTCTCTTATATAGCGTTTCTGGGCTGAAAGAGCTTGTAAATTATCAGTGTACTATTTCTCAACATACAGTACTTAAATGATCTTTTTGTTTATCTGCTACTTACATTAATAACTAAATGCATAAATGCATGGCCCAGGGGTTCATTAGAAAGTTTTTTTTTTTTTTTTTAAAGTTAAGGTCCAGGCCTGACGTTGTGGCTCATACCTGTAATCTTAGAGTTTGGGAAACTGAGGCAAGAGGATAGTCACAAATTTGAGGTCACAAACAAAGTGCTTTTTAATGAAATGAGTTTGGGCTGGGATGGATGTAACTCAGCATTAGCACTTGCCTAGTATTTGCAGGGCCATGTAGGTTTGATTTCCCAGCATCTAGAGAGAAAAAAGAGAGGATTAAACATAGATTTGCTGCATAACCTAGCAGCTCCAATCCTAGTAGGTACTCAAGAGAAATAAGAACATGCATCCAAACCAAAAATTGTACATAAATGTTCAGAGCAGCCATAGTCATAATAACCCCAAAGTAGAAAAAAACTCAAGTGTTCACCAACTAATTAATTGATAAGTACACTATGTCAGAGCCATGGGTGGAATATTAGTCATAAAAGAACTAAAAATATAATATATACTACAAAATGCATCAACTTTGAAAACATTATGCTAAGTGAAAGAAGCCAGTCACAAAAAAACTACATATATGCTTTATAAGAAATATTTCGAATAGGGCTGGAGAAATGCCTTAGCAGTTAAGGCATTTGCCTGAGAAGCCAAAGGATCCTGGTTCAATTCTCCAGGACCCACATAAGCCAGAAGCACAAAGGGCACATGCATCGAGTTTGTTTGCAGTGGCTAGAGGCTCTGGTGTGCCAATTCTCTCTGTGTCTGCCTCTCTTCTCTCTTTCTCTCCCTCTCCCTCTCTCTCTCTGCTAGCAAATAAATAAAATAATTTTTTTTAAAAGAAGACATTTAGAATAGACAAGTCCTTAGAGGTAGACAGTAGAGTAGCAGTTGCCTAGAGCTTAGAGAATGGGGAGAAAATGGAAGTTACTGGAAATGTTGTAGGCTTCCTTTAAGGGTTGATGAAAATGTTGAAAAGTAAAAGTAATTGTAGTGATATTACAACTCTGAATATGCTAAAAATTACCGAGTCACACACTCCCCCGCTTTTTTATTTATTTGAGAGAGTGGGACAGTATAGGCACAGCAGGGCCTCTTTCCTCTGCAAACAAACTCCAGATGCATGCGCCACTTTGGGTGACTGAGTCTTTACTTGGGTACTGGCGAAGCAAACCCAAGCTTTGCAAGCAAGCACCTTTAACTGCTGAGCCATCTCCCTGCATCCTGTGTCAATAATGCTGCTACAGAAAAACATTATTTTGAGTAATGAAGAATGAAATACCAAATATCTCTATTGCAATGTCCAAATACATTTTTATTTTTTTAAGATTTATATTTATTTATTAGAGAGAGTGTGAATGGGCATACCAGGGCCTCTAGCCACTGCACATGAACTTCAGACTCATGCACCACCATGTGCATCTGGCTTACATGGGACCTGGAGAATCAAACCTGGGTCCTTAGGCTTCACAGGCAAGTAACTTAACCACTAAACTATGTCTCCAGCCCTATATTTTTATTTTTTTAATATTTTACTTATATGAGAGAGAGAGAGAGAGACAGATAGAGAATGGGTATACTAGGACCTTTAGCCACTGCAAATAAACTCCATATATGGGACACCTTGTGCAGCTGGCTTTAGGCAAAGGCCAGAGGAGAGCTTCCAGGCCCTTTCTCTATCACTCATCTAGGTCTTTCCTTGAGAAGGGGTCTTGTCCGATCGTGGAGCTGCAATTTTTATAAGCCCCAATGATTCTGTAGTCTCTGCTTCCCACAGGACTGAGGTTACAAGTGTTTGTGGTCACATCCAGCTGTTTGTGTGAGTCCTGAGGAAATACAAACTCAGGCAGTCTCAGACCCCCTTAGTCCCTCATGCTAGTGGCAAGTGCTCATACCCATTGGGCCATTTCCCCAGCCTCAGAATAATCTTTTTAAAATGCTGACTGAATTTAAAAAGAAAAAAAAAACTTTGCCAGATGCACAGAGTGTTTCATGCATCTGGAGTCTGTTTGTAGAGGCTAGAGGCCCTGGCATGCCCATTCTCTCTATCTGTCTCTCTTCTAACTCTTTCTGTTTGCAAATAAATAATTTTTTAAATGGTGAACTGCACATAAACTTCTGTACTAAAGGCCTGCTACTGGCTCTCTTTGCAAACAGAACATACTGGTGTCCATTTTTTTTCTATTTACTTATTTGAGAGCAACAGACAGAGAAAGAGGCAGAGAGAGAGAGAATGGGCATCCCAGGGCCTCCAGCCACTGGAGACAAACTTCAGATGAATGTGTCACCTTGTACATCTGGCTTACATGGGTACTGGGGAATCAAGCCTCGAACCTGAGTCCTTAGGCTCCACAGGCAAGTGCTTAACCGCTAAGCCATCTCTCCAGGCCTCATACTGGTATTCTTATGATGGCCCACAAAGCCTGTTTGGACCCTGGTTTTCTTCCCTTTGTTCCAGCCTTAGTGATCTTTTGGTTCCTAAAGCCAACCAAGCTCTTCCCTCTTTAGAGTGTTGGTAGATCCTGTCCTTCTCACTACCCCACTATGGTATGTTCCAGTCATTCATAACTTCCTGCTTAGATGTCATGAACTCACATGCCTTCCTTCCTTATACCTTAAGCCCCCATCAAAATGAGAATTCCCCTGACTTAGTGCTGTCAAAGCTCCAGATATTTTTCATCCTTAGAATTTATCATGCAATATTATTTACTGTATTATGCAATGTGCTCTCTGTGTGTGTCACAAATATGTATATAGTCTCTCCTCAATATCTTAAGGTTTGGTTTCAGGACTCCTGTGGATCCCAACACCTGCTGATATTCAGGTCCCATATATAAAATAGTGCAGTATTTGCATACAACCTGTTAAAAGTTGGATTATAAATGTCCCTTAAAGGCCATGTGTTGGAAGCTTGGTTACCAGCCAGTGATGCTATTGGGAGGTGATGGGATCTTGAGATAGGTGGGTCCTAGTAGAAAGAAATTAGGTCACTTGGAGAGAAGGGTATATTGGGATACTGGGCCCTTCCCCTCTCTCATTGCTTCCTGACTACCATGAGGGAGCAGCTTTGCTCCACCACTCCCTCCTTCCCATGATGCAGTACTGCCTCAGGCCCAAAGCCATGAAGCCAACTGACCATGGTCTGAAACTTCTGAAGACATGAGCTCAAATCTTTTCTCTTTTAAGGTCAATTTTCTTAGGCATTTTGTCCCAACCATCGAATGATGACTAGCATACCCATATGTTTGCTTTTACCCATTATGTTTTATATCATCTCCAATCACTTATAATACTTAACACAGCATTCATGCTATGTAGTGCTTATGCTGTATTTTTAGGACACAATAGGAAAAAAGTATAACTGCTCAATAATACATGGTTTTTTCAATTTTTTAAGATTTATTTTTATTTATTAGAGACAGAGAGAATGAGTGAGAATGGGCATGCCTCTAGCCACTGCAAACGAACTCCAGACGCATGTGCCACCATGTGCATCTGGCTTACGTGGGACCTGGAGAATCAAACCTGGGTCCTTAGGTTTTGCAGGCATGTGCCTTAACCACTAAGCTATCTCCCCAACCCGTTTTGTTTTGTTTTGTTTTTGATCTATGGTTAGTGGAATCTGCACAGGTGAGATGTGGAGCCCTGGAGCTGAAGGGCCAGCCATATACATAAATTTGTAGAAATTCTACCTTCAATTCGATTCCTAAACTAATGACATATAACATTTATATTCTAATTACAATCTAACAAGCACTGTTGTATATGCTTTGTTTTGATTCATTTACTCCTCTTCTAAACTCTTAGATAACTAAAATATGAAATGATAAAATCACCTAAGATTACACAGCTAACAAGTGGAAAAGCTAAGCTTTGGTTCTTGGACATCTGTTTCTGGAGGCTGGGCTGCACTGTAAGGGTGACTTCTGTTTTTTTTTTTTGTTTTTTTTTTTAATTTAGCATTTAACATAGCACTCAGCATGATGCAGGCACTACACTTTTATGGAATAAACATATGCCTGGATGATCCCTCCAAATTAGGTTAGGCGGCTTCCAAGTTACTTTCCCAACATCAGCAGTGCTCCCTGCGTTGTGCCTGCCTGTTTATCTGGCTGCATTCAAGAGGACTGTGGGCTCCCTACAGTACTGTCTTACTAGTCAGTATGGAGGTAGGCAGTGTGTGTTTATGAATGGATGAATTATAGGCAGAGGACTATGAATGAAATGACAAGTATCAATGACGGTTGGCACGGCCCCTGTTTGAAAGTGAGTGCTCCGTCTCTTGACAACCACAATAGCAAAGGAACTTATAAAAAGTCATAAGCTCCCTCTCCCCAAGACAAAGAAAACAGAAGGGAAATCCATATAGCAAAATATTGGAAGCCGACAACCAAGTGAGCAAGTGGTAACAGATGATCTATGACCGGAGAGAGTTTGCAGACAGGCGAGTAGATACCAAGGATGAGGAGGAGGGAACGATTCTGGGCTATAAACAAAGGGATTAGGTGAAAGTCTTTGTTGAATATGGAGGCCATTCCTCCTTCTTCCCTGTCCCAGCTCTGAGTAGGGGAGCAGATAATCTGAAACCTTCAGCCCTAAAACAAGAATAATTTTCTTGGGAATCAGGACTCAATCCAATAGAAGTATCTAACGATGTGGATAACGAGGCTGCCCACGAGGAAAAATACATGGCGCTAAATGAGTCCATTTGAAAAGTTCTACCTACCAGCACAGACCCTCCTTTCAGTTGTCTAGAGCCCTGCTCTCAAATGTGATTAGCCAGCCAACGGCAGCCAGACATTCAGGGAGACCTGAGCTACTAAATATAGAGAATCCACATTAGTGAGCAGGTAAGATACAGCTCTGGTGCTACTTTATTTTATTTTATTTTATTACTTATTTATTTAATTCATTATTTGAGAGAGAGGCAGATGGGAGGGGGAGAGAATGGGCATGCCGGGGTCTCTAGCTGCTGCAAACAAACTCCAGACACAGGCAACACCCTGTGCATCTGGCTTATGTGGGCCCTAGGGAATTGAACCTGGGCCTTTGGCTTTGCAGGCAAGCACCTTAAACCGCTAAGCCATCTCTTCAGCCACCTGGTGCTATTTTAAAACAAAGGAACACTGCAGAACAACAGTAAAGATAATGAAAGTTTTTACTATTTCTCCATCTATCAACTAGCAAAAATGTAGACTCAGTGGAAAGAGTGAGAGATAAAACTGGCAAAAAAAACAGTCCAAGAAAGTAGTATAAGAAGGCAAAGAGAGAAAATATGAGAAAAAAAAATCAAATGATCCTTCAGGACACTCAACATCTAACCAATAGGGATTGCAGGAAAGGAGAACAGACCAAGAGAGGAAATAATATTTAAGAGGTAATTATGAAAATCTTACCACACTGAAATACTAGCTGAAAGGTCCCCATGAGTGAGTGCTCACACACACTGAAACACAGGTATATGACATTTCAAAACACTGGGGACGCAGAGGATAACCTATCCATTTCCAAAGAGACAAAATAAGTTTGTTTCATCAAAAACTTCAGAGCTGGAATGGTACTGGACTTCTTTCCAGAGATAAAACCATGGAGCAAGACGTAGAGGGTATGGAACTATTTCCTTCCTGTGCACCATCATTTCTGATCCTTTTGGACAATGAGCTCCACCAAAGTAAGGGAGTTGACAAGGAAAGCAGATGATGTAGGACCCCAAAAGTAGGATCCAGCCCAAGAAAGAGATGAAGGGAATGTGTACGAGGAGGGTGAGATGGCAACAGCACGAGCCTACAAACCAGCCAGGGTGGCTCGAAGTAGATGAAAGCGATAGATTACTTCTTAATTGCGAACTTGGAAAGGCATTACATAACTTGGATTGAATTTGTTTAATAAGGCCATTGGGGAGAAAAGCCAAGAAGAAGCAAATCAAGCGTCAGCTACTGGGAAGATGAAAAGTGATGCAAGAAAGACAAGTTGATCATCCAGCGTTCCATGATTCAGTGGTGATTAGCATTTACATAGTGATGATGATGTAAACGTGGATCAGACATGATTTTAACTACAAGGACAGGTTCCGAAAGAGCAGAGGAATGTAAAGTCTGTATGTGTGGCAGGTCCTAATGGGAGAAAAGAACTGAAAGAAGTCACCGGTCATCTATCATGGTGGGAAGTCCATAATGTCCAAGAGTAGGGGAGAAGTTCAAGGAATAAGAATGTTATTTAAAGATGTCAACATAAGTGCCAAAAAACTAAACTAATTATTTGCCAACAAAGCCAAAGGACCCAGGTTCGACTCCCCAGGACCCACATTTGCCAGATGTACAAGGTGGCACATATGTCTGGAGTTCGTTTGCAGTGGCTGGAGGCCCTGACGTGCCCATTTTCTCTCTCTCTTTCTCTCTGTCAAATAAATAAATTAAAATTTAAAAGAGAGAAGATGGGCATGGTGATGCAGACCTGTATATCCCATCACTCAGAAGGTAAAGACAGGAGTTCAAGGTCATCTTCAGCTACATAGGAAGTTCAAGAGCAGCTGGGCTACACGAGACCTTATCTCAAATAAATAAATAAAAACTCATCTAAAACCAAACAAAGAATAAACAAAAAGTAAAAATAACAGGGGGCTGGAGAGAGATCTCAGCAATTTAGGTACTTGATTGCAAAGCCTAAAGGCCCCAGGTTCAGTTCCCTAGTACCCAGGTAAAGCCAGACGCACAGAGTGGTGCATGCATCTGGAATTCATTTACATTGGCAGGAGGCCCTGGTGCACTCCTTCTCTCTGTCTCTCTCTGCTTGAAAATAAATAAATATAAATATGTTAAAAATTAACAAAACATTTTTTTAGTCTTCTAACCATGTTTTTTTCTAGGCAGGATATATGTCTTCAAGTGCTCTGGACTTCAGGAGGTGAGGTGAGTTAAGACAAGGTGTTCTGAGAAGCCCCCTGGCATCTCCCATATGTTATCCCTGGTAAGGGCACACTTCATATTCTATTATCCCATTTTTCCTACTTCTTGCCATACCATTCTTATCATTAGATGAGGCAGCTGAATGAACTAGAAACGTCTATAAACTGATGTTGCCATTCTTGCTATCTTTCTGTGGTTACTTTTGAGCAGAAGGGTAGGGAACAGAACGAGACAGGACAATCACGAATGAAGTGATTCATTCCTCTCTGGGCAGAAATGTCAGTGGCGAAGGCCTTTGCCTTGATTTTATCTAGGCAGTTCTTTTGGAATGATGGATGTTCTTGATTTTGTCTGGGGTCTGTTTTGGTGAGAATAGGACGATCCTATATAGAGAAATCTATTCGGAGAATGGCTCTTGTAGGTTTCTAGCTTTCAGTGATCTGCAAGGATTTGGGGGGGGGGGGGAGAGGAAAAAGAAAGAAAGAAAGATAAACTTCACTTTGAACTATAATTTTGGAGTAGAGTAGACAATAAGGAAGTTTAGTTACACTCTGAAAGTCCACTACTTTTTGGCTGATTATTAATATCATTTATTTTAGTAGTATTTAATTCATTAAGGCTCAGAAAAATGCCTAATGGCTGATTCTTCATATAGAAAATGAGAGTTGAGGGGGCTGGAAAGGTGGCTCAGTGGTTAAGGCACTTTCCTGCAAAGTCTAGTGAGCTGGTTCAATTCCCCAGTACCCACATAAAGCCAGATGCACACTGTGGTGCATATGTCTGGATTTTGTTTTCAGTGAGTGGTTAGATGCCCTGGTGATGCATTCTCTCTATATATCTGTATCTCTATCTGCCCCCCTCTCTCAAATAAATGAACAAATAAAATATAAAAATAGTTTTAAAGAAAAAGAAAATGATAGTTGATCACAGTGACTGCCAACCCCCCTCTAGTCCTTGAATTTCTATGACTTGATAATTCAACAGGAACTTGGGATTTTTTTTCATAAATTTTTCTTATGAAAGAGAGCATAACCCACCCTAAGTTCCATCTGTATGAAAATATAAAACTAAATCCAAGGCCCTTACTGCTTATATGTAAAAGATGAAATTTCTATACTCAACCGAGGAGGCTAAATGGTTGAGGAATAAACAGAAAATACCATGAATGAACGGGAAGTACTTGTTGACATGTCTGTGACTATACTAATCGTGCTTGTGTTTCCTTTTCCAGCATCTCAGCATTTGACATTTGCGCAGGAGTCGGGGAAGGGGTGGCTTACAGTCTTGGAGAGAGACTGCCCCTCCCAGGCCGAATTAATTCCTAAAGAAAATATAATTTACATAGGAATACACCTTCCACATGCAAACCAACTAATTCCAGGCCTGTACTCTCAATCCTTTCTGTAATGCTTTCATGTCACATCAGCATTTCTTCCCTGCAGAATCCTCCCTCGTACCAAGCATGACAGAGTATCCCTGCACCCAAAGCCCATTGAAAGGATTTCAACCGGTTATCTGCCCTGCCTTCTCCTGGGAAGCCCCCTAAAGGCTCTGGCTTCAGTCTTCCCCCCACATTTCCCTCATCCCCCGCTTCTGACTCCTGACCAAACTCCCGGCTTCTGTCTTGTGGCCTGGTAGTTTGGTGTGTTTTTTCAGGCCATGAAGATAATAGATTCTTTCCATGACACTGGCCTCTTTGTGTCTTCTTCCTTCACGCACCTCCACAAATGAAAAAAACAGTGACCTCACTCAGCTTTTGTTGTCTGTGTAAGCCAAGGCTTTCTGTGATGTTTCACAGCTACGGGGAGTTGATTCCCCTGCACGGGACATCATATAACTGATCTCCTGCTTTTAACTCGGCCCCTGTCGCTTTCCGATATTTCATGACAGTATATCAAACCTCTAGGCTGGACCCGACGCTTCATCATAAGTTACTGTCATAAAGCATGAGGTGATAAAGACAGCTAGGAGTAAGGATGGAAAGTGACAGGCAGCTATTATGCAGCTATTATTTATTTCTTCTGGGTAATTAGTCATAGAACCTGCTGTACTGAGGATAGGCCCCTGGTGTTCTCCTTCCATATAAAAGCCAATTTATCATTACCTAATATGAAAGCCTGCTAAAGATAATAGTAATGGCTGTAATTTATCTAGCCTGTGCTGTGTGTCTCTGGCCCTTCATGTCAGGCCTTCAGAGAAGGTCTAATGGTCCCTAATATTGTGAACTAAATTTCCCATAAAAACTCTGCAGCTGCTGCACCTACTTCCAGCAAGGCTGAATGGACTGATAGGACTCCTGTCATTAGGCCGGGTGTGGTGGCACAGGCCTTTCATTCCAGCACTTGGGAGGCAGAGGTAGGAGGATCGCCTGAGTTCAAGGCCACGCTGAGACTACATAGTGAGTTAGTAAATTCCAGGTCAGCCTAGGCTAGAGTGAAACCCTACCTCGAAACAAAAAAACAAACAAACAAACAAACAAACAAACAAACAAAAGACTCCTGTCATCATCACAGAGTGATGGAATGTTGCAGGACCAGAGCCAAACGACCTTGGGCTACCTTTAGCCCCTTAATGACCATTTATTGTCCACCTCTGTGTCTGACCTAACATCCTCATGACTATCATCAGTTGATCAGGTGATACCTTTCTGGAATGTGCAGACTCCCAATGCGCAGTTTCCACCAAGCCAAGGGCTAAGAATGTCATCAGTGGCATCTGAAGCCTATGGTGGAGATTTCCCCACTCTTCTGTTACCAGCCTACCTGATGTCAGCCAATGTATATGAAAGTGCCTGGATTTCTTCTGCAACTATAAAACCTTCATGAAATTGTTTGGAACATGAAATTTGGGGTAACCTAAATCTATGTTCCCAGACCATGGTCACTCATACTTGGCTCCAGAATAAACATCTCTTATCCCCTTTGAGGTGAGAGCTGTATCTTTTGTGTCGACAATGTATTGATGAAAAACCCGAGATGTCAAGAAATTTCTCTTTGTCACACAGCTGTAAGATGGAGAGCTGTTGAGTAAAGGAGAATTCAAATTTGTCTGTCTCTAATCCTGACTTCTTTCTCCCACACCTATGCTGTGGTGGGAATGAATGCCCAAATTCCTCTTCCATCTGGCTGTAAACCACCCATATTATGTATCAGACTTTAAGGACTAGGGCTGGGAACCAAGTGTCTTTGTATTATCATGATCACAGCAGGTTACACAAGAAAATGCCATTTGTTTCTCCTTCCTTCCTTCCCCCTTCCTTCCTTCCTTCCTTCCTTCCTCCTTCCTTCCTTCCTTCCTTCCTTCCTTTCTTCCTTTTCTTTCTTTCTTTCTTTCTTTCTTCTTTCTTTTTTTTTTTTTTTTGGTAGGGTTTTGCTCTAGTCCAGGCTGACTTGGAATTCACTATGTAGTCTCAGGGTTGTCTTGAACTCACGGTGATCCTTCTACCTCAGCCTCCCAAGTGCTGAGATTGAAGGTGTGTGCCACCATGCCTGGCTCTGTTTCTTCTTTCTTAATTTCTGAAAATTTAGAGCTTTGTAGTAAATTCCTTTTACATTAACAATTTTAATTCTTAAAATATGATTATAACTTTGCTAAAAACAATGTATGAGAAATCAATTGTTTATTACCTTGTTAATCCTAAAGTTGACTTGGAATAGCTAAATACTCAAATATTAGTCATATTCAACTGTTATTTTAGCGTTTTTCTTTCATATAATTTCAAAAAGTCAACAAAGAATATGAATTGGTTAACCTTAAAAAGAGCTATCAAGTTGGGCGTGGTGGCGCACAAGTTGGGCGTGGTGGTCCCATCTCTCTGGAGGCAGAGGTAGGAGGATCCCCGTGAGTTCGAGGCCACCCTGAGACAACATAGTGAATTCCAGGTCAGCCTGAGCCAGAGTGAGACCCTACTTCAAAAAACAACAACAACAGAAAAAAACAATCAAACAAACAAACAAACAAAAAGAGCTATCATTTTATTGGCTTGGAATTTAAAGTATGGATAAATGAAATACATCTTTAATAAACAAATGATTTAGGCAAATGCAACATGACGTGGGGGTTTATCCATCCAACCTAGCCAATCACTCCAGCACACATTCCAAAGTAAATGTATGTGTATGTGGTGGCCTCAGTGATTCACTTCACCACCATCGGCCTCAGCTGGGCTGCACTTAAGTACTTATTTATTTATTTATTTATGTATTTATTTATTTATGTCTTTGGGAGAGAGAGAGAAAGAATGGGCATGCCAGGGGCTTTCACCACTTCAAACAAACTCCAGACACATGTGCCACCTTGTACATCTGGCTTATGTGGGTACTGGGGAATTGAATCTGGGTCCCTAGGCTTTGCAGGCAAGTGCCTTAACTGCTCAGCCATCTCTTGAGCCCTTAAGTTATATTTTTGTTGGTGGGATGGACAGATAAAGACAAATCTGTCTCTTGTCAGATCCATCTTTTCACTATATGTTTACAAATCAGATTTTTGGATTCCTAGGAAATGTGACCATGGTACCCCAAAGCCCTTGTCCCATTAACCCTGGAGTCAATTTAGTTATCTTTTTCTTAAAATACTTTATTTTTATTTATTTATTTATTATTTATTTATTTATTTATTTATTTATTTTTGAGAGACAGAGAGAATGGGTGCTCCAGGGCCTCCAGTGGCTGCAAATGAATTCCAGATGCATGCGCCACCTTGTACATCTGGCTTATGTGGGTCCTAGGGAATCAAACCTGGGTCCTTTGGCCTTGCAAGCAAGTGCCTTAACCACTAAGCCATTTCTCTAGCCCCAAGTTAGCTATCTTAACCTACCACTTAGTTCAGGAGTTGTGAAGGTTTTGCATCACCTGGGAAAGGCATGCTTCTGTACCTTGTCTCAGTTTCAACATTTCTCCAGAGATAATCCAAGCCAACATAGTTTATTTTACCTTATAGAAGATTGCCTATAAGAAATTAACTTATTTATGAAATAGCCCAGTTGACTGGAGGGAAATACAATATATACAATTACAAGTCATGGTATGGGCTGGGTGAGGTGGAGTGCGCTTTTAATCTCAGCATTCGGGAGGCAGAAGTAGGAGGATTGCTGTGAGCTCAAGGCTACCCTGAGACTACTTAGTGAATTCCAGGTCAGCCTGAGCTAGAGCGAGACCCTACCTTGAAAAAACAATGTGTATATGTGTATGTGTGTATGTATATGTATGTATGTATATATATATATATATATATATATATATATATATATATATATATATATATATATATATGTATATGGCTGGGCTTGGTGATATACTCCTTTAATGCCAGTACTTGGAGGCTGAGATAAGAGGATTACCATGAGATTGAGGCAATCCTGGGCTACAGAGTGAGTTCCAGGTCAGCCTGGGCCAGAGAGAGACCCTACATTGAAAAATAAAAAACAAAAACCAAAAACAAACAAAAAAAGGTACTGACTGAAAACTAATTAAACTTAAGTGAAAAACTGGCTTTGAATAGAAAATTTTGAATTCAAGGGACAAAGATGGAGGTGGGGGGAGAAATTATGAAAACAAGAAGAGATTTTTCCCCCTTATTTTTGAGGCAAGGTTTTTCTTACCTTTTTTTTTTTTTTTTTTGCTTTATGACGAGCCCTGAGTTTTTAAATCTTCAGACAAACTATCCTTTTGCAGTTATATTATTATTGCAGTCATGAGAGCACTGCTTACAGCTGACTCAGCCGTTCCTTTTTTTGCATCATGTAAAGTGCTTAGCCAGAATTCAGATCATGAAGTGGCAGATTCAAGAGTTCAGGTCATAAATAGATCTTGCAATGTGAATGTAGATAGCCGGTTCAAACTATTGGAAACGCAGCTGAGTAAGCAGTTAAAGGAGGGTGTGTTCCTGCGTGACACCAGTGTATCTGGTTGCTGCCTAGTTAGGTAAAGAGTGAGTCAACTTGCCAGACAAGTCTGACAGAGACTGAGTTAAAGCTCTGAAATTGTGAGAGAGTTCTAATGTCCCGTTCCCATAGGGTGACATTTGTCAGGTTAAAAAAAAAAAAAAAAAAAAGAAAGAAAGAAAGAAAGAAAAAATTGCCAAGGAATTCACTTGTCAACACAATGTAGAATAGGCTGCAGGATTTTCTGATGAAGCAGTTTGGTATCATGCAATTGGTGTCTGCATACTCTGCATGCTTCATCCCTGACTCCTTTACACTGAAAATCCTTAGTGTGCCCCAGTAGTAGGAGGCGATTGCAGAATGACTATATGGATGAACATTCCTAAAATTTATCATGACCTAGACATACATATACATCAATGCTCTGTGCTCATATTTAACCCTTCCCACCACCTTTCCCTACCCCCATAGGTCCCCCGTTCCCCTCTAGTCCTGCTTTCATGTCATATGCATACGTACTCACATTTATGTATGTGTATATATAGTTAAATGTAGGTTATGTATGTGAGAGAAAACATGCAATATTTGCCCGAGTCTGACTTATTTTAACATGGTGATTTCCAGTTCCCACCATTTCTCTGCAAATGCCATAATTTCATTCTTCTTTATGGCTGCATAAAAATATCATTTATATATATATATATATATATATATATAGTTAAATATATATATATTATATAAATTAAGAATATAATATATATTTAAAAATAAATATATAAATATAATAAAATATAAAGATAATAAATACCGTTTTATATATATATGTTCTATATTTTCTTTGTCTGATCATCCATAATAGAAATCAATCAGCTTTAAAGATACATGATCTAGCCAGGCATGGCACCCACCTTTATTTCTCTAGGAGGATCAAATGCCATAATACATAGTGAATTCCAGGTCAGCCTGGGCCAGAGTGAGACCCTACTTCAAAAAACAACAACAACCAAAAAAGCCTTTATTTAAGTACATAATCCTCTCCTACAACCTCCTTTTCTTCCCTTTCCCACCCACTTCCACGGAATTCCCACTTCTTTCCTACTATTCCCTCTTCTATAATGATGTCTTCTTTTTTTTGACAGGAGGAGGTGTTTCTCCAGCATCTATGACAACCTGTTGATAGGCCCATTATTAAGCAGGTCTTGGGCAGATAATGACACCACTTGTGAGGTCATGAATACAAGGACTACTTTGTGCCTGAGAGATGGTGTTTCAAAGCCCTCCCTTTCATCCTTAGCTCTTACACTTACATTCTTTCCCCTATTTTTGCTATAGTCCCTGAGCTATTGGAGGGAGTGATAGAGATGTCTCCTTAAGTGCTGAGCACTCAACTGTTGGCTTCTTCTCAGCAATTTGGTGAGTCTGCCCAGCATTTTCTTAAATCATGGCTACTTCACTGCCACCCTGAAGCATAGATCAGAGAAGGGAAAGAGAGAAATTGGCTTAATTGAGGAAATCACTTCGGAAAATTATAGGAGATAAATCAAGGGCTGCCCGAACAGAATAATCATGAGTTGATTTTATGTATAAAACATGCTAATTATTGAGTTACACACGTCTCCTCTTCTCACTTGTTAGCCTCTTGGTAATTACAGTGCGGGGATTTTTTTTTCTTTTTGTCTTTGCTTCATTTACGTCTATTGCTACATTGAAATCTTTTTTAAAAATATTTTTATTACATGGTGAATTTCAGGTCTGCCTGGGCTAGAGTAAGACCCTACCTCAAAAAAAAAAAAAAAAAAAAAAAAATTTTTTTAATGTTTTTATTCACTTATATGTAAGCAGAGAGACATAAAGCAGAGAGAGAGAGAGAGAGAAGCTAGACAGAAATATTGGGCATGTCACAGGGTCTCCAGCCACTGTGGACTCTAGACTGTGAGTCACCTTGTGCATCTGGCTTTATGTGGGTAGTGAGGAATTGAACCCTGGTCATTAGGCTTTGCAGGCAAATGCCTTAACCACTGAGCCATCTCTCCAGCCTTACTTTGAAATCTTCCTGGTTGCTCTGACCACTTGGGAACTTCCAGCTGTGGGATCCAGGGAACTGTGAAGAATGTGCTGGATGGTAATGAAGTCTCTGCGATGGACTGGGTGCTAACAACAAATTCATCTGGGCCCGCACTTCTATGTTAAGAATCCAGGCTGCACCTGAGTGGAAGGCCTTCAGGTAGCAAAGCTGGGAACACGGAGATGAGCTCCCACAGCTGGTGGCACGTTCAATTACTGTTCGATCCTGCCGGTGGGCTCCGGCAAGTGGCTCCCATACAGTGGACCTGAAAACCGGGGAAAGAAGTGAAGGACACCGCTGGATACTTGACCCCAATGGAAAGTAAAGAGGAGCAGTGAATAACTTCCCCGCAGAAAAATGGGACAAGGATGCTGACAATGCCAGGTGGCTGCCAGAGAGGCTGGTCCAGTTCACGAGGATTGAACATAACGATGCCTCTGCTATTGATGATGTGGACTCAACTCCCGATGATCCACCAATCCTACACCTGGTTGTCAACAAACATATTTGGAAGCTCGCTGCGGCAGTGGGTGAAGTGATAGCCTCCTCTGCTAAGGCAAACAGTAAAAGGAGAGGTATTGGCTTGTGTCTCTCCACCTTATGCGCTAGTGGTGGGACAGTTGAATGTCACTTGGAATGAGGGGATGTTTAATGTGACATGTAAAATTGTACTCTGACTAATTATGCTACCAAAGTAGCCTCTGAAACTCAACTCATGATAGTTAAACAACCACCATTTGCTAGGATTCCTGTTAATGTCATGAAACCTTGGTATGCGGATTGAGGTTTGCAAATATTCACAGAAATGGAACATGCATTAAGTAGACCAAAAAGGATGATAGGATTAATTATTGCAGGAATTTTAGCTTTTATTATGCTTCTGGCTACTGCCACTACTACTGTTGCTTTAGCACAAGAAGTGCAGACTGCATGTTTTGTCAATCAGCTATCAAAAAATGTCTCTCTTGTTTTGGGAATTCAAGAAGACATAGATAGTAAATTAGAACAGAAAACAGATGCTTTATATGATGCGGTTACATATTTGGGGGGAAGAGATACAAGAGTTGAAAATTAGAGCACATTTAGAATGTCATGCAGATTATCAATGGATTTGTGGTACGACCAAAAATATAACAGTCAACATCATTGGGAAAAAGTAAAAATGCATTTACAAGGAATATGGCATAATGCAAATATATCTCTAGATTTGATTCAATTGCATCAAGAAGTTCTAATGCTAAAAAACACAGAGCTTGATTTTGATGCACCTAAGACAGCAAATGATATCTTGGAAAAATTAAGAGCCTCCCTACTTTCATGGCTGTCATGGTCTTCATTTACTTCCTGGATAGGAAGTATCACAGCTTTGGGTATCTGTATCGTATGTAGTGTCTGCTTACTCCCACCAATAATTGGCCATGTCATCTGCTCGCCTTGGGTCATTAAAGCTGAGGTATATAATGTCTGTCTCCAGATGCTACCATAAAGAGGATGTTCTCCCCTGCAGTGGCTGGTAGTCAAAGATGGGTAAGATTCGAGTTAGGTCAACCTAAGACAGGGCATGAATGACATTCATGTGCCAATGACGGGTAAGGCCTAAATAAAGTAGAGAACAACCTAAGACAGGCACAGTCTTTCTGCACCCTAGCCTAGAAGGGTGTAGTTTCTTAAAAATAATTTAAAAAGGGATATGTCAGGAGCCATTTGCCTGAACACCCGTTTTTTTCATGGCCTGGTACATTTTTACAGTGGGCTAATGAGAAGCAGGATGTCTTCCAAGCACAAGATTAGAGACCTGCTGAGGCTCTGGGAACTGAGAAGGGAGTATCTTTTGACCTTGAGGCCAAATTTGACTGTTCTTTGATTCAAGAAATCCAGTGAAAAATGTTATGATTGTTCTGCTTGCATTCTTATGCTCTGAGAAGAAGTAAGTATAAAAAAGCTAAACTAAATAAAAATAAAGTCAGGCCTCAGTATTCAGTAAAAAAATAAAAATTAAAAAAAAATCTTCCTGGTGGCATTTGCTCTCCATAAGAGAAAGAGTGTACACGTATCTGTTAACAATGGGAGTTAGAGTGCTGTGATCAAGAGCATGGCTTCTAGTCCCCACAGGAGGGGCGAGGCTGAAGTGGGACACTGACGACCAGCAGGGGCGGCACATGCACCTGATTCATCATGTGACCAGTGAGAGCCTTTGCCGCAGTCATGCCCTACACGTAAGAAATAGTCAAGAGAATTGTGCGAATATCCTTGGGTAAATGTCAGAGATCAGATTTAGTTCTTGTCCCATGCAGTAATTTCACGTTAAGTCTTGCCACCGTTTCCCAAATATTTCCAATTATTTATTTGAATCAGAGATGTACACATCTGCAGTGAGTCCTTTTCTCTACCACCCCATGGATTTTACCGAAAACTGCAGTCATGAACTATTCACGTCAACAGACGATCACGTTATTTGCAATTATTCATTTAATTTTTTCCAAAAAACTGACATACATTGTTACCTTTTTTTTGTTTTTGTTTTTTCCAAGGTAGGGTCTCACTCTAGCCCAGGCTGACCTGGAATTTACTACGTAGTCTCAGGGTGGCCTTGGATTCATGGCGATCCTTGTACCTCTGCCTCCCAAGTGGTGGGATTAAAGGCACCACCACGCCCAGCTCACTCTTACATTTTTAAAAAATATACCATAGGTTAATCACAAAAATTCCATGGACATCTAGATCTCTTTTAAGAATTTTTTTAAAAAAAGATTTTATTTATTTGAGAGACAGACGAGAAGACGAGGCAGATATATAGAGAGAATGAACAAGACAGGCCCTCCAGCCACTACTATTACTCCATCTGGAGATGAACTCCAGATGCATGCGTCACCTTGGGCATCTGGCTTATGTGGGTCCTGGGGAATTGGCCATGGTTTCTTTGGCTTTGCAGGCAAATGTCTTAACCACTAAACCATCTCTCCAGCCCCGTGAAAATCTTCTTTTATGATGCCCTCTGTAAGTCATATTTTCTTCTTCCAAATCTTTGCCAACCATTATCTTTTTGTTTTTAGTCTAATGTTTGTCTCACACTGATCTTTTCTTTTTTTTAATTTTTTAAAATTTATTTGCAAGCAGAGAGAGAGCAATAGAAGAGAGGCAGACAGAGAACGGGCACACCAGGGCCTCTAGCCACTGCAAACGAACTCCAGATGCATGTGCCCCTCGTGCATCTGGCTTATGTGGATCCTGGAGAGTCGAACTAGGATCTTTTGGCTTTGCAGGCAAATGCCTTAACCACTGAGCCATCTCTCCAGCCTTACTTTGAAATCTTCCTGGTTGCTCTGACCACTTGGGAACTTCCAGCTGTGGGATCCAGGGAACTGTGAAGAATGTGCTGGATGGTAATGAAGTCTCTGCGATGGACTGGGTGCTAACAACAAATTCATCTGGGCCCGCACTTCTATGTTAAGAATCCAGGCTGCACCTGAGTGGAAGGCCTTCAGGTAGCAAAGCTGGGAACACGGAGATGAGCTCCCACAGCTGGTGGCACGTTCAATTACTGTTCGATCCTGCCGGTGGGCTCCGGCAAGTGGCTCCCATACAGTGGACCTGAAAACCGGGGAAAGAAGTGAAGGACACCGCTGGATACTTGACCTCAATGGAAAGTAAAGAGGAGCAGTGAATAACTTCCCCGGAGAAAAATGGGACAAGGATGCTGACAATGCCAGGTGGCTGCCAGAGAGGTTGGTCCAGTTCACGAGGATTGAACATAACGATGCCTCTGCTATTGATGATGTGGACTCAACTCCCGATGATCCACCAATCCTACACCTGGTTGTCAACAAACATATTTGGAAGCTCGCTGCGGCAGTGGGTGAAGTGATAGCCTCCTCTGCTAAGGCAAACAGTAAAAGGAGAGGTATTGGCTTGTGTCTCTCCACCTTATGCGCTAGTGGTGGGACAGTTGAATGTCACTTGGAATGAGGGGATGTTTAATGTGACATGTAAAATTGTACTCTTACTAATTGTGCTACCAAAGTAGCCTCTGAAACTCAACTCATGATAGTTAAACAACCATCATTTGCTAGGATTCCTGTTAATGTCATGAAACCTTGGTATGCGGATTGAGGCTTGAAAATATTCACAGAAATGGAACATGCATTAAGTAGAACAAAAGAATGATAGGATTAATTATTGCAGGAATTTTAGCTTTTATTATGCTTCTGGCTACTGCCACTACTACTGTTGCTTTAGCACAAGAAGTGCAGACTGCATGTTTTGTCAATCAGCTATCAAAAATGTCTCTCTTGTTTTGGGAACTCAAGAAGACATAGATAGTAAATTAGAACAGAAAACAGATGCTTTATATGATGCGGTTACATATTTGGGGGAAGAGATACAAGAGTTGAAAATTAGAGCACATTTAGAATGTCATGCAGATTATCAATGGATTTTGTGGTACGACCAAAAATATAACAGTCAACATCATTGGGAAAAAGTAAAAATGCATTTACAAGGAATATGGCATAATGCAAATATATCTCTAGATTTGATTCAATTGCATCAAGAAGTTCTAATGCTAAAAAACACAGAGCTTGATTTTGATGCACCTAAGACAGCAAATGATATCTTGGAAAAATTAAGAGCCTCCCTACTTTCATGGCTGTCATGGTCTTCATTTACTTCCTGGATAGGAAGTATCACAGCTTTGGGTATCTGTATCGTATGTAGTGTCTGCTTACTCCCACCAATAATTGGCCATGTCATCTGCTCGCCTTGGGACATTAAAGCTGAGGTATATACTGTCCGGCTCCAGATGCTACCATAAAGAGGATGTTCTCCCCTGCAGTGGCTGGTAGTCAAAGATGGGTAAGATTCAAGTTAGGTCAACCTAAGACAGGGCATGAATGATGACATTCATGTGCCAATGACGGGTAAGGCCTAAATAAAGTAGAGAACAACCTAAGACAGGCACAGTCTTTCTGCACCCTAGCCTAGAAGGGTGTAGTTTCTTAAAAATAATTTAAAAAGGGATATGTCAGGAGCCATTTGCCTGAATGCCCATTTTTTCATGGCCTGGTACATTTTTACAGTGGGCTAATGAGAAGCAGGATGTCTTCCAAGCACAAGATTAGAGACCTGCTGAGGCTCTGGGAACTGAGAAGGGAGTATCTTTTGACCTTGAGGCCAAATTTGACTGTTCTTTGATTCAAGAAATCCAGTGAAAAATGTTATGATTGTTCTGCTTGCATTCTTATGCTCTGAGAAGAAGTAAGTATAAAAAAGCTAAACTAAATAAAAATAAAGTCAGGCCTCAGTATTCAGTAAAAATAAAAAATAAAAATAAATCTTCCTGGTGGCATTTGCTCATCGTAATAGAAAGAGTGTACACGTATCTGTTAACAGTGGGAGTTAAAGTGCTGTGATCAAGAGCATGGCTTCTAGTCCCCACAGGAGGGGCGAGGCTGAAGTGGGACACTGACGACCAGCAGGGGTGGCACATGCACTTGATTCATCATGTGACCAGTGAGAGCCTTTGCCGCAGTCACGCCCTACACGTAAGAAATAGTCAAGAGAATTGTGCGAATATCCTTGGGTAAATGTCAGAGATCATATTTAGTTCTTGTCCCATGCAGTAATTTCACGTTAAGCCTTGCCACCGTTTCCCAAATATTTCCAATTATTTATTTGAATCAGAGATGTACACATCTGCAGTGAGTCCTTTTCTCTACCACCCCATGGATTTTACCGAAAACTGCAGTCATGAACTATTCACGTCAACAGACGATCACGTTATTTGCAATTATTCATTTAATTTTTTCCAAAAAACTGACATACATTGTTACCTTTTGTTTTTGTTTTTGTTTTTTCCAAGGTAGAGTCTCACTCTAGCCCAGGCTGACCTGGAATTTACTATGTAGTCTCAGGGTGGCCTTGGATTCATGGCGATCCTCCTACCTCTGCCTCCCAAGTGGTGGGATTAAAGGCACCACCACGCCCAGCTCACTCTTACATTTTTAAAAAATATACCATAGGTTAATCACAAAAATTCCATGGACATCTAGATCTCTTTTAAGAATTTTTTAAAAAAAGATTTTATTTATTTGAGAGACAGACAAGGAGAAGACGAGGCAGATATATAGAGAGAATGAACAAGACAGGCCCTCCAGCCACTACTATTACTCCATCTGGAGATGAACTCCAGATGCATGCGTCACCTTGGGCATCTGGCTTATGTGGGTCCTGGGGAATTGACCATGGTTTCTTTGGCTTTGCAGGCAAATGTCTTAACCACTAAACCATCTCTCCAGCCCCGTGAAAATCTTCTTTTATGATGCCCTCTGTAAGTCATATTTTCTTCTTCCAAATCTTTGCCAACCATTATCTTTTTGTTTTTAGTCTAATGTTTGTCTCACACTGATCTTTTTTTTTTTAAATTTTTAAAATTTATTTGCAAGCAGAGAGAGAGCAATAGAAGAGAGGCAGACAGAGAACGGGCACACCAGGGCCTCTAGCCACTGCAAACGAACTCCAGATGCATGTGCCCCTCGTGCATCTGGCTTATGTGGATCCTGGAGAGTCGAACTAGGATCCTTTGGCTTTGCAGGCAAACGCCTTAACCACTAAGCTATCTCTCCAGCCCCACACTGATCTTTTCACCAAGTGCTTTCAAGTCAGTGCAAGTTATAGAAAGACATATACACATAATCTAAATGGAAAATTTTAAATACAAAATAAAACCACATCTTTGCTTATTTAATTTTATAATCAGGGACTATTCCTACTTTTCTCATAGCAAAGCTGAGGTAGTATGACTAGGGCTGTGAGACTAGATAAGAATCCACAGCCTGACTCAACTTCAGCACAGGTTTAAGTGGCCTTGTTAATTCTTTCCTTCAAAATTTTTGTCCCCATAATTTTTTTGATATTTTATTCTTATTTATTTGAAAGAAAGAGGCAGACAGAGAGATGGAGAGAGAATGGGCACACCAGGGCCTCTAGACATTGCAAACAAACTTCAGACACATGCGCTACCTTGTGCACCTGGCTTTACATGGGTACTGGGAAATTGAACCTGGGTCATTTGGCTTTGCAGGAAAGGGTCTTAATGGCTACGCCATCTCTCCAGCCCTCCCCATAATGTTTTTGACATTCATCCATGCATGATAATTGATATTTTCTGATATAATTTGCATATACAGTTTATTTGCCCACTTTCCTATTAGTGGAAATTTAGCTTTTAATGCTGTGATAATGTTGCTATGAGCATCCATGTGCACATCTGTCTGTATTTGTATGGGCCTTTTTTTTCTCCCACAGTGAGCTACTGGGAGATGAAAGTGACATCAAAGCCTTCTGCTTATAGAGTAAGGACTCTATCAAGTACTTTTAAAATTTATTTATTTATTTATTTATTTGAAAGAGAGAGAATGGGCATGCCAGGGCTTCCAGCCACTGCAAAAGAACTCTAGATACATGTGCCTCCTTTGTGCATCCAGCTTACATGGGTCCTGGAGTGTCAAACTGGGATCCTTTGGCTTTGCAGGCAAACACTTTAACCACTAAGCCATCTCTCCAGACCTGTGTGGGCCTTTTGTTTTGTGTTGCTTGTGGAAGCAGGGTGTCATTATGTGGCCCAGGCTGGTCTCAAACTCTCAGTCCTCCTGCTTTAACCTTAGAAGTGAATGTGTGCATTTATTTATCCCAAGTAGGTACAAAGGAGTGAAATGGCTAGGTCATACGATATGTTCATGCTTGGCTTTTATGGCAGTGTTTTTTCTATAGGGATTGTACTATTTTACATCTCTTGTAACAATGAGTGAGAATTCCAACTGCTCTGCATTTGATGTTGCCTATGCCTCTGATTTTAATATATGATGCCAGATCGATTTCATTGTTATTGTTGTTTAGAAAGTAGCTCAGAGCTGGGTGTGGTGGTACACACCTTTTATTTTATTTTATTTTATTTTATTTTATTTTATTTTATTTTATTTTATTTTATTTATATATTAGAGTCAGAGAGAGGGAGAGGGAGAGAGAGAGTGAGTGAGAATGGCACGCCAGGGCTTCTAGCCACTGCAAACGAACTCCAGACACATGCGCCGCTATATGCATCTGGCTTATATGGGACCTGGGGAATTGAACCAGGGTCCTTAGGCTTCACAGGCATGCACCTTAACTGCTAAGCCATCTCTCCAGCCCCAGTGGTACACACCTTTAATCCCAGCACTCTAGAGACAGAGGTAGGAGGATCATTGTGAGTTCGAGGCCAGCCTGGGACTAAAGAGTGAGTTCCAACTTGGGCTAGAATGAGACTTTACCTCAAAAAGAAGAAAGAAAGAAAGAAAGAAAGAAAGAAAGAAAGAAAGAAAGAAAGAAAGAAAGAAAGAAAGAAAGAAAGAAAGAAAGAAGGAGAGAGAGAGAGAAAAAAAAGAAAGGATGAGGGGAAAGGGAGGGAAGGAAGGAGGGAGAGAGGGAGGAGGGAAGGAAAAAGACAAGAAAAGATGTTCAGTACATGAGTTTTCTGCTAGTCGTTAGTGTAAAGATTTCCAGGTTATTCTAAAACTGACAACCTAAACCCACTTGCCACCAATGCTTATCAAAATTAAGCTGCACAAATCTGGTGGTACGTGCTTATAAATTGGAGCACTCAGGAGGCTGACGCAGAAGGATTGGGAGTGCAAGGAGAGCTTGGGCTACATAGCAAGACCCTTTCTTAAAGGTTGCTGTTTTTTTCCCCTAGATCTAAAAAATACTTAAGAAATCAGATGTGACTCTTTCGTTTTTGTTGATATTTAAATTTCATCCCTGGGGTAGAACTAAGTATCTGCAAACTTTTCATTTACTATCTCTTCTTTTAAGTTTTTTTTTTTTTTTGGATTCCTCTTGGTGTAAGCTGCACTGTCCGAAGCAGTCACAAAAAAAGCTCAGTGTGTAGTCATGATAAGAAATTTAATAAAGACATAATCTATTGCCTTCAATAATTCTCCTCAATTCTCTTGGAGTTCAATGCTAGGAACATCTGTACTCACCCTTCTTGAGTCACTCGAACTTTGTGTTTGTTTGTTTGCTGATTCTCTGCTCACTAGGAAGCTTTGATCATAGAAACTGTAATCTAGCTATCTTCCAATGATTTCAGGTGTATTCCACTTTGTGTATTTCCCTCGGGTTTTGTTTACAGTGCCATCCTTGGTTTCCCATTTATTTCTCTCTCCTATTTTGAGTAGTTCTTCAAATGATTTCTAAGCTGGGGCTGGTTCATAAATCAAATGAACCTAGGCTAGTTTGGTATGCTGTTTAAAGCATTAATTATTTGGATAAAATTGGCTAATCAGAAAAGTTGAAACAGATGAATCATGAAAGCAGGTCTAAGTACCATTCTTTTATAATTAGGGTAATTAGAACCATTAGATTCATTTAATAGTACCAACATTATTCACAGTATCCAAAAGAAGGACACAACCTGAGTGTCCACCAATAGATGAATGGATACACAAATTGTCACATGAACCTATTATGAAATATCATTCTGTCATAAAGAGGAATGAAATTCTGATACATGTTGCAACATGGGTTAACATTAAAGATACTATAGTCACAAAATGGCCTGGATATCCATGACCTCGCAGTGCCTGGCACTACCTACACAGACCATATAATATAATAGGAAAAGATGATGACTTCAAAATAAAAGAGAGGCCGGGCGTGGTGGCACACGCCTTTAATCCCAGCACGCGTGAGGCAGAGGGGATATGATTGAGAGTGGAGTTGTGAAGGGAAAAGTGAGGGGGGAGGGAACTACCATGGTTTATTGTCTACAATTATGGAAGTAATCAGTAATAAAAATAAATAAATAAAGACACTATACTAAGAAAAAGAACCAGACCCCAAAAGATGAGATTTCATACAATTCCCCTTATATGAGATATTCAGAATAGATAAATTCCCAGGGACAGGAAGTACAATAGAAGTTATAAGAGCTGCCAGGCGTGGTGGGGCACACCTTTAATCCCAGCACTCAGGAGACAGAGGTAGGAGGATCACTGTGAGTTCGAGGCCACCCTGAGACTACATAGTGAATTCCAGGTCAGCCTGAGCTAAAGTGAGACCCTAACTCAGAAAAAAACAAAACAAAAAAAAGAAGTTACCAGTGCGGGTGGGGCGGGCACTGAGGGGCGTTATTGTTTAGTGGTGATCGTTTCTACTTACCATGATGAAAGCGTCTTGGAAGTAAGAAATAAGTAATACTGATGATCACACAATATTATGAATGCTCATAATTCTACACCTAAAATTAGTAAAATAATAAAATTTCATATTATGTACATTTTCCACAATAAAAAAACAAGTTAGATGCTATTATTTCACGATTTCAGTAATCTGAACTGTCAGTCTTTTAGGGAGTTGTCATAATTGTCCTTCTGTTTCTTCACAAGTCATCCTTGCCACCCATCCATGCCACCTCACTGATTGCAGAGATGCTCATGCTTGCTAAAGGGGACAATGCTGTAATAGGGAGTCACACTTAAGGGCACATGATCACAGGAGCACTATTATGTAAACTGCAGATATGACTCGAAATACACCACAAAGACTAAGACTTTACAACAATCGTCATGGCTTGAAACTCTGTGCGTCCCACAACATTTACAAAGAGAAAGGACTGTACGGAAAGACAGGATCTGATTCTAGACACCCAGAGTGTCTGAGCAAGGGCAGAAGGATGCCTGATACTGTGGAGAACGAGAGTCCATCTCAGAGGTCAGAGCAGTGGCATAAGGAGCCATGGATAGAGGCACACAGGAAGTGCAAGTGGAAGGCTATCTACTCTCCCTAAACTAGTGAGCTCCAGATTCAGGGAGAGACTCTGTCGCACAAATAAGAGAAGAACAACTGAGGAAGACACCCAATATTGACCTCTCACCTACACACATACACACACATGCACGCACACACACACGCATGCACAAACAGGCATACATGCATGCACACACACCACATAATACATACACATGCAAAAAGTGTTTTGAATAATGAAAAAAATATAGTTAATTTCAATGTCCAAGAATATTAAAATGCATCTATCAAAATAACATGGAACCATTAAAATGCTGTTGTAGGGGCTGGAGAGATGGCTTAGGGGTTAAGGCGCTTGCCTCCAAAGCCTAAGTACCCAGGTTTGATTCCCCAGTACCCATGAGCCAGATGCACATGGTGGCACATGCATCTAGAGTTTGTTTGTAGTGGCCATAAGGCCCCAGAGTACCTAATCTCTCTCTCTCTGTCTGTCTCTCTTCTTTCTGTCTGTGCTCATAAATAAATAAATAAAATATTTTTGTAACGGTACCATATAAAATGCTGTTGTGGAAGAGTTTGTATTTGCATGTAGAGATGCTTCCACTTTTGTATATAGTATAGCCTGTGCCTTGGGTAGACAGTTCAGAAGTACTCAAGTCTCATTCCTGCTTACCCAAGCACTCCACTGAAAATGAAAAGGAAATCAACGTTTTATGCCTAAACCTGTGTTACTTGTATGTTGATTGCAGAGTGATTCTTTTGGGTAAAGGTGGTCTTTCTTTTGTTTATTTCATCACATGTTGCTGAAGTGTTTTGTTACCTTTATTTGACAGAAATAATTCTCTTATAAAGTATTACATGAATGAAGAGGCAAAAGACTGTGTGTATATGTGTGTATACATACATATATACATATATACATATATATATATATATACATATATACATATATATATATATATATATTTATTTATTTATTTATTTATTTGCAAGCACAGAGAGACAGAGAGGGTATTCTAGGGCCTCCAGCTGCTGCAAATGAACGCTAGACATATATGCCACCTTGTGGGCACTAGGGAATTGAACTTGCGTTCTTAGGCTCTACAGGAAAGTACCTCAACAGTGGAGTCATCTCTCTGGCACCAAAGACTATTTTTTTAAGATATATTTGGTTTTTCGAGGTTGGGTCTCACTCTAGCCCAGGCTGACCTGGAACTCACTATGTAGTCTCAGGGTGGCCTTGAACTCATGGCAATCCTCCTACCTCTGCCTCCTCGGTGCTGGGATTAAAGGTGTGCACCATCATGCCCGGCTTGGTATTTATTTATTTATTAGAGACAGAGAGGGAGAGAGAGGGAGAATGGGCATGCCAAGGCCTCTAGCCACTGCAAACAAACTCCAGATGCATGTGCCACCTTGTGCATATGGCTTACGTGGGACTTGGAGAATCGAACCTGGGTCCCTAGGTTTTGCAGGCATGCACCTTAACCACTAAGCCCAAAGACTGTATGTCAAGAGGCATGCTAAGTAATGAATACCATGTTCATTCATTCATTCAAAACTTACTTGCACACCCTTGGCTTGCATATTGGACAGCTTGGTGGTTTGATTCAGCTGTCCCCCATAAACTTAGGTGTTCTGAATGCTAGGCCCCCGGCTGTTGGCAATTTGGGAACCATTGCCTCCTGGAGACATTGTATTGTTGGGGGTGGGTATTATAGCCAGCTTCCCCTGGCCAGTGTTTGGCACACTCTCCAGTTGCTGTTGTCGATGTGATGTTATCCAGGAGGTGATGTCCACTCTCTGCTTATACCATTGTTTTCCCTTGCCATCATGGAGCTTCCCCTCGAGTCCATAAGCCAAAATAAAACCTTTTTTGGCCCACAAGTTGCTCTTGGTTGGGTGATTTCTGCCAGCGATGTGAATCTGTCTGCAATAGAGAGTCAGTGCCAGACAGTCTCCTGCTTAGAGGCGGCACACATTCTAGAGGAGGAGAGAGGGCAGACCATCAATAGGTAAACTATACAAGCTTGTAGGTACTAATCAATACTATTAAACAGTGAACAGAGCGAGCTGGCAGAGGTGACTGCTCTAGATGAATAGTCTCCAAGACACACATATATGAGTAGCCAAACATGGAGACTAGCAGGAGGCATTGTGTTAGTCCTATCATGAACACATAGCCACGTTACATCTCACCATTTATGGACACATGCTCTGTGTTGGGTATGGAGGGGTGCAGGTAATATATTATGCTGTTGGAAGAGAGTGTCAATAAATGTCACTCTTGACTCTTCTTCCATCACCTGCAATCAGACCACTCTGTATTTCACAGAAACGCCAGGAAAAAAAATCACCAGGCTGTTTGCTCAGATTAGAGGGATCCACCCCCTTGACATCATGACATGACACTGACATTTCTGAATGTGTTGGGCTGCATTCAGAGCTATCCTGGGATGCATGTGGCCTGCAGGCCCCAGGTTGGAAAGACTTGGTTTAGGGTTTACAAAATGAGCTTCAAAATTGTCGTGTTCAAGAAAGTTATATATGATGCTATCAAAAGAACGTGTCAAATGTCATTCTTGACTCTTCAGTCAGCTGCAATCAGACCACTTTGTATTTCACAGACACTCCAGACTCTTTTCTAAGTGGACTTAGCCCCAAAGTTGCTGTCTCCAATGGAGATGCCTGACACTGGCAAGAGAGAAAGGCTATGATATGTGTTTACCCTGCCCAGGCCAAGACAGTACCTCCCTTTCCTCACCCAGTCCATGCCAGGCTAGAGGAGGAGGTACCCACTCCTTTGCTAGAGATCTACAATGCAATTATTTATTTATTTATTTTGTGGAGGAGACATTGGGACCTTTTGCCCCTATAAACAAACACCAGACACTTGCACCACTGGCTTATGTGGGCAGCTTGGGAATTGAACCAGGGTTGGCATGCTTTGCAAACAAGTGCCATTAGCCACTGACCCATCTCCCTAGCCCATACAATGCATTTAAACCATCCATTCAACACGATCCACAGAGCTGCTTCCACGTGCCAGGAGAGAGCTTGGGGCCTGGTGGTAGGGGCAGACAGTTAAACATGGAATTGTGCTATATGAAGATGCTGGGGATACGGAATGAGGGTCCCTCACTTGCCCTGGAGGTGCCAGGAAGGGCTTCCCAGAGAAAGTGAAGCTGGGCTGAGAAGCAAAGAAGGAATCAGTGGAGGCATGTAGTAAGATGGAGGAAAGAGGGTTCTTAGCATGGAAACCCCTGCAGGGTCAGGTTCTGTGCTGCTTGAGAAATTGAAAGCTCAGGGTATGGGGACAGAGGTGGGAGAATGTGAGCCAGAAATTGTGTGATGTTCACCTATCTTGCCTTCAATAAAGTTTTTCAAACATATGCAAAGGGGAGCAAAAAATAACAACAGACCCCCTTCCCTGTCCCCAGCTCACGTTAGTCTTATCCACAATTTGCCCAGTGTGCCAATCTTCTCTGCCCTTCTGCCTAGACATCTCATTTCATCTGTATTTTTTTTTGTATTTTAGAGAGAGTGAGACAGGCAGCAGACAGACAGAGACCTCAGCCACTGCAATCAAAGTCCAGGCACTTGCACCACCTAGTGGGCACACATGACCTTGAGCTTGCCTCACCTTTATGCATCTGGATTACGTGGGATCTGGAGAGTCCAACATGGGTCCTTAGGCTTCACAGGCAAGTGTCTAAACTGCTAAGCCATCTCTTCAGCCCTGGAGATTCTTTTTGTTTATTCAAGGCAGGGTCTCCCTGTTGGGGTCCCCCCCAAGGCCAGCTCAGGAGGGACGATAGGGTCTCTGCCGAATTGGGGCGAGCAGCGCGGAGTCACAACACAGACTCCGGGAGTTGGGTGAAAGCAGAAGCGAGAATCCACAAACTCGTTTATTCAGGAAGTGTACATGGGTTTTAAGGGGCTGTTAATCCTTGTATGGGGTGGTCCCCTTTTGGTGACCAATGACAGCTTGTCTCTGGACAGAACATCTCATAGTAGGCTTCTCGCGAGCATGGGGCTGTAACTGTTGTCACATCACGCCTGCGCAAACGCCATTTTTACAGAAGCCACTTCCTGTTGTCTTCTGCCATGCGGTCTGGCTAGGACCAGGCCTGTATTGTGCCATACGTATCCTCCTTTTTGTTTTTATTATTGGCAACCCTGAGAGGTATGGTTTATTGCCAAGCCATTGTTGAACCCAGGCCCCAAGGGATCATCATACGTGACAGTGCCTGTCTTAGGTTGTTCCATCTCATGGAGTCTTACCCGTCAAGGGCCAAATGCCACCTAGGTGAGAAAACCCGAGGGGGATGGCCTGGTATGGCTTTTGGAATGAGGTCTGGCTAGGGGCTGTTGGGGTCCCCCCCAAGGCCAGCTCAGGAGGGACGATAGGGTCTCTGCCGAATTGGGGTGAGCAGCGTGGAGTCACGACACAGACTCCGGGAGTTGGGTGAGAGCGGAGCGAGAATCCACAAACTCGTTTATTCAGGAAGTACACATGGGTTTTAAGGGGCTGTTAATCCTTGTATGGGGTGGTCCCCTTTTGGTGACCAATGACAGCTTGTCTCTGGACAGAACATCTCGTAGTAGGCTTCTCGCGAGCATGGGGCTGTAACTGTTGTCACACATCAGCCTGCGCAAAACGCCATTTTTACAGAAGCCACTTCCTGTTGTCTTCTGCCATGCAGTCTGGCTAGGACCAGGCCTGTATTGTGCCATACATCTCCCTCTGGTCCAGGCTAATGTGGGACTCACTCTGTAGCCCCAAGCTGGCCTCCAACTCTCAACAATCCTCCTACCTCAGTGACCCCAAGTACTGGGGTTAAAGAGATGTTCCTCCACACCTGGCTTCATCTGCAAATTTTTTATTCATTCTATATTCATTTTATCTTCATTCCTAATACAGTTTATACCTTCTTATGCTAAACACTTAAGTAAATACTTTGATTTGTTTTCTGAACCAGTGGACCAATATTGAATGGAAGAAAGAAAGGCAGGCAGAAGCCCCACAGAGAAAAGGCTTGTCCTTCATGATGGAATTTGGTCTCTGTTCTGAGGGCACCTGGAACTCAGGATAGGATCTTGAACCAGAAGGTGACATTAAGTGGTCATTCTACAGAAATGTGGAGGAGGGAGTGGCTGTGGTAGCTGCATCTGCAGAGAGCTTTTTTGGAGACTCTGGTAGAGATCCAGGGAAGAAGGTAAGAAATTAGGCGATCTGGAAGGGAAAGGGAGAAAGTTAAAATAGACTAAGAGGAAGGAAAGTGGCCAGCGAACAAAGACGAGCAGTGAGTCAGAGAGAGATGAAGTTTAAGAGGGGACGATGCTGAGAAATCCCCATGGGGAGAGGACAGAGCACAAAAGGCCTGAAAGGTTTGTACCTGTCATTCTCACAGTGTCATGCCAGGCAAATGTCTGCCTAGAGGAGCGCTCCCCATTTCCTGCCAGTTGTCTTTGCCTCAATGGGCCAAGTGCCAGCAACACTCAAAGGGAAGAGTATGGTGTTGACATCTGATCCAAGGAGGGAGGGTGAGAGGGGGGAAAAGTGAAGTTATGGCAGTTCTCGGGATTTTGTGGGTATCCAAGGAGTATCTAGACAATGCAGGGGAAGATAGGATCCAAACAGGAACTAGGGTGGGAGGTAGGGGAACCCACAAAGAATTTTTGGCTAACTGGGAACTAGTTCAGAGCCAGGTCCTCCTCCCAAAAGGAACTGGAGTGGGAATGCGTGCCAGAGCTCTGGGCAGAAGACCTGTGTCCCTGGCACCTCTGAGTTGTGTCTAATAGAATGCCACTTCTCAGCCTCCTCAGAGGCTGGTGCAGGCACGGGGCAGCCACTTTGTCTGCAAGCACACACTGTGCTCCAGATATGGGAGCTACTTGTATCTAGAACATTCTGTGAGAGTGTTGGGCTCAGGGCCTTGGTGAAACAGAGTTTGCCAGAGAGCAATCCATAGAACCCAAAGCTGGACAGACAAGGTGCCATTGTGTGAGAGATTTCTATTTTCTTTTCTTTTTTTAATTTTTAAAAAGATTTTTATTTATTTATTAGAGACAGAGAGAGGGAAAGATAGAGAGGGAGAGTGAGAATGGGCGCTCCAGGGCCTCTGGGCACTGCAAACAAACTCCAGATGCATGCGTCCCCTTGTGCATCTGGCTTACGTGGGACCTGGAGAATCAAACCAGGGTCTTTAGGCTTGGCAAGCAAATGCCTTAACTGTTAAGCCATCTCTCCAGCCCAGAGATTTCTATTTTCTAAACTGTAAAGATTGAGTGACGTATTATGAACATCATTTGTTTTAGAGTTGGCAAAACATGGGGGTTCTCCTCTGTGAGCCAGCCTGTGCTGCGAAAGATTTCCACACAATATAAAAACCACTCTGCTCAGTTCTTCCTGTGGTCTGAGGACAACCAAGTCCTTTGAGGGTGTGTAAGTTGTCGGTCCACATCCACTTATTGGGTGCCATGGAGCTCTGGCTGCTCCTCAGCATGGATGGACTAGGATGTGTTTTTGCCTTTCTTCAGTTTTTTTTTCTTTTCTTTTCTTTTCTTTTCTTTTCTTTTCTTTTCTTTTCTTTTCTTTTCTTCTCTTCTCTTCTCTTTTCTCTTTCTTTCTTTCTTTCTTTCTTTCTTTCTTTCTTTCTTTCTTTCTTTCTTTCTTTTGAGACAAACCCAACAGACTGGTCTTTTATGAACGAGACATAGAGAGAGAGAGCACATTGGCTCACTAGGGCATCCAGCCACTGTAATTGAACTCCAGACACATGCACCACCTTGTGCACATGTGTGACCTTGTGAATGTGTCACCTTGTGCATCTGGTTTATGTGGGATCTGGGGAGTTGAACGTGAGTCCTTAGCAGGCAAGCACCTTAACCCGCTAAGCCATCTCTCCAGCCTTTTCTTCAGTTTTCATTGGCACCAGAAAGAGGTTGCTGCATACAACCATGCTTGTTTCACAGACTCCACTTCCCTTGAGTGATGGCTAACTCAAGATGAGTTTGGTGGGCCTGTTGAAGCAATTACTCTGACCTTTGTTCCCTAACTTCTATAGTTCAGGTCTTAAGCATTCCCCCAAAGTCCAGGTGCTGAAGGCTTGTTTGACTGTAGAAACCTGGAGAGGTAGACCTAGCAGGTCTTCAGGTCATTGAAGTGTGCCCTTGGAGGGGAGTAGTAAGACCTCAGTCCTTTATTCTTGCTCTCTTTTGCTTCTGAGCCACCACACATTCCCATCATGCTATGCTGCCTCACCACAAGCCCAAAGAGCTGCGGCCAACTGATCATGGATTGAAACCTCTAAAACTGTGAGCCAGAGCAAACCTTTGTTCTTTTTATTTTTTTTTTCAAGAGAGAGAGACAGAGAGAGAGGGAGAGGGAGACAGATAGAGATGGGCACACCAGCAGCCTCTCAGCTGCTGCAGATGAAATCCAGGTGCGTGCGCCCCCTTGTGGTCAAGTGTAGCATCACGCCCTTGTGTCACTTTGCATCTGGCTAAAGGTGGGACCTGGAGATTGGAACTGCTGGAGATTGGAACCAGTGTTCTTAGGCTTAGGAGGCAGGCGCCTTAACTGCTAAGCCATCTCTCCAGCCCCAACCTTTGTTCTTTATAAGTGGACTATCTCAGGAATTTGTTAGAGTAGTTGGAATCCAACTAACACACTCACTGCTTTCAGTGTAAAAGCAGGTTTTAGTCAGCGATCATCAGATAGCTTTTGTGATGGTTAACAGTTATTGTCAATTACTACAATCACCATAGAAACATACCCCTGGATGTATCTACAAGGGTGCATCTAGGGTTCATCTGCAGCAGCTGGAGGAGGCCTTGGCATGCCTATTCTCTCTGTCTGCTTCTATCTGTCCTTTCTCTCTCTCAAATAAATACAATTGAATTAAAAAGGCACCATCAATTAATCAGAAATGCTTCAATTAACCAGACAGACTACAACAGGACTTGGACTTCTGAAAATGCTAATTTAGGATTCATATTAGACATTTCTGATAGTGTATTGTGTAAGAAACAACCTACCTTCCTCTGAATTCCACTATATTGTCAATCAAACAACCATCTTTGTTCTTACTCCTATTTCTTTTTTAAAAAATATATAATTTTTATTTATTTATTTGAGAGAAGGAAAGAGGCAAAGTGAGAGAGAGAGAATGGGCACACCAGGACTTCCAGCCACTGTAAACGAACTCCAGATGCATGCACCACCTGTGCATCTGGCTTATGTGGGTACTGGGGAATCAAACTGAGATCCTTTGGTTTTGCAGGCAAGCGCCTTAACTGCTAAGCCATCTCTCCAGCCCTCCCCCCACCCTCTCCTATTTCTTAAACTTTAACAGTTTTACTTTTGTACTGTCTCCCTTTAGTATGCTCTTTTCAACCCCAGATATTCATAGAATGAGAATTTTTAGAGCTAGAAAGAAATTGAAGCCTCTATAGTCTTTGATTGTCAGCTAGGGCAACACATCAGGTTACCAAGGAAACCGGATAATCCCATATTGTTTGTAACATGGAATCAAAACTGCCCTCTGGACGGAGGAGTGTCCAGCACTGAAACACCTCTATCACACCTTCTAAGGCTCAGGCTCCATTGCAAAGAGGGAGCAGAAAGAATGAAAGAGCCAAAGGAAGGGTACCACTCCTTACAATGCAACTGTCCAGACAGAAATTGTCCTCAATATCAATGACCTTACAGTACCTAGCAATACCTTCACAAAACCCTCATAATAGGAGGAAAAGATGATGACATCAAAATAAAAGAGAGACTAACTAAGAGAGGGAGGGGATATGATGGAGAGTGGAGATGTGAAGGGGAAAGTGGGGGAAGGGAAGGTTATATCATGGTTTATTGTCTGTAAGTATAGATGTTGTCAATAAAAAAGTTAAAATAAATAAAATAAATAAATAAATAAAAAGGACTTAAAAAAAGCCCTCTGTATATCTGAAGAAAAAAGGTGTCAAGACTTTGCCACAGTTGCCATTGCTGAGTCAGGGACTCTGTAGTTCTTTAATTTTCTTTAATACTCATTATTAATCTGGAACTAGGCATAAGAAAGGGAGTTACTGCTATACTAGATCTGTTCTCATTTACCCCTGAGTGTTTGCAACTACCCACATTTCCATCTCAGATCATAAGATGGGTCAGTACTGGACGCAGCCACAGAGAACCTTGGGTGGTTAGGAAGGGCATGAAATAGTCCAGATAAAAGGTCAGAGGCCATAATGACACAGAACAGAGTCTCAAGTTGCTAGAAGTTTCTAGGTTGGCTAGGCACTGCTGTCTAGAACACAGAGAGGGGGACCCCCAATGAAGCCAGCTTTCTTTCTTTTTTTAAAAAGATTATTTATTTATTTATTTATTTGAGACAGAGAGGGAAAGAGAGAGAGGGAGAGTGAGAATGGACACACCAGGGCCTCTAGCTACTGCAAGTGAACTTCAGATGCATGCGTCCCCTTGTGTATCTGGCTTATGTGGGACCTGGAGAATCGAACCAGGGTCCTTAGGCTTCGCAGGCAAGTGCCTTAACCACTAAGCCATCTCTCCAGCCTTTTTTGTTTGTTTGTTTTTTCTTTTTTTGTTGTTTTGTTTTTTTGAGGTAGGGTCTCACTCTAGCTCAGGCTGACCTGAAATTAACTATGTGGTATCAGGGGGGCCTTGAACTCACGGAGATCCTCCTACATCTGTCTCCCCAGTGCTGGGATTAAAGGTGTGCACCACTACACCTGGCTTCTTTCTCGCTCTCTTTCTTTCTTCCTTCCTTTCTTTCATTTTCCTTCCTCCTTTCCCTTCCTTCCTCCCTTCCTTCCTCCCTCCCTTCCTTCCTTCCTTCCTTCCTTCCTTCCTTCCTTCCTTCCTTCCTTCCTTCCTTCCTTCCATCTCTTCTCTCTCTCTCTCTCTCTGTCTCTTTCTTTTTAGGCAAGCCCAACAGACTGCCTTTTTTAAAAAAATATTTTATTTTTATTTATTTATTAGAGACAGAGAGAGAGAGAGAGTGAGAATGGGCACACCAGGGCCTCTAGCCACTGCAAACAAACTCCAGACGCATGCGCCACCATGTGCATCTGGCTAATGTGGGACCTGGAGAAGTGAACCGGGGTCCTTGGGCGTCACAGGCATGTGCCTTAACCGCTAAGCCACCTCTCCAGCCCAGACTGCCTTTTTTTTAACGCGAGACTGAGAAAGAGCAATCGAGAGAATTGGCACACCAGGGCCTCCAGCCACTGCAGTCAAACTCTAGATGCATGTGCCCCCTAGCATGCATGTGCAACCTTGAGTGCTTGCATCACTGTATGTCTGGCTTACTTGGGATGTGGAGAGTTGAACATGAGTCCTCAGGCTTCACAGGCACGTGCCTTAACCACCACGTCATCTCTCCAGCCCTGAAAGCAGCTTTCTAACTCTAACATCCAGAGCCAAATGTGCCATGATTCGTGCTATCTCCCTTTCCATAGTAGTATGGTTGCTGGTCTGTTCAATTGGCACTGATTATAAGTGTTACCAAGGAGACAGACACGGTAGTGACTGTGAGTGTTACCATGGAGACAGACATGTCAGTAAGTCCTGCAACTTCTTCAGCACAGGTAAGGAGAGTCCTTGACTTTCTGAGAAGATATTGCTGAGACTCCTGTGTTTTCTTGCAACCTTGAGAAGGTTTTTGTTTTGCTTTTAATTGTGATACATAGCATAAAATTGACTTATGTAGGGGCTGGAGAGATGGCTTAGCAGTTAAGGCGCTTACCTGCGAAGCCTAAGGACCCAAGTTCAATTCCCCCAGTACCCACATAAACCAGATGCACATAGTGGCACATACATCTGGAGTTTGTTTGCAGTGGATAAAGGCCCTGGGGTACTCATTCTCTCTCAAATAAATAAATAAATAAAATATTTTTCAAAATCTTATTTACTTATTTGTGTTTTTGAGACAAGGTCTTGCTTTACATCCCAGGCTGGCTTTGAACTCTTATGGGGCCCCGGTTGGCTGAAAACTTGTGAAATCCCTGCCTACACCAGCCTCCCCAGTGCTGGCATTACAGATATGCACTACCACATGCAGCATAAATGTACCATGCTGAAGTGTACAATTTGGCAGCCATGAGCACACACACAGTGTTATGTGTCCCATCGTCACTACCCTGTTGTAGGATAGTTTCATCTCCTAAAAGAATATCTTATCCCCAATGACCAGTTTCCATCCCTGCCTCCCCAGATCCTGACGACCACTTTCTGCCTTTCTGAACCTTTCATATATGTGAGCTCATATGATGAGAATCTCTTCATGTCGGGCTGCTTCTGTGTAGCATGATGTTTTCAGGGTTCATTTATGTTGTGGCATCAATACTTCATGCCTTTTTTTGCCTGGAGAGTGAGTCACATTTTGTTTATCTATGGATGAACATTTCAATTGTTTCCACCTTTTAAAAAATATTTATTTATTTATTTATTTATTTATTTATTTATTTATTTATTTGCAAAGAGAGGGGAGAGAGAAAGAAGAAAAGAGAGAGAGAATGGGCATGCCAGGGCCTCAAACCACTGCAGATGAACTCCCGAGGTATGCACCACTTTGTGAATATGGCTTTACGTGGGTCCTGAGGAATCGAACCCAAACTGTTAGGCTTTGCCACCAAAGTGCCTTAGCCACTAAGCCATCTCTCCAGCCCTGTTTCCACCTTTTAAAATTTTTTATTATTTTTAATTTAGAGAGAGAGAATTGGTGTGCCAGGGCCTCAGCCACTGCAATTGAACTCCAAACGCTTGCGCCACCTAGTGGGCATGTGCAACCTTGCGCTTGCTTCACCTTTGTGCATCTGGCTTTTGTGGGGTCTGGAGAGTGGAAAGTGGGTCCTTGGGCTTCACGGGCCAGCAGCTTAACCACTAAGGCAACTCTCCAGGCCTGTTTCCATCTTCTGACTATTGTAAGGAGTGTCTTGTGAACACTCACGTGTTCTCGTTATGTTCCAACACCTGTTTGCAGTTCTTTGGGTTGCATACAGAGATGCAGGACTGCTGGGTCATATGGTAATTCTAGAGTTAATGTTTTGAGGTACTAAAAAACTATTTTCTAAAGCAGCTAAACTACTTTTCATCCCTCCCTCCAGTATGACAGTTCTAGAGGGTATCTGCTGCTATTTGCCTGGAGTTGGAAGGGTTCTTATTTGATGTGCTATTATATTCTTGGCTCACATCTCCCTGTTGTTTCCCTTGGCTGGCCTTTCAGTTTCCTATGACTCTAGCATGGACATCCAAGATTTTTGCCTGCTAACTATCCATTTGCTTCCTCTTAAAACAACATCAACAGTGTTTTGGCAGTCATTTGAAAAGCCAAGCCTTCACTCAGTGCATGCAATCTTCTGCACCTGTTTTTAAGCAGTCCTTTCTATTGCCTGCCCCAGTGAAGGTGGGTGCCTCAAGAACGGCCAATCAGGCTCATTCTCCTGTGGAAACTGAATCTTGATTGGACAAAGGGAAGTATAGAAATTGTTTGAAGGGGGCTGGAGAGATGGCTTAAGGGTTAAGACATTTGCCTGTGAAGCCTAAAGACACAGTACCCTCATAAGCCAGATGCACAAGGTGGCACATTCATCTGGAGTTCGTTTGTAGTGGCTAAAGGCCCTGGTGTGTCCGTTCTCTCCCTCCCTCTGCCTCTTTCTTACTCTCAAATAAGTAAAATAATAAAATATTTTAAAAGAAATTTTTAGGGCTTTTGAAGGGCTTTTCCGTGCATCCTCATGACTTGAGAATTCACTAGTTCAGCCTTTTATTAAGTTTCTGTGCCACTGGTTTCCTATTTCATTATTGTTATTATTATTTTGATTCATGAAGCCTTCATTTTTTTCTGTTGCTTTCAAACAAGGTTTTGGAGAAAGAGAGAGAGTGAAAAAGAGAGAGAGGAGAAAACAGTCCTGAGTGCTCCCTACGTGGGTGGAGCTCCGATATTCCTCCAATCCTGCTGAGCCTCCCATGGGTCCCTTCTACAGATCAGCATCTTCTGGGTGACATTAGTCATGGACTCTGCATGGAATCCACTGAACTTGACTACTCTCCTGATTCTATGGCCTGAATCAATCCTCGAAAGTGCATGTGTTTGATGGTTAATCCTCAAGGCAACAGTGTCGGGAGGTGGGCCTACTGAGAGGTGTTTAGGTCTTGAGGGCCTGCCCTCATGAGTGGGTTAATGGTGGGTCAAGGGACTTGCAAGGCAGGCAGTTCTGCCACTATCATGTCCACTGATCTTTTGGCATCATACTACTAAATAAGCTTGTTTTCGTTCTAAAATAAAAACTGGAAAATAAAAGGGATTTGCTGTCTTCTGCTTTTCTGCCTTGTGAGGACTCAGGGTGTGTCCACCTCTAACATGTCCTGCTGCCTTCCATCCTGTGAGGACACAGTAAGAAGAACCTTCCTGGATGCCAGCACCTTGCTCTTGACTTTCAGCCTCCAGAATTGTAAGAAACAAATCTTTCTTCTTCCTTCCTTCCTTCCTTTCTTTCTTTTTCTTCTTCCTTCCTTCCCTCCCTCCCTCCCTCCCTCTCTTCTCCTTCTCTCCATTCCTCTCTTCCTTCTTTCCTTTTGCTTTTCGAGACAGACTCTATGCAGCCAAGGCTCGCCTTGAAGCCATTACATAGCAAAGGATGACCTTCCACTTCTGACCCTCTTGCCTCCACTCCGGGTGCCGAGATGGCAAGCGTGTGCCACCCTGTTGATGCAGTGTTGGTGATCAAACCCAGGGCTTCGTGCATGTAGGCAAGTGAGTGCTCTACCAACTGAACTACAACCCCAGCCCATAAATTTCTAGCCTTACTAAGTTACCCAACCTGTGGAATTCTGCAAAACGGATACCTGGTTAAACATTCCCCATCTATCTGTCTGAGTGCATCACTGAGGTCATGCACATCTGCCTGAGCCAAGCCTTCTCTCTCTATGCCATTAAGAGGGTCCTTAGTCCTCTTCGATGCCTTCCTGAAGACTCGGCACAGCCTGGTACTGATTCCCTTCTTTGCTCACGAGCTCTGTGCTTGAGGTCCCAACATTCTTCAGAACAAATGCATAAGAAATTTATGGTGGAGAAAGGGTCCTGTTGATTTTATACCCACCTTTACTGTGGGTGGGAATGAGCATGGGGCCCAGAGTAAGAGCACCTAAGCTCAAACTCACTTTTTCTTTTCTTTTTCTTAAAAAAAAAAATGTATTTATTTGCAATTAGAGAGAGACAGAGAGAATGGGCACACCAGGGCCTCCAGCCACTGCAAATGAATTCCAGATGCATGTGCCCCTTGTGCATCTGGCTTATGTGGGTCCTGGGAAATCGAACCTGGGTCCCTTGGCTTCCCAGGCAAACGCCTTAACCACTAAGCCATTTCTCCAGCCCAAACTCACTTTTTCTACTTGTTCTATAGCCTTGAGTGACTTCTAACTTCTCCTGAGCCTCAGTTTTCTCATTTGCGAAATGTCGTGATTCCTGCTTCACTCACCCTGCAGAGAGAGATTGTAAAGACAAAGCTAGCTGATGCAGCAACAGCTCAGCTGTCACCCACCTGAGTTCTTCAAGGATCAACATCTGCCTTCTACCTGCATTCCAAAGGTGTGGCACAGCACCTGGTTCACGATCATCCAAATGTACTGGTTGAACTATCCAATCTGGGAGAGAAACATTCCAATGACCAGTTCGAACTGGGACTGAGTTGGTGATAGGGAAAGACGAGCAGACCTGTGGCCTGGCTATTCTGTGGGCTTGTTCTTTGACTTCTTTGACTCTTTTAAGCCTCTTTATACTGGACTGAATTGTAAACCACATTGAAAATCTGGAGTTTGCCTTCCCTCCTCCAGTTGCTATTGAAACCAGAACTGGCTGAAAGAGTAGCTGAGCAATTCATCAGGCCTTGTGGCTTCCGTGGAGGTGCGAGCCCACTCCAAATGGGACTGGCAATGACACACAGGCTCCAGTGGAGATGTTACAATTTCATGGTTACACACCATGGGCATTGTTCTAAAGCTTGCATGAAAGCTTTCACTATACCCAACTGCCCTGGGCAAACTGCAAGCCCCTCGGACACATTCTCTCCAGTCCATGGGTGTTGAGGATCCCTCACAGATTTTTTTCTCAAGGGTGAACTACCCAGTAGATATGACAAAGACTTTTCTTCTTGTTAAATAAAATTGTACTTTCAGGGCTGGAGAGATGGCTTAGTGGTTAAGGCGTTTGGCTGCAAAACCAAAGGATCCCAGTTTGATTCTTCAGGACCCCATGTAAGCCAGATGCACAAAGGGGCACATGCATCTGGAGTTCGCTTACAGTGGCTGGAGGCCCTGGCATGCCCATCCTCTCTCTTTCTTTCTTTCTTTCTTTCTTTCTTTCTTTCTTTCTTTCTTTCTTTTCTCTCTCTCTGCCTCTTTCTCTCTCTCAAATAAATAAATAAAATATATTAAAATTTTTTTTTACTTTCATTGAGGTAAAATTTATATGTATTCATAGATGTTAAGTGTGTACTTATTGGATGAATTTTAACCAACAGCCCAATCAAAGTGTATAATATTTCTGTCACCCCAAAAAGTTATCCTCTGTCTTTTTTCTTTCCATCCTGCCCCATTTAGTATGCAACAATAGTCTTTATTTCCATCACCATGGCTGAGTTTTACCTTTCTGAAATTTCATATAAATGGAATTGTGTAACATGTACTCTTTTTTCTACTTTTTTAAATATCTAGGTTCTTACATTTATTTATTTATTTATTTATTTATTTATTTATTTATTTATTTGAGAGAGACACACACACACACACACACACACAGAGAGAGAGAGAGAGAGAGGGGGCTATAATGGGCATGCCATGGCCTCCAGCCACTGCAGACGAACTCCAGTCACATGTGCCACTTTGTGCATCTGGCTTACGTGGGTCCTGGGAAATCGAACCTCTGTCCTAAGGCTTCACAGGCAAGTGCCTTAACTGCTAAGCCATCTTTCAAGCCCAAGGTTCTTATTTTTGAGACTTATCTTGGTGGCTACATATATCCATAGTTTATTATCTTTTATTGCTGAATAATGTAACATTATAGAAATATATCAGAATGTGTTGGCTGTAGTTGAAGGCTGAAGTTGAGTTGTTTCTTTCCATAGCTGCCATGAGCAGGCTGCTCTGAGGACTCCTGTGGAAGCATTTTTTCTGGAGCTTTGTTTTCCCCCATGGCAGAATTGCTGACTCATATGGTCCTCGGCCTGTGTGTGTAACTTCATAAGAAACTGTCAGACTCTTTTTCATCATAGTTGTATCGTCTTCCAGCCTCGCCAACAGTGTCCAATGGTCAGTGCCTCACATCTGTCTCCCTTCTCATCATTTTAGTGGGAGTGACATGGTTCCCCAAGAAGGTCTGTGGAATTTCAGTGCAATATCTGTTTGCTGCACACGGTTCTAGACGGGACAGCCGAGAACAGTGGGAGGGCTTTGGTCACCATTAGGGGTCCTGACATTCTCTCCTTATCCTTCACCAGGTTCTGCTATTTTTTTCCTTCATAATCTGAAGGGAATTTGACCCTCTTCCATTTTCAGAATCATCTCTATAGTTAATATTCTGTTCTTTTCTATTTTTTTATTTCATTTTTTTTCTTTTCTATTTTCGAGTCGAAGCCATGAACCTGGGCCAAACTTCAGTTCCTGTTCCAGGGGTGAGGGGATTCTTGAGGGCGAACAATGTCAAGCTTTAACGATGTTACTGTTTCACCCCACTCAGCCTGCTGGCCTTCTTCAGGATTAGAATTTTACTAAAGTGTGTGAAGTGGCTCAGATATCAAGGCATTTTTCTGTTATTTGGAACAGGCAGCATCTTGAGAAAGGAGGGCGATGCCCAGAAATCATGGGTCACTGGAGCGACCCCTCAAGAATGACGTGACAGTCCCGAGACCGAGGGGCTGGCAGTGTCTGGGAGCCTTCAACTTTTAACTCTAATCGGTGGCCTGTGGAGCTCTCCAGGGTCCTGGGCTTCTTCCTCAAGTAATCTCTGATGCCAGACACGAGCTAGTGGCTCAGGCCTGCATACAGCCACCACCTCCACGTTTTGAGCACTGTTCTTCTGAGGCAAGATTTTCATTCCATCCCAGAGCTACAACCGTCTCTAAGTCACTTTCTTTTCTATTTTTTACACACATGAATATACGTGTGTGTGCATGCTCAAATGTGTGGGTACATGTGTATATACATATATATGGAGGCCAGAAGTTGAAATCAGATGTTTTCTTCCATAGTTCTCCTCCCATTATCATTTTTAAATTTTTTTAAAATTTTTTATTTATTTCCTTGAGAGAGAGAATGGACATGCCTGGGCCTCTAGCCACTGCAAAAAACTACAGACGCATGTGCCACCTTGTGCATCTGGATTATGTGGTCCCGGGAATCAAGCCTTGGCCTGTTGGCTTTGCAGGCAAGCACCTTAACCACCAAGCCATCTCCAGCCTCCAGCCTTCCTCCCCTTATTTTTGGGGTGGGGTCTCTCACTGAACCCAGAGCTCACTGATTCAGCTCAGTGGGCCCTGGGGATCCCCTCTCTCCACCTCTCCAGTGCTGGAACTATAGGCAAATACCACCATGCCCAGCACATACATGTTGAGGATCTAATCTCAGGTCTTTGGGTTTTCACAGCAAGCATTTTACTGACTGAAGCATCTTCTCAGCCCCTTTCAGCCCTTCTCAGCTACTTTTCTATCCCTCAGCCACACATTAGGCTAAGCTATCATGGCCTTTCCACACAATGCTTCTTAAACACTTTTTGTTCCTGACATGGGGGTTCATGTAGCCCAGATTGGCCTGGAACTTGAAAATACAGCCAAGGATGACCTTGAATTTCTGATCCTCCTGCCTCTACCTCCAAAGTTCAAGGATTATAGATGTGTGCCACCACACCCAGTTGATGTGGTATTGAGGCTCAAACCCAGGGTCTCATGTACGCTAAGCAAGTGCTCTACCCCTGAGATACAGCCCAAGCCAGTTCTCTCTCTCTCTCTCTCTGTTTATGGGAACACCCAGGACTCTTGATGCCAAGCCAATACTTCTTAAACTTTATTTAAACACAGATTCTGATTCTAGTTTTGAGCAAGTGACCACACTTTTGCATTTCTAACAAGTTTCCATGAAGTCCTGTAAACCACACTGATGAAAGGCTCTAACCGATCTTCCAACTCCCACAACTTTTAAAACTTTGTAAAAACTATTCTTATTGACAACTTCCGTAAATATAAACATATCATGATCATAATCTCCTCCTTCCACCCTTCCTTTCCCCTCTCTCAAATCCCCCCTCCACTGAATCCTGTTTCTTTTCCAACTACTCTCTCTTCTACTTTGATGTCATTTCTCCCCCCTCCTACTATGCAGGTCTCGTGTAGGTAGCATTGGCCACTGTGAGGTCATGAATGTCATGGCCACGTTCTGCCTGGAAGATAGTATTTTAAGCCCTCCTTCCTTTCCTTTAGCTCTTACATTCTTCCCGTTGTCTCTTCTGCAATGGTCCCTGAGTCTTAGAGGGTGTGGTAGAGATGTGTCCTTTAGTGCTGACCACTCCACTGTCACTTCTTCTCAGCACTTTGGTGATCCGCCTGCACTCTTGACCGTCAATAGTAACACAGCGTCTCCGTGTGTCTAGCAGAGTTAGGATAACATCCAGATAAATGGCCTCTCCATGTGTCCCGCTAGAATCAGGATAGTGTCTAGCTTCCTGGCAGTGCTAGGAAGTGCTCTCTGCTCTGGCATCTGCCTTCTTGCCACACAAGGCCCATCTGACCCCATTCTCAGTGCCCCAGCCACACGGACTTTTGGCTGCACTTCAGAGAACCTCATCCCCAGGGCCAAGTGCATGCCACTGCTTCTGCTTGCAGCTTCTTCTTTTCTGTAGGGTTGCCTTGTAATTCTTTTCTTTAATATATTTTTATTTATTTATTTATTTATTTGAGATGGAGAGAGAGAGAGAGGCAGATAGAGAGAAAGAGAGAATGGGCATGCCAGGGCCTCCAGCCACTGTAAACGAACTACAGATGTGTGTGCCCCCTTATGCATCTGGCTTTGGCTTTGCCTCTGTCTCTAGGATTTTCTGTTGCTTATTCATCTTACTCTCCCATCAATCCGTGAACTTGGAGCATGACTTTTGTTATCTGAGTCTCTTCTTTAGAAAACACCAGTTCTCATTCCTATTGAGTAGTGCCCAAGCACTTAACCAGGTCCATACATTCACAGCCCTGACTAGTAACTTCACTATATCCATGCCCATTGCAGTAAGAATTTGGGAGATTACCCATCGAAAATGCAGTGTTGGACTGGAGAGATGCCTTAGCGGTTAAGGCACTTGCCTGTGAAACCTAGGGACTCATGTTTGACTCTCCAGATCCCACGTAAGCCAGATGCACAAAGTGATGCAAGTGCGCAAGGTCGCACATGCACACAAGGGAACACATGTGTCTGGAATTCAAATGCAAGTGGCTGGAGACCCTTTCACATTTAAAAAAAAAAAAAAAGGCCAGTCTATTGGGCTTGCTTCAAACAAAATTTTTTTAAGTGGAGTGTTATTCCTTTATCCTTTGAATATGAATATGGGCTTGGCTTACAACTTTCTCTGGCCAACAGAGTGCATTGGAATTGACAGAGTGCCAGTTTGAGGCCTGAGCCTCAAGAGGTCTCTCAGCCCTCACTCAGAATCTTCAAGCCTGGACCACCTGGGGAAGGTGAGGATCCTATGGAAGCCTCCTTGTGGTGTGGAGGCTAATCTTCAGCCAGCCTCAATTTGGCCGTTGGGGTTAAAGGATGGGGACCTGTGACCACGAATATGATCCGTCACCCACCAGGACTCCGGGCAGCCCAGGCTTGCACTAGGGGTACGGTTTGGGACAGGAAGAGGATGTGGGGCAAGATCACTGCGGGGAAAGACACATCTGGTGGAGTTGGAGAATCTCAATGCAGCCCTCCTGAGCTTCCCTCCAGGGCAGAGGAGAACAGCACAGAAGCCATCTTTCTCCAGCAGTGACATTCAGGAACAACACATCCTAGCGTTTCTATCTGGGGAAGCTGATTGGAGTCTCCGAACCCAGACTGTTTGTGGGGGCTCCTCACATAGGCACAGGATTCCCAGAGGCAGCTACTGAAATTCCAGCCCACTGTGTATCACAGCACAACCTGGGCAAGCTGTCACCCCAGGATTCAGTGTCCCAGGTATGGAGGACAGCCTTGCCAGTCAGGGTGGTAGATGGAATGACAGTACTTGGCCCCTTGAAAGTGTCCAAATCCCAATCCTTTATGTCACAAGAAGAACATTGCACAGGTGGTTAAGATGAGGGTTTTGACTTGTGAGAAATTTCCTGAATTATCCAAGTTCTTTCTCTCTGTAAAAGAAAGAGAGAGATTTGAAAATGCTGAGCTGCTGGTCTTAAAAACACAGAAAGGGGCTATGAGCCAAAAAATGAAGACAGCCTCTTCAAGTTTAAAAAAGTCAGGAAATAAGGACTGGAGAGGTGGCTTAGCGGTTAAGGCGTTTGCCTGTGAAGCCAAAGGATCCTGGTTCGATTCTCCAGGACCCACATAAGCCAGATGCACAAAGGGCACATGCATCTGGAGTTCATTTGCAATGGCTAGAGACCCTGACATTCCCATTCTCTCTGTGTCTGCTTCTCTTCTATCTCTCTCTGTGCTTGCAAATAAATAAAAAAATAATAATTAAAAATTTTAAAAATAAAATAAAATAAAAAAGTCAGGAAATAGATTTTTCTGGAGCGCCTTCAAAAGAAATCCAGTTCTGACCCATTTTAGATTTCTTGGTCTCAAGAGCTATAAGATAACACATTTGTGCATATTCAAGTCTATGGTAATTTGTTATACCCCAATTAAAAATTAATACAATTAGTAACATAGGAAATATTCCAAAAGCCAAGTTCCCAGGAACCAGCCAAGGGTTGGCTCTATCAGCAAGGTCCTTGTATAGAGTGCCAGCGGCCTGTGATGTTAACTCTTCCCTGTACAAGCCTGTAGCCAGCCAATCCCCAAACATGTGAGAGGGGGAAGTCAAGATCAGCAGAGCTGCCCACCAAGCCTCCAGCTGACTGCAGAGGCACACGTGAGCTCAATTAAGACCAAGAGACCCACAGTGTTGCCAGGTTAATCGTACTATCGTGGGCAGTAATAAATGTTCCTTATCTTAAGTTTTATCGTGGTTTGAAATACAGCAATAGCTAATTTATGGAGTTCAATGCCTTCAAGTAGGGTTGTGGGGGCTAGGGAGGATGGCTCAGCAGTTAAAGGCACTCACTTGCAAAGCATGGTGGCCCAAGTTCAATTCGCCAGTAATCATGTGAAGCATCTGGAGTTTGTACAGGAAAGAGGCTCTGGCATGCCCATTTTCTCTCTCTCTCGCTTAATAAACAAACAAATTGTTTTCAAAAGTAGGGATAGAGATGTGGCTCAGCGGTTGAGCACCAGCTTAGCATATAAGAGGCTCTGGGCTTGAGCCCTGTACAACTAAACAATAATAAAAAAATAAAATCTGGGGGCTGGAGAGATGCCTTAGCAGTTAAGGTGTTTGCCTTCAAAGCCAAAGGATCCCGGTTCAACTCTCCAGGACCCACATAAGCCAGATGCACAAGGGGGCACATGCATCTGGAGTTCCTTTGCAGTGGCTAGAGGCCCTGGCATGCCCATTCAATCTCTCTCTCTCTCTCTCTCTCTCTCCCTCCCAAATAAATAAATAAATAAAATATATTTTTAAAAAATAAAATCTGTGACAAATGAATAAAAGTAAAACAAAAGCCCTAAAGCCTTCAAGTAGAGGGTTCACTCCATCTCTTCTCTCATCTCTCCTATTCACAAACTTTGCTTCATTCATGCTGATCTCTCTCAACATCAAACAAACAATCCTTGCTCAGTACTTCACTCCATCTGTATCATCCCTGTCTCTAGGATGCCTTTTTCCTTTCTTTGTTTTTTTAATATTTTATTATTTATTTATTTGACAGAGAGAGGAAGAGAGAGAAAGAGAGAGAGAGAGAGAGAGGAAGGGAGAGAATGGTTACACCAAGACATCTAGCCACTGCAAACAAACTCCAGATGCATGCATCACCATGTGCATCTGGCTTACATGGAACTTGGAGATCAAACCTGGGTCCTTAGGCTTTGCAGGCAAGTGTCTTAACCACTAAGCCATCTCTCCAGCTAGGATGCCTTTTCCATCCACAGCTCTGTTTCCTATTTCAGTGTGTAATTGACAGGCACTTGGCATGCATTTTCGTGAGCATCCTTGTTTCCAAGGCTAGGCAACGGATGCCATTTGGAATTTGATCAGAGTCATGCAGTGTGCTACTAGAGTTAAGCAGGCTTGTAAGTCAGTGCCATCTGTAAGCTCTCAAAAGAACAAATACTTTAGAAAACACTTTCCTCTCAGCTGAGAAACCAGAGTTAGTGAGAGAGTTGCCCAAGTTGGCATTATTTTCTTTTTCATGGTGAGAGGAAGGTCTATTGATTGTTTATGAAACACTTATTTCTTCAGCCCCATAGCCGAGCTCTCTGGTATTCTCACTGGCATGTTGATTATTACTCTATTTATAAATGTTAAGAGCTGGGCTGGAGAGATGGCTTAGTGGTTAAGGCCCTTGCCTGCAAAGCCAAAGGATCCAGGTTCAATTCCCCAGAACCCACATAAGCCAGATGGAAGTTCATGTATCTGGAGTTTGGTTGCAGTGGCTGAACGCCATAGCATGCCCAATCTCTCTCTGTCTCTCTGTCTCTGTCTCTCTCTCTCTCATAACTGAATAAAAATTTAAAAATAAATAAATGCTATGAGCTTATCTGGCCCAAAGGTAGGGAGCTTGTTATATTTTATTTCCATCTGAGAGTTAAAGGCAGCTACAAAACCAGCCAGGGTTCTAAGGAAGAAATAGCAAATCTTGTTGACAACCACAAAATGCTGAGTTGGCAAGTGGCAAGTGCTCTCATTGGGTTGTAAAAAAGAAACACAACAACCAATATTTATGGAGTGTTTCTGTGTGCCAGGCCTTGGGCTCAGTCACAGAAGTGAAGAAACGATGTAGAGAGTTCTTAATCTTTGAAGTTTATAACACAGCATAAGAATGGTAATCATTAAAGTCAGAGTAAATGGGCTGGAGAGATGGCTTAGCAGTTAAGGCATTTGCCTGCGAAGCCAAAGGATCCCGGTTCGATTCTCCAGGACCCACATAAGCCAGATGCACAAGGGGCACATATATCTGGAATTTGTTGGCAGTGGCTAGAGGCGCTGGCGTGCCCGTTCTCTCTCTCTCTGTCTGCCTCTCTTCTATCTTTCTCTCTCTGCTTGCAAATAAATAAATAAAGTCAGAATAAAAAAATTCTCAGCATATATATATATATATATATATATATATATATATATATTCATTTAAAGCTTTGAAAAGAATCTGACATAATATTACCCCAATAATATCAAAAGACAGTGTAAGAGAGAAAAGCTTAACACACTTACTTAGTCAATGTTTCCCATTCTGCAGAAACCCTCAGATGGAAGAGCCAAGGATCCAGGGGAAACTGTCTGTTTTTATCTTTGTGAAGAATGGATAGTCATGTAGAAATGTATTTGAACAGAAAAAGAATGAATGAATGTGTCAGACAGGAGAAATGAAGTCTGTCTCTGTCCAGATTCTTCTTGGCCTCTCTGTGCTACATTCCTTCCTCCCAGGTTTAGAACAGGATCTTTCTGGAATGAGTCTTAACATCTATCAATCAGAGTGGTGAGAGAAGGTTGGAGCAGTGACATTTCTTTTTTCAGCTTTATGGCTTCTATAGGAGAAAAGAAAATTCTAGTTTCTATGATTCACCTTGGGCAGAGGAATTCTAGTTTCTATGACTCCCTTTGGGAAAGAATAAAGGGCAGAGGGCTGGGGAGATGGTTCAGCGGATAAAGCACTTGTCACACCAGTGTGAGAAGTTGAATTCACATTTGCAGTACCCATGGAAATGCTGAGTGGATGTAGGGGTTTCTCTGTAATTCTAGCACTTGGGAGGTGAAGATGGGGGACTCCCAGGGCAGCTGGCTGACTAGATTAAACCTATTGGTGCGTTCCAGAGTCTAGTGAAAGACTTTGCTTCAGTGAAATAAACTGGTGAGTGATTGAGGAAGATACCTTATGTCACCTACACATGCATGTGCACACATGACATGAACACACACACACACGGCAGGATACAGGAGAGAAGAAGGAAATAAAACTTGACTTCCAAAACCCTTTCAATGTCTTTCATTACAAGCCAATGATACTGGAATTCAGGGTGTCTTTGAGAGTGATGGAGCCATTCTTGGCTCTTGGTTGGGCTTTAACTCAGGAGTTACGGTGCCAGATAGTCACAGTCATACAAAACTTCCACTGAGGGCTGGAGGGATGGCTTAGCAGTTAAGGGGTTTGCTTGCAAAGCCAAAGGACCCAGGTTCAATTCCCCAGAACCCACATTAGCCACATGCACAAAGGGGTGCATGTGTCTGGAGTTCGTTTGCAGTGGCTGGAGACCCTGGCGCACCCATCCCCCCTTTCTCTGTCAAATCAAATAAATTTTAAAAATATTTTTAAAAAACTTCCACTGAGTCAGCGGCCTCTAGATTCTTGTCTTTTAAATTTGATGAATGAAACTCACAGACCATCAAGGTTGAAGTTGAGAAAGATGTTATGGTAGAGCTTAAGAGAAGGAAAGAGGGCCGAAGTCCTGTATGACAGGAGGGGAGTCCCCAGAGATGGGAAGGATCCTGCTAAGGAGTACTAGTTGTGCAGGAAGCTCCTGAGTGGGAAGAGGGGTCCCGGAATATCACCTGCTGAATCTGGCCAGGGTCTTTATGAGAATTCACTGGACCGGGCTGAGCTGGTCAATCCAGCCCTCGTGCCAGATCTCCTGGGCTGTTTTCCTGGTTTCCACAAAAAAAAAAAAAAAAAGGACTAATCTCATTTATATTTCTAGGAAATGGGGCTATTTTGATATTTCTGACCTCCAGCAAGGTGGTGACTATGAGGAGTCTTATAGCTTCAAAGAGATAAGGAAAAAGCAGATCCCTTCTTACAGGTTCAAGGACATCTCTCCCCTCATGGACTCAAGGACATTTCTCATCTCCGATCACCTTTAGTGTACTTTCAGGACCCCGGGCTTACTAAACTGCCTTGCCAAGGTGCCAAGTGTGGGGGCATCTGCTCTCCAAGGTCACTGCTTATGAAACTGCTTTTGCAAATGTTTCAGGCTTTGATTCCAGGATGTTAGCTCTTGGTGGAGTCAGGGCTTCTGTAATCCTGCCCACCCACAGACCCACAGGCTAGAAACAGGGCTTGGATTTTCTCTGTATATTCTTTTCTGCTGCACAGTACCAATGGTTTCTGCTTTGGCAGCCAAGGGACCTCCCCAGAGATGCTGGCTTTGCTATGTAATCACATTAAATGCATGGGGGCAGGGGGGGCAAGGAGGATGTTTATAGCTTGAAGACATAAAGAAGAGTGAAAACATAGAAAATATAGCATTGTTATTATTATTAAAATCCCCAAGTAAATATAGGTGCTTTATGAGTTTCAGGAGACTGACGAGGTGAAGCCACCAATTGCTTTTCATTGGGGAGTCTTGCCCATTAATCCGTGACAGCACAAATTGATGGCTCACTTCTGAAACCCTACGTGAGGAATGATGGCCCCGGCAAGAAAATATTCATGAGGCCATCTAGAGCATTAATATTTATAAAGAACCACTCATGCATTAAAAGATGGTGTTCGCTATTCTTCAAGCTGCCACCTGGCTGCCAAGCAACTGCTGCCCTTCACTGACTGGCATCTCCCTAGATGGCATCTACTTTCTTCTCTTTCCACCCAATCAGTCGTTTTTTTTAAAGAGCCAACTTCCTATCTCTACAAAAAGCGCATTTTGGTTATCGCTGATGGAATATCTCTCTGCACATCACTGTGGCAAGTGTTTAATCCAACTCCGATGGCTCCTGGGCCAACAGCGGATTCTAGAGTCTTCTGGTATCTGTCAACTGATGCTTAGGAAATATAAGTAAATAAGACAGCGCCAAGGTGCCTGTGCTCTGTGCAAAGCCTTTAGACAGGCAGGGCAGCAGCGTGGCATGAGCAGGTGCTAGGACTTTAGGCTGGGAAGGGCTTGGGTGTGTGTGACAGCTCAGCTGCCAGTAGGTTTTGCCAATTAACCCCACAGCCTCTGTTTTTCTGTCTCCTAAGTAGACGTTGTAGTTCTACTTACATCACAGCTGATATACGGGAAGGTCTTGGGTCAGTCTTGGGCATGTGAGCGGCACAGACTTTACTGATGTGGGCAGATGCCTTACTCCTGAGCCTTGACTGAGCCAGCAGCAATTCAAGCTGAGTCATCAAGGAGAGGTTAGCTGAGGACCTACAAGGTGTTCACAAAGGTGTGTGCAGGGCTAAGGGCCAAGCGTTAAGGAAAAAGGATATGACAGTGTTGTCAGCTACAATTGTTTACCACGGTGTTTTGGTCTGTAGTGGGTCACACATGCCACTGTGCTTCCAGAAGATTATGGAGCTGAGACATTCCTAACATCTACTGTCATAATTAGTCTCACCAAACACATTCCTCACGTGTTGTGGTGACAGTGGCGTAAACAAACCTCACATTGCTCATGTGTTTTGGTGACCCTGGTATAAACAAATCTGCGACACTGCCAGTCACTGGACAACACAGCACATAACAGAACCCAGTGCTTGATAATAACAGTAAACAGCTTTGTCACTGGTTTATGGATTTACTATTCGGTACTTTTCTCATTTTCAAGTGTGCTACCACTAATTTAAACCAAGTTTGGTATCCAACAGGATGCTGTGTGATGCCAGTAGCTGCCTCACATCCTGTATTCAGGGTATCTCTTAATGGCACCAGGAGTCACATGATGTGACTGGATTGGACCAGGTCAGTATGTTCAGTCTAGGACATTTGCATAAGAAGGACGCTGTCTAAGAATATATTCATCAGCATGGCTCCCTGTCCTTGACAGATCCATGACTGCCCAGTTATGAATACAACTGGGTCAGGGGAAGGAGCGAGTCTCAGAACCCAGAAAAGACAGCTGTCCCCACAGGATCCGTGGACTTCTTGTTAGAATGGGGCAGCCCCCAGCCATCTGCACGGAAGACGTACAAGAGTATGAGCGCTCCTCCTTCACTCTCAGCCCCTTACCACCACCTCTTTCCATCTGGTCCCAGCTGGAAGGAAACCTATTTGTCCATCAACATGGGTCAGCCTTCCAGAGCTCTGAATCGGATGGGAGAGAAGAGCAGAAACATCCGATTAGAACTAGTTTTCCTACCTCATCGGTTCCTAATAACCCAGCGGGGAGCTAGTCAAAGCAACTGAAGGCAGCGCTGTAGGCTCACCAGAGGACATGGTTAAGTCACCAGAGTTTATGCTTCGGTACAGACAGCATGGGAAACAGGGAAGCTCCCTGGGGCTCCCCCTCAGTAAGTAAAAGGAACTACTTCTAATTAGCACCTCGGTGGCGTGTAAATAGTGCTTCTAAACCAAGTGAGAGTTTGAAAACAATTTGCTCTCCTAAGTGGTTTTTGCTTCCTCTTGTATTTACTAAGCAAACATGAAGATAATGCGGTGGCCAAGTGTGCTTGGTGGATTACTTTTTCACTGCCTCGAACACCCCACCAGAAGCAAGTTCAGGAAGGAAAGGGTTTATTTTGGCTTACAGTTTGAGCTCCTTGTGGTGGGGACCGCCCTGTCAGTCAGCTTGTTACATTTCAAAGGTAGGACTCTGCAGACACTAAACAGGAAGTGGGGCCAGGCTATAAAACTTCAAGGCCTACCCACCAGAGGCCCATTTCCTCCTGCAAGGCTCCACCTCCTAAAGGTTCCGCAAACTTTCCAAACAGCATCACCAGCCGGGGACCAAGTGTTAAATCACATGAGTCTATGGGGCACATTTCATATTCAAACCACAACAAGACTTTTCTGAATTCCACATTATTCTTTTCTCCCTCTCTCTCTCTCCCTCTTTTTTTGAGAAAGAGAGAGACAGACAGATAGAGAATGGGCGCATCAGCAGCCTCTCAGCTGCTGTGAACAAACTCCAGATGCATGCGCCCCCTTGTGTGCATGCGTGGAATTGCACCTTGTGTCACTGTGCCTGGCTAAACATGGGACCTGGAGAATCGAATGCATGTTCTTAGGCTTAGCAGGCAGGTGCCTTAACTGCTAAGCTATCTCTCCAGCCCTCTTTTTCTTTTTCTTTTTTTTTTGAAGAGAGACACAGAGAGAGACAGAGAGAGAGAGGGAGAGGAAGACAGATAGAGATGGGCGCACCAGCAGCCTCTCAGCTGCTACGAACAAAATCCAGATGTGTGTGCCCCCTTGTGGTCAAGTGCAGCATTGCGCCCTTGCGTCACTTTGCATCTGGCTAAACGTGGGACGTGGAGATTGGAACCAGAGTTCTTAGGCTTAGGAGGCAGGTGCCTTAACCGCTAAGCCATCTCTCCAGCCCCTCTTTTCTCTTTTAATATATTTTTAAAAATATATTTTATTAAGCCGGGCGTGGTGGTGCACGCCTTTAATCCCAGCACTAGGGAGGCAGAGGTAAGGAGGACTGCCACGAGTTCGAGGCCACCCTGAGACTACATAGTGAATTCCAGGTCAGCCTGAGCTAGAGTGAGACCATACCTCAAAAAACCAAAAAAAAAAATTATATATATGAGAAAGATGTGGGGGGGTGTGAGAAAATGGACACACCAGGGCCTCTAGCCACCACAAATGAACTCCAGATGCATGCGCCCCTTGTGCATCTGGCTAACGTGGGTCATGGAGAGTTGAACAGAGAACCTTTGGCTTTGCAGGCAAATGCCATAACCACTAAGCCATCTCTCCAGCCCTCTTTTAGTATTTTTATTTATGTATTTGAGGGAAAGAAAGAGGCAGACAGAGAGAGAGAGTGTGTGTGTGTGAGTGCTTCCAGGGCCTTCTGCCACTGCAGATAAACTCCAGAGGCATGTGCCACTTTGTGCATCTGGCTTTATGTGGGTACTGGGGAACTGAACCTAGAGCCATCTGGCTTTGCAAGCAAGCACCTTTAACTGCTGAGCCATTTCTCTATCCCCTAGTCATTCCTGATATGGTTGCATCTCAGTTTATGCAGTGAAAGAAAAATTTTGTTTTGACGCATATCAAAGGTTTCATCAAGTAATTTGGGGACATTCAGGTTTGGAATTTGTTTGCATTTGTGTAGGTTACAGTAACAAAGTACCACAAAATGGGATGACTTACACAATAGAAATGTATTCTGCCATGGTTCTGGAGACCAGAGGTCAAGATGTTGGCTGTACCATAGTCTCTGAAGGTACAAGGAAATGATCTGCCCCAGCTCATTCTCTTTCCTGCCCAAGGTACTTCCTTGGCTTGGGGCATCATGGTTCTAGTCTTCATACGAAGTTCTCCTTCTGTATATGCCAATATCTGTCTTTTATGAGGACACCAGTCAGACTAAGGCCTATACTAACCATATCATTTTAACCTAATTATTATCCCTGTAAAGACCCACTTCCAAATAAGGTCATATCCTGAGGTATCAGGGGTTTAAGACTCCCAAGATCTTTTGAGGAGGAGGGACGGGAGAAAGACATAATTCAACCCATCACAGAATTATTTGGTCCATGGTTTCTTCCTTAGGACAGACAATAAGAGCGAGCTGTGGGGTCACTGTCTATGTCCTGCTTTCATGAACCTGGATAAGGATCTACTTATGGAACTGTAGGCTCTAGATAGGTATAGCTTAGGAAACGTTGGCCTCTGTTATTTTCTTTAAGAAACAAAGATAAGAACAAAATGAATGTCAAGCATCAAGGAAATGCAGGGTATACTTGCAAACACCAAGCAGAAGTCATGGTAGAAGGCTAGGCATAGTGATGCCAGCCTGTATTATCAGTACCTAGAAGGTGGAGACAGGTGAATTAGGAGTTTAAGGTCATCCTTGGCTATTTAGTGAGTTTGAGGCCAGCCTGAGCTACATGAGATGTTCCAAGGGGCGGGGAGGGGAATAAAAGCTGGCCGTGGGAAGTTCAGTTCCTGTCGGATACTTCTAGAGACAGCTTTTCCTACAGCAGCCTCAAACACCCTCTACAGGATGCCTGGGAGTCCTTGGAGACTCCAGGCCAAGCCACAGAGTCTGAACAGCTGAGATCATTTCAATCCCAAAGCAATGTCAACATGCCTAACCAGTGATTTCCTCACTAGACTCTTGTCCCTGTAGTCATTGGTCAACAACAGAATACTACTCAGGACTAACTGTACTCTCTCTCTCTCTTCATGTCCCTTTCTCTCTCTGGTTCTCCATTTCCTTTGCCTACTCCTTCATCACCAGTATTTTCCACCCCCTCTTGGGTACTTATTGCCTTACCGTTAAGCATCCCATTGAACATTACCCAGGATTTCATCCTTGGGCCACTTACCATTCTCCTGTTGTGTACTATGTACTCCAGAGATAACCTTCTTTTGGCATGGTGATTTCAACCAGAGCCTATATCCAATTTCTCTAAGCTTGTGCCAGATAGAACCCTTTATTTTCTCTCTGGACAATTTGCCAGCTGGATGTGGTGGCACATGCCTGTAATTCTAGCACTCAGGAGGCAGAGATAAGAGGATCACTGCAAGGCCATCCTGGCATACATAACGAGTTCAAGGCCAGCCAGAGCTCCACACCAAGACCCTGTCTCAAAAAACACAAAAGGCAAAACAAAACAAAAGTCCCCCCAGATGCTGAATGTTGTCTCCTCTGCCAAGATAAGCTTCGTGAAAGGATAGAACACTTGCCTTATTTATTTATTTATTTATTTATTTATTTATTTATTTACTTATTTACTTATTTACTTATTTACTTACTTATTTATTTTGTTATTGTATTTGCTGGTGTTTCCAAATGCTTGGCATTCAGTTGGTAACTCCATGAGTATTTGTTGAACTGTATAAGACAGAATGACTGCAAAATCTTTGTCTTAAACATTCTCCTGAGCTTCAGACACGTGTACCTACCACCTCACTGTCCCATAGGTGTCCACGCATACAAAATGGAAAACCCCCCAATCTAGGTGCTTATTTGTGGATTGCTTCAATCTCCCCCAGTGGAAGCCCTTCCTACTCTCCCTCACCTTCCACATCCAGGCAATCAGGATCTATTTCCCAAATATTTCTCAGATCCATCCTCCCGCGCTTATCCATTCTCCACTAGACTATAAGTCCCACAAAGACAGGGATGTTTGCCTGCCTTGTTCTCGGAAGCAGTCCCAGCACCTAGATTTATAGCTTGCATCATAATAGGTGCTCGTGGTGAGTGAACGACATCTACTAACATCCTAGTTCATGCCGTGCACTGTCTACATCTATTATCCATGCCACGTAACGGAACTCTCTAAAATTGCTGAGATAAAACAAGGTTCACTTCAGGCTGGTTTTACCTGGGATCTGAGTGGCTACAGTCAGAAAGTGCTAGAGGGGCTGCTTGCTGCAGGGGGGGAGGTTTGTCTCTGTTCTTCCTGTTGCCTCTCAACATCATCCAGTGGGTTAGACTGACTTCCTTAGAGCATGACAGCCTCAGAACTCCTAGTGTTAGAGCCTGGAAGCTCAGTGGCCCTTACGATTTGCCCTTGAAGTCAGATAAACTCTCGTCTGCTGCATTGTGCTGATAAAATCATGTCACAAGGCTGAGGAATAAAGGTGAGAAGAAATAAGCGTCCTTTTGAAAGGAGGAGCAATATGATCATGCTATGAACGTGCATGGGTCTTTGAGGGGTGTAAATGTAAAATGGTCCACCCCTGCTTGTTGGTTTGCTCTCTGCTTCCTCCCTACTGAGGTGAAGATGTGACATCAACTGTCTGTCTCTGCCGTGAGGAACCTTCCCCTCGAACTGTTAGACAAAAATAAAAGCCTTTCCTTCCTTAAGCCGCTTCTAATTGTAACTGATGCGCCCCAAAGTTCATACGTTGAAGACTAACCACCCAAGAGACAGTATTGGAATATGACCCTCGGGGATGTGAGCACAGGATGAAGACTCCTTCCTTGGGGATGACAGGAACACCCTTAGAAAAGCTTGAAGGAGGGCTGGAGAGATGGCTTAGTGGTTAAGCACTTGCCTGTGAAGCCTAAGAACCCCGATTCAAGGCTCGATTCCCCAGTACCCACATAAACCAGATGTACAAGGTGGCGTGGGTATCTGGAGTTTGTTTGCAGTGGCTGGAGGCCCTGGTGTGCCCCCCCCCGTGTGTGTTGCTCTTAAATAAATAAATAAATAAAAATTTAAAAAAGAAAAGCTTGAAGGAGTGTGCCCAGCCCACTAGTCCCCTACTCTTCTGCCATGCAAGGACACAGTGTTTTTCCATTTCCCCCTTTTTGCCCCTTCTGCCATCTGTGGTCCCTTCCAGGAGGCACCCCCCACCAGACACCAAATGTCAGTGCCTTGCTCTTGGACTCCAGACTCCAGGACCATAAGGAATAAACATCTATTCTTTATAAATTACCCAGCTTCATATATGTTATTACAGAAGCACAAATGGACTAAAACACGTGTTAAAAGTCTGAACACAGCAAGGTTCATTGGGAGCCATTCTGATGTCAATAGGCCACACCATCTCTCTCCCTCTACCCTTCTGAGGTTGTGCTCTGAAGTTGGTTAACATAGATGCCAAAGCCATTTCCTGAGGCACAGACCTTAACCTTGCTGCCATCTTCCTTCATTTTTATCAAAAGAGTATCGTCTGAGATGATCAAGCGTAACTATAGCTGGCCTTCCTCCCACTGACAGTGTTTTGGTGCAGTGTAGGAGGAAGTCCACAGGCATAAGCATCTGCCTTCTGGCTCAGGGGACGGCCTGCCAGGACACTTGACCCATCTGTGAATGGCAGATATGCCTACTTTTATAAGTTGGCCATCTCCATAATTGTATGTGAACTTAAATTTTTTTTTATTATTTTTATTTATTTATGAGAAAGAGAGAGAGAGAATGGGCATGCTAGGACCTCCAGCCACTGCAAACAAACTCCAGATGCATGCCATCACCATGTGAATCTCGCTTATGTGGGTACTGGGGAACTGAACCTGGGTCCTTAGGCTTTACAGGCAAATACCCTAACTGCTAAGCTATCTCTCCAGCCCCCTTGAACTTAAATCTTATTCAAAGGCTGTGGAAAGAGGGAAAAGAGTAGAAGGCTCAGAAACAAAAGACAGGAAACAGCCACCCAAGGGAAGAGAGATGACAAGAGAAAGGAAGCTGGTCTCTCTGTTCTGCACTTCTTTCTGTAATTATGACAACATGGAGCTGAAAATTACAGAGAATGTCATGTTCTCTCTCTTTTTTTAAGGTTTAGAGATCCTTTATTAGATTAAGAGAAGGAAGTACTGAGAGCTCCAGCCATGTGGAAGATGAGAGGGGAAAACCTGCCATGTGACCCAAACTGGGGTCATTTCTATATTCTGAATGGGGCCTGAACTAACCAGCCACAATGCCAAGTTTTGGGGTTGATCATAACCAACCACAATTCCAGGATCAGGTTTGAACCTTAATTCTAGGGAAGGGGACCTCCTTCCCAGGGGGGGGAGGACTCAGGGTGTTTATGAAAAACCAGATCTAGGTAACTCCTTTAGTCAAGAGAGTGAATGTTCTCTGGTTTCTAGCAAAATGGAGATTGCAAGAGCAGGCTTAAGGACATTCCTACTTTCTACTTTCAGGGCCCAGTCACCCTAAACTGCCTCAATTCCCCATCCGCCAAGAAGCAACCCTAACTGCCTTTAGGGAATTGGGACAATGACCCACCTGGCTTTTTCAAGCTGAGAGGGGTCATTGGGTGTGGCAGTTGGGAAACTTCTCCAGTGTGTCTATTTAAGGGACCTTGAAAGTACATTGGTGGAGTGTGGCAAGACAGTCCTGCAGGAAAATGTTGGGGAGAAAGAATAAAAGTAAGGAGTTAAGGGCTAGAGAGATGGCTTAGTGGTTAAGGCGCCTGCCTGCTAAGCCTAAGAATGTCAGTTCCAATCTCCAGGTCCCACGTTTAGCCAGATGCAAAGTGACACAAGGGCACAATGCCGCACTTGCCCACAAGGGGGTGCACGCATCTGGAGTTTGTTCACAGCGGCTGAGGGCTGCTGGCGCCCCCATCTCTATCTGCCTTCCTCTCCCTCTCCTGTCTCTCTCTGTGTCTCTTTCTCAAAATAAAAAATATTAAAAAAAAAAAAAGAGTTAAGGGCCAACGGGCACAAAGCAAACTGGAGGTCTTTAGGGTTCCCGTTCTTGTAGACTTTCAGGCCTTGGAGGGCGATTGAGGGAACCCAGGTAGACGGAGTTAGATTGTTACAGGACCCCCTGAGTGTGAGCAGACATGCAAATCCTGAGCTACACTTCTAGGGTGCTAGGAATGCAGAGGGGGCCCAAGATGGACAGGTTGCAGCTCTGCTCGCTCTCTCTGCCTCGTATGTGATGACAGTCCGTGGGATTGAGGGAGAAGGACAGATGGAGCTCCGCTGAAGAGAAACATTCTGGGAAGACGTGGGCAGAGGTGGGTTCCAAATATGCCTCCTCCCTCCCTTCATTCATGGGCTGTTGGGAGTTCTTACCATTCTGAACCAAAACTCACTGCATGACAGGCAGGAGAGGGTTAGCAGCTTAAGTAAAGAACCAGATGGGGGAGCCTGACAGTGAGGAAAACAGAAATGAAGGTCTATACGGGGGTCCCTGGGAAGGGACACCCGGAGCCAGCAGTCATGTGGTTGAAGTGTGGATGTTTCCTGCCTTACCTCACCAATTAGAGGACAGTCAATATGGACACGTGGTCGCCACCAAGACAGAATTTCAGGAGACTGGGGCTTCAGAACTTGAAAATATTAGCAGACAACAGGTGTCCTGGGCAAAGTCATGTACCTGGAGCAGGGAGCACTGACTTCTTCCCTGCTTTCAACGTGACCTTGAGACAGCATTTGAGGACATAGGAGTGCCAGCTCCCTTTCACAGAATAAGACTACTTTTCAGGGGCTAGAGAGATGGCTTAGTGGTTAAGGCGCCTCCCTGTGAAGCCTAGGAACACCCGTTCAATTCTCCAGGTCCCACATTTAGCCAGACATAAGTGACGCAAGGGCACAATGCCACACTTGCCCACAAGGGGGTGCACACGTCTGGAGTTCGTTCACAGCGGCTGAGAGGCTGCCCATTCTCTGTCTCTCTCTCTCTGTCTCTATCTATCTCTCTCTCACACACACACACAAAAAAGAATACTTTTCAGGGCTAGAGAGATTGCTCAGGGGCTAAGACACTTTCTTTTGAAGTCTAAGGACCCAGGCTCAATTCCCCAGTACCCACATAAGCCAGATG